>JAYRBT010000001.1:7643670-7666109 GCA_036023395.1 Myiotriccus ornatus
TCCTCTGAGACTTCCTTGCAGCTCTGTTGCATCTTTCTCCATTCTCTGTAGGCTTCTGCTGGCCCACCTCCGACACCCACATAGCCAGATGACCCCAGTCCAACTGTGAAATAATTTTAGCTTGTCCACTTGTTATCGCTTGAGGTTTTCCACTGATTTCACAGCTGTATTCCTGGTATCTTCTCGCTGCATGATACCTTAAGGTCTGCTCCAATTTATTTATTTAGATTTTATGCACAGGGATAAGTTACAACTCTTTGATACAAAGCATTTCATTTTCCAGGACACCCCACAGATATTAGCAATTGCACTGGAATACAAAAGCTTTTCATCCAAGCAAATAATTTGTTTTCCAGTAAAGAATACAAGATCTCACCTCTGAAAAGGGATTTTTTTTGTTGTTGTTGTTTCTCTCATAACTGTGAATGACCTGTGAGACCCATCTGGTCTTTCCACAAATGAGAGGAAGAAAACCCATCAAGGGTAAAATATTATTTATTCTAAGAGAAAACAATTTTAAATTAGAAAAGGAAAGTGTTTGACTTTATAACGCTGTATGTGTCTGATTTGAATCACTCACAGCTTGTACTAATACACCCTCTTAAAATGTTATATTGCATAATATCTATGTGAAAAGTATAAAAACCTTTCTCACCAGTAAGCAATTGCATATGGTCTGAAAATTAATCCCTCACTACCAGAATACGTAAATAGAAAGCCAGATTTGTTAGTGGGCTCCAGCTGCTTTGTGCTTCTCAGACAGGGCAAAATAACCATAGACCCAGCTTAAATGTTCAGCTAAAGTGGGTTTACTGCTTCTTTCCATTACAAAAGCAGCAGAAAGCAACTGGAGGGGGCTCGTGAATCTGGCCTATTCTGCAACTTGATGCCACAAACCACGTTGCACAACAATACTAACAGCCCAGGATGCGTCAGTACTTCGCAATTGCTGACTGCTCGGACACCTTTGTGGGCTGGGAACCTATGATTACACAGATGTCAGGCGGAAGAATAAAGAGGAGAGGTTTTGTAGTATTAAGGGTCTAATACATTTAGAACTTTCCACACGGGGGGAAGTGTGTGTGTCCTCAGGAAATCTGCATGAATCGTGTAGTGTAGTTCAGATAACGGTCAAGTTCTAGCGTGAATATGCACGGCTGTATTGGAGTCTGGGAACTGGGAAGTTTTGTCCATGCTCTGTCAACGCTGGCTTATCCTGATCTGGTTTATGTGTTTTGAAATTGATTCAGAATTTACAAGGTCAGTTAGTAGCTCACAGCTGACACAAGAACGTTTCTCCAACGATTTATTTAGTTTTCATATCATACTGTGTATATATCTCTGGTACTTTTAATTCTGTTCCGAGACCGTGAAATGCTCTGGGTTTTTGAAGCCTGTATTTCTGTAATCCCAATATTCAGTTACGTATTCAAAATAAGTAAAGAAATCCTGGTTGTCCACGTGAACCACCTATAAGGAATAGTACAAGAAATCTTGACAGATGGAACATTATTTTCTCCTTGCAGGCAGAAATTATTTTTGGATTCCTTTCCAAACCATCTGATGTAGAGATTATGTAGAGGTGGAGGATATCACCTTCAGGAATGTAAATTTGTGTAAGAATTAGGGTGTTTAAGCTGAAAGGATTCCAAGCTGTGATGCTGATATACCAGCAATCAGGAAAGACTCCATGCCAACTGTCCAGCTAACTTGCAGGCACTCTAGTGGGATGGTTTGTATCAAAGTCTTGAGTTCAAAACCTGGATCTGCATCACTTTATCCCTAATTGGATGGATTAGGCTGCCTGTGGTCAAGATCAGCCCTCCTGTGGTGCTGTGCAAAACAGCTCTGGTGCCCAAGGCTTCATCACCGTGGCCCCTGCCCCCACTGCTCAAGGATGAAAAATTGCTATTATTTCATGCTCATTATGAAAAATCTTTTATGTTGGTTGGACTATCCCCTAAAAGATAAAAGAAGGCAAAAATGAAAAAAAATGTCGAGATATGGTGGTTGGAGCAGCCAGAACCTCCAGACCTGTAGCATCTCCCTCATCTCCCTGTTGTAAGCATAAGGTCACGGCATCATTATTCTGGTTTTGACAGCCTGTTTGATGTGGCATCGACTGCACAACAACGGCATGTTTTCGATTTACCGAACTGAAGATCTTGGTACGTGGTAGCCTAATACAGTTGACACAAACTTCTGTATACTGTTATTTTGTATATATTTCCACAATGGCCTGTTATATTTAATGACCAACTGTTGATGATATTATGAATGTTTCTGCATGACTTGGTACAGCTTTTGATGAAAGAAGATTGAGCTAAAATGCAATACCTTATGCTTGCCTCAGTCCAAGGTGTCACATGCAATTTCCACAGTTCAGCTGATGCAGGGAACCTTGACAATCTGTCATGCCATGAGATATATCAGAGCCTCTAGGAAACAATGAATTCCAGAGTTACTGATAAAAGTACTTTGTGCCTAATCATCTGTTTACATTCAGAATCCCACTTGCATGACAGTCTAAGGCTGCTGTGAATATTGTAACACACCCAATTACTTGGAAGAGAGCTTAATTTAAGTGCACAAAAAGAATACATATAATAAATGCAATCGTGTAGTCTTTCTCATGAGTGGTTCATTCCTATATATCTTATTGTAGATCCTAAGGGGAGAAAGGATTATAATTTTTTTCTTAGGGCAAGCTTGTAAAATACCTCTTTTTAACTCTGTTATATATAATAAACTATATACATGTAATAGGAGATCCATTATCTATTATCTGTGTTTCATTTTTTATTCTCAAAATTTAGGTGACCAAAATACACTATTAGATTTTTTTTGGTTAGAGAGCCTGTAACTCAGGGAATTATTTGTTTGAACTGTTTAAACTATACCATCCTTTTTTCATGTGTTAGTTTCTCTGAGTAAGTACATAATAAATTCTTTAGCATAACCTTGGCTGATAGACTTTCTATATGGGATTAATTGGCTTAATCTTATGCCCTACAGCATCCAGAATTGTGGTCTCTTTTATTCTTAAATATTATGAAATACTAAAATATGTTTTCCAAGAGGAATTAATTTATTAATAAAGCAGTTAGTGAGTTCTAGTTCATAATTTCTCTGGTACCGTTCAGCTTACTGTTATCAATACTTGAGGTTACTGGAAAAACTACAGAAGTCCCCCTTAAGGGAAAATACTTATTTTTTACCTGTCTCCTTTGAGACAAGACTTGCGTATTTTGTAACCCATCAGCTCTTTCAAGGCATGTTATCTGTTTGCCCTGGGGGCTTGATTCTGGAATCATTTATGTCAGTTTTGAACAGAAGTATGTTCAGCAAAATGATACGTTATTCCACCAGTAAATCAGGTTACCATAAAAGTCTGATTCAGTCTGTATTTCATACTTAGTCCTCAGGCTTCACATTTCTTTCATTAGCACTCCCCTCTCCTTCTCTAGAGGGACCTGCTTTTGATTTAGAGTAGTAACCTTCTGTCCTGCACCAGGTTAGCCTTTGAGCCATTACCTTTTCATTTTTAGCCTTGGGCCAGCTGTTTGTAACCTTTGTGTCCTGCATCAGTGGTATTCAGCCTCCTGTAGTTTACAGCAATCACGTAGCAATGACCTTATAAACTCCCTGTACCTTTCTCCTCCTTGAGCATTCGAATTCACATCTAGCATGGCAGTGCATTGTTCAGATGCTGCTGGGCTCTCTCTTTTCAGCAAGAACAAGTCCTGCTTCAGCAGCCTCTGGCTTCTTTCACTTTGGTTTTCAAAACATGTTGGGGCCAAAATTACTGAGGTAGCTCCCTCAAACTATCGTTTTGCAGGCTATGCTTATCGTATTTCCATCTTGAAATATTACATTTATAGGAAACTGTCTGCAGTGCTTAAGAAGAATTTTACCCTCTCTTTGTTTTGGGCCTTCTATGGTCTTTGTCAAGTAGGGAAAAAGAGAACATTTTTGTCATTAGAAGAAAAAAAAAAAAAGGAAGTAAATCAGTCCAGCAGTAATAAATTTAATCCAGAAGAAGGCAGCAATAAACTGGTTCTCTTTTATGACTTTTGCTGCCATTTTGTCAAATTCAGATTCTATCTGTTGCAGGTTTCTCTTTTTTCAGACTCCCGATAAATTGATTTAAATATCAGGGAAATGCTCAGCACCTGTTGGACTGACACCATATGCTCCCATGCTACTGATAGATGTTAGAGAAACAGGCTTCTTTGAAGCAGGAGACAGAGAGCTGATTCATAGAAGGAGGCCAGGAATGTGGAAATGTATTGCACTGCATGCACACCTATAACGACTTGTCCATCCTGTCCGAGAAATCTGTCAGGGATTCATCACACTCCTAGCAGGATTGTAAATTATAACCAGTATCTGAGGCTTGATGGTGATAATGGAATGCATGTGCTCTCATGGCTTTACCACTTTCTTGAATTTAGAGATCTATGATGAAAAACAATAATAAAAGAAAAAACCTAAGGCAATGAGTTCTTTTAGCGTAGGTGTTGCATAAACAGTTCGTGTTTGAAGATACATCAAAATTTTATTTTCATCTCTATAAAATGATAGACCAAATTATATTAGATGCTTTAAGTTTAAACAAATCCTTGGAGTTCCCTTTGCCTCAATACATTTTCTTTGAAGTCATTTGTTGCTATTCTTAGTTGAGAATTTTATTTATGTTTTAAAATTCTGGACCTATAGAGAAGTTTTTAAACAAATTGTTGTGTCCCATGGCTGCAGTGTGGCAGCACAATTCAGGAAGTTGTCTCATTAAGGCATCTGTAATGTAGTAGGTATAAAGGTAACCTACAACTTTAGAAATCTAAGAATCTTAAAATTCACATTCAGAGGGAAATAATAACCTCAGTTTCTGATTTTTAAGAATGCTCTAAGTACAAAAGTCCTTATAATACTGCCCATCAGCTGCAAAATGACTTGATTGTAATTTTACGTTAACTGATTGAAATAGATATCCTTTCTCCCCTTCCTGTTTAGTAACATTTTTACTGAAATGCACTTACAGTTAGTAGTCAGAGTGAACATTTTCTCTCATGAGTTCATGACACTTAATATTTCTTTGTTGTTGTTTTTTTGTGGACTTTTTGCATGCTTTAATGTATACTCTTGAACTGCTTACACAAAACCTACCGATATTTTGCTTCATAGTGGAGGATTTTTTGTTGTTGCCGTTATTGCTTTGAGTAGTTCATAGTGTGAAGTGAAAGACTGGAATTTGCTTTAGTCCTTCTTTTGTTTATTTTTCCTCATTTTTCATCCTTTGGAAAATGCCTCTGAGTATTTATTGCCTGGTTTCTGGGCTTTTTGAGTTAAAAAAAAAAGCAAACCCAATGATTTATACCTAATCATAGTCAAACTCTTGGGTTCAAATGATTAATAAATTGAAATATTTTCAGTGTGGAGGACTAAATCAGGAAGATCCATGATCTGAATCTCAGGGTATACTGGAGAAATCAACAGTCTGTGGCAGAAGGTTTGTAGTAGCTTCTGATTAAGCTACTGCTTTTCAGACTAAGCTTCAAGACTGGGGGTAGCAATTTGAAACACACTGAAATTTCTGGGGAAAAAAAAAAAGAAACACAGCATAAATATGCATCAAATGTGTATATAGCTATATAAATAGTGAGTCTAATTAAAAATATTTGCAAACTCATAAAATCACTATTATCAGACCAACTACAACGACAGACTTCTACAAACCTGTAGGAATTTTGGGAATGAACTGGTGTTTTCCATGTATTTACCAATCCTATGCTCCTTTTGTATCTTAAGATCAGTGTTGCTAGTCTCCCTCCTAGTTGGGTAGAGTTAATGGTAAATCCTCCTGAGTCCTTCACCAGGAGGATTATGGTGTTTAAGATGGAAATTGCTTACAACTCATTCTAGGATATGCTGAGAGCTATTTTACGGGATTTTTTTCCAGAACTGTATACCTTGCTTTTTCTTCTTTGGTCTGCAATTCCACAAATAGACAACATTTGCCCTATGTGCAATACTTCATGTGTGCTGTATGTGTGTTCTTTAATATTTTTAATATCCCTAAAGATGGTTTTGTCCATCTCCTGAGGCAGCTTTCATTTGATGAACAATAATTGACCAATGAAGAATTTATCCAGCTGACGATTTCTGGTTTTTGCCATGTGCTGGTAACATCAGAGACTTTACAATTATCTAACATCGCAATCTCTGTCCTGCATTTTTGTTCTGGGGTCATAGTTCACTCTGCACAGGAAGGCTACTTATTATTACTGTCTGTTAATTACAGATAAGCATCAAAATTAGTACAGCAGTAGGCTTTATAGAACACAATTGCTCAAAGCTAAGATAAAACTAAAACTAATTAGGTAGTATTCACCTGGTCATTAAACAATTGCTATCACAGCTAAACAAGTTTAAACAAAAGCCACAGGCAAGTCAAGCCAAATGAAGCCTGACAAATCCTAGGTCTGAGACCTTGCAGAGCTCATGCAGTCCCTGAATTCTGTTGTTAGCAGTAACTGTGCCATATTTACTGGTCTGGCAGTCTACACTGATGGGTGAAAACAAATGGATGTGCTCTTGGTAACAAGAAAATTCAGAGGTGGAATCTTACATATAGTTTTGTTTACAACTTTTTGAATGCAAGGAAAGTGCAATACATCGTTTAAAGTGATAAAGATTCACACGTGCTTTACTGCTCACTATACATTCTTCATCTTGCAAAAAGGATGTTTTCCTGTCTGGAGAAAATACATAGGATGCCATAAATCTAATAAATATGTATGATGTTCAACTAAAACATTTTTGTAAACTGATTGGTTCAGTTTCTCAAAATCTTTTTTTTCTTCTTTTAATCTGTACTTTTGCTATAATTTAGCTTAGAATTATTTACTGTTGTTTTAGGAAAAGTCACTCCTATATAGAGAAAAGTAATTGTTTTGATAACTTTTGATAACATTTGTTCCAAATATTTTTTTCTGAATATTCAGAAAATCTTAAAGATTTATATTGCCACAGGAAGAACATTGATAAGGCAGTAGAGCTGCTTTTCAATATTGCCTTCATGTTTGGAGTGGGTTTTTGTTCCAAGTCAAAAGTGTGTGTAACAGGAGGCTTCCCACTTTCCTGGGTCCAAATACTAGGGAGTTTTAAAAATGAAAGTTTCAGTTTTTCATGCAGTATTTATTTCCCACAGTCTTTAATCATGTGGTATAGCACTGATACTTTTATAACATAATTCAAGGTATATGTATTTGATTATTTTCCTACGTGTGGCGTAAATACAGTGCTGTCTCACATTTAATATTATCAAACCTGCTATGCCAATGACCAAGGAGTGGCACATCTTTGGAAACCATGTTGTGAATTGTTGTGAAGAGAATATACGTGATATACAATTGAATAGGTGAGGTCCTTTTCTATTCTTTTTGAGACAGTACTAGAATTTTGAAATCTATACAGATTAGAATTGAATTACTGTAAGAAGTGTCATCATGCTAGAGGAACTTCTGAGATTGCATAAAAATCACTTGCAATACATAAGAGCTGCTGCAGGAGAAATATTCAGTGTTAGTAGAATCAAAATCAGTGTTCTTGGGTTATCATAACGGTGAAAGTCCTATATCCTATAGAGGTTTTTAAAAATTGTTATTGAGATTATAAAGTCTATAGTTTCTCTTACAAACAGTAAGCCATCTGAACAAAACTGTAAAGGAATGTTTAGTGGTAAGGTTGGACAGCTGGATCTTATAACTTCCAGGGCCACGTTACCACAGCTTTGACGACCAGCACTGGGGGTGAGAGCACAGAAGGTGATGTGTACAAGAGCTGTCCACTGAGCAGACACAGCTGGTGTCATTCCTTCTGGAGAAAGAGCTGCAGCAGGAAGAAAAAGTTGCTGCAAGTTGGTTTCTTCTGCCAGGAAATGAACCACCATTTCTCAGCTTGGTCTTTTGAAGCAGATTAAGTGACACCCAACACAGTACCTTAATTTTCCTTTGTTGTGCCTGATATGATTTCTGCTTCCCATCACCTGAAAAGATTCTGATGATGGTGATGCCCGCTGCCTTTGCCTCAAGGGTGCATCCAGGCACTTAATATTCCCATGAAAAGAAAGGATGGATAGAAAAAGTGAGGGAGTTGGTAAGTGCTTTTTTAGTGAGTTTGGAAACGCAGATCTTATAGTGCCTATGAATGTTAATTAACCTTGAAAGGGTGTTTAGCTAATCTTCTACATTAATTTAGAGAGAAGCCCACTTCTGTAATAGAATAGTTGGACTTCTTCTATATTTGGGCCTACAACCAAAGTACCTTTTGGTTTGCTTTTAAAAAATATTTTGCAGACCGATTTTTAATTAGTAAAATACTGAAGTGGCCATCTTCTAAAGCAGTTCCAATGCTTATGCTCATGATTTCTTTCTTCCTGATACACAGCCTTGGATGTGCAGTCAGACATGTGCAAGTTTTGTATCTACTGGATTTAATTCGTAGGGATACCTAAAGGACAGGTGGCTTAAAAATGTTTCTTTTAGCCTAATAGAGTAGATTTTAGCTAGGAACAATTATTAGTAAATTCATTCACTGCATATGAAACTGCAACAGGAATCAAATATTTGCTGGTTATCTCCTACACTGCCATTTAATTTCTCAGGTAATCTGGATTTTAAATCACATTAAAGCCTAATAGAACTCAGGACACCTTAAAACGAAAGACCTGTGTAAGTCTATGTTAACAGGGTGAATCTAGTTAAATCAGACATTTTCTATAGGCATATTTTATCTTTGTCATTGAAACGATAAAAAGATTATGGTAAAAGAACATTTGGGCAATATAGAATTTTTCTGCCTTAAGATTAGAGCTTTCATTATGTTGCTCTAGTTGGGAGAAATTTAAATGCAGAACTCATTGCAGACTTTATCTTTGTGAAGGCTGGATCAAAGGGAAATTAATCTGTTACATAAGAATCACCAGAAACTACTTGATCAAAGGATCGGTGCTCAGGCCTCATCTAGTCAAGTTTTGAATATCTCTAGAGGTAATAACTTCTCAACATCTCTGTGTACCTATTCCAGCATTTGACCTCCCTCATTATGAAAACCTTTTACAAAATAGCCAATTGGACTTACTCTGCTTGAGAACCTGGTTCATTACCTCTTATTCTTTTTGTAACACTCCTCTGGCCTTGCTCAAATCTGCTTCTATGCCTGTCATCTTGGCAGAGAGCCCAAACTGGTCACAGAACTCCACATGTGATCTCACAAGTGCTCAAGAGAGGGGGCAGATCACTTCCACAGAGCAGCTGCCTACACTTTGGGTAATGCAGCCCCAGACATTTTTGTCTGTCTTTGGCTGGGGTTTTATTATGTGTAGTTCAGGAGCACACTAATATACATTAGATACACTGAGAGAAATGCTCATGTTTTATGTGTCTATATGGTATGTTGGTAGGTTGACTTGCTCTTTTTTTATGGCTAGTCCTTTCTGGGTAATATATTCTCTGATAGTTGCCATTCATAACTGCATTCCTACATACCCTAGAGATGTAAGGCTCAAAAAAATATCAAGTCAGATCTTACAAACTTCACAAAGATTTCATAAGCCGGTGTATGGAACAGAAAGAGGAACATACAACGAAAACTTTATTATGGAAAGAGGTACCAATGGTCAATACAGATCAATATTTATTTTGAATTTATATTAAGACACAACTTTTGTTGGGGTAGGAAGCGTCTGGAAGCCTAGTCCTTCACATAAGGTTAGAAGTCATGCTGCAAATTGTGGTATTCATTGTTATTTTGGGTTCTTTTCCTCAATAGTAAGGTTATCTTCTACTTACAATCTGCTTACTTAAATCCTTTTTTGGATATATATCATCATGGCTTTTTGGTCTTTAATGTGCTGCTTTGTATGCCCTAAAGACTTTGTCAGAACAGAAGGTCCAGCACTTTTACAGCTGTGGGTTAGTGTGAATAGTGCATGGAAAGCATACGTGTGATACCTATTTCACACTGAATATGCTCGCTCAGAAGATTAACTCATAAAATAATGTTATTTCATTTTCTTTGTATTTTGTTACCAGCATTAAAAATATGGTAATTATCCTTATAACCATATGCTGCTGTTCAATGGTTAATTCATTCTTGAAACAAGATGCATTTTAATGAGGGCTAAAATAATTTACGTGCACAGAGGAGTTTGGAAATTTATGTAGCTCTCCGAGAGCAAAAATACCCGATAAACGTTTGTGCTGGCTGGGGTGGAGTTAATTTCCTTCTCAGTGGCTGGTATGGGGCTGTGTTTTGGATTTGGGCTGGAAACAGTGCTGTCAATGTAGAGAAGTTTCCATTACTGCTGAGCTGCGCTTACACGGAGCCGAGGTCTTTGCTGCCTCTCACACCACCCCACCAGGGAGATGCCCGGAGGGCACAAGGAATCACCAGGGGACACATCCAGGACAGGTGACCTAAGGGACATGCCATACCACGTGTCATCATACTAAGTGTATAAAGCTGGAGCAAGAAGAACGAAGGGAGGGAAGTTCGAAACGATGGTGTTTGTCTTCCCAAGTCACCGTTAAGTGTGACAGAGCCTTGCTCTCCTGGGAATGGCTGAGCACCTGCCTGCCCGTGGGAAGTGGAGGTTGAATTCCGTGTTTTGCCCTGCTTTCATGCCCGGATTTTGCTTCCCTTGATAATTTGTCCTTATTTCAGCCCACGAGTTCGCTTCTACTGTTCCAATTCTTTCCCCATCCCCCCCAGGGATGGGGGGAGCAGCTGCTCGGGGTTTAGTTCCTGGCTGGGGTTAAATCATGACAACATTTTTGGATGGTTTTTGATGTGAAATATACTTGGTTTATTGAACTGGCTAAATCAATATGGGTGCTTTATTGAGTGACCCTGAGTTATTTTTATACATTATAAAATTAAGTTTGAGATGAGAGTAATCTGTTTAATTGAAGAACATGGTAATTTAGGTTTTTTCATTGTGGACAGCGTAGCATAAATGTTGTGCAATATATTAATGTAATCACCTGCATCTTAAAGTAAAAAGGAGTTTATATATTTCACCCTGAGCTGAAATAATAAGACACATCAATTCTAAGGAACAGGATGTAGAAGTCTAAAAATAAGCTTTTCAGTAAACAACCTTTGTGGGGTTTTTTAATCTTTTCTTTGGCAGGTGGGACAGCTTTGATTTAAGAACTACTTTTCTAAAGTAGGGCAATAGGGACAATAAGTTATCTATGGAGTTATCCCAAATAAGAGGATTGGGCTGTAATAATTTTCTAACCTATTAGCACTCCTCTGTGGTTTTAATTTGCAGGACAACTTTGTTTTCCCTGTAAGAAAATAATTTGCTTTCATTTCTTCAGGGGATCTTCAGTTGCATTTATCATACTCAGTATCAGATTTCACATGCTGTTCTTGAATTTAACATATATTTCAGTTTATGTGAACTCTAAATTTGCTGTCTTTTCTCTTCAGAATTTTCTTATATTATCTCCATGAAGGAAACAAATCAAGTTCAGTTCCTCTTTCAGTACATTTTCATTTTGTTTGCCTGGAATAAGACACCTCGTGTGTGTATGTGTGTGGCTATCTTATACTCTAAACCAGGACATCCTGGCTTTTTTTGGCTATTGCTATGTCTATAAAGCATTAATCTGCTCCTGAAAACATTTACCTGGTGTCTGCTTTGCTGACTCAGTCTTCGGAGCAACCACAGCCTTTCAGGCTGGAAAAATTACTTTTCCCCTCATATGAGTATTTAACATATGAGAGTTGCTCGAGGCATATCCCGAAGCAGTTGCTCAAATGGAGCTGCTGTGTGTCGGTACCACACTGGCATATCTTCTCTGCTCTCTTCCCACACATTTTCTCATGTACAAGTAGGGCAGAAATGTGACACTGACCCAAAAAAAAAAGAGCCTGATCCATTTGTGGTAGGTTATTAAATGTCACTCCTAAAGATATGTAGACCCCGTCTGTCTCATATACAAATGAGAAAAAAAAACCAATAGCCTACCTTTTTTCTTCAGAGAGATAATGTTAATTTGATATTATTGCAGTTTATTCTATTTTAATTCACTTCCTCATCTTCAGCAATCTGGAAATACTGGTTTCTCACTGGAATCTCTTACGTTCCTCTTTTTAAAGAATGGCGTAAAAAAAGGGAATATGCAACAGTGTCAAATTCACAGGAAGCTCTTCACATTTTCAGCCTGCTATAAACTCTTCTTATAGATTGAAAGTGATCTCCAGGGGATGTGTTAGCATAGCAGTGCTCAAATTTAGATCATTTGTTGGACTGTGCATCATTCACTTGTGTCTAGGCGTTATTCTTCAATTCCCTTTTGTTTTCTCCTTATATGCATTACAGCTATTTACTGCATTAGGACCTAGTAAACAAAATGTTTTCAGTGTTTTCACTGATTTTTTTCTTTTCTTTTTTTTTTTTTAATATTTTTCATTTTTTAGTACATTATTCTCAAAACTGAATGTGCATGGAAATGTCTTCTTTCTTACTGGCTGCTTTTTCTCCTGTTCAGAATGTTCATGGATTTCAGTCATAAGCAGTCATACTTTAAGTAATAATATATTTCCTTTCTGCCATTTTTCTCCTTCTCGTTATTATTGCACTCAGGAAAACTTAATCATGTTTTAAAATAGGAATAAAAAATACAAATAAAGGAACAAAATATGTGAATTCTTAACCTGAAGAAATATTCAACTAATGAAAATAACATGACTGTACTTGGAACCAGCAAGCTGTTGCATAACATAGGAGAAGTTATGTTGAGGGTGATGGACCACAGATCTATATTGAAGATAATGATGTGGAAATGAATTGTTCTGAGCAAAAAGGAAAACAGAAGGAATTTATCCTTCAGACGTCATTTTGGTTTTGTTGTTGTTGGAAAGCTGAAAGTGATAGATCTCAAGCCAAATATATAAATTTTCTTTATTCCAATATTCCAAATAGGGGGTTTTAACTGTTTTGGGGGAGGGGTGGGTTTGTTTGTTTGGGGTGTTTTATTATTATTTTCCCAATCTTGCCTGGTCCAACAAACAAAAATAGAAAACAGTGCTCTCGTGGCTGAATTAATTTTGTGTAATTTTGCCAGTTCGATGCATCTGTAGCCCTCATCTGAAATGTTTTGGAGTAGAGAAAAAGAGGCCAACACAGTTAAAAATGAACTTAAAACGGATCAATTGAGCACAACTGTGATGTACCAACAACTTCAAGTGGCTGATTACAGTTTACTTGCTTGATAAGTGCAGCAGCTGTGCTAGGATAGAAAGAGGCCATCATGATGTGCTGGCACTATTAAAATGACAGTAAATAAACCAGTTTCTCATTTGAATACTATTCTCCATTTCTACTTTATTCACTGCCCAATTCAGAGTTTATAGAGTTTGTGTTACAATAGTGGCCGAGTGCACAGTTAAAAGGAGGGTGCTTTTTTTAATGTACAGTATAGACTACTTTTCAGTAGAGAGACCAGGGGTAAAGATAACTGAGGTGACTTACACAAGGTCAAACAAAGTCTTCAGAGAATAAGGAATTCATCTTAAATCTCTCATGCTTTGCCTTTACCATAAATACATTGGCAATTGGCTTATCTCTAAAAGCTTAGTGAAGAGGTATTGTCAATTTGCTAGATTTCAAATTCCCATTTGAATTATTTTTTTCTGCTATCCATAACCTCAGTGTAATCCTTTATTAAAAATACTTCATTTTCCCCCAGATCATTACATGAATCATTATCAGCATAGAAAGGCTCATGAGGTTACTGACAATAACAAAGCAGAACATGCGAGTTATGAAAGAAAACACTCCAGAGCTCAAACAGATTTCTCTTTCAAGCTTCTCAGGAGGCATTAGAAACAATGGGAAAACATTATAAAAGTCTTACTTTCAGAGGTGTTGAACTGCCACATCTGTTGAAGATCAGTGGGAGTTACAGATGCTGTGTGCCTCAGTACACCAAGCCTATAACTTTAAATCTACTTCAATCATAGTCATCTTAAGATCATAACAATAAGGCTAATTATATACTCCTTTCACTAACCATTCCATTAGCCACCATATCACTCAGTATTCAGAGGTGACATTACTTACGGTCAGAGTATCAGTTTAAATGGGAGGAAACTCCCTAAATCCATACTGTCATACAAATTTCAAATGCCAGAAGCTCTGGAGAGAAACTTAAGGCATGTGGCAGTATGCATGAGCAGGGATATTTAGAAGAACTTTGATCTTTTAAAGCAACAGCAGATGACCCTTGGGCTGTTCACCTGGGCAAAGTGTGTTGCTCAGATGAAGCATAAGTAGAAATGATGCCTGGTATATAACAGGTGGAACAGCCTTGGAGCTGGAGTAGATTTTGTGTGAAAAAAATCCTTGAAATGTATTGCTGTGTTCCTTTGGGATGTCTTTACCTTTTGGCAGAACCAAACAATAGATGAATGCATCTTCAGAAATCTCTCTGTTGAAAGGAGGTGATGACTTTTCTATTGCAGCTGTTCCAAAGTGGTTCACTTTGAACTCTTTTGTAGTTGCTATACAGCGTTTCCTTTGCATCACTTTTTGTTTTGCAGGTGCAAACGTCAGCATATTCAAGCACTGAGGGATTTGATTGGGAGGGTTTTGAAGGACAGGATTTCTTTGCCACCTCTGTCTCCCCTTGCCTAGCAGAGTTAGATGTTTGTGTGCAAGACCTACAACTCCAGTGTGGGAGAATATATTACGATTCATATCAGCTTTCCTTCCTCCTCTTCACCCTGATCTTTGTGTCAGTTTTAAAAACCTCAGCAAACTATTAAATAGCTCACCCATCAACTGGCATGCAGAGCAAGTTGTTATACATATCTCTACATGTACAAAGGTATTCTTTTTTACTTCAGATCTGCAAATGATCACTGAATTTATCCTCCTAAGCAGCTTCATCACTGTTCCCACCATCACAACCATAATCTTTGCATTCCTGCTACCAGGAACTTTTGTGGGGCAACAGCAATGGAGCAGTTTCTTGTGTCTAGAGGCTCTCTCAAGTTTTCAACACTTATGTTTTTTGCATTTAATGAAAAGAATACGTTGCTCAAATCCATGAAAGAGGAGAGAGAGCATGGAGCAGGAGGCCTGAGGAACCCAGTTGTAAAGGGATCCAAAGGAAAGGGCTGCTGCTTTGCCCACCGAGGTTCTGAAAAACTGGATTCTGCAAAAACATGGTTTCCCCTGTCCCTCACTTACCCTTTCTCAGCTGTTCAAGTTTAATTATTTCTCCTAAATTTCTGGAAAAAGGAGAAGTTGGAAAACATTATTGTAAGTAGAACAGAGTATATTCTGCTCTTGAGTTAAGAATTGTCACCAGCAAAGGCACTTGTTACGGAATTAGGGTTAAGACCTTAGAAACCCAGTCAGTAAGAGGGTTAAAAATTAGATGGCTCCCTGAAGCAGGTCCTCTTCTTTAAGAAAGCACTTTAATCCATGAGTGCCTCTCCAGGAGTAGAGAATAATATAGATAATATTTGGCAATATTATCTCCAATTAATATTGCCTTCTGGATGATCCTTTTAGTTGTCAAATTTTTTTTTACATGTAAAATACAGTTTTAATTTTGTTTGGTTTATGTCAAAAATGTTTGTTTTGTTGTTTGTCAAATATACCTACAAGAATCATGGAGCTTGACATTGAGAAATGGATCTGTTTTGAGAGTGTGGAAGTTGAGGATTTCCATTCTGTATTTGTATTTGAGTAACAAATTCTTAGCACAAAAAGTCTTTGAGAAGTCTCATAAGGGAAAGTTGCCATGGAGACAAAAAAAAAGTTCATTTTTATTCATGAGTTATTGTAAGGGAGGGATAGGCCTAATTAAAGCTGTTTCAGGCCTATTTATCCACAAATATCTACATAAAAAGATCTTGCCTCAAGTGAAGTTTTTTCCTCAAAAGCATACTGGTTTTCCCATGTAGTCCAAAGAAGTAGTCTGTAGTTTTCCACGACTGCAATGAATACTAAATATTCTAAATTAATGAGCCTATCCTTGCTGTATATTTTGGGGGGGGGGGGGGGATTAATCTCTGTTGCCCCTGAAACAGTGTTTCTGAATACACTATTGAGAATATATACCACACAAGAGATAATAAAATAGTTCATATAAATGAAAAGAATGAGACAAAAGTACACTTCCCTTTTGTGTAAGTGTACATGTATAAAATATCAGCCTAGGGTCAATGTGACTTGTGTTTCAAATTACTGAATAATTGATGCTTCTGTCTTCTGGATTTATCTAGAGATTGCTTAAAGCTCTGCTGTTTCTACCTGTGTAAAAGATGTTAGTTCCAGATTTTGTTTTATCTGCTCCGTATTTAACACCTTTTCTCTTTGTCCTCTCCAATCCAGCAATGGAGAATGGATGTGTCAGCTGATTTTACATGGGGTAAATAATATTCCTGTGTTTCAGGTGCTACATCTCACTATCAGACATTTCATCGCAGATATACATCGTTCTTCTGCTTCCTGAATGTTACAGTGAGGTTGTTTTCCACTTCACCTTCCCATTTTACTGTCAGATGGGCAGAGGTATTGTACATGTGGCCTTATTCTGCCATTGGACATGTAGTTAGCTATTTGTATTTTCATTTGTATTCCTCGAATAATTCTACAGCTCAGCTATAACTGAGCATGATGAATGGTGCAGAATCTTCTTCCCATACTTTTGTCTCCCTTTATTGTGTCAAAGTAAGCTTCCATTTCTCATTTTTGAATTAGTTTCTTCTTAATATGTCATAGTTCACAGTAGGGCTGCAATGGGTTACAAGTTTGGTTTAAGACATGAAATTATATTGGGGCTCAATGGAATGCATTAATTTATTATTTCTATGTAAATAACACAGCATTTTTTTCCTGCAATGTCATTTGCCACTTCCACTAAACAATAATACTCGGAGGTTTCATTCAGATTATACAACTTTTTGAGAACTGAGTACAGTATGGAACAGTCAAGAGATTCCTATTTCTGAGAGCTTTTGAGTGAGACTGATAACACTGGACATGTCAGCAAGGCGTTCAGCACCCACTCATTTTTGAACTAAAACACATTGAAGTTGGTTTGCAGAAATGAACACCACATTAGAAAATTCTGACTTGTATTTTTTCCAATTCTTTCTTTTTTAAAAAAACCTCTGTCAGCTTAGTCCCAGACAGAAACAGACAAAAATGATGAAACAACAATCGTTCCTTGCATTATAGTCTGTTTAGAGGACATGAAGTTGAAAAAAAAAAAATAAAAATTATGGGTGGACACACTGTGGATTAATATAATTTTGTGAAGTCTCTCTTTTTACCTTTGATAGCTGAGTTTAACTTCAGTTTCTAATGTCTCAGCCTGGGAGTTAGACTGCATTTCATATTCTGGTGAGCTGACTTTCAGACTGCCCTAATTCCTTAAATATAAGAAAAGAAGAACAGGTCATTGGGGCTTCTGTTTCTTTGCTCTAAGCATGGTTTAAAGTTTCAATCAAAAATAAAGAATCAGAAATGCAGTTAGCCAAAATTACAATGGTTTTCAAGCACACCTTCTGAGACTGCATGTTCTTTGTGATATATACAGAATAGATTATAATGTTCCAATATTTTACATTTACATAAGCCTATTCTAGCACAGCTTTCAGTTTCTGCATTACTTCTGCTGAATTGCTATGATATTTGGCAAAAAATACAATGTGCCTTTTGACTTTTATTCAAGAATTATTATTATTACTGTGATTGCTATTGAGTAGAATGTAACTAATCCACAGGTGAATAAATAAGAGGGGAGGAAAAATAAAAATCTCTTTTCATGAACCTGCACAGGTTTTGAAGCATCGCTAACAAAACACCCACTAATATTTACAATATCTTGTATATAATTGTACTTCAATCATGTTCTATTATAGGTAGTGCTGGCACATTTATTTTTGCTTTCCTGTATTTTGCAGGCTATATAAACAAGATGCATTCTACTACTTTTAGCTAGAGTTTAGCCCCTAAAAATAGCAAATATCAACATATAATTCGGGATCTTAACCCGAGTAGGTACATCCAAAATATTTCTGTTTTAAGGGAAATTAAACTGGATACAATAACTAACCTCAGAAAAACAGAATTCCAAGCAATGTTTGATAAAAATGTAAAATAACAGTTGTATTTCTGGAATAGCTTCTGTGATTTCAGTGTAACTTTATGAAAAGGAAACAATTGTTTTATCTGAGGTTTAGTAGCAGTATCTTACTTCTTCCTGCCTCATCTACTAACTGGAAAACTGTGGGAATCTGACTTCAGTGAGCTTCATACCAAATCCACAGCAAAGGAAAATAGAAGAAATCAATTTGCGATTTATTTTTTTTTTAATTGCTATTGACGAAGCATCAGCAGGTAACTGAGCCTTAAGATGAGCTTCCTATTTGTGATCTGAGGTTAATTTGGAATTGTCCAACTGCATAAGTAAGTTTCAAAGACAAAACAGTAACTTTGTGTGTATGCCAGGTGAGGCTGCAATTAATGCAGTGCTCCCTCTCTGTGCAGGACTTCCCAAAGGACAAAAGGAAGTGCACCCTTAGCTTTTAAACCTTAGGTAAACCCCATCAAACACGTGTATGTGTAGATCTTGATGACTCCAGAAGTAAAACAGCAGAACAGCACAGCCCTCCTGTTAACCAGACAAAGAGGATTTTTTAAAATATACAACATCCTTTGCTAGTTAGGTCTAGGAAAAATGAATATGTGAATAGGCAATGTATATCTCACCTACTGTAAACTGACAAAACTTGAAATGAACTGTGCTGCACTATTGGAATCCAGTGTGAATTTAATGTTCTGTTTTGCCCTATGTCATATGAAATATTCATCAAACAAACACATTCTTCAGAAAACAATTACTGTAATTCAATGCCATATAGAAATTTATTGTTCCCTCCATTTCATTATCTCCCATCCTTCTCTTCTTTGCTTACTCTTAACTATTGCCTCCAGAGCTTGTCTAGTGCCTCAATTGTCAGGTTTCTCCATATTCATACTGGTTCTCAGCTATTTTCAATAATTTTATCTACTTCTGCATTTCAGGTGAAATGTTCCACTGTGTAAAGCTTCGTGGGGCTGATATGTACTTTCACTTTTCCCTGGAGAGAGCAGTTGGAATCTTATTCCGTCTTTTGCAGCACTGCAATATGTTGAGTTGTATTCTCCCCTCACCCATGCACACCCAAAGAATTTAGAATGTTGCCTTAGACAATTTTATTATAAGGTGGTTAACATCTAATGCCAGAGAAATAGTTTAAACCTTGCTTAATTCAAACATTTCACTAAAATTAATAAAAAATTATGAAAGTAGCTATAATAATGGGAAAACCAAAACAAAACAAACCACCACTCAACCAAAAACAGTAATGCCCAAAACACTTGCATCTCAGATGACATGTTAGTTGTCTACAGTTTATGCCACAACTACACCTGAGAAGTTGCACCTGCCTGAAAGGTAACTGAGGAGGACTCAGATCACTGATAAGGATGACACCATGTTATCCACAGTCCAAATCAGAGTACAGTGTCTAACTTACCTTATCCTTAGGTCCAGCCCCAAGGAAAAGAGTCCAGTGCTTCTTCCCAGGAAACCTTAATTTTTCTGCAGAGCAGTTGAAGCTGCTGACAGTTGCTCCTCTGGGACTGTCTGAGGGTCTTTCTACTGAATAGCAAGTTCTCTTTTACGGGTTGGTTTTCTGTCACCAATACCCTGGTTTGAGGAAAATATTATTGTCAATGATTCAATCAAATCATTATTCCATTCATTTACTGTTGCTGGTTATTTCCTGCTCTTACTTTTGGGCACTAGTCTCCAGGCAGAGTTGTTTACCTCTTCATCTTACTTTTGGGTCTTACTAATCTCCAGGCAATTCCCTTCCTTCCACTCATCATGCTCTGATCAGTCTTGGTTCCCATTTCTTATAGTCAGTGGCTATAAAGGTTGCTGTTTACATATATCTGGCAAGGTCATGGAAGCACAAAAGGTCATGCAAGCTCCTCCTGACATGCCCTGCTTATTGAAGCTAAGACTTAAAGTCCTTTTAAAATGTTCTTTATTCACTTTTCTATCTTTCACATATTACTAAATAAATCGAGTTATATCTTCATTCCTGCTTGCTGATGATTCGGGTAGCTTTTTTTGTCATTATGGATCTTTCCTGCAGAGGAAAGAACACAGAATTACTTTAAGGGGGTTTGGTGTATTTTTATTACTTTTTTTTTTTTTTTTCTTCTCAGTTTGCTTTTCTCAGAAGATTTCAAAACTTAGTTGGGCTCATGGAATCAGGCTGACTTCTGAGTCCAGGTGAGAGTTCTGGTTGTGTTCCTCAGTTTGCTGCAGCTGATGCTTAAATTGTCAGGCCTGCAATATTAAATGTCAATATTTCTTTGAAATCATTCTTTGCTGTTATTGTTATTTCATTCCACTCACAGCGGTGTTGGGAAGACTTCATACTTTTCCTGAAAAGTACCTTTCACATTCAACATTTAGCAGAGTGGATACATGGGAAATAAGTGCACAGTTGCATTAACTACCTGAACTTGTACACCCTTCTCTTCTTTCCCAGTTCTGAATTCAGATTCCTGCCAGGGCACCTTGAAGAACTTTGGGCTTGTTTTTTTTTTTGTTTAAGTGATCATCTAATTTCTTTTATTTCAGTCTTCCATAAAATGAAAGCTAGCTTTAAATGCCTCAAATTTCTCAAGCATCTTTTTCCTGGGGAAAAAGACCAAACAAACAGAAAGACAAAGTCCCCAAACAAACCAAGCCAAAAAAACCCGCAAAGCTCCCAAACAAACAATAACAAAAACAAACAAAAAACCCCACCAAGAAACAAACCAACAAACCCAACCCTCCACACTCCCAATAAAAATACCCCCTTCAATACAAAAAAACAAAGAATTTGTTTGCTGGGAGTTCTTGGCAGGGAAGGAAGGAAATGTTCCTCCAGTTGTTACTCTTGAAAATATTTTATAGAATTTAAAAGGGGTAAAGAGTAGTATTTTCAAAAGTGCTTTTAAATATCTAGGATTTTAATTTTATTTCAGAATCTTGTAACACAACCTCACTGAAAACCACTGAAAATTAACTGAATCTGTTTATCAAGTCCATGTTCTGAGACATAAATCATACAAGACACAGAGATGGTCAATTCTTATTTCTTTCTCTGCAATCGAAGCATCTAAACATCCTTTGGTGCCTTGGGCATTTCTAAAAAACAAAGCAAGTACCAAGTTTCTTTTGTAAAGTATTCCAAATGTGCTTCACATTTGGAATAATGTGAAATGGAATAATATAAATTCCATAAAAGTGGAATAATCTTCTTGTTTCATATTACATCTGTCGTACCTGCTTGATAAGATCCTAAAAGACTACAAATTTTGTCATGTTATTTTGATGCATGAAGAAGTTCTTTATACAGTGACCTGAAAGGAGCTTTCCATTAACTAACATTTAAAAATAATTACTTACTTCATTAGATGCAAGGTTTGGAAGAGCGAATTAGTATATAATTTTCAGTTTGTTTGTTGTTTGGTTGTTGGGGCTTTTTTGTCATTTTGCACATGGTATAAAGAAGAAGTGTGGTCTGTTAATTTGACTCAAAATACTCATGTAGTAAGGGAGAATAGCCTTAAAAACCTTTCTTTTCTTCAGTCACCTTCTACATATCCTCTTCCAAAGTAGAGCGTGTTTTGTAAAATAAAGAACTATTATCAAAGGAAATTAAAAAAGCAGCACAAAGAAATGTATAGCTTTAACAAAGTCAGGTTTCTCGTGTGATAGCAATCTATTTGAATGCTCAAAGCCGTTTACAACAGGGAAACTGTCCCTTATTTACTAGTTTCTTTCCTAAAGGAAAAAAAAAATCAGCTTTAACATCTGACAAAACCCACAGAATTTGTGTATGCTGTATACTTACAGTATAGTTAAGTATACCATTAAATAGATATCAGCAGGTACGTGGAAGATGCAAAAAGAATTTTTAAAAACTCACTCTCATAGCACCTTCTTCTGGTAGGAATGTACAAAGGGCATTATGATTTCTTTTTATGTTGTGTTTCCAGGTTGTGTCAGATGAGAAAGCAAAAAGACGAAAGCAATCCTGTACTCGGTGCATTTTTAGTACTTTGCTGTCCTGGTAAGGAGAGTATTCTTTAAAAAAAAGTAACACACATTTTCAAAAATACATCTATTAGTTAAAGAACAGTAGTACATGACACATATTCTGTGAATGTAAATGAAATATATAATAGAAAGTGATGTGTCAATGCATTCACAGAGTGGGTGGAGAGCAGCCAGGCAGAAAGGGACCTGGGGGTGCTGATCGACAGGAGGCTGAACATGAGCCAGCAGTGTGCCCAG
>JAYRBT010000001.1:7666209-7701622 GCA_036023395.1 Myiotriccus ornatus
TGGATCAGGGGTTGGACTTGATGATCTTGGAGGTCTTTTCCAACCCAATCTATTCTATGATTCTATGATTCTATAAAAAGGACCAGAACCTACGAGCTTCTTCTCAGCTGGGGGATGGGGAAAAATACTTTCATTTTACCCAGAGTTTTGGGCAGAGAGAGTTTAACAAGAGTGGTAAAGGAGTATAATTAGTCACGAAAAACATGTTTTCAGTTGAAGCTGAAATGAGGAGGTTACTGAATAATACGTGGATCTGAAGCCTCTATGTCTTGGCTGTATGTTCTGACATAAATCCGTCTTTTTTCAGAAATACCATTTTCTTTTTGCCTTTCGCTCCTGTCCTCTCGGAATATAAAACCAGCAAAATCCTTTGCTTCTTTTAATTTGAGGATGTCTTTTAAGGTCTCATTTCTAGATTTATTTTTTTTAAATTAAAATCTGGAACTTTTTGTTTGGCCAGTACTGAAATCAGCCATGATGGTGAACCAAATCAAGTCTAACTCAAGTTTTTTGTAATGTTTGAACCTGTTTTCTGGATATGTTTTCTCTCCATGAGTGATTTGATTTTGATCACGGAGTGTGAGGGGAAGCAGGAAAGAATGGGCTTTCAAGTACCAAATACCAAAAAGGTATTTGGTTTGAAATATTTGAGTTCTGCAGTGCAACCTCCTTTTGCAGCAGAGGTTGGCCGCTAAATCGTGGGTAGTAGCACAAACACTGGAGAGATGGACAGACTCAAATACACCAATTCTCCAACTGCAAAACCAAGAAGAACAGGTAAGACTACAGTTTATGTTCAGGGACACTGTTGTCAGACAGGGTGATGCAGGAACCCAAGCCAGAAGTAAAGGTATCTGTTTACTTTCATACTGTTCGTTCCTATTTACCGTCAGACACTCGTACTGTGAACCAAAGGAGAACCTTCTTGTTCTTCTAGATTTTACATATTTTAGGTATTCACTATTTTTATATTATATTTGACATCTTTTAGGTATCCACTGTTTTTACGTCCTGTTTGAGGTAGTTTGCAGTTTCTCATGCCTATCAATAAATTTCCTTTCATTAGTGCTATCTCATTCTGCTTTATCCTTTTTTTTCAGTAGACATTCACCTATCTTTAAGCTCTATTTGTGATTTCAGATTGCAACAGAAATGAAAACATTCCAATGAACAATACACATTGTAGGTATTACTTCCCATTTATTTTGGAGAGCTATGTATTATTTACAGTATAGATCTTAGGATGAGGATCCAGCTGCAGTTTTAAGTAATATAGGAATCTACCAGTTTGTCTGTGGTGTAGGATGGAAGGTTTTTTTAGAGTGTGGGGTTTTTTGGTCCTCAAATTTTTCTACTCCTTCAAATGTACATTTATTAGGGACAGCCACTGTCTTCTCCCTAAGACAATTCTATGTTATGGAAGAAAATTTCTGGACCACTAGATTCTTGACTTGTTCTTTCCAACTGCAAGGGTTTCAGTGTCTTATTAAGGATTCTCTCTGAGGAGTGATATTGTTTCTTCACAGGAGACAGATTGAATCCCTGATGACCAGCTGTAACTCGAGCGTTTGGGGCTATGCTCCAGCTTGTTTCCCTCATGGCAGTATTTCCTATTCTTGCTGATACCCAGCAGGGTTTACATCCTCAGCTGATTTCCAAAATATCTAACAAGGTTTATATTGACCCCTTGACATTTCACACCCTGCACTTGACAAAGTGGATTCCCAAACATGAAAAAGTTGATTTTTTTTTTCTTATGAAATAAACAAACAAAACTCAGTTTTATTTACTTACTATTTCTTTCTAACTTTGTGGTAAAATACTGTTCCATGTCTGTTTAAAACTGCATACTTATAAACAAAATGGAAAAAACTGATTAACTTGTCTTATTTCACTGACTACTCTCTCTGTATTTACTCATGCTGTACAGACCAAGTTCCACAGTTCCCTGAAAACAGTGGAATCACTTTAATTTCTTATGTGAACAATACAGCAGAGAAAAAAAGAAAAGGTGGAAGATCGTGGGTAGTTTACACTAATTTACCTGAGAGAGAAAATCAATTCTTTCTTTCTATACTGAGCAGCCTGTGGGACAAAAAACACAGTGATTATATGCCCCCTGTACTTTATATTTCTATTTTTTTTTTAAATTTTATCATCTCATGGATATTAAATGAATCTTTTTTTTCCCTGAAGTGTCCTGGTACATCATAATTTATCAGTGTGAGAATACATAAGCAGAAAATCACTGAGTCATTCCTCAAGAGTTTTTGGGGGCCTTTCTGAGAAGAGGAGGATTGTGGGTTTTGTTTGATTTGGTTCAGGCTTTTTGGCAGGAAAGCATGGTGAAAAATCAAGGTCAGGAAGAAGATGTAGAATCCATCACATGATTAGTTTAAATATTAAAAACGCTAATTCCCTTTCTGATTCTTACGAGTAAATACTTTGGCAATGATCAATGTCCAAGGAATCTGCCAGGAAGAAAATAGTTGAGAAAACTATTATATACAGTAAAGTATAAGCCAATAATAAAATAACATGGTGTTGAGGTTTACTGCTATAGGACTATAGCAGTGGTTTCCAAAATTTTTTGGTTATAACTCCTATCAGTAAAAAATTTTTAAACGCACATCCCAGAGTGTTTTTATATATATATATACACACACATATAGTTAGTTATATATTATACACATACATAATTACAGTAATTATGAACATTATAAAGCAAACTCAAAAATAGGAATTTTAAAAGGGTGAGGTAAAGATTAACAATATTTTAACAAAAATTTGGTTAACAGTGAAAAAAAAATCCCTCACTGAAAAAAAATTTAATAATAAATATTGTAAAAAATATTGTTGATTATGCTCAATTATTTTTGAATTTTGGTTTCACATCTTGCTATAACAATTTCAAGGTATGTTTCTAAATTCTGATACTTGGTTTTAATGACTGTCACAGCTGAAAAAAAGATAGCTCAAATATACATAGATTCAGATGGAAGAAGTGCATAATTTTATGTGCTTGCTAAATCATGACACTTGTTTTTCATTCCCATCCACCAATTACTCAAGATTTTTATTGAATTTCAGCTAGTGAATTTCCCCAGTGTGAATCAGTAGTTCTTGCAACCTAATTGAAAGGTGCCACATTAATAAATGGCTTCAAAAACCACCGACACTTTTTTTTTATGTGAGAAATTTTAAACAGGTGAGGTAATTCTGTTTCCAGGGTTTTTATATATACAGATAGGAGAATTTTTCTAGGTGACACATTCTTTTCAGCAGTATGAAATCCCTTAATGATAGAAACATTTCCCAAACTCACTTTTCAAAATGCTGTCCCCTTAGCATGAGGCTCTTTGGAAAAACAGTTACTTCTTCACTCCTTGTTAAGACATCACCTTTACCTTGAAGGGGCACATTAAGTCTGTTTATTTTCTTAAAAAAATATCTGCTGCGTAGCAATCTGCCGACAACCACTTGTCAACACAGAAAAGGTCAGCAAATATGGAGCACTTGTCCTTCTTTAGAAGAAAAATGCATAACTCACCATTAATTTTGATGACTCTTTTAAGCCCTTTGATGTGAGATAGGCAGGTAACCACTATGTGGTACAGAAAATGTTCCTGGTCACTCCCCCATTTCAAAATAAAATATTGTAAAGATTATTCTATTTAAATCTCTATAAAATTTGCCACACACTGTAGAACTCTGTGCACTTCTGGCTAACGTTTCCTTGCCGCAGCAGTTTGTCTGTGAATGATGTAGTGAATGAATTCCACCTGTAGTGCTCTCTGTAACCTTACTTTGGAAACTCTGTTTTAATTCTAGTAAAAGCAGCCATTCCATCAATGGTTACCCTGGCACAGTTTCTCCATAAAACATTGTTTCTATTAAAGAAGTCACTTACCGTTGAGAATAGATCTTCTCCAGTACATCTTTCCTTTAGTGGCTCACAAAGCTGTGGTTCTTACTGTATTTCATTACTGAGACAGAATCTAGCAAATACCATAAACTGCAGCATGTTACAAACACATGCAATTCCAGCCAACTGTATAGGAAACTTATACTGTGTAATTTGCTTTTATGTGTTTCTTTAAGTATTCAGCAATATTTTGTAGCTTATTTCAACAGTATCTACTGAAAAAAAAGCATATTCCATTTCTAGCCATTTCTACTGTGGCAGTTTTTTGTCTTTTGCTCTTAAGAAGAAACCTCAAAAGAGGTTTCTGAACATTTAGTATTAAGTGTAATGAAGTACACGGTTAAATATCTCATGACTTTAGACGTTGTTGATTGCATCTAATTAGATTGGCATCACTTTTACCTCATAATATGACTGAGAAGAAGCTTGTCAGCTGCTAAGAGTAGGAGAAATGTCCCCTCTGCCATTTTATTGTTGTTTGCTTGCGCTCGCATTATTAGCATTATTTTCAATTTGAGCAACGTGTGCGTTTTGTGAGAGTTGGTTTAGTTAAAGCTGGATGATATAATCCACAAATCTGCTTAAACAAGGACATCTAAAGTGGAACATGTCACAATATGCTGAAAGTGAGCAAATCACTGAGGGCACTACTGTTGCCTCCACCACATCGTGGAGCCCCCACTCTTTGCCCAGGGCACCTCTGTGGCCATGTAGATGACACTGGACTTTCTGACAAACAGACAGAGTGAGGTTTTATTTTTGGTGGTGGTGTTTTGTTTTATTTTAGATAAAAATATATATAAACCACAGTTCTGAAATTTTCTTCCCACAACACAAAAGATCACTGTGAGCTACCTGGGGTGTGCACACCCCATTTTAGAGACCATTGTCCTATATTATAAAGCTAGATGTACTTCATTTAACATTTTTCCTAGATTAAGTTTGGAATTGGAAAGCATGTGATGATAAAAAAAGGGTGAAGTGTTTTCAGGATTGTCAAGCCCAAATGTTCAAAAGGCAGAGATCAAGTGCCAGAATAGCCAAGTTAAAAATAACAACAAGTTTGAGCTTCAAGACTGGCCTTGAATGACAATTCCAAGACTTTTTCTATAACTGTGGGGCTTAGAAGCATTATATATACACACCACACACATATATATATATATATATATATATATATAGTGAAGGGAATCATTTGTAAAAGGCCTGTCTCAGGGACTTCAGGCTTTTAAGAAATCACTGAGACTCATGATAAAGTCGAGATAGTTGTCAAGACTGTGCTTTGTTTCTTTACTTGTGAGAGTACTAAAAATCTTTCCCTCGTACGGAATCTGAGAAAATCCCTAATGTATCATGTCTAATGTAGTTATTTGTATTCTGAAGTTGCCATGAGTTGTGGTTCTGACAGACCCTCTACCTGTGCAGAATCCCGCTGGTGGTTTCCCTCTGACAGAGGAGATGTGAGTGTGGCACTCCGCCTGAAACATCCACCGGCCTTCTGCACGGATAGCCTGTGGACAGCCCGCAGGCAGCAGGCATATGGTTTGTCTGGGAGTGCCTCGTGGCACATTAAGCTGCCCTGTGGCACAGAAGTCTGTTGAGTGCACAGGACACCACATGCTCTGTAAAGCACTCTCCAGTTGTGCCTGAGGTTGCATTTGCAGGTGTCAGTCTCTAAAGGACAGGGGGTCTGGTTTTAAAAGCACCTTCAGAAGGCTAAACAAGCTCTATCGGTGCACAGAAAGTTGCTTACTTTCAGTGAGAGGTCAGTACAGAATTTAGAATCTAAAATACATTGAAAGCTTATTGTAAAAGCACTGTCAAATTAAGGGTACCAAATAAAAAGTTCACCAGCAAAAAGAAACTAGAAAAATCATTCAGTGTGCAGTGTTTTATTACTTTGCTGTTTATCTAATAGTATTGAAAGAAATGTTATTAACGGTGAATATCTTTGTAAGCTTGTCTACGCAGTTATAAGACTTGGATTTGGATGCTGTAAAATCATTGGTCTATATCTGCATATTTTTTTAGTAGAGGAGGGGAAAAAATCAGTTGGGCTGTTGTCAAATTCCTGAAGTAATGGTTTTAGAGGGACTAATAGCTAGTCTAGTCTAAGGAAAAGCAGAAAGCTGAGACTCAGTCTGGAGAATACTCAGAGGGATCTTAACAATGTGAATAAATACCTGACAGGAGTGAAGTCTCTTCTCATTGGCTCCCAATAACAGAACAAGAGGCAGTAGACACAAATTAAAACACATGAAATTCTATCTGAACACAGGAAAGCAGCTACTGTGAGGTTGGTCAAACAGTGGGACAGGTTACCTAGAGAGGTGGCGGAGTCTCCATCCATGGAGACATTCAAAACTCAACTTCATGCTGCCCTCCAAAAGCTTAGCCAGCTTGAGCAAAGCGTTTTTGTACTAGATGATTTCAAGAGGTCCCTCCCAACCAAAATAATTATGTAAATTATTCCTCCCTGCCTCAGGTGATATTTTATAAGGCTGGCAGATATTAAAATGCTAGCCTCCCCTTAAAAAAAACCCCAACACAAACAAACAAAAACAACCCCAAAACAAAAAAACTTTTATGCTTTAAACACAAGGATCTAAAGGCAAGCTTACCATTCTCATCCACCAAATGAAGGAGAACAAATCCTGAAGAATCTTTACCAGAGCATGGTGATCTAGGGAACAGAAATAATATCTTTGCATTGTTTTAATCTGATGTCTGGAAGATTGACACATGCTAATTTCTTTAGGGAAAAGGGTATATCAGGAAACAGAGTGATAAACGTGGGTACCAAGATGTAAAAGGGTCCTTGTGTAGACAATGTCACCATTTTACTTTTTGAAATACTTTGCAATCCTTTTTCTCAACATGAATAATACATTGCAGTGATGAATTTTTCCTAGGCCTATTCACATTCGAAGAAACATTGTGGTGAGAGCAGATGCTGTAGTCATGATGGCACACTGAGAAATTGTCCATCAGATGGCATGGTAACAAACAGCTTTCACAAACAATCCAAAATATATCTACAAAACAAAAACCATCCCACAGCCCACCTGCTCAGTGGAAAATTCAGGGAAAAGCTATCAATATGTTTTTTTTAGAGATACCCTCCCAGGAAGATGCTGATGAACTGGGGAATGTCTGGAACAGATTGTTTTATAAGGGAGGAAGATAGAAATATTGGTTGTTTCAGCACTCCCAGAAGTGAAGTTTTCCCAGCTTGCAGAACAATTCAGTCTTGATTACTTAGCAGGCTTTGAAAATGTTTTAAGTTATGTCTGTTGTAGCTACTGATATGGAAAATATGGAGGACCAGGCTATATTATCCTGGATCTTTGCACTAATCCTGAAGTTCCCTTAAACTCGCTTGTAAGTTCCTTTTTTCAAAGGAGCTGATGAAATGTAACATAAGTTCTCTCACCTGCATTATTCAGTGGTCTGAAAGCTAGTGGGTTTTGCTTTGCGGCTGAGCAGTAATAAGGGAGTAAAAGTGCTTTAGGGTTGTGGAAATGTGGATGACAAACAGAGCAAAATCAATAAAAATTGAGATTGGGTGGGAAGTGAGAAGCCCTCTTATTGAAATAGAAAGAATGGAAGGGAAAGGATAAAACATACTGCTCTCAAAGTAAACAGACATGGAAACTCACGAAAACAAAAGGGGCAACATGCTGAGGGGTGAAAGGGCTGAGAAATAAATGTCAAGACAGAAGAAAAATTCAGATGAAAGGAAAAAACTTCCAGAATTATAAGCTTACCAGAAGATATTTTACCAATGAGAAAGAGCATCAAACACAAGGTGCCAGAAGTGTGTGTGCTGTAATGACAGTGGGTCTGAGAGATTCATGTGCCTCCTGTGACCTGAAGCAACACTCTCACCTTCGTTGCTTGAAGTCTGCCTCATTGTGTTTTGGAATAAAAGTAGCCTGGATGCAAGCCAGAAAAATAGACACGTCCTGTAGGATTTATTTATTTCTGTCCTCAGCAGAAGAAGGTATTACAGCTTGAATAACAGCTCTACCTTTCATGTACGGTAAGTAACATATTCAGCTGCTGAAATACAATGCAGAACCACCGCAACATCTGAATGCTGTCACAGCGCTGAGACAGCCCGAAAGCTTCTGAGTGACTCCCGAACCGTATTATAGAAATTAATATTTCTTGAGGTAATATTTCTTGGGCAAGGCTAAGGGGTTTATTTTAGAACAAAGAGTAACTTTCTTGTGCCCTAAATAAAAGAGCTTTACTGGTGAGAGATTTTAGTTTAGATTAAAAAAATGCATTCATGGGGAGCTCTAAAGTCAGTACATCAGAATTTGCCAAATGGATGAACTCATGAGAATCATTTGCAAATATGGATCAGATAATATTTAATGCATGCCTTCAGAATTCCCTTGCTCTGCCTGTCACTTTATCTCTTCACTTTCTCCTTCTTGAGGGTTTGTTGGGTTTTGTTGGTTGTTTTTTTTTGCTTCTACTGCAAGCTTCAGGGATTTATTGTGTTCCAAGTTTCAGCCGCAGACAGGTGCCAAAACAAGTACGTAAGCACCATTTTCCAACTCAGCGCTGCTAGCAGCTTTACAAAAGCTTAGGGAAGCTTTTTGCTTCTGATTGAAAGCACTGAACCCAACCACATACTTCATAAGGGAAAGTACATTTCAGGTTTTACTGGGTCTGGCTGTGATGGAGTTAATTTTCACCATAGCAGCGTTCAAAGTGCCATATTCACCATAGAGATATTCCATCCTACACGATGTCTGCTCAGCAGTAAAAGCTAAAGAAAAAGAGGGTGTTATTCAATATTATATTTGTCTTCCAGACCAACTGCCTTTGGTTTCTGAAGCCCCCCCAGGAAGTGGCTGGACTTCACCTGTTGGTTGGAAGTAGAGGATAAATACCTGTAACTGGGAGGCCTGCAGTTGAACTGGAATCAGATCGGAACTGGACTGCTGAGTCAGGATGGTATTTTTATTTAAACCCAAATAAAAAAGTAATCGTACTTGTATCCTGCCTACTGAACCTGAAATGAATAGTGTGGGAAAATGAGGCTTACTGGTGAAACTAAAGGTTAAGCATACATTCTTATTTTCAGTGCCTTTATGAATATATATGTGTGTGTGGGTGCATATGCACATGCATAATACATGCATTTAAAAAGCATTAAAAAAAAAAGGGAAATCAAAAATCCAGCAACAATAAAGTCTTACTGTAGGGAAACTGTAAAGAGAGTGTACTATAACTGCATTTAACAAATAGGAGAAAACAGTGAAGTTAGTCTTTAAGCATAGGAAAAAAAAAGAAGAAAAACAAATTAAAATGAAATGAAATCAGAAGGTTGTTATAAATAAAAATAACAGTTTCATTCCTTTGATTTACAAGCAGGGATGTTACAATTCTTCCTATAAGCTTGAGTTTTCAGATTAAAAAAAAAGACATAGAGTTTCTGAGGATACTTGCACAAGAAAAACAGCATTAAAGAAAATAAATAAAAGACAGAGAAAGAAACAGAATTTAGAGTAATAGAAGGTAAACTCTTAACTGCAGAGAGGATTGTTAAATTATCATTGACTTGAGTGACAATTTCTAGGTCATGGCTTCCCCAAATTATGTTTCTTTCCCAATGGAAGAAGAACTAAAATCTACCAGCAAAAATTTTGGAAGCCTGGTAAGTGAGAGAAAGGTATAACTTATGGACTATTAATGGCTCTTATGTAACGTGGAATGGCAACAATACTGACTTGATGCATTTTATATTTGGTTAAATTTCATTGAAATTAGTGAGGAAAAAGAAGAAATTAATTTTTGAAAATTTTAACTTCCTCTCCTGCTTATTAAGAATTAACCAAAACTGTCAGAAGACAAAAAAAATATTCAATTTAACCAGAGCTTAGCAAATATTAAGTGTGACAAAAATATTGCTGAATGTATCTGAGGATCAGTGAATGACTTTTAGGAAGCCTGTTAAAAAAAAAGCAATATAGGAAAGCCCCCCCCCCAAATATTGGCCCAATTCTTGATTTATCAGGGAAGAAGGCACATTTCAATAAGGAGGAAAACATGTTAGATTTGAAGGATGTCAAACAAATGTCATACCAGGACTTATCAAAGTGGAAAAAATATCTGTCAGTCTCAGCAATGGAAGTACAAGTAAAAAAGTATTTTCAAGTCTCAACTTTATCATATCAGCAGAGGTCCAACATGAAAGAACAAATATTAGAGGATGTTAATATAATTTGTTTAAGCAAATAATTCTCAGTAAAATAATACATTTACAGAAGGTTTTCTTGAATTTAAAAAATGAAATCAGGAATCGAACATGCATTTTTATTTTGAGATATATATTTCGCTGTACTATTTTTTGATTTACATTTTGTTTTAATGTACCTGCTTTGACTAAATCTCAATGGAGATTTGAGGTGGATTTCGTGACTGCAAAAACATCCAAACAGTAATTCTTTATTTATTATTGGGGATTCCACAATAACCAATCTTGAGTATATTGAATGCAACTGAGCTGGGAATTGGACTAACCTCACTTTATGCCTTGGTGTATGAAATAGGCAGGTTAGCACTTGTGCCAGGTTTCCTGTATTCCTTAATATACGATTCATCCTGGCCCAGAAGTAACTAAATTGCCTACAAATAAGAGCTGTTAGGAACCACGAGGCTTTAGGAGAGGATCTCTCATGAACATGATGAAATAGCTGTGATGTGTTGAAGTTCATCAGCTGAAGTACACAAGCCTCAGAATCCATGTTTTAAGAATTAGACTTCAAAAGGAAATACATCCCATTGAAATGTCATTGTACCATTAAAAAAAATAATCACTTGAAAGGATGGTCTTGAGTTGTTATAAGCTCGTCTGGCTTTCTGTGTGGAAAAGACTTCAAAATTTTATTCATCATTTCCAAAGGTGGAAGTTAGTTTTCCTTTATTAGTATGTTATCTGTATGGTTTCAAGTCAAGAACAACAGTTTTTTAAACATTTAGTTTGAATTTTAAAGAGCTTCTGATTTGATCTATTTTTTGATTTCTGTTTTGGATTGTTTTACAGCTTCTTTAGCCAAATACATGGATTCCTTCCCATCCACAGTAGCAGAAGTAAGTTATCTACAGTTCTAAAATATTTATTTATATACATACGTGTCTGTGTTTGCATTTTATATATGACCTACATATTAAGTATATTGTATATATTTATAGTATATATTTTTATACTTTTATTTTTTAAAAATCAAATTTATACAAGATGCATGTATCTCACAGGTTCATATTTTATGAGTCCATGTTATTGGAACACATGAATGCTAAAAATGCAATATCCTCACCTCCACAGGACACACTGTCTCATTTTATTTGTGTGAGGACTTGGTTCCACCCAAGTACACAGTGGCAGAGAATTCCGGAACTAGCACCAACTAAAGCTAATAGGGATCTTCTTGTTGAGAATGGTGAATTTTATTTGGGACTAATCAAGTGCCCTACTGGGTATACCCTATGGATGGGGCAAAATTGTAAGTGGAGGACTTTAGGGCTGAGACTGGTCGACATGGAAAGAAACATCTCGGTTCAGATATTTGTGTTGCCCTCTGTAAAAGTAAAAGTTATCAGAAAAACAGTCTTGGAAGAGATCCTCTGATGAGAGAACTGAGATTATTTTGGTAAATATACAGCAGTGCAGGCCACAAAGCAGTAAATGAAATAAAACCGTGAGTGAACTGCACACACAACATTTTGCAGGACAAATTATGTCTTGAATGTAGATTAAATCAATTTCATACACAATTTACTAGTGTTGTCACGGATGGCCTGCTTCAAGTCAGAGCCTAGGTGGATTGAGTTGTTTACCTAAAGCAATATTTTGTGGTCCTTTACAGTAGGAATTAATTGCTGTAGCAATAAAAGGAGATGTTGGGCAGAAAGGCGGAGAAAAAAGGCAAATTCAGAAGGGCGTTTGTACATTGCAAACTGCTGGTTAGTTGTCTATAGGTAAGCAGATCACTACCCACTTTGAAACACTGATGGCATACATTAGGCACAGGTTGCAATTGTGACTGCTATATCAAGCCTGTCTTCTGAAAGAATTAGCTACTCAATTCAGAAAACCTCCAATATACGCCTTTTGAAATTATTGTTAATTAATTTCTACTACTGAATCTAAATTTGATCCCACACAGAGCGAAGTTCAGAAGTATAATACAAATGGAACAGAGGGCATTTTGCTGCCTTGAACCACGAATGAATATAATTTGTTATTATAGCATCATGATTTTATCAAGATGGAACCAATTCTCTGAAGATTACATACAGAACTGGTTTTGAATTTTGTTTATGTCATAGGTGAAGTGAATTTTGTTGGCATCACTCTACTCCCTATGCATGATTATCCACTGCACAGCCCCTCTCCAGGTCCAGGATTAGATGTGACAGGAAGCCTCATCACCACTCTAGAGTGTCCCAGTAACGACATAGCATATGTATGATAGTATGTTAGCACTGAAGCAAAGTTGGCACAGACATGAGGATAAATTTAAAAATAACGGCTATGCTAGTAGTCATATGCTGGAAAAACTGTATTAAACTTACTATCATCTTTTTAAAGTGCTAACAACTGTGGAAAAGTAATAGAAGGCATATACAGAACCATGAAAGAGTCTTTTGATTTCAGATTCCTAATCTTCTCCTCAATGGGCCAGTACTGCTTCAGTTCACGCCTCCACCCCCAAAGTTGTTTTCTATGCCAGGGTGTATACATAAAAGATTTCAGTTTCCTAGATTGACTGCACTTTCCTGAGCACTCAAATCTATCAAGAAAGGGTTTATTCAAGGTAAACAAAAAGACCATTTGACTGAGAATATAAACTGGAATCTAACGCTTTCCTTTCTTTACTCTCAGTTCTTTCCTAGGGAAGGCAAGTGCCTCGATGTGTTGTGTGGTTGGTTTCTTGTGTTTTGTTGGATTTTTTTCCCCTCACTGCTGCCATGCTTTAGTTATTGTATTTCTCAATTAGAAGCTGTTGAGGCAGCCACCAGGACCTGACGTCATCTGCTGGTATCCCAGGGCCCTCTCAGGCTGGAGCACAATACTGCAGCAAAACTTGTGGCTTTGCTGAATTACTTTCACCTCTCCTTAGACAAGAGAGTCAATCACACCTATACTTCTTCAGGTAGATCTCTCTGCTGTGTTTAATGCTATTGACTGCTGTCACATTGATCTTCACTCTTCAGGCTTCCTTCCAATCCCGGTGTGGTTGGCCACATTGTGTTGTGAACTCTGGTCCTGACCACAGCTCACTGTCAGCTCAGATAATGGCAAATCCTGTTCGGTATGGTTTAAGTCTTGGCTTTTGTTCAGTCTGGACCCATATGGGGAGGGCTGTGACAACAGAACTCTCCTCCAGGCGAACCTTACATGGTGCATCCTTTCTGAGGTTGGCCTGGTGAGTTCTGGAGGGCCCAGGGAGGGGTTTAGGGCAGTGCCCTCCATTCCTGACCAGACCATTCCCACAGCCATGAGCCAGGTTATAACTTAAGGGCAAAATTAGTCTTTTGGTCCTGCTGAAGTTACAGACTTAAAGTTTTTTGTTCCCATCACTCATTTGTCGAATATTCTTCTTCTCTTCTGCAAATTCCCATTAGCATGAAAAGGATTTTTAAGTTCAGATATGAGAATTTGTTCTTTTTTTTTATTAAATGCACAGGTTGGTTTATTTCTTTAAAATTTATGTGCAAATTACTTTTTATGAGGGCTAACATGCTTCTGTAGATTGTGGAGCTGGCTGTTGGAAGGATTGCTTCCTTTGAGTTTAGTCAAGCAACACTTTTCCTAGTGCAAATAACTATTTTTACTTCACAGAAATTATTTGGTGTTTTTTACATTAGATTAGAATCAGGTATTACTGGACATCCAAAGCAGCCTGAGTGAATTCTGGAAGGAATTAGCTTGTTAAAGTACAACTATCAAGAGCTTTCTTATTTGCCTTTGTGAATCTAGGCTTGCTTTTTTAATATGGTAAGGCATTACTGCAGCCAAAGTGAATATTATTTGAAAAAGAAAAGGCCAAACATTGTAATTTCTAAAAAAATGCTATGAACAGAAAACTATGGCAAACAGTAGATAAGCACTGTCATTTTCTTTCTGAACTTCTAGGTGAATAAATTGATAATGGGAAAAGAATGAAGGCAGAAAGTACTCCAGTAAACCTACTTCTCCATCCCTACATTTGTGTAGCCTTTTAAGATTCCAACTCCTTATTAATATTTTCAGTTTCTAAAGCTCATCAAATTTTTATTTGATAGTAGTGGTATTGAGGCAGATTGCCAATGGAGAGCAGCCAGTTTCCTCCAAAAACTACCGAAATCCAGATAGAGTGTGTGAAGGGCCCCTGGCTCTCTGTTTCAAAGTACAACTTAAAAACAGAAGTCCAGAAAGAAAGACACCCCCCCCCCAAAATAAACAAACAAAACCCAACACACCAAATGCTCAGAACATCTCCATTACCAAATAAAGTTTCAGTACATTGAAGGGTTTAGAGACTGGAAACAACTAAGAACACAAAATAAGCATTTCACAGTTCACTCATGGCAACCAATTTTCATGTCACAGATCCATGTTTTTCTCCTGGCTTTGCAAGCCAGACATAACATGGTGAAAATGAAGCCCTTGTGCTTTTGCCCTGTTTCAAAGGCAGAGGGTTGGTTTTTTTTTAATATTGATCATAATTTCTTACTTTAACTGAGTAGACAGTAGACGATGTTGACTTTTACCCAGGAAAAAATTTCACCGAGTAAAGGTCTCAAAATAAAATCAATCTAAAAGCAGCATTCTAATTATAAAATAATTCTCCTATTTCATTATGGCGTGCTACAGAAAGAAAATGTATAAATGCACTTCAGTTAAACCCTATGTAAAGATAGAGGCATGAGCCACTCTTTTAACACTTTGTTACCTATATGTAACATCATCAGAATAATTAGGAGAGAAACAGTAAAATTGATTTGTGCTTACTAAATTCATTTTAGTTTGGAAGATGAAATACAAACTCACAGCCACTGGCTTGGGGAGGTTTAGAGTAAGGGAGGAATCCAAACTGAATTCCCTTTCCATTATACGGTTAATATCTGATTTGACATTTGGTGTCCTCTCTGTCACACATATTTCACAAGGCTTAGGAAACACATCTCCCTTATGCCAAAGCACGAGACACACATCTCAGCCCTGATAGGGAGAAGGCAATAGGCCTGAAGTTAGTTCTTAACTTTGCACCTAGGCTCAACTCCTTTTCTGAAATGCAGACAATTTTTACTGTGTGTTTTGCTCTAATAGTTTGATTCTACGCCATCTTCAACATTCCTGTTCCAAGTGTTGTATTTGTAGAGTTTGAATATTACATTTTGTAAAATTTCAGCTTCTCCTTTTAATTTGAAACCATAAAAAAGTAGTTTGGTTTGAGCTTCTGGGAACTAAACAATACCTCCTCTACTGGAGAAAACTGACAGAGCTACAAGGACTTGAAGCTATTTCAAAATTTTCAGCTTTGAACTCTGCTTTAAAGTTACTGGGTTAATTTTGTGAATTCAGCAAAAACTGAGCTTTGCACATCCACAGACAGAATATTAATGCCTCAAGTCTGTTCCTCGAACCTTTGAGATCAAGAGAAAGTCTAAACATGCCAATCTTAACTTGAATGGCTGTGCTTTTCATGCTTCTCTTTCACAGTGATGTATTGCAGGTTACAGTTACAAGGCCAGCTTGGATTTTTAATCTAAAGCCAACTCAGGTAGAGCACATGAAATGTAGGACACGCACAAATATACTCTTAAACTTTGGAGGAGTGTTTGCTCTTCTTCAAAACAAACCGCTCTGTGACAATGGAGGATAAATGTTAAAAGCACAAATTATTATATACCACTTCTTTTTGTTGTTTTTCTTAAAATATCCAGATTTCTTAAAGCAGACTCTCTAGTCTGAAATGGGGACTGCTGCAATGGATTCTTTTGCTGTATGTGCAGGCATGCACACATATATGTGTGGTTAGGTGTATATATATATATGTATCTGTACATATATATATATATATATATACACACGCAGAGTAAGTACACAAGGTGTCCTTTGGAATTAGTGGCATTGTTGCAGTGATTTAAAGGGATCTGGAAAAAGGATTTCAGATGCAGATTTTGGTTTATTTCTGTGCAGAGAATCCCATAATAATTATTCAAAAGGGAAAAACGTCAGGGGCCACTGTTGTGTTTAACTTCTGATTTTTCAGCCCTGACCTCAACTTTCCATAAAATTTTTCTTTCTTCATTTAACTGTCATGAACAGATAGTATTGTTGCTATTTGCAAGAAGCCTTCTGAGTTTTAACACAGTCCCCTTTCTCTGCTTCTTTATTACGGCACAAAACCTGAGATGGTGGTGAGTCTTCTCTATCAGTCTCTTTTCCTTGTTATTTTTTTATGACAAAATTATAATTCCTTTGCTTGGCTTGTCTTAGAATCCAGAGTAATGTCACTTGGGCCTCAGGGGCTGTTGAGCAGCAGTAGCAGGTATAAGCTGAGCAAGTCCAGGTAGCATTAGCAGTCGTGCCTGGCTTTGTAATAGTAGTTTCCTCCTCCAGGATTTGTCAATTTTGATTTTGCAGTTCAGTCAGCAATGGCATGTGCTGTTTGCCTCCTGTCTGTTCGGCAAAATAAAGGGGATCATTTTCTCTTCCAGGTGACAAGGCTGAAAAGGAGCCCTCAACAGTCTGTTTTGGCTTGCTGTGCAAGCTGCATTTTTGTCGCCCTACAGCTGTGATGACCTTTTGTGTTTAGGAATATTTGAGTCCTATGGATAATTTAATAGCGGTGAATCCTACTCCAACCTACTTTTCTGTTCAAAAGTTGCATCCTTTCTGAACTTTTCCACTTGCTGTGAAGAACAGTCTGAAGGAAAGAAGGAGAGAAAACAGAAGGGACAAATCTCATTTCTGAATCCAGGGGAAAGTCAGTAAAGAATAATGAGTTGGAGGATACAGGTGACCTTCTGGAGAGCTCTGTTCCCACTAGACAGTACTCTTGACATAAAAGGGAAGGATATTAAAAAACCCCAAAGCCAGCAAAAAAAACCACGAACAAGAACAAACAAACAAACAAAAACCAAATAACCCCCCCCAACAAAATAAAAACCCAAAGAAAAAAATCAACCAAAAAAACTCCCCCAACCAACCAACAAACAAAAAAAAGCCTAAAACCCCAAGGTAAATTCCAAACTTAGTACAGTGCCAGAATGTGAAGAAAGTGGTTGGTTCCTGAACCAGAGCTTGGAGACAAAATAGACGCTGGTACCAAAATCTCTGTTGCCCATTGTGAATCTTAAAAGTGCTGTATGCAACAACACACCAGCGCAGCTTTGCTGCTAATCACTGCACCTTTTTCTGGGAGCTTGCAACAGATGAACTCAGTTGCTTAGCCGTGGGATTTCAGTCAGAGCTTGTTTTGAATCCTCCTTGTGCATACAGACTGCAAATGTGTGCCAGATACTTTTGGCTGATTGAAGGTATTTCAAATACGTGAATAGTTCGCCTGAGATATGAGGAGTTTGGTGTGGGTTTTTTTCAGTCCCCTCAATACTAATTAGCTGCAGAACACTTGCCCCTGAGAATGCAAATTATAATTTTAATTCTGAGACTATTTTCATGTTTGCCAGCTCACACATTGTGCAGTGACTCATCAAAATTGATTGTGTTAGTCATTTGATGTTTCAGTTAACAAATGCTAGAAAACATGCATTATTTTAACCATGGTTAAACGAACATGTGTAAGCTTTTCTGAAGGAAGAGAAAAGTTTTTAAAATATCTTTTTTTTGTATAGACAGGGTGAGACATTACATCAATAGAATGATGCCTAATTTTGTGTGAGAACTGCAAAACAAGCTGACACTGTCTTCAGAATTTATTTTCTTCTTGCAATATAACCCATTCATTCCTTATGTCCTCTTTTTTTTTTTCTCAGAACTTCTTGTCATTTATTGTGTAGATGCAATTTGTTAGAGGAGGATAAAGTACTTGCCTCTGTAGAGTACTGGCAAGAATACCAGTACAAAGGTTGTATATTTTTTGTAAGTAATAGTAAGTTATTGCCTCATCTTTGTCTGTGTCTCCACATTGCTGGCAAAATTCTCCATAGACTCATAATTATCTTCAACATGCATTTTCTATTGTGCAAACACTTTTAAATTTGGGGAAAAAATAGATAAAAAGATATGATTGTTTATAAGATGAAATTTCATGCAGAAAAATCTTCAGTCCTGACACAAAGCCATAGCTGAGTTCCAGGGTAACCTGGGTGACACTACGCTTTTAGGAAAGTTAAAAGGAATTTTGAATCAAACAAGTGCCTGTAGGGCTTTGTCTTTATTGGGGGAAAAAAAAAAAAAAGAAAATTATTATATGGTATATTTCCAAGGCAGATTAATTTCAATAGACCACCTGCATTTTGCTCTGAGAGTTGTGTGGCAGATGCAAGATAAAATAGTCAAATTCTAATCTAAAATGCATCTGTTAAGGTCCAGATAATTCTGAAATAAAGAAATGCCTTTCATTTTGTAATGACTGAAATCGCAATGTGGCCTTTTAACTGTAGAGATTAAGTAAACCTACTTGATAAACTAATGCATCTCCAAAAGAACTCTGAATCACTCTGTAGTAGAATTAAGACTTCTCTGTTTCAGAAGAGGTAAATCCTTCATGTCTCTAATAAAGAAATGAGTGCAGGAAATATCTGACAGGTACCAGCACAGATGTGTATGTGCATCCAGAAAGTATTACAATTTTCTAACCAGAGAAGGGCAAGCATGTTAATATGTTAGGGAGGTGTCCAGGGTGCTGGGAGATAAGGAAAAGTATATTTATCAAGTCCCAGAGACTTCTGTAAGGTTTATTCTTAAGACAATCCTGTTGACCTGAAAGTGTACATCTAGAAAACAAGACCTCAACTGTTACAGCACACACTATAAGAATGTAAATGCAGCTTGGAGCATGCTTTATTCATGAACTTTTCAAACTATTGAGACCTTAAAGGAAAACAGCAGAAGCATCTCCCTCTTTAAAAAGCTCAAAGATAAAATATGTATTTAAAATAATAAATTATACATACATCTGATTTATAATTTATTGGCTATTAAATTTTTATCACAGAAACAAGGAGAATAGGATGCATGTAAATACAAAAAGTAAACACATAGGCTAGGTGCTTATGTAAGAAAGAGAAGTTTTGTTTTGTTTTTCTAATGTAGATGTAGTCTAAAAGAAACTCTTCTGTCATAAGAGTGCCACAACTAGGAGTATTTTTTTCAACGACAAATAAATTGTTTTCAGCTTTGGTAGTAAAGCATGATGTTCTCTGGCATGCAGTGCTGGTGTTTATCCAGATCAGTAACATTCTGTAAGGTGAGGCAACATGAACATACCTAGAATAGTCAGCTCCCACACTTCTTGTATTGAGGGAGCCAAGGAGTCCTGATTTCACCCTGTGATTTTTATAATGTGGTTATAAACCATGAGTTTGCATGTCAGGTTTATAAACCTGAGTTGCATGTCAGAGGCTTGAAGGATCTGCATATTTAATTAAAAAAAAAAATAGTTGGAATCAGAGGCCATAAAATAAGAAACTCTTCAGGCTTTCTAAACTAACCACATTAACCCATTAGCAGGGCTCATGAATGTGTTTTAACATCACTCAGTGTCTTCCCCCTCTTCAATAAAGGGGGGAAACATGGGCTGCATCTAGGTCCATCTAAATATATGTACATATGTATAATTAGGAATTTAATGGGCTGATTCATTCAGGATTAGTTGTTAACTGTAAGAAATTGGTTACAGTCATGACTCTACTACAAATCGATTTGGCAGTGGGTGCAGAAAACAGACCTAGTGAGCTTGTTAACAGTGCTATCAACTGCATTCCAAAAATATTCTGATGGCTCTACTTTATGAAACCTTCCTGAGCTGTGCAGCTGCCAAGGTCACAATGAAGGCAATAAATAAGGGTTTCCACTTGGAAATTTTAGTCAAGCTCATGCCTGTGCGAGACTCACACAAAGACTGCCAGGTTTTTCATGCTTCCCCACTGTTTCAAGAACCTATTCAAAAGCATGTCAATGGGCTTTTTGGGGGGTGAATGATATGAATTATCAAAACAAACAAACAAACAAAAAAAACCCCCTAGATATCCAGACTTGGAAGAAAACAAAAAACCTTGATACTTGATTTTATACTTAACATTTTTATATACGTATTTTAGATCAGAGGTTAAAAGGCAAAATGCTTGTCCTGCTGCACTACAAACACTGAGGTGACTAATTGTTACAGAACAGTGAATTGACTGAAAATACTTTGAAAGCACCATTATATTTTAATTATCTTAAAATTTGCAGCATCTGCAGTTAGTAACAAGTTTAGTAAAGAAAACTGGAGAAAAGTAACAAAGCAATAGGACCTGAAGTAGCTATTTTTATGATCCCTTAAGGTATTAGAGTCTGCAAGAAAGAAAGCATCTTAATAAAATATCCTTAAAAATAAGTCCAATACTAGTAAAGACTATTTGTCTCTGGAAAAGGGGTAGATTGCAGCAGTGATCTTTCTTTGTTTGTCATTATTTCAATCTTTTTTTCCCACTGCCAAATCAGAGGGAGATGGTTTAGTTTATTGCATGTGAGAAAGCTTGTTTAATGTTAAACTATTAGTAAATCAAGTAAGGACTTGAAATATTTTGTCCTTTTCAATTCACAATGGAAGAAAAAGAAAATCACTTAGCAACACCTAGTGATGTGAAGCTGTGCCCTTGATGTTCATTGGAATGTCTGCACTCTTTTTGTAACTCAGCCAGTTCTTTCACAATTCTTGTCTCTTTTTAGCCATCTAATACTTTTCCCCATTAGTGTTGCTAAACAACCCCTTCTTTGATGCACTCTTCACATGCCTGTCTCACACTGTATTTAATTTCATTCTTTCTTTGATAGGCTGTAATCTTGCTTCTCTTTACTCTGTTACAGCTGTGTAAATTTAAATTAATTTTCTTTCTTCATAGATTTGTACAGCCAAGAATAGAATTCCATCACCCCGAGATGCTCAGTGTCAAATATTTGAGTATGGCAGCTCTAAAATGTTGATGAACTCAAGGTAATTCTTGGCACCTGGATATTTCATTTGTGCTTTTAAATGGGAGTTGAGGTCTTTGTAAAATTTGGGGATCACAGCTAGGACTAGTGGTACTGCCAGTGGATAAGTTACAATTATCTTTGAAACGTTTCTCCTCTAACTGTTACAGAAATCTACAGTCTCTCAGGAAGAATAAGAATATTAAGTACTTAAACTATGATTTCAGTGAAATCCCACTTGAAGGACTTGTGTTTTCCACTAAAATGTAGTGCCATCAAGGCAAGTTTCTCCAGAATCTTTCCAGCATGTTTTCTTCAATTTATAATGTCTTTTATCAAAGAATATTGACAAAAAGAACCCAGGTTTTTTGATTTTATTCTAAAACTGTTAACTTCCAACAACTTTCCTGTGAGAAAGGAATGGTGGTGACTTTAAAACTTATCCCCATCACAACCTACAAGAATTACTGAATCTTCACAATACTTTGTTGTGCAATAAGTGACTTCTGATTTCAGTAAGAAAAGGTTTGTCTCTCTGTTGACAGTCATTGTGTCCTTGGCTGTTGTTACCATTTACCAATGTAATAACAGCCTAATCTCCTGTTTGCAAGGCTTGGGCCTTCAAACTGGGAACAGAAAAGTTGAGAGGAAGGGGATAGGTTTTTCCTTTTTGTATTTCTCTGATTTAATCAGATCTAGTTTATTGAGAAGTTAATACTTTCAGGACTAGATAAAGCCAAAGCTGGAAAGTCAAGTGATCCTAATTAGTAAGCATCAGGCTTGTTCTTGCATCTTTGCTTTGGTTGTGTGTTCACAGTTCTCAAATTGAGAATGTGACCACATTCCCTTTTATCTCAAATACATTTAGTACTCAGTCTCATTCTGCTTTTATACAAAGGCTACATGAAATATAGACTCTCATTTTTCTTGTGTGTCTTCTCTAGCAATTTTTACAAAATAGAAAGGTGCTACAGAGACATTAATGACTGTACTTGAACTTAAAACCTCTGAGCTGCACAGGAAACTGTTGCATAAAGTGTTTAAGGATCTGCCTATTACTTGGAGCATCCGGAGTCTGTAAGGTCAAAGTCCTCTGATTTGCATGCTGAAAGCATCCGACTGCTTTCAGCTGTTAGTTGCCTTTTGCAGACTGTATCAAGATGCCCCAAAGTATATATTCAAGCACATATATTTACCTAAAAGCTGCATGAAAATGTCTTTTCAGAAACTGTAAACCTGTAATGTTGTAGGCCAATTCAGTCCTTGCTGTTCCTAATTTTGGATTCCTTGCTGTTGCAAGTGTTACTTACTTTGTATGTTTTTTATAGTTAGTCTTTCTTTCTGATACTTTTTCTTTATATACGTTTTTCTGTATTTTCTGTGTGTTGCTAATTCTCTGGTACTTTTGAGCTAACTTTCCCACAGATAGGTGTCATTTCATGACACACATTTAGGGCTAGACTTTTTGTTAATTGTTGCCTAATTCTGTGGTGTATTTCACATAGGCTTTGTAATATTTGCAGATTTGGTTTTCTTATAATAAATTCTGTCTTTTCATTTCCTTGCATAATTTTTAAGTCTTTCTGATGCACTCTTTTCTCCAATTGGTTCTGTCATTCCTGTCACATTTTTTTCTTTTTATGGGTTGAACACCAAGATTTCCTTAGAGAGAAATTGTGATATACTGCATACTATGTGAAAAGACAAATAAGAATTTTAAATTAACTGAGATTTGCTAAAAAATGTTTTTCTCTTTAGACCTACCCTTTTTAAATTTGTGAAGTAAATATATATTTTATAGAAAGCAGATTATTGATATTTCCCAAGGTTTTTGTGATGATTTTTTTTCTTTCTCTTCAGTATCCCAGTATAAAAATTTTAGATTTCTATGTTATCTATGCTGAACCTCATCTTCCAAATCTCCAGTCAGGTGACCTTTGTCATGGCAGCACCACTACTGTAATATCCACACTGATTTCTGTTTTAATGTATTTTATGAAACATGATTGGATGCTTTAACCAAACTAAGTTATGTTCAAAATTACTGATGCAATTCTATGATTTGGTTTACTCATAATTAAAGCTGCTGTATAATATTACCTCTTCAGAGTTGCCTGCAAGGCTCTGCATGAAAAGCTAATCATTTGGATTAACTTAGAGTAAAAGTCTAGCTTATGATCACAAATGTGCCCCATAGGAATTTTGTTACCTGTGTTGGGGCACATTACAAACTGTGGCTTAAGAACACACACTTCAATGTACACCTATTAAGGCTCATTCTCGTCTCATTTACGCTGGTATAAATCACACTGAAATTACTGGAGCTGCATTGCTTTTACAGCATTGTACTGGGAGCAGAAGAAAGCTGATTAAATTTATGCTAATTGACACTAATTGGCAGTAAGGACTTGAAGAGGATAAAGTTTTTAATAAAGCATTAAATAGACAGAAGATCTGCCTAAACCAACCAAAGGCATTTTCCTATTCTAAAAATGCTGCTGCCTTATTATTCATGTCCTAAGGCTAATTTCTAAACTCAAATCAGCTTGCCAGTCTTGGGGTACCTGGAGTCCTATTGCATCTTCATAGTTAATGCTAGTTTTGCTCTCGCAGTTGTTGACCCACCTCTCCAGTCTTAGGGCTAATTCAAAACAAAACTTCCAGGAACATTTCCTTCTCAGTTCTGTAATTGTACCCCATTGGTCCTGAATCTAAGCATCTACTGAATATTCTTCTAGTACGAGTTTCTTTCTTGAACTGCCGACTTAGGTTTGCCAGGTCACACTTGCAAGAACTTTCTTACTGCCCCTCTGTCTTAGGAGCCTTCTAAATGTGGTGTCAAACTCTTTCTTAAAAGTTTGAAAGTCATGGCTTCACTTTTAAAACACACACAGTCTTCTGCATTTCCTTGTTCATGTAGATGTTGCAGAATCCTGCTGAATTGATATTCTGTTTGTGTTCTGTCTACATGTGGTGCATTAAATGTTCAAGGGCAGGCACCGTGTCTGTGTGTGTATAATATATATGTATGAAATATAGTGACACATTATACACACGATACGTGTGTGTTTATATATATGCAGCACGTACCTTGTATTTACACATGCACACAGTGTCCTTGTGTATATATCTGGATTCATTACTGATATCTGGTACTACTAGTTCAACACAGCACTGATGATTTCCAGACGGGTGATGTGTGTCCTACTGCTTTGTCCAGTCAATGAACAACAGATCTTTCCTGTGTCCTTCATGTGGAAGTTCTTAGGACCTCTATACCGAGGTCCAGTGAAAACAAAAACATTGAGTTCTTCTGACAACAGTCCATCCCAAGTCCTGTAATTGTGATTAGTCCTAATTATACAGAGCACAGGTAGCCAGTAGAGACTGCTTTGGAACCTGAGGCTCTCAGATTCATGGGACAGTCCCGCTGTAATCAGGCCCCTCTGTAGAAACGTGGTGCTCAGCTGCTCATTTGCCATTGATTGAAACTTTGCAAGTTAAGGTTAAACCACAAGGCATTTTCACTTTTGTTTGGCTTTCCTGATGAACTGTCTGTAACCTAAGTGCATAATTTTTGGTACTCATTCATGATTTATTCCTGTTACAAACCCACTGTTGTCACTGGAATTCTTTCCATGGTATGACATGCATATCACTGCCTCCCTAATTATTTAAAGTGACTTTAAATGGCTACTCTCTGCAGGATCTGGCTAGACCAGATGCTTAGAGCACTGAATACGTAGTCTTATTCTGTGTTCCAAACTGCTGAAAACATTTATTTTCGATTTAAATTAGAACTGTGGGTTTGCAGATGTAATATTTAAGATGTAATTAAATATGGATTAAAAATGTGATTGCAATTTGCGGTAATTTAAATGCTCAGATCCCTGCTCATGACCACTTATTACAGATTTAGATGCGCGTGTAGAAATTATGCCCAATTCCTTCACAATTTTAGTGCTCAGGCTCCCCAGTGGTAATCAGTGCAAGCAAACTGATGCTTAACATAGTTGTGTAGTGCTCTGAACATTTTTAATACTGGATTTATTGAGTTAATAGTGATATGATTTCTATATGTAAAAATCTGGAGGTGGCAAAACGAGGGGGGAAAAAGTCAGCTCTGGCTTCTTATTTATTGTTTAATATTATTATGTATGGAGTTTTTTCAATTAGAACCTGAATAGAAGTTTCAAAAGAAAGTTTGCCACAATGCAAACTTTTGTTCTGGTTTAATCGCACCCATGTTAAATGTAAATCCTTTAGAAGATGACTAACAAAGCCCTGACACATACATGCATATCGGTAGTACTATGAATGCATTGCTATACTAGTAAAATTCCATAGTTTTCTTAATAAGTGAACAGTCATCCTACTAATTCAACAGTTCTCTGATTCTCAGAGGATCCTTGCTAATAGTACCCACAGGTAACAGAACCTGGAGGAAAATGTGTGTTTCTTTTTCACATTTAGTCCCTGAGTTCTGAACATTTTACTGTTCAGGAACAATGAAGCAATTTCTCCCTGGTGGGATTTTTAGCTTTATCCTCTGTAAAATCTGTATCAAGAACCCAGGTTGTAAGAAGTATTCCTAGTTTACATTATTGCTACATCTCAAATAATGCTGCTCCAAATTCAGGAAACAAAGCTCTGTAACAGAGAGGGGAGGGAGGTAGTACAGGTTTTTAAGAAGCATTGATTCTCACCTGTCTTACTAATTTCACCATTGCTTTCCCTGTTGTCAGCCTTCCTGCACATCTGCTGTGTCATTTATTCTCTAGAAATTGCACGATACTTAATAGTACCCCATCTGAAATGTAAGTCTTCATTTGCTTCATAGATCACTTCAGGCTGCCTGAACACTTTTCCAGACGGAAGGGCAATTCCCTGGTGTATATCAGACATTAATTCCTGCAAAGCTGTGGAGAGAAAATTTGGGGAATTCAGTTTTCTACTGCAATTCCAGGATCAACAGCAGCTTCATATACCTGGCTGGGTCAGGCATCCAGTGCAGTGAACAAGTGAAGTCTGAGTAGCAGTACATGCAGACTGAGGAAAGGAACCAGAAATCTGGCACTGTCTCTGAAGGGTCCCTGCATAAAAGAAGCTTGAGATACTTTTCTGATTACTTGAAAATAGAGCCGGGCATGACCTCATTGCCCTGAAGGACACTTGGCCTACTACAAGGACGGGGGGTTCTCTAGGAAAAGTTTAAGGCAGCTACCACAGCATGTGGAAAGGAAAATAAAAGAAAAACTGTTAAATACCTGAAATAAACATTAAATGTCTCAGGTTAACACCTTCAAAATTCTATTCAAAAATGCTTTCCAGGGTCACACTCTTTTTTGAGGTACACTAGTAACATTTCATTACTTTGGAATGATTCCAGGAAAAATCAGTTTATTCTCTGTTGCTTTTTCTCATGTTTGTTCACTGACTACTGTTCTCTGAATAAGCCAAATAAGGGCTTTATGTCCTTTTCATGAACCTAATTGTCCAGCTCTAGGGCCTCTTCAATGTGCAAAAGATCTTTGTTGTCTGCTGACTTGATCCTATGTCCATTTGCTTGGTCCTGTCTCAGAATAGGTAGGAACTTGGGGTTTGTGTGCTGGGATAGCGGGAAGGAGAGAAGAAAACTACTAATGTGAGAAAGAGCCTAATTACTAATTAGTGAAGTTCTCCACGAAAAACTCTTCTCCCTGATTTTCCCTAATATTACTTATGTAGGAAAATTTTTAGTCTATCAATTAAAATGATCAATAGATTATATTCCTTAAAAATACCTCTGTACTTTGAACCAGACCATTTACTGGTATATTGTTCCAATACCTTAAAAATCTTTTCCTTAATTGATGGAGTCTTTTCCCTGCCTAGAAAAGAAGAAAGTATCCCAGATATCCCCAGGAATTAGAATGCCGTTTCCTATTTAGAGTAATCCCCATCTAAGTCTATCATATGGATAGATAACCCAACTTAAATTTGAATGGATTTGTTTTTTTTTTAATTAAAAAACATGAGGAGAAAAACCCAACCCAACCAACCAAACAAAAAAAACCCACAAAAAACAAAACAAAGAAAAACCAGTACATGACATATACAACAATTTTCCAGCTGCTCTGTGCACCTACAGGCCCCGACATGGTTCCCCACAAAAATTATTTAAAAATACAGCAATGGTCCTGTTTTCATGCAGAAATACAGTGGCTGTTTTGTTGAAATGATACAGGTTGATTTCCTTTGACCCTGATTATTTTTTCTTTATCTAACACTTTTTCAGGTCCTCATAAATTTGAAAAGACCCAGACATGAGCATCCAGAAATGCAGATGGAAGGAAAAATCAAAATGAGCACTACTTTGAGAAATAAGAATGCAAAGGAAGAGCACAGGATTAAGAATATGCTATAAAGTAAGGAAAAGCAAAAGCAGCACCTTTTGTAGAGTTTTCTAGAACAGAAAAAAAACCTACAAAGAAGGACTGGCAACCTCTGTAATCTGTAGTCATTAATGTCTTAGCAGGTCTCAGAGTCTGGAAGCTCTTGTCCTGGCACAAGCACCTGTGCAATAATGAAAGCCCCTGATCCAAGGACATGATCCACCAGCTTCTCTAGGCTTTCTCAGGATTTTCTGGTAACTCTGAAAGGGTTTAGGATATTTCAGCTGAAAAGCAGTTGCAAGAATGAGGCAGTGCTACTTGCTCAGTCCTGTATATTCCATATTAGGTTCTGCAAGAAGAAATTAGGAGCGTGACCAACAGGAAAAAAATATTGAGACTGTTAATAAGTTTGCTTTAGCTGCTTTTTCTTCTGCTGTACTTAACCTTTAGAAGATTTATTGGTATACAATTAGTTGCTTTGGATACTCTAATGCACTTGCCAGTTAGAAGTACTGACATTTTTGTGCGTGACTTTGGCTGTTGTCTAAGTGGGCAAAGAGAAGCCATGTCTGTGCAGAGAGGTTTGTTTGAAGTAAGGGACCAATAGTCCATCTGCAAATCACTGCTTCATTCAGTATAAACAGAAAAACAAAAAGATTTATGTTTGCAAATTCAAAAGCCTTCAGACAATGGAATTAACCAGTTGTAATCTTCCTCCAGAAACTAGACATGGTTTCCTGTTTCAGAACTGAAAAACACAGAAAATAGGTAAAGCAGCAAGGGAAGTTCCAGTCAGTTACTTGTTAAACATTTTTTTCAAGAAGAAAGATATGAGCCCATGTGCCATTTCCAATGACTGGTTTAGTTACTGGAAACGTGAAGTAGAAAAATCAGACTATGCAAAAAAAACCGAAAGAGAAAATACTGCAAAACAGTAAACGCTAATTCCTGGAGGATCACTTTTCTGGACTAGGAGGGAAAACCTAGGAATCACTGAGAAGAAGCAGCTCTAGAAAAAGGGTTATGCAATTCAAAGACTCTCGTGTAAGAGTCTTTTCAAACAATATGTTAACATCACACATTTTGTGTAGTGAAACTGTCACAATTTCTCTAAGACATAGTTTTAGGAGAAGAGATTTGGAGAAAAGTCAATTTTGATTGCATTTTCCATTTTGCTCTTTTTCCCCTAAAAAAAATGATTTTTAAAAAAAGGTGATAGTTCAATGTTTTCTAGCTCCTACATGCTATAAACTCTTTGGTACTGTCCTGTATTCTCTTTGATTCTTAGGTTAAAAAAAAAATCTAGCTAATCTTTTCAGGTTTTCCTGTTACGATTTCTTCTTCCTCAGAATGAACTTTCCTTCAAATCAGGACTTCACCTTCTCACTTGTCAGTAATTGAACCCAAAGTAGATCAGAAATGATTCACATTTATTTTATGAATTGGACTAGACAGTAGATTGTCATTCAGAGCAGCTCTGAAGTCAGCTCTAATCCATACAGGTTTTCCAGCAGTTTACCTTGGAAGACCACAGAACCCAGGCAAGGTAGCAGGATGCTGTAATGCACCAGGGATTCATTCCCTGGCACTGAGACACCAGAGACACTCACTGAAGCTCACAAGGATGGTATAGAACCAACACCAGACGTGTAGGGCGTATCTGTATTTTGTTCCAAATTAGAAATTAAAAATGAAATTAAAAAAAATAAATCTGTTGTTCTTGCCATTACACAGATCCTTTGGCATTGGAGTTAGATTGATCCTTATTGGTATAAAGTCCCTGGAGGTAGTTGAATTTGTAATGTTCATTGTTTCTCATTGAACATACAGGGAAGTGTTGAGTAAATACATTGTATTGTTTGAAATGTTGTGTGGAGAAAAGAAGTTATTGGTGATGAAAGCTACCAGATGTGGGACTGTGACAGTAAATGTTGGTCTGATACATATCTACCAGTTATCCTCTATTGGGTTTTTTTTTCCCATTTAAAAATAACGTTCCTTTTTCACACTTTTGGTTAGAGTTTTAAATTTTTTGCTAACGATTTTCAGCTCACAGGTATGTTGTCAAGAAAGCAAAATGTCCCTCATCAGGCCAGCTGGAAACACTTTTCTTTTGTGAAACACAGGAACTTCCCTTTCCCTGCTCCCAGTAGTTTCAAACCTGAGAAGAAAGGAGTGAAGGACAACCCTTCTTGATGACAAGGTGGAGAATCCAGCAGGTGCCCAGACTTTGCCCATGCAAAAGACATGAGATGCCAAATCTGAATTCTGGAGTCTGCAAGCATCCTGAGCTGGTGCCCTTCAGAGAGGAGCTCAATAGGTGGGAGCAGGTAACAACTGCTTTCACAGAAATTATTTTGCATCTTTGAGAGGTATGGAAATGAGGCTCTCACAAGCAACCTTGGGGACCTCTTTAGACCTGCAGATTTTACTGGGTTTTGAAGGTCAGGCAATGGCAACTCTAAATATACCTTCACTTTCTATCTCCCTTGATTGTTTTCCTTATAGAGGATCTCATAGTTGTCCATATGAAATTGAGCACAGCTCTAACAAACTCCAGAAAATCCCCAACTCTTTCCATTTTGGGGTGAAAGTTTCTCCCCAAATCACAGTTTTGATTTTAGTTTTGGTTTTGTTTTTTTTCTGATTATTGTTTTTGTTATTGTTTGTTTGCTTTTTGTTCTTTGTTTTGTTTTATTTTTGTTTTGTTTTGATTTTTGTTTTGCTGTGTAATCACTCCTTTAGAAAGTTGTAGGGCAAGTGGAAGAATAGATTTACATGGAGTTGTTTCAAGGTCTGGTTTTGTTTCTGTTTTGGACGGATGAGGAGAAGGGTCTTACTGATAATAAAAAAGAATTTGCAGTTGAGGCAAAGATTACCTTCATGTACCTGATCCTGAATTGGTGATGTAAAATGTGGCTGTCATATTTATCCAGAAGGTGAATTTTGCCTGTTACTCGTCTAACTCTCAAAGAATATGTATTCAATATGAGAAAGAATGACTGCATTTTGTACACCACTGTGTCTTGGAAACTCATACAGAACCACTGTTCAATTTTTGTAATGCTATGTTTTGGAAATCATACTTTACAAACAAAGCTCGTGAGGTTCAAAGTGAATTAGAAGAGTGAATTACACTATGTTATGACAGATAAAGAACTCCACTGTGTACACTTTTGACTTGACTATGTGTGTTTGAAGTTCAGATGAACGTAAGGTATATATTAATCTATATTATTTATACTTTCATGCCTGGCATTGAAAATGTCAAGCATGAAACTAATTCTATTGTGATAAATACAGACTTTGAGCAGCATAAATTTGAAACCCTGGAACAACAACAGAAGCCATCCAGTATATGAAACCAGTATTTCTTTAAGACATAAGATCATTCATGAGTTAAAAGGTACTGACTGATGACAGAGTTTTAGTTTTAAGATGCTTCCCTCAGTATTGTTACTGTTCTTCCAGTTTTTCTTCTTGCTATTAGAACAACGTATTTATTTTTCAAAATAGATATGTCTGTTAGGGAAGATTTAGCTAGCAAAGAGCTAGAACTGAGCAAAAATCTATGCCACTGAGCTACAGCGGTATTTCTGTTGTTGTAATATATTGATTTTTTAAGTAGGTGCTTAATGTTGTGATGATAAACAGAATTAATAGAGACCCTGATGTAAAGGATCTTATGGAAGTTTTAAAGGGAGATGAATAAAATATGTTAGGAATATGTGTAAGAGATTATATGTAGTTTGGTATTGTCCTGAAAAATTTTTGGTAACAGAAAATAGTTGTCCTTATATGTAACCACACTGCATTCTCTTTGGTAGCCTTGATTATTCCTTGATGCTGTATTGATCCTTAAAATCCACAAGACCTACTTAAGACAATTATATTTGCCCACATACCTCGAATTACTGATGTTCAGAAATGTTTAAGATGAAAGCAATAGGGAAATCAGAAAGGTAAAAAAAACAACGTGTAACTCCTTCAAAATGATGACCTGAAAATTTCTTTGAAATCGTGAACATGTTTTCTAGTATCAGAATATGTATTTTTATATTATACGCTATTTAAAGTGTTGGGGTTCTATTTTAAGGTAAGTAATATTGTAATTTATACTATGTGAAACAAAAGTATTTTTTTTAAAAACAACATTAACAAATATTTCATCTTTCTCCAGTTGTATCTGAAGTCTGGACCTGTATTTCTTTAATAAAAAATATTGTCATTATTGGGAGCTATTTTGATCAGCTCTGCATAACACTCTGGCTGAGATCTCCAATCTCTAATTGCTTTGACGACAATTTTGGTGACACTTTGAAACTTGCAGATTATTTTAATTTGAAAAAAGACTAAAAAAATATTTCTCTAAAGCAAACCTTTGCTTCCCCTACTCGAAATAAATGCCACCAGGCTTTGGGTCCTGGTTCTTATTACTTTCTATATTTTTAAATCATGGATAAAATAATTGTTAAATTAGAGAAACAGTTGTTTATACACACTTCAATATATTTGTTGCTGTGAAACTTGCTTTGTCATTCACTTATACATTCATCACTCTCAGGAAAAAACAAGTAAGTTCAATAGATTCAAAAGCATCAAATATATGTTTAAACAATTAGTAGAAATTACAGTAAACATTTTCACCTTTTCGAAATATTAGATGTATATTAAGAATACACTGGAGTAGCAAAGGAAAGTATCCAGAAGCCAAGAGAACCAAAAAATTAGGTTATATATGCAAGCCTTTTTCTTTCTTTTGTAAAAATAAGTTCTTAAAAAAATAAAACATGGAAAAAGAAAGTTTGTAATGCACTAGAAAAAAAATATTAGTTTAGATATTTCTTCTGTATATACTATACAATTTATTTTTTTTTCCTTTTCAGTCCATCAGACAAAAAGACAATAAAATGATACAAATCTGCTTCTTGAGGTCAGCCTGTCAGATGAAAACTGAGCTCAGGGCATCAAGAGGAACGTCTAATCCTAAATATCTTTTCGTACATCAACTCAAATTATACGTTCTGCACTGAATGTAGAAGTGAACAGCAGTACAGGTAAAAAAAAAAAGCAAAATAGGACCAAACATAGGAGAGTTAAAAGTTTTCACTTCTATTGGAGAATTGTGAGGGTTCTGATAGAGAAGTGATTGATATTAGTTCAGTAGTTTTCTTTCTTTTCTGAGTCCCTGCCCTCCCTCAGGAATTTTCATCTTTCTTAGTCTTACAGACAAGTAGATCTCCTCTCTTCTGATATTTAATGAATAATGTTTATTAATGCCTACACTATCCTATTGTACAGGTTAAGGTTTTGCCTCTAGATTTTTCTCTTTGGGAAAGGTAACACTCCCACTGGAACCAGCAGGATACTCTCATAGACCTGTGTGTGACAACCAAACTACCCCACCCGTGGAATGGGGGAGAGAGTTGGAAGCGTAAAAGTTAGAGAGATCATAGATTGACGCAAAGACAGTTTAATGGGGAAAGCCGAAGGCACACAAACAAAATAACGAATTCAGTCGCTGATTTCCATGGCAGGCAAGTGTTCAGCCACCTCCAAGAGAGCAGGGCCCTATCACATGTAATGGTGACTTGGGAAGACAAACTTCATCACTCCAAACACCCCCATTTTCTCCTTCTTTCCCTCTCTTTATATCCTGAGCATGATGCCCTGTGGTCTGGAATATCCTGGGGGTCAGTTGGGGTCATCTCTCCTGGCTGTGTCCTCTCCCAAGTCCTTGTGCCCTCCTTGTGCCCCCACTTGCTGGTGGGGTGGGGTGAGAAGCAGTAAAGGCCTTGGCTCTGAGTAAGCCCTGCTCTGTAATAAAAAAATAAATCTCTGTGTTATCCAGAGTGTTTTCAGTACAAACCCAAAACACAGCCCCATGCAAGCTACTCCAGCCAAACCCATAGAAGTGTTGGTCTGATGCTTTAGTAGTTGCAGTTCTCAATCATTTCTCCTCTCTCTCTCTTCTTTTTAATACGGTGGGCACGTAGCCTTTAAATAAAAATAAAATAAATTAAAACAAACAAACAAACCAACCCCCCCTAACTAATCAACACAAAAAGCAACCCCCAAAACAAAAAAAGCGAAAATACTGGCTGAACATCCACAATCCTAGTCATTAATTATAGAAACCCACAGCAGAGCAGTTAAAATGCACCTGTGCCACACATGTGGCCTTGGTATGCTAGGTATTTTTTTTTAAACAATTACAACGTTAATTCTTAACAAAACAACAAACATCTGGTCCACTCTGAACAATTGAAAATTGCCAGATTGAAACAGACTCTCTGGTCCATTTTGCTCGATTTGGAGGTAATCTAAACCCCTTGCTTCCAGAGAAACCAGACTTGATCTCTGGTGTGTTATGGCAAGTGAACAACTGCTGGGCTCTCTGCTTTCTCTAGCACTCCTGTCAGAAAATTAATTTTCATTCGTGGCTTGCATGATAATTAGAACAATTTGAACCATGCATTTAAGAAATATTGACCCTTTTAATATTAGTGTTTTATTTCAATGAATTTGAAGATGTGGTAGTTGTCTCTGATTATATGAACATGGTACTTGGACAAATGTCAGATCACGAGTTTGTCACACACTCTTCAGGCATTTGCTGTTCATGTTAGCCACAGCCTGATTGCATTTCCTGAGCATAATAGAGCTTAAATTTCTTACAGGAATAAGAGATGGTAAAATCAAATACACGTACCTTAGAGTCATTGTGGAAGTCATGTGATTTCAGGTGAAGGCAGGTACTCTGGAGTCCCTGACCACAGAAAGACCTGTTCAGGGTAGGGATATTAACCAGCTATTACATTATGAGACCAATTTGAGAAAGTTTCTGGAAAGAAAAGAGGTTTCTTCACATGAAATTATTTGCTTCTTTCCTTTCATTTTCATGAACATTGATGATTATGTACTGTTGATATTTGTAAACCAAAAACATGTAGGTTTTGAATATATGCAATCTTCTCATATCTTTAGTAACTTCACTGATACTAAGAGAAAGAAAATGCAATTAATATATTAATTTGTTTTTGATTCCCTGTGCTTACATTAATGCAATATCACTTTCATCCAGATTTCTTCAGTTCTTTTGAGCACTTAGAAGATAAATAATTTTTTTACTACTTTTTTGTGTCATCCTATCATCCTATCCTGTGTTCTATATGTCTCAATCTCTAGTAAAAGATCTCCCTTAAAAGAGTATTAATAGAGTAAAAAAAGGAAAAGGTTCTGATTTGTCTTCAGCTTGCTTTCTTATGGTTTCTCTGTTTCTTACATTTTCCATTGGTAGAGCTTTAAAAAGACTCAGGTATTGATTTATTCTTCTGGCAAGACCAAGAACATGAAAATACTTTCCTTCAACAGAGAAACAGATCCAATTAGCCATTCCCCACTTAATGGTATAAAAGAAATTAGAAGAAGACTGGAAACTGGACTGATTAAAGGTTATGAAAGGTATCATAAGAAAAAATACTAGCTCAGTATTCTGTGGTATATGTACAGTACATTCTAAAAAACAGTTAATTGTATCAATTATCCGAGATTAGACACTATTAATCTAATTTTCTCTGAATTTCAGATTGAAATATATCCATGTACCTACACATGCCAGCAAAATGTGTATTGCCAGTGTCTGCATACATTTTACTCTTATGTCCAAACTCAGCTAAGCTTTAGCCACAGAAGGCAATTTTGGGAGCTTTATGTAGAAGTCCCTGAAAAGGAAAAAAAAAAGATCATATAATGATATAAAAGTATTAATAAAGTTCTGTCAAACACAGGGTATTAGCCTGCATCGTACCACATACGTCCTTCTGGCCTACACATTGCTCAACATAATGGAAAAAAAGACCAAAGGAATATAAAACAGGGTGTTGTGGTTTTGCTTTGGGTCAATTTGCTTTTACACCCCCCACACAATTACTGTTAGTTGAGAGAAGGTTTATGCAGACA
>JAYRBT010000001.1:7701722-7721017 GCA_036023395.1 Myiotriccus ornatus
TTTTGTCCGGAAATCTACTTGGACAAAACCATTCACAGCCCCAGGGACGGGCTGGTGGGCAAAACCACGACACAGGGGAGAAAAACAAAATTGGAAAACAGCCTGCAGTTGGGGGCAGAGGCAGCTGTGGATGGCAGGAGTGTAGTTCATTCAGCAGTGTCATTAAAGGAAGGAGTAAAAGTGAAACTTTAGTACAGAAGTAATTATGAAAGGGAAGGAGAAGTTTCCATTAATGGAGAGCTAAAAATCTATCCTCAATCTCTGAAATTCCTCTTTAATAGAAATGCAGTTAAATATGCATTTATGTCTCATTGAAATAATTTTTAGACTCTTGTTCTGATATCTTTCCCCATTCCCTGTGTAATTGGGACTACAGATATGCTGCATGTTTTGAACAGAAGCCTCCCCAAGAGTCTGGCGACTTCTGCTTCCAAAAGCAAGGGCAAACTATAAAGGATTTCCTCAGATCAAATGGATTTCTTCCCTACTGTATACTTACAAAATGGCTAGGGGCTTCAGTGGCCCTATGAATTTGTCCTAATCTTATAACTAAAAAACTAGGTTTTTCATTAATATTCTCCATTCTGAATATTTCTTTCTTATCCTTGGACTTCACAAGAGCAAAATAAAAAATAACTGTGTTACTTGACCTTTCCCCTTTTTATTGGTTTGGGGTTTTTTTTCATGTCTTTCTTATAATGCTAGTTTTTGCTGTGATATGTGTGTGTCAAGATCAGGTAACACAGTCTATAGCCACATAATGACAACTAGATTCTTTTTTCACACACCATTTACACTGGTGCAACTCAAGACAGTTTGTTTCTCCTCCTAGTCTTTTTTTTTTTGGCGGGGGAGGGGGTGGTGATCACAATAATTTTTGTGTCATTTACCTTCTCTCTGATCAGTTCTATCTGAAGACTGATATGAAAAGTACAAGTAATATTTTCCCTGTGAATGCTGCTTCTCCATTTTATTCGCTTTAAATCAGATCCGGCATCTGGCAGCCTTATTCTGTATTCCAGCTCAGACTGTAAAGGTGGACAGAATTTATTTAATTGAAAGTGAAGTTAATGATAGAGCACTAAATTCTATCATATGTCCCTGAATACTGAAATCATTTACTATTGCTAATGTAGACCATAAACCCAAATTCCTCTACAGTCATCAATTCTGGCTAGAAATTTATTCAGGGTGTCATCTTCACCTGTTCACTGCTTGATTAATGTGCTCTAGTCTGGTATGTTTAAAGAATGTAGAATGGCTGAGTTGGTTGAGTCATATGGGGTCTTTGCCTTTGCAGTTTTTTCAACCTCTTTCAAATTCCAGAGCATTCTCATGCCACATGCATTTTGTTTGTTCAGATATCACTCTCTGAGCAAAACTTCTTCTGCACAGTCACTTGGGAAAGGTAGAACACAGAGACAAAAATTCATAAAAGCCTTCTGAGATTCTTTTTTACCAAGCACAGAAAAAAAACCAAACCATTTGATATTCACTCAAACCACTCAGTATTTCTTTCCTCCTGTTCTTCCCTCTTTACCACCTCATGCTCAGAACTTACGAAGCAGCAATGTGTTTTAAAAGCATGTCAGAGACTGATGTGCAAATATACAACATGAACATTTGCAGGCTATTCCTAATTATATTCTTCAGGCTCTTCTACCGTTTCATAGAAATGAACATGGTGTGAGCCTTGAGAAATAAAAAGGACAGCTTATGTATGCCAGAGTGCAAAATGGATTATAATGACCTTTAACAACTGCAACAAAACAAAAAAGAGAGAGGAAAAAAAATCTACTTAACAAACCTTCTGAAAGTTGTGATTTGCATCCTCAGAGCACATTCCTGCCTGCTCTCATCAGAGATTTTTTCAGTTGAAGGAAGTTCTTGCTATATTTTGTTTTTCTCTTTCCAAGAAAAAAGCCCTCCACAGTGGGCACTGTGGTGGATTGTCTGGTGGGGTCTCCATCATATTCACAGGTCTTTAAATGTATCTGTAGGTTCACAGAAAATGTGTATTTATCTCACTAATGAGCTGTCAACACTTTTTGTTTCTGTAATAAATATTTGGGCGCTCATCTTTGCAGCTTATCCCAAGGTACAGCACAAATGTATTCTCAAGGTTCTGCAGCAGATGAATTGCTCAGTGTTTCATGCAGTACTGGTAGCAGATCAATTAGCAAGTGATTACCTGGTTTACATGGTTCTTTTTCGGATCATTAACTTCTTGAGGAACGTTTAGGGAAAGTGCTATCTCTTTGCATTTGATACTGCTAAAGAAAACTAGTCAATTATTATGTAAGTCACTCATTATAAGCAACTTGGTGCTACCTCGCTGGGATTCTATTAGAGTTGGTAGTTGCTGTTTTTCACTCTTAATACTTGAATCTCTACATAGCTCAAAATAGGTTTTGTATGCATGACATTGTAAATAATACAAATTGCTAGAAGATGGTTAATGCTGAAGGAAAACAGTATATTTTAGTTTACTTTTTTAGTTTACATTTAATATACTTTATTTAGTAAATAAAGGAAAACATTAGAAATTTGAGATGACAAATGCAATCTCCATACATATGGATGAGTTTCAGTAAATATCTAGATTTCACAATGTAAATGTGGCCACACCCTGGCTTTGTGGTCTCCTTGTTTTCACAAGGTTAATCTGGATGTATCAGCTTCTATTTTCTTTTTTTTAGTTGCTATCTGAATTTGTTTCCCTTCATTATAAAGTCAAGACAGCAACAGATGAGTCTGAGTGATTCCATTTCAGATAGGTGACTGGAATAATTGTGTAATTTTGATTAGAATAGGCTATCTGATCAATATGTGTTAGAAATCAGGGCATTTTTAACAACTAAATTTAGGCTACCAAAAAGCAGAGTATAAGATTAACAGTTTAGAACTAAAGGGATATGAGACTCCTACTGTTAGGTAAAATATAACATACTTAGCCAGGCCATACACATTGCTGCCCAACACTTTCTTAAAACCTCGGAACAACTATCATTCTGATGTCTCTGCCAGCTTGTCTTACACTTAGAGCATTTCTGCTACTATTTGATCTAAATCACACTCATGGCAAATTAAACTGATCCTTCATGCCCTGCACCTCATGGAAATGGTGAACAGTGCCTTGCTCCCCTCTGTGCACATTTGTTTCCTTTTTAAAGAGGCTAATCATGCCATTCATTTTCCAAATTAAATTCAGATTCTGCCTTCTAAAATTCCATTAGTCTTGTTGGTTTTCCTTGGACTCTCTCCAGCACAGATATTAGTTATTAGTTATTATATATATTAAATTTTATCACAGTTTGGATGGCAGATGCTCAGGAAAGTCAGGACCTCCCACTATCCATGATGCTGAAAAAGGGTCACACAACAGCGAATAATTTATACATAACCATCTACCACAGAACTGCAGTAAATTCTGGAATTCAGAGATAGTAGTAGGTCCTATAGATACTTTCAGTGTGATATATTGCAGTACAGGCATCTGGTTTGAAACAGTTATTGGTGGGCTACAAACTAATTCTCTCTCAGAAACTCACCATTTTGTGTCACTTTACCATAAATTGCTCATGACCCAAAGGGACATTTTGTTCTTGTGGGTTTTGCAATGTCTGTTGTCTACTAAGCCAGAATTTCAATTAGTATGAGATGCCATCCACAGCAAGAAAAAAAAAATCAAATAAAATTTCTAAGTGCAATCCAAAAGTGATGGATTTTATTAAAATAACTGCTTCTGCTTGATCACCCAAGAATAAAACTAGATTTATGGTCTGCAGGTTTTTTGTTTTGTTTTGTTTTTTAAAAAAATACTTTGAATTAAAGTTTTGGCCTAAAATTACATTGACTTGATTTTATTCCATAACAGATTCTTTTGTGAAACCTAGCGTGTCAGTTTATCCCTATGTCTCTTAATTTGGACAAATGCATAAATAGATATTTGTTAACATACCGAATAAATTCACACTTAAACCTTACTTTTAGGGGTAAAATCTCATTCAGTGTATTATTTGCTTTATGATTACCAGTATGGTACATCAATCACTGTTTTTAGTATTCTCCAGTTCAGATCCAATGCAAATTAATTAAGTTGTGCATATTGCTTGTTCTTTAAGAAATTATGTGTTGAGTGAAGAGCACAAAATATGGTTGGCAAATCCTTTTTAGAATTCTATCTTTAGATAATCACCTTTTATTAGAATGCCAATGAAAACACATCACTATAAAGTAAAAATTGTTCTCTAGCAACTTATAGCTGTGAAAAAATGGTGCAATAATTTTCATTTACAGCACTATATCTTAAATGATGAGCCTCTGACAAAAACAGACCTTAAACAAAGCCTTCCGAAACACTTTTTCTTACCATGTGGTATGGCACATAAAACTCATAGCAGTGAAACTACCAGGTAGAAAATCACCACTTTAAAATGCAAAATAACTTCAAACTGTTGTGTGAGAAAATGAAACTAGAACATTTAGGAATACAGCAATATGATGATCCCTTATAAATTATCACAGTTAGACCCGTTCTGCGAAGTAGGAAGGTTTCTGTCAACTTCTGTAGGACCAAAATTTAATTAAATTTGCCTTGAAAGAGGTGAGGTTAATCTGCTATATGTATGCCTTTTGTAGATCTGCTGATTAAATGCCCACTTTGTTATAATGAGAGAGAAGCTTATATATGGCTGTAAACTGCAAATTAAATATGTACCAAATTAGATAATGGCATAACTGTGTATTAGGTTGTCTTGAGAACACACATTAAATATTTCCCTTTGAAATGTTACCTACCTATATTGTTGAGGTTTGGAAATTATATATCTCTAGTTTCAGAGCTCTGTTACTTTTCTTTTGACTGTGATACAGGTCACCTTGCATTCTTAACTTGTTACTTTGCATCTACAGAGACTGAAACATTTAAAGTATCATAAAGGCACTGGGGAAAAAAAAAACAGCAGTGGTTTAAATAGGAGCTTGAAAGACATCTGGAGAGGGAAAAAGGATGTGTGTGTTAGGAAAGACAAAAAAAAAAAAAGGACAAAAAAAGAAATAAGAGAATTACAATAGGGGAGCTCTCTGGTCTCTGACCATTGCAAATTTTCCTATGCACTCACATAAATCACGGAGAAAGGAAGAAAGAAATACTACAACCAAAGGAAAAAACCCCATTATATCACATGCACATCTTTGCTCTTTTCCTTTTTCAAAGTAGGCTTGGAAAGAACAAAGGGCTTAGAACTGTTCAATGATATTATGCCAGGGAAGTACTTTACTTGGGGTTCCATTTTGTCACCTCAAAGAGGATTTAATTCAGCTGTCAGAGAGTGCTTTTTAGTTTGTAGACCAAGTATGAACAGGGAGAATTCTGTTTGTTCTTTAAAAATAGTCCAAAACATTCTACTCTTTGTGAAAATTTCTTGAAGTTTAAATAGGAAATAAATTCAAAGTCAAATTCCCTATTAAGTTAACCGTGATGCTTGTTTCTTATTCCTCTGAGAACAGTACATCACTGTTCTACTGAGGCTAAAAATAAGCTTCATATAAAAATCAGTGCTCACTCTATAGAAGTTTTTTGATTTTATCTGAAAGTCAAACGGTCTTTAAAGTTGTACAAGGTCACTTATTATTCTAATTTAATTTTCTTCACTGGTGCCATTATTTTTTCATCTAGCTTAGGCTGAAGTTACCTACCTGGGCTGTGGAAGACAGGTACAATATGAATTGAACTAACCTGGCAGTGCTTACTTCTTTCTTAAAGCAGTGAGGTAATTACCTAAAATAAGACTTAACAGAAAATTCTTGCCTCTCAATTAATACAGAGGCATGAGATGCATTTAACACGAGAGCTAGGAGCATTGTTCTTATAAAAGGGTGATTTTTATGTTTTTAAATCTCATTACTGTTATCAAGTCAGGAACTGTTTATGTTTCTCTCCATAAATATGTTTTGAAATTACGTTGAATACTCTATGACAAAGCATACAGGGTGGGGAAAGACTCACAAAATGCACCTATTTACTTCCCTCATGACAAAAAAAGTAAAAATCTCACTAAGGTGACAGTAGTACCATTAATGGATGAAGAAGTATAGACTGTAAAATACACAACGGTTGAGTGTGTATCTCCAGGCTAAATGTACTGCCCAGGAGAGAACTCTGGTGTGTTTTGGACACTGAGAGGTCTGAATGAGTTGGGACCAATCCCACTTAGAACTGAGGAGTTCCTCACTTCTCGCTGTCTATCTCCTGTACTGATGGACAACCCCTTCTGAAGGAAACACAGCTGCCAACACCCGCCAGCTCTATGTGTCATCCTTACTTTGGGCACTGGGGGAGTGATCCCCTGCTGGAACACAATCCAGAGCATGCTAAGCAGGTTCTGAGCAAGCAGGGAGTGCTTTGGGATCTCATCTTTCCACTCCTCATCCGCCGCAAACATCTGCTGCGGCAAGGTTTGAATTTATAGATCTGAGTTGTAAATGTGTGTAGTTATTAAAGGCAAACATGGCTTTTATTCCATTCCTTTCTTCTCCCCTGCCCCCAACCAGCCCCAGCCTTTTGGCTTATGTCTCTGAAACTGCTGATATTGTAATGTGATGACACAGCAAGGAGTACTAAGACAAATATCTTTCCATGAGCCCTTCTTCATTGATAATTTAGAGAAACACAGCCTGGGATGCTTTGCAAAACACTGTCGTGGTGGCAAAGGGCTCTTGCTTTATTTTCCTGTCTTCAGCTTGCATATGGCCAGGAAATGAGAATGTTTTTGTATGATCCTGCTTCACTAGAGCTGTACAACTACTATATTAATGGTTTTGTAAAGAAAGGATAGATTTTAACCTCTGTCTTTCCTCACTTCATGTTTCAAGTTTCACTAAAGAAAGTGTTTCAAGGGGAAAAGAAAAATTGAGGTGGATTTCAGCTTCTGGTTTATATCAGAAAATATTTTGTTAAGTTACCAAGGGAAAAGTCATTAAAGACCTTGGATCACCAGTTTGGTTTACGACATTTCACCATAAATTCAACTGAAATGGTTGTTAGAAAACATGCTTTCATCAGTGAACTTAAAAATGGTGCCTGTGAACTTGAGGTTAGTGAAATACAAACAATGTATTTCCTATGCATATTTTTCTATGATGTTGTGAACACTTTTATTGTTACTATTGATTATGACACCAGGTGAGTATAAGCTCACTCTAACATCCTGCTTTCAGTTAAGATAGAGACTGAGCAACTCTTGACTCAGTAATGACCAGGAATGACAAATATGTAAGGAAAAGTCACAGTAAACTCTGTTACACCACAAGTTTTGCCTATTGTGGAGGGCATTGAATATTTTCCTTATTTTTTTCTGTCTCTCTGTATTTTTGTAAAATGAAAAATTGTCACATAAAATATAGACTTTCTCTTTCCTGTGTAGGAACTAGAAGCAGGCACCAAGACCATCAGTGGTGACAAGGTAGGTGCCCATGTGGTAGAGCAGCAGGGCATTTATAACTTAGACTCAGCTGGATGAACATGCTAAACTAGATTTTTCACTGGTGTAAATGGCATGCAGTTCCCTCTGATGGTGAAAGAAATCACACCACCTGAGGACCTCATGTCAGAATTACCTGAAATCCTGTAGGCAGAAAAATGCAGGACGTGACCTACCACTTTCTTCATGATACAGGTGACAATTTTAATTCCAGGAATTCTTACTGTGCACTGTTGGATTTGAAAATATTAGCATGCCTTCTATTGTGCCTACATCCGGGTTAGAAAAATTTGGATTTATTCTTCATATTAGGGAGTAAATGCACACAAGCATGTATATATAGCATATATGTTCATATTATTTCAAGTCCAGATTTTCCTATTCCTAGGTTTGCAATAATATTGGGTTAAGATTTTTATGCAATTATATTTAAATTTAATGCATTATTCCATTAATTTTGCACTGTCTTAATTAAGTAATCTAGGCATGTCTGCTAATGTTGTAAACCAGAATAACTCCTTTGATTTATCCCAAATAAGAGCCTGATTCTATACCTTATTGTTGAATTTGTTGAGGGTTTTTTTTTCCCCTCCCAAAAGACAAAATTCTTGTTTATTTGGAGGGGGTTTTTTAACTTCTTGGCTGAGTGATAAATTTCTGTTTATCAGCCACCTGCATCTCCTCAATGCATTCTGAGGCAAAAATCAAGGCATAAGAAAGTCCAATTTTCAATTCAATCAGCTCCCAAGTTGTCTGAATGCAATGGTTTCCATTTCAACAGCTGCCTCTGTCTACTTCACCCGCACGAAGGAACCAGCTTCCTCTGGAGATCTGAAAATGTACAGTTGGCAGCTAAAATTCAATTTAAGCCTGGCCAGGTACAATTTTATTGGCACCGGTCCCAGGTCTTGCAATTGACTTTTAACCCCCTCAGAGCTTTCCTTGTGTGCCTGATAGAGCTGTGCAGCGTGTGACAACTCCAGTGAAGTCCAACTGCTGCCTTTTATTGCTCTGTGCAGCAAAATATTTTGAGCTCATAAAGCACCAGCTCCGCACTTGAGTGGCATTTGTAAGAAGTCTTCATGTTAGTTATCCTCACAAAATAATAAGTGATATATGCTGTTCCAAACAACTGTCAGCAGAGTTCCAAAAGCTACGCTGGAGAATACCTCTCGCTTTCTTGTATCCCTGTGTTCTGTGATCCCTAATGTTCAACCTTTTTGACTTTTTAAAAATTACTTTCCTTCCTTTATAAACAATTTGCAGCACTTCCACTCCTTCTGATAATTGCTCACGTATCTGAGCATTCAAAATGATCCACAGGAATGAGAAGTTAAACAGTTTATCCCTTAGCAGATGAAAAGAACAGAGGGATTCCTTCTGTCCTTAGAGTTTGCTGTCCTAACAAGTTCTTCTGATATCTGTGGGCACATGAAGGATTAAAACAATTCCTCTATCAAAAGCTTCATTTTTTTAGGCCAGTCAGCAAAAGAAAGAGTGAGTCAAATTGAATTATGAGCAAAACACTGACCTTCAAAAATTCAAACTGAAAACACCACAGTGAAACAAAGTTTTTTTTATATATCTTTATTCCCTCATCTTTGTGTGCAGAGAAGTTCAAAATAACCATGTTATCATAGTTCTGAGTTCTAGAAAGTGAGCAGTTATCAACTAGAGGCATCTGTTAACTTGACTGGTAAACAAAGGGGTTGGTCTGTGCATCATCTGTGACAGTAACCTCCTAGATTAAAAGGAAAAAAATTGACATACTGGAAATCTTTAATGCTAACACTTGGTGTTTAGTTCATCCTTTCACGGCAGGTTGTCTGATAGCCATGGGTAATGCAAGCACTGAAGCTCACAAAGGTATTTAAGATGCCCAAACCCATCTGTGTCTAGAGAGCTAATTCCCATCAACCAGTATTCTGCAATGAAGAACAAGAAGGGAATAAAGCAACAGAAGAAACTTACTACCAGTAATTATTCATCAAAGCCCTTCCCCTTCTGTCATCCATGACCAACAGATTGAGAACCGGCAGTTTTAGAGGTGGGAGAGTGGGGAAATCTCCTTTCCTAGGTGATGTTCACACATCTTTGACTCCTTACTTCTCACTGCATGGTACTATTACCCTGGTGATCTGAGGTATTTCATCAGATGAAAGAAAAGAGGGAGCTTTGAGTAACTAACTGAATTCCAGATCACTTGTTTTTCAAAAAAACTGGGCACAAATGTATAAAATATGAGTATCTGGGAACAAGTGAAATGAAAGAAGTTTTTCAGATTGGTTTTCACTGTGAAAGAGGCCAAAGGTTGAGGACTTGGTTTGAAGACCAAGCATGACTGAGTCAGTCTGATAAAACACAAGCATTAGGAGTTTGCACTGTAACTCCCTTTTACCCTGTTTTTGACTGTAATATCAATGGAACCTGATCTCACTTTTTCTATCTTAACTTGCAAAGTACTGTATTTTCTTAATTCCGTCTAGCACTAAAGAAGGCAAGAGCCACTCTAGAGTATGGACTGGAGAGAGCTAAATCTTAATCTTTGACCATCTCTGACTCATTTTCAATGCAGTTGGAAGAGTTCAGTCAGTGTTATGGAAGATCAGAACTTGTGGGTGCTTGTTTTGACCAAGTATCCACATTTTCTGAAGTTGTAAAATCTTTCTGGAAAGAGTAAATGGGAGCAGAAACGGTGACTTGTTTGTTTTTAACTGGGAGATGCAAAAAGAAACAGAGACCAACTAGTGACCCCCATTAAGCTACTGAGAACTGGAAAGTTATATTTACTGTCAGAGAAACTATGGTGTAACTGAACTGCTCAAGGACCCAGCAGAGCTGAGTATCAAGGAGTAATAAACTTCTGTTAAGTACAAAGGGGGATGGAGATAAGAGAGGAGCTAAGTAAGCTTGAACTGTTTATTTATGCAAGCAGCCATCTCTTGTATTGCTTGAGGTTAATTTCTCATTACTCATGATCCAGCAAGCTCTTTGTGGAGTGCTTCACTGCAGTGCTTCCATCGAGACATTCGGTAATACAAAAAATTATGCTGGTATTTTATAACATCAGAAATATTTTTCTCTCGTCTTGGGCTTTTCCGTGTCATGAGTATTTGCGAACAAACTTCACATATAGAAAATGGCAATGGCCAGCCAAGGTTCTGACTGATAAAACCTAGACTTAATTAAGTTCGCTCACTAAGTTGTCCTTCAAGATAATTGAGATACAGCACTTGGATCAGTGGGCCATATCTGCTGCATCAATTTGGAAATGGAATTCTATTTGTATCACAGTTGCTTTTAGATAATGTGTGCAATTGTCTATGAAGAGCAGCTAGATAATTCCTGTGAGTAACTCTTTGTGTAGTTGCATTCAAATAAGTGCTGTAATAAGCCTTAAAGATTGTTTTCTTCAGCCATTCATCAATATTTTACTGTATGCAGAAAAGTCAGTACCGGTCTAGAAATTTCGATATGTAATTTTCCCATCTAAACCACTATCACAATAGTGTTAGAGGGTATATTGATATAGCTGATCACAAATTTGTGCATGCAAGTTCCATTTACAATAATGTAACTTAGGTAAATCATCATTATTGGGTTAAGAAAGGTATGGGTAAACTCGCTAGTGTGTGTTGGTCAAGTCTAGTCCTAGACTTTAGGAGACTAACAGAAGAGAGGAGAAATTTTTTAACTGAAAGAGGAATTACATAAGAAAAAAAGAGTAGAGGTGGTCCTCATATACTGAAAAAAGGGCTGTGAGATGTGATGTGTTTAATAGTTTTAATAACAAGCTGTCTTATTCAGATACAAGTGACAAACTTTCAATGACTGAGGAACGTTGTCTGGAGGTATGAAAGGAGACGTTGCTTGTCTCAAGTAGAAACATCACTGAAGAAATGAGCACGAATGCTCTATGTCTCATGGGATGGCTGGAAGACAAGCAGGTGGCTTCACAGATTAGTACCTTTAACTGCCAGAACTTGTATTGGTGTAATTTCCAAAGATCCAGATCAACACGCAAATGTGCAGGGAGAAAGAGGTAAAGAACCATTCCCCAGACAGAGGAGCAGGGACAAGGAATAGGATTGACACTGCTCTGTCTTCAGTGACTTGTTTGCTGGATCTCGATTCCATTTGTTATAATAATAAGCTTCTGTGAAACTCTATTCTGTGAAACTCTATGTGGTTTTTTCCAAAAGAGAAGCTGAGTGTATGGGGTATACCACATGCTATGCAGAGACTTTCTCTGGCTATTTTCTGCTTAGATAACAATTACCAAATGCTTTAGTTACAGCAATTTCTAATAGTGTTTATAATTTCATTGCTCACAAGCTTTTAACTATGGCACTGTGCGGTACAGGAGAGTGAAATTTGTTCATAAAAGTGGCTCCAGTTTCCCTGTGATTATCTTTGTCTTCAAAAGGAAAAGCTTCAAATTGTTCCAAAACATCAGTAGTAAATATTGTACTGTTGAACCCAACTCACTGTGATTAAAGAGATTGGTATCATTGAGCAGAATAGTCATCTCTCTCAAAGTTTGAGTTTCACAAAAAGTAATGAGAGGCCCTTAATCTCTTTTGCCCAGTGATACAGCCTGTGGGAATAAACAGAACTAACTTTGTATGTTGAGAATGAGGAACAAAGTGTGTTACTTCAGACTGAAATGGAGACTGAAATGGATCTAGAGTTTGTGGTTGGATTGTTTTTTTTTTTTTTAAATTTGGATGCAGCTAATTGTAGCATTGCCTGTAAACTCTATTAAAATCTTGTGGTCTCAACCTTACCTCCCGAGATGTTGTGTCTGGCAGTTTGCCCGAAGTTGCCTACAGAGTGACAAAACAAAAACATAATGTGCAAGAAAATACAAAGGCTGTAACACAGGCTATCACAGGCAACTTCTTCCATGTCACCTGAAGGTTTTCTTAATTATGCAAAATCTTACCTGAAATAACATCTTTGCTGCACTGAGAAGGTTCTTTTTTTTTTCTTTTTTATTGAAGCTAAACTTATTTTGCACTCTAGTGAAGTATAATGGCTTGAATATTTTCTTTGCTTATCATGTCTACAGGGTATCCTGCCTCAGTAAATCCTGTGGAAGCTGATCAACCAGTATGTGTCCCTTCAGAAGATTACCTGCATGAATATTTAAGGAAGCTATTCTGTAGAGAACCATCACATTGTTAGTGTTTTAAATATTCTTTCGTAAATAACCTTATGGGCCCCAGAGGAAGGAAGCGTGCTCGATTACCTTCTAGAATGCATTTCATTAAGTGCCAGGGTGAAGAAAATGATGGGCAAGAACAGAAAAGACTCTTATTATAAACTGGTCTCAGTAGAATTTAATATTATTTTTAGCAGGTTAGGCACCTATGCTTGCATTCTGCATTTAAACGGTGCATTGCATCTTCCTTACATACATTGCCATCCCTTTCTAATGGTGGCACAAACTACAGTTTTGGGTTTGGGGCTTTGGTGCATTTTTCATTTTTCTGCTAAAGCGTTCCGTTCTGACAGTTCTGGTGCACAGCGACTCACAAAGTTTTCTTATCCAATTCTCAGCTATCCATAGATATAACACATTTAGTCTTCTCCATCATTCTTTGCTCAGTCCCATTGAAGCTGCTGTCACTGCAACATTTTACTTTCTTCTATCAAGGCAGGCATGAAATTTCCAGTGGAGCGAATGCGAATGCTAAGGCAGCTGCATGGGTCAGTAGGCAGATGGAGGGGGGGAGGGTTTGGGAGAGCTAAACAGTTTGCATCCTTCTCTAAAAGACAGCAAACCACAGGGCAGGGATCTGCAATCTGATGATTTGACAGTGCAATGCCCTTTAGTTGTTTGACTGGATTTACAAGTTCTGTTTAGCTGACAGATATTTTGGCTAATACCCTTCCCTAGTTGTTTCCCTTTTGACTATGAGAAGTTCTGTTTAAAAATTTAAGCGAGCTGTTGTTGTACACCAAAATAAACAGATTCCTCTTACAGATAGGAAACACTCTCTAGGATTTTTTTTTTTCCTGTGAATACCCCAATGAATACAAAATATTGACCTAAACAAATACAGTTTACCAAGAGTGCCTGTAAACAATCTGGAAAGTAATTCAGAGGATGTAGCTTTATTTTGTTCGGAAACTGCTTTTCCAAGCTTACAGCACACAGTCCAATATATTTTTTTCTCCTCTGTGTATTTTTGCAATTAGTCACCCTCCTGACTAAAAATCCAATCACTAGTTTTTAAAGAAGCCAAATGAAATAAAACCATACATGAGGAAAATAAGTGTGGAAATGAAAAGGGATTTGCACTAAGTGAAATTTTAGTGATTAAATGCTTTTGAGTTTCTGAGGTAATTTTTAGTAAATGTTTTTGAGTTTCTGAGGTAACATGGATCTAAATACACTGTGTCTAAAAGCTATATGAGAATTAACAGATATCTGTTTTAAAAGCATAAATTCAATAGTCCTGGAACAGATATGGACAGTCATTTGTAATGTTAAGTACTATAATCAAGGGAATGGAAAAAGAACCCTTGCTGGGATCACATGTTGACTGTTCACTGAACTATACCTTGGAATCATGTGCAAAAATAATTCTGTTTCACTGGTCCAAGGTCTCCACTTGAAGCTTTTGAGAATGGACTAGCAGTAGTGTGTGTATCACCAGAAGTGGCCAAGGTTGAAGCACTGAAAAGACAGTCTGTCCTTCCCCTCCCTGCCCCCCTCCCACCCCCGCCCAGTTTCTAGTGTATATCTCAGGTATTCAATGCTGTCTGGGGAAACATGACTATGGATATCTCAGTCTCCAAAACACTGAACAGCAGGAAGTGTGTGGGATGAACCACAGATGGAATAGGATGAAACCGAGCACATTGACTGTTAAAAGGAAAACAAACAGCACTTTATTACATTTTGGTTGTCCTAAATTCAGAATCAGCCATGTAAATATTTCACCAGGTATGCCTGCATTAGCACAGGAGTGAGGTTTTGAAGTTCATCTCCTTACTGTCCTTCCTTACTGTGCAGTGGTTTTCATCATGGAGCAGCCCCTTGGCATGCAAATGAAATTCCTTTTGGGTTAAACTAAACCAGAAACCATGCTCCAGGAATATGTCTATTTGCTCCAAGCATTAATGTTCATGAGGCTTCAAACCACAGTTATTCTGAAATAAAACTCCCCTATGCATGTCATGAATGTATTTCAGGTCCTTAAACAGCAGCTCCTCTTTGCTTAACAGACCCATCGCTATTTGGCCACACATTGTGACTGCACCTTGGACTGTATATCAGTAGCAGAAGAAGGACAGGTAGACTCAGTCATTTTCATGTCTAATTTCTGTGATTATATGAAGCATTTGCTGAATTCGTGTAAAGTTTAGTGGAACAGAGAAGCTTCAAGGAGTTAGACTTTTGACAGAAGTTACTCAGGTTAAAGATGAGAGAGAGATTGCGAGGGTTTGATAGCCAAAACCTCTTAGGTATCCTTGTTTTTGTTCTGTTGGATTTGAATACTCCTTAAGATACTGTTAGCCAAAACACTGATGCAAAGTGCTAAATATGCACAGTATAAAACACTGCTTTTGCTAGACCTGTCTGGCTTGTTTAATCCCAGATTCTCAGCAGTGAAACTGTGCACAACAAAAGCTGTTAATAATTAATGCCTGAAATCCCCCCTAACCACTCTGCTGCCCTGGGAGCTCAAAAGCAACTGCACATGCAATTTCAGAAGCTGAGTGCACAGGGAAGTGGGTGGAAACAGAATGAACGACACTGGGAGCTACTGGGATTGCTCTGCTTCCAGACCTCCTGCAATGGCATTGGAACAAGAGCTACTGATCCCTTTCCAAAGCAGCAGCTGTAGATGCTGCAGTTTTGTAAATCAATGTCATCGTTTCCTCTGAGTCTGTGTGTGTATTTGATGCTGCACTGAAATGATATTTCAGTGATTAATAAATGAATTGATAAAACAAGGATGATCTCTATTTGGAAAAATATTTTTACATGTTACTACTCATAGGAAAGCACAGACAGCAGTGTGAGTGAGCAAGGCTGGATTACAGCTGTAAAAAAAGAAGCGAAAACTGTGTGTATGTCTAGATTTCTATCACAGGAGAATACTACTGGCATGTGGTAGTCATTTGGGCCCTTGGACCAGGAGAGATTTATCAGACTTTGGAGGCCTAATTAATGAAACCTGGTACGTTCATTCGCCTAACTAAAAATAACTAACCCTTTGCATTTTTGTAATGTGTTCTTTAATAGCCATTAAAGAATCCAAGTGATGCCTCAGCAGCTGCCTCTCTGCAGCACAGGCATGAAACAACTAACACAAGTTTTGGTATTGACAAAATGACTCAGTGATAACAATATTTGTTACCTGTGTCCAAAAAATATTCCATATCTGTATCTATAATCCTTGCCTAAACATATCTATCTATAATCCATTCCTACATTATTTTTTTGTATAATAACACACTGAACAAGGTTCTCTTTCGTCTGTGACTGCAAGATAAAATTGATGTAAAGATGCAAAATTTCCTGTATGTTTTAGAGGAGATGTCTGATCAAATGACAGATTAAAATTGAAATTAAAACCTAATTACTAGGCCTTTGTTTTCTACTAACTATGTACTATTGGTGACTTTAGAAAATAAGTCAAGGACATAAGCTGGGGTTTTTTCTCTGTAAAATTACTGTTCTGATATCAGTTCTTGAACAGAGTTCGTGACAAGAAAGCCTCCAAGTAGTGAAACTGTCTTCTTCCTTCACACAGCAGCTCTGAGCACAACGTATTCAAAGTGTACAGCCTTTGAACTTCTCTGGACAATGCTATTGTTAAGAGTGTAGGAATTAAATTCATTAATGAACACATTAATGAATTTAATTCCTACACTCTTTCTCTGTTGTATCAAGGAGCACTCAGGAGAAATAAATAAGAATTAAAGCGAAGTAGGTCTAGAAAAGAACTCTCTGCCATATGTGTCTGTTACAAACTTTTTCTGTTATTTGCTAATATGCCTGTGAGTCCAAATGCTCTTCATATCCATTATATTGAAAAGTAAATTGAGGAATAAAAAACTGAGATAGTTTGGTCATGATTATAAAATGCAATTTGCTCTCTTAGATAAGAAAATAACAAGGATTATTATCACACACTATTGCACGCCAAAAAAAACCAGTACAGCAGAGCTGTAATTCTGTTAATAAATTAAAACTATGGCTAAATTATCTCAGCTATCATATTTCAAAAAATACAGTAATATCTAATCACATAGATTTGATATTTTGTAGTTGGTATCATTAATTACAAGTCAGCTGCTCAATTTTCCATCAGAAAAAAAAAAGGAAAAGAATAGGTGTGCAAAGTGTTGACAATTCACTTAAGTAATAATTTATATGCTGTTAATTATTTTGATTCATATTGGAGCATGTTGCAACAACACATAAGTAAAACCATCTGCTGATAGCATAAAGAAAGAATTTGAAATTGTATTAATTAAAAAGTTTATGATTATACAAGCTTAGAGTCTTTATCGGTGTGTTCATGCACAGTGTCAGCAAGAACCAGTCTTTCAATGTGTTCTTGCTCAGGACCTCTTGATGAGTTTAATGACATTAAACCCTTCCTAGGGGAAGGAAAGGGACTAGAAGGAGATATTACTTGAAGTGGTGAAGGGGAGGAAGAGTGCAAAGCTTTTTATCCGATTCTGGATTGATTCCTATGGTTTGTTCTTGCATGTTAGAGGAGTGGAATAGGTATTAACTAATGCACTAAGCTTTAAATTAACTACTGGTAGCGACAAGCGCACGAGTTCTGCGTTTGATGTGGTCAGTGAGATTTTATGTACTCTGCAAATGATGTTTTCTGGTTGCTAACTGTGTGCTCTTTGCAATATCATTGTCTGTCTTTAAGTGGTGGACTTTAATGGTTTAAGAGGTGGATGTCATCAAATTTGTCTTGGGCAACAGATATTCTCCTCCTCACTGGAACTTTTCCTTAGTGACTTTAACAAAATTGGCACAACAGGACTGGTGGAAAAGCTGAAGTGTCTTTGAATAAACCTGAATGGGTTTGTAAATCCTTCCTCAGAACATTTCTTCCTTACATAGATCAAAAAGAATTATGGGCTGATAAAAGGGAGTGTTTGAGTAAGGGGGCACGTGTGGATACAACCACAGGGTCTGAAAGCAAATTTCTGGGTTTTACGTTCTTGTCCACGATGACATCAGAAATGAAGTTGTTATTCAGCTGCAGTTAAAGTTGACAATAATATTTGCATTCATAGAGAGGTCAGAGAAATCATTAATTTCTTCAATTCTATTCTATTCTCCATTCTCTTGAGAACATCTCTTGACAAAAACAGAAGCAGCATTTTAGTACCAAAAGTACAAGTCAAAGAAGACAACTCCAAGCTGCAGCTACAAAAGCAAAAGACGTGTTCTTTCATGTCTCAGGCTGCAGAACAGAAGTTTCCCAGGTCAGTATCCAGTAGGAGGTCACCAGGAGACTCAAATATTGCAACTTTCCCATCGCTTACTTAATAATTTAATTTTCTGGCTGCATTGTTGTTATTAGGAAAGAAAATTCTTAAAATATGTTTGTTGATATGTTCACTGCTTAAAAAATTAAGCAGTTAAACCAAGTAATTGAGAAATCTCATACCTTTACCTTTGTACCATGACAAATTTTTAATGACCAAAAATGCAGTTTCAAATATGAGTTATTAACTGGCCACTACAAATAACATTAGGATTTTGCAAGCTGTTCTATTTATTTATTTATAAATAAATAGTTTTATCTACTATTTGAATGTTTTTTCCTATTTAGGCTCTTCTGGGAGTGGGGCAGGAGGGAAGAAAGCCATCACAGGGATTTTTCGTATGCCATCCAATGTCTAAATGTTCAGGAATCGTGGGATCCCAAATCATACACTAGGAGTCTGGTACTTTAACGGCACAATCTATAAATAAACAAATAATGTCAAAACTTTTTTTTTTTCTTTAGGAAAAGCTTAGAGGAAATGCATACACTTAGAGATTCATGTTGCCATATGTCTTTTTATGGGAGCAAGGCAAAATTTAGAGGCCTCAAACAGTTCGTCTTGGAGGCAGATCAACACTCCTCTTGCTGTTATTGTCACCTAGATAGTTTAAAACTGGCTGGTTTATGCTTGACAGGTACCTTTGTTTACAGACACCAACCATTGCTTTGTTGCAGGGATTTAGGTGCAGTGTCTACTTCAGTGAAGGGATGACCCTGTTGTTCTCTCTTGCTGTCATCGTGCTGGATGATTTCCACTTAGACAAAGGTGTTTTCAGTGGCCAAATAACATACATGTATATGGTGTGTGAAAGCCATTTATGACTTGAATGTATTCAGCTCATATTTTCTTTGAAAGTGGAAGGAACAAATAAAATACAGGCAGTTCTTTTCCTGACAGATCTTCAGCACTTATGTCTTCTTTTTCCTACACAGAGACAGGAAGTTTCTCTCTCCCTTTGGTGTAAGTCCTTATCGGTGTAGGCACTCTCCTGATAAGTGCTGACATATAAACCTGTTTTAATAGTGTTCCTGTGTGTTGCCCATCCTCAAGCCTCAAATAAAGTGCACCCTTTCTCCCTCCTCCGTCGTGATTTTTGGAGGCCTTTTCTGTTGGACAACTGGCTAAAATTAAACACATTAAGGAGGATGGCCACTCAGAGAAGTTGTATTCTATTTTCATAAAAACTCATGCTTCCAGCTCATGCCGAAATGCTGCTTAAGATAAATCCTCTGTAGTTTTATAGTAGATGTTTGGAGTAAAACTATGTTG
>JAYRBT010000001.1:7721117-7745185 GCA_036023395.1 Myiotriccus ornatus
TCCAGCTCATGCCGAAATGCTGCTTAAGATAAATCCTCTGTAGTTTTATAGTAGATGTTTGGAGTAAAACTATGTTGCCTTTAAAAATCAAATTAAAATTAAAACTGCCTTATCTCCCCTAAAGTCATACCATACGGTGATTTAATGTGTGATTTTTTTTTTCCTAATTTAGCAGTGAAAATACTTTCAAGGTGATGATAAGTGGTGTGTTGCCTCACGTTTCTCTAGTTTAAAGAAGCTAGTTCAGTCAAAAGGATGCACTTTTTTCCACATATAATCAAGGGGATTTCCTAGGACCAATCAATTGGTACGTGGAACTGAACCGGAGCTGAACAGAAGAAATTATTTGGGTGGATATGCTGCATTTTTCACAATGGTGGTAAGTATCTTAATTTAACTGGAAGGCATTAAAAAATGGAATTGTATTTTATAGTACAGGGTTTGTCAGCACAGCTGCAGATTATAAAAGCATCACCATGTTGCTTGATAAATTGTTGTCTCCTAAGACTCAGAATAAACTGATTTAAAACCTGCCTCAGTCACAAAGCATAGCAACTTTGCTGCTGTGGATTTCAGCGCAGATGAAAGACTTATAAATAAAAATATATTTTTTCTGATCTCCCACAAAGTAATATATTCAAAAAAGGCAAAAAATTGAATTCTATAATAAAAGTAAACTGATCTTTAAAAAAATTTAAACACCTACTCAGAACATAAATATATTTCTCTCCAGATTAGATGATGTTATTTGCTACTCTTGTTTGCTCCTGAGCTAGTTGCAGGAAAACTGTCACTCATAACAGTCGTTTATTATTTATACAAAATCAGGAAGGAAATCATCATACTCCAGTCTCATTGCAATAGGAATTTCTATTACCTAGTTATAGATAGACTCTTTTCAGTACATTTAGAAAAGAGAAACACCTTCCCATGTGTTTGAATGATTATTTAAAATGTTATATTACTCCAAGCTTTTGGAAGAAAAAGGGTTTTCTTTTCCATTTTCTCAGTCTTATTTTCTCCTCATTCTACTCTTTTCTTATTTTAAAAATCTGTTTTAAGTTGCCAAAAGAATTTGAGGAAAGTTTTACTAATTTGTGCAGAGTTAGTAGAATTGTATGTGTTTGTGTTTATGGGCAAATTTCATGCTCCTTAAATGATATATTGAAAAATTCAGAGCTGTTAATTCCCATGGAAGTTTCAGACAATAAGCACTTGACATTTTAGTTGTTTTCTTAATTCTTTCTGGTCATGGGACCACGGAGTCGTTATAAAATATGATGGCATCAATATGTTGTTTTGTTCAGGCAGCTCCATTTTACAATACAAATAAAAATTTCTATGTACATCAGCTAAAATTGAACAAACTATGTAAGAAATTTCAGTTCACTGAATTCTCAACAAAAGCTGAAATTAATAGAAGTTATCCCCAGAAAAATAGCTTTTTGTGTGATTTGTTGTCTCTGGGTGCTTCATCTTATTAAAAATAATTATTTCAGATTTTCTTTCCATTTGCAGGTTTGTGCTTTAAAGGACACACTGAGCATTTGCTATTTTGAAAGAAATGTGTTTTCAAGGGGGGAAAGAAAGGATTTGACTTCTTAACACTAAACATCAAAGGAAGGTCTGTAATATTAACATTGTCACAACAAACACTGTGGACATAATTATTTCAGTTTTACACTGGAATAACTAAAGTCAGTACATTAATGAGAAAATAATTAAGCATCAATTATATTTTCCCTTCCAATTTAAAAATCTACATCACTATTTCATTTGCAATTGCAGTATGCTGAATCCTTTGAGCAATCAGACCCAAGTTTGTTGTTCACAGAACTGTTCAAACTTGTGAAAGGTGGGCTTTTTCACTGGCTGCTACCTCTGCTCTGACCTCAGGTAAAAGGCAAGAAGGGATTTAAGGGATTACCTGAGGATTCCCTCCACCCCTGCCCAGCTGTGTGAGCTCAGGAAGGATTGGCTGGAACTGTGGCTGAGAATGTGTGAATAGCCAGAATGTGGCTTAGGCTTGGCTGCCTAAGGGGTCAGGCACGTCCAGCCCGGGCAGAGTGCACAATGGGACAAGCATCTGGGCTCTTGTAACTGCTACAACAATCTCAACAGCAAAAACACTGAAATCGAGGTAAATTGGTTTTGAGTTCTGTAGATTTGCACAACAATTCCTCTGTGCTGGACACCATCTCTTGTTTTCCTTTCTTAGTCTTAACTACTGCAACTCTGTGTTAACCACAGAAATCTTTCCAGAGAAAGAATGAATGACATAAAATAGCCTTGAGCCAGACTGAAAAGCATTTAATCACCATTGGAAAAAAACAGTTCTGATTCCTACAATGACAGGATATCTCTATAGTATACTCGTGTCTGAATATGGTTGTAGCCTTGTAATACTGCAGCTTGCATTCCTGATTGCCAGTCTGTGGCTACACAGACCCTGCTAATTGCATCCAGGTACTGCAGGGCTGTTTAAGTCCCCACTTCTCATCCATATCCTCCTCAAGGACAGATTGTACCTTCTCTACAGAGTAAGTCAACTTTAAATTCTGTGTGCCTTTTGCTTTTGTTTCCTTTTCAAGACATTCTGGTGCAGCTCAGCAGAATGCTGTTTTCTAGCAGGCAATCGAGTGCACGTCCTATGTGCTCAAGCGTGGTGTGACAGCACATGGAAGCACCTGAAATTGTGGAACTCGAATCAGAAAATTTCTGAGAGTTGTATGTCATTGAGAGATCAAAACCTGGAGCAGTTGCTTTGCACTGTCCATTCAGCAGCCCCTGGAGTGAGGAATTTGGGATACATGTTTGGATTTTGTGGACAAGTAGACAAAATGGCAAAATGAATGGTATGCATTTCAGATACACCTACAACTAACACGTGGTGTGGGTGATGACAGATTGAGACCCAGGAGTAACTGGACAACAACTTCAGAATCAGCTGTGGGTCAGTTTGTCCCCCTCATTGTCCCTGCACCCTTTTTTTCAGATGATTTTGATTTGTCAGCTACTCTCTCCTACTTTCTGCACCAGCCACTTAAGCAACACGACTTTCAAAAGCCTTCTGGCCATGTGGAAGTGTAAAACTGCATAAATCTCATTAGCACACTTGAAAAGCTCTGCTGTGTTAGTCAGCCCTTCTCTCCTCCTCACAATATGGTAAAGAATTAAGAATCATCTCATCCTTTTTCACTTGAATAGTTTGTGGCAGGGTCTTGTCTGAGAGGCACAGTCAGGAGGTTATGCATTTTCCATTGTGATGCAAGGAAAATTTGACTTAATTTTGTTCACAAGCCTATTTTTCCCAAACTGCAATGAGCTGGATGCTGAAGAGATTGTCATCTGCTCTTTTTCAGCCTAGCTAGATGTAAGGCTTCATATGGAAGTTTGCAAGGTTGCAGGAAAATCTACCAGGTCTAGGGTGTGCAATTTTCAGTTTGTCTTTTAGTTTTTGCTTTGTAGTATTGAAGCATTTGATCACACAATAAAACAAACTCTGCCTGTCTGATTGAGATTTAGATAAACCACACCTATTCTGTATCTTCCCTCTATAAATATGATATAAAGATAAATATTTAAGGAGATGGATTATCTTTTACAATGGAATGGGCCTTACTTTACATCAAGATACACACCGTACCATCTGACTTCCAAATTATAGCAATACTGTCTGCATCTGGAGTGCAATGACACTGCATTCCATCTTATGGAACAGCCTAGGAGTTTTGATCTAGGGAATTTTAGCAATAAGATTGAATTAAGAGCTTTATGGAAAGGAGAAATTTTATTCTGCTGTCAACTTTTTTTTTTTTTTCCTCCAAAAAACGTGGTCGCTTCCAAAAGCACCAGGCATTTCAGGCTGCTCTGCAAACTCCCATCATATCAACAGAAAACTTTCCACTAAATTCAGCCTGATCACAAACAGCAATGTTATGGTGTGATTTCCTAGTATAATTGATTGCAGGAGATCATTAGAAATTATTATGAAATTACTTATGCCTTGAAAATAATAATTTGTGTGCCAATGTTTTGACTGTGTTTAGTTTCTGAAGCTTTTTGCCATTTTTCAAGATTTCAGTGGTACCAATTCTGTTGCCAGTTTTCTGCTGAGAGACTTGCCAAAAGAGAAGATTTCAAAAGAAAAGGTCTGGAACAGATAAGAGTCCTTGAGATTTACAGCCCAACCGTTAGAAAGGCTTTTCTTAGTCATCCTATCTTTCAGAATTTTAAAGAGGATTAAACCATGATCATGAATGGCATTCAGTAAATGGAAAGTGGAGCAGAAACTTTGTATTGTAACATCTAAGAATGAATCTGTATAATTTATCAAACTCTGGTACTGACACAGGGTTTTTCCCCCTGTTCTTAGCAATAGGAAGATAGTTCTGTGTGGGCTTTTCCCACCCTGCTTCCAGTCTTCCATTTCAACAGATTGTATTCCTTTATAGAGAAAAAATATAGCTGAGTTTAATATTTTTATCAGTTTTATATCTTACACATTTACGTATATGCATTTCATTGTTAAGTTTGACTGAAAAATTAAGGTAGCCATTATTTCCTGTTCTTGTGGCTTTTCTAAGTAGAAAGGAAAACTTCTGATTTGTAGTCAAAACTTTGAAATATAATTCTTAATCTTTCCCTGTAAAAGAAAGTCAATCTGTAGGCAGAGCAAAGGTAAAATTTTTCTCAGGTATTTTCCCCCATAAAACAAACAAAAAAAATCAACAACATAATTATTTTAATGCATTTTTTACAGAACAGTAGTTGGAAAGGCTAAAAAGGCTGATGACAGTGTATTTTTATTGATGCTAATAGAACCAGGAATCTAAAAAGAGATAACCAGGAGAACACATAAACATCTTATAAAAACCGGACATCAGACCTCTTTGTAACTCTTAGCAGAAATCAATAACATTAAAAAAAAGAAGTCTAGATCACTTTACTATTTTCCTATGAAGACTTGAACTCCACAAATTCAATTTTCAATGTGTGAAATTTGGGGAGGCTGTAGAACATTACTTGAAGGCAATGACTGGTGAGACAGTATGGTTACTGAAGTACACAAGTAGGAACATTTTAGCCTTTGAATACATAAAAGTCTTCTTACATAAGAAAGACAAAGAGACCTTTTACCAACAGCTATAGTGCCAGAACAAAGGGCAATGATTTTAAGTTGAAAGCAGGTAGGTTGAAAGTGGACTTAAGGATGAAATTCATTGCTGTGATGGTGGTGATACACTGGCATGGGTTGTTGAGGGAAATTGTGAGTGTCCCATCATTTGAAGTGTTCACGGTCAGGCTGAATGGGATTTTGAGCAGCCTAGTCCAGTGAAAGATGTCCCTGCCTGCAGCAGTACTGGGTAGCCTTTGAAGGTGTCTTTCAACCCAAGCCATTCTATGATTTTATTTTGTTCTGCCTAATTACTTGTGTTTTAGGCGCATGGTCAAATCAACATGATTTCAAATCAGCACAGAGGTTCACAGACCGTGAGGAAAGGTAACTGAACTTCTTGGTGAATAACATTTCCTAGTCCTGCTGTTCTTCTTCCTGTCTTGTTAACAAAGCCTGTTCTTTTTCTCCACTGCTTATCAAGTTAAGTTCATCCCAGTGCACCATCTTTTGGCCCAGCACTACGTAAAAAGCCGATTTCACAGCTGTGAGTGTTGCAACCAAATGCCGTGCCTGTTTGAACTTCCACACTTCCCTCATTATTGCTAACTAAATTTGGATCAATGTGTTTGAACTTTCAGCAGATGGGATTGTGGTGTCTCAGCAACATCCTAAATGGAAGAGGAAAACAGAGGGTTAACACGGTGATAAGCTCTTCTGAACCTGTGTTGCCCTGATAGGTTCATGTATAGCCTTAGAGGTCATGTAGTTATCTAAGTGTGGACATAGCACACCATTACTTCTTCTCTGAATCTGCTCCCAGCATCCCATCCAGGCCAGCATTCCTGGGTGGCTAACCTTCAGTTTTCTGTGGGATTTTGCATGGTTGAGTCTACAGTTTGTGCACATTCTTTATGCTTCTTTAGTTCTCGTACCTGACATTATATAGACCACAACACTGCAGTTTTTGCTATCATTTTGTGTCGGAATCCGAAACTCAGCTGTCAGCAGAAGGAGAACTGATAGGATTAAACAGCAAACCATGGACAGTGGGAGCTCAGGGAAGCTCTTTGCTTTGAGAGCCTAAAGCCACATCAGGAGAGATATCACAAGATATCACCTGTTAACAATTAGCTATGTTTGATTGTCCTGTCTCTCTTAACAAGATATGGGAAGGTTTTGTAATGATGTTGTAAGACTGTGCAGAAACCCCCTTGTTCTCTCCCCCCATGTGATTCTTCCCTACAGGAAAATATTAACCAGTTTGTGTAACTGTAACCAAGAATTGTGTAATCCTCTAGTCAGCATAATCCATCCCCTAATTAGCATAACTCATCTTCCTCATTAACATGTCCTGCCCACCGGTCCCTTATACTGCAAATTGCTTGTTCAATAAAGAATTCTGGTTTGCACCCCCAAAACTGGGATCGTTTAGTTTTGGGCCTTCACAATTTTAGGTGGTAACAGATTGCCATTTCCTCTGCTTCCATAGTTAGAATCAGAGAGAGATTTTTGTCTCCCTGGAATAGGATTCTTCCCTTGGCCTTATTCAGTTGTGCCTGACTGCCAGACTGATTGAACATTGTATTTTCTTCTGGGTTCCCAGTGATGGTTTTAACCAGATCTTATCATTCTGCCTAAAATTTGCCCCACAGAAATTTCCTCTTCCAACACTTCCCTTACAAGTGATTTTGGTGTACATGTAGGATAGTGCTGCTCTCAAGGGTGCAAAGTATAAACCAATCAACAAATTATTACTTCTTTTTCCCAGGCTCTACACTTCATTTATTCACTGCATTTGTTTTACTTAATATGAGCACAGTACTTTCTTGCCAGACACAAAGGCAACAAAAACATGATCTAAGTTACTGCATCTAATACAAATTCTACTTATTTTCATTCCCAGTTTCTTTCTGCTTTTATTCCACCTCTCCATTTACTAATTCATCTATTTCTGTCAACTTTTAAAGTCATTTTCTTGATGTACTTTGTCCCCTTTGGGACACAAGTTCTCAGTACCATCCCTTCTTAATTTTGTAGATTGTGTTTGCCTTCACTTATGTTTCTGCTTTTTAATTGTTTTCAATTAAGAAAAATGTGGATTAAATCTGTTTATTTAATCTTTTTCAAAACTCAAAACCTTTAATTGCAATACTAATTCCCACTTGTGTCATGTAATTTCTCACAGTATGCCATAGCTGTGCTTGGGTAGGAACAAATGTTGCTATTAGAAAGCAGTAACTTACATATTTTCAGTGGGGGTTGGTAAAACACAGTTCACAGCTGGGAACAAACCTCTGACTTAAAACTTAAGCTAACCTAATTAAACCACTCAAGTTCAGACAAAGTATCTTGGTCTTTGTAGATGTCTCATGAGAACAGGTTTCTCCCAGGAGATTCCCGGTACGTACACATTTCTCATCTCACAACTTGCTGCTGCACAAAAAGCAGTTCTGAAAGAGGAGGGGAAAAAAGAAGTGTCATGAGACATAGTTGGCTTGAATCTTGACTGAAAATATCAGCTGATTTTCATATAATCATCATTTTTGTCTGGTAATTATCCATGACTATAAAGATGCCATTTAATATTGCAGCCACATGTTCAGTGGTTTTCTGTAGAGACTGCTTGTTATTTTTCTTCTTGGAAGAGCTGGGTTGTCTCATTCTTCCTTGAACCCACAGGATTTGTGTTTCTGGGAGCAAAATTCAAGCAAATACTGGTTAAATTTTTAAGCTCCAATTGCATTGGTCTTCTGGTAGTCATGATATTCACTATTGTATAAGGTTGATATGTAACACAAAATATGCTTTTTATTATAATTTGTAGCTGTTTAGTAATAAATACACATAGGTTTTTTTTCTTGTTAGTTAGCTTGGTTTTGATTTTTTTATTCCCCATAGAAAAAGGCCAAATTTTAAAATTTTTTTAAGTTTCCATGAGAAGTTGTATTCTGCCATGTATTCTATTAGTTCAGATTTTCATAAAAGTTATCATCTCACACAAATTAAGGGGTTTTTTTTAAACTGATTTCATAGGTAATCCTACTGCTGTCACTTATAGTCATGACTTAAGAGCTATTCAAAATAAATTGCTTTCTTAATGTTTAGCATTATGATAATGGTGGTTATCAGAGTGTGAACAAACAATTGACCATTAAATTATTTCTTAATGTGTGCTCAGCTTGTTTCAGAATAGGAAACTGGGGCTAAATTTTAGTGAGTCTCTTGCCCAGCATCTCTGAAGGAATCGATTATCAGTTCTAACTGGTAAACTGATAAACTAAACTGGTAAACTAATGCAATTCTCCTAAAAGAGGAAACATCTTGCATTTGTAGCTTGTTTAAAGCAACATTTTGTGTCTGATATTACCCATCAGATCTGTGATCTCTCTAACTGATGCTTGTTTTAGACGTGTTAAATAATATTCTAGGTGTTCAGTTCAGTAGATAAAACCGTAGTTTCTCTTGTTTTCCTATTGTTGAATTAGGCTCACTGAATTTGTAATCCAGCTTGAACAGAAAATATATGAATATGCTTTTAAATAATACCATAAATAATGCTTTCTGCCACAAGCTAATTCAGTCTCTGATCTTTCCTTCTGCTGCAAATTCATGCTTTATTTTTGCAGTCATAAACTTTAAGCTAGTCTTGTTACACAATGCTTTGTCTACCATGAACTTGCAAATTCTGATGCTGATTACGTTACTCACAATTGTTATTTCTTTCAATTTCCAAATTTTTTCTTCTGTTAAATATACCATAAAAGCTAATGCCTGACCCTTTTTTTCATCTGTGTATAATGTTACTTAAAGCTGTAAATAAAATCACCACCTTCCATTTTTTTCTTTTTTTTTTTTTTCTTCCTTTTCTGCTCAGCTTTCAGTCTCTGCACAAAACCCTCCCATTCTGCAAGTTCCAATCTGTAGATAGTGCAGAACATTACAAGTTGTGTTTAGGGATGATATAAATAAGAGTCATGTCGATATCTTTCTTCTTTAATCCACTATAGCTGCACTATCATTAGCAATTTCTAGTAACAAGGGGGTGAGGGAGGGGAGCGGGACATGGATGGAAATGGTTGTCATTTCTTGGAACTGTGTTACATATTCCTGCCCTAATACAATAGTTCATTATCTGACCCTTTATGCCCAGAATAACTTAGGCCATTACACAAGTCTTTTCTGGTAACTGTTTCTAGGCACACAGGAGACATCCCATTAAAGACACCATTTACTCCATTAAGGGACTCATGTTCTTAATGGCTTGATGAATCAGTAGAGTTTGGGACACTTGGGTCACTGTCAAGATCTAGAAATGTGAGCTTTGTTGTTTTTTGGGTTTGGGGTTTTCTTTTCTGGTTTTCTTTTTGAGCTAAAGGAGGAGATTTTAACTCATTAAAAATAGTTGCTTCTAAGGAAGGACTGCCTATAAAAAGAAAAAAAAATTTTTTTGCACTTCTCCTGCCTCTGAGCTTAAGTTCTTTGACTTATTTATTAGAAAAAAAAACAACAAAAATCAGATTCAATTACAAGTGTTACTCTAGTTCCACCAGTTACTTGGAACGTAATTAGAGGTCTTCCTTCAACAAATGGAAACATTGTTGTGTTTCATGGAGAAGGGAGTCCAAGCAGGGAAAGAACAGGAAGGCAAAGAAATAGAACCACATCTCCACATGTCACTTTCCAGGGAAAATTATTCCATCTGGAGATGCTGTGTGGCTAAATTAGTTCATTCCTATGCAGGAGATGCAGGCAATAGTGCTCGTCCAGCAGCTTAGCCAAATGTAAATGGATTTCAGTCTCTGAACTGAAGGCTCTCAGAGAAGACCCCTTCCGTTCAGACTGAGCAGTCAGGACAGTACAATGAATAGAAATTTTATGGTATGAAGGCCAAAGTTTTGAATAGAAAATGGGATTTGTTGGCAATATACTTATCCATGACAGGAAGCACCTCTTCCCAGCAGTAGTCGTAGTTTGCATCAGAGTTAAACAGTTTTAATATTAATGTGCAAAGAAGGAAGTCAAATAAAACGTCAAACCTACAAATCTCCCCTTCTTTGAAACTTGCTTACTATTTTCCTTTGAAACTTGCTTCCTCTAATAGCATATAGTTTTGCTCCAGTTTGCTACTTTCAAAGCAAGATTTCCATCTGTTGATTTCTCATCCCATTTCCCAGTACATCCACTACCTTAAAACAAGCAGGTAAACCCCATTCCTCACAGAAAAAAAAAAGTAAATAAAAATTTAAGATAAGTTTGAAAGTTGCAGAATCCCTTCACTTTTAGTGTTGTTTGCATTTTTCCTTTTTATGGCTAATCTATACAATCAGTGCTGGATTCCTTGTTGCTGAGCTATAAAATCGTTCACGGCAGAGCAGTGCAAAATGTTTCACAAAACACGAGTGGTATTACCTCCATCAGTCTCTCTGCCTGCAAGTGTTTTCTTTCATCTGATTAATCCAAATCAGGTTGCTTAAACCTTCTGGCTTCTCTGGAAGAGACAAAGATTTCTGGTGTTGCTTTCCTTTCCTTTCGTCAAATACCTGCGATGCCGTTCTGCTGTTTATACAGAAATATCTGGTCTCAACAGTTAAGTTTATAACCCTAGTGGGATTGTAAAGCTGGTATTACTCAGTGTAAAATTTCCCATGAGACCCAGACACCCCTTTTGCTAGTGTCTCAACTGCAGGGGAAAATGGACAACAGGTCCTGTACTAGCTTCCATTTCTGAAGGTTCAATAGCATGCTTTTATGGTAAATTAATACTAATTGTTCACAGCAAATCTCTACACTCTAATAATAATTAGACATGATTTACATAGATGCATATTATCTGTGTTTTAGTACTGTAAGGTTGGCCTCATTTGCCTCATAATCATTTATATATATTTATAGCTGTATCAAGAATGGTTTGGGGTGGGGGTTTTTCAGGTATTTTGAATTAGATTTAGGAAGGATTTATTATATTAATAAGTTGAGGATAAGCAAGATAATATATAACAATTAAAAAACCCCAACAAGGTAAATGCCAGAGGTGCCACTTCAACAGAATGTAGAGAGTCAGTTTATTCTAAAGCACAGGAACACCCAGACATAGTCGTGATTACAGCCCTAATGGATTGGTTTGATTGCTTATTTGAGAAAGCTCCCTGTTTTACATTAAATTCTCCAGAACTGTTTAAATATTGATTGAAATCTCTCAAATGGATGCATGGTAATCCCATTCCTTATTGTCTTCATTGCCTTCTAATGATGCATTGTTTATAGAATCAAAAAGACCAGTTTTAGCTCGATTTATTCCTTACATCTCTCTGCTAAATATGCACTCTTATCTTGACTCATTTTTGTTGCTATCTCACGTTGGAAGTCAGTGTTTTAAGGATTGGGCTTTAAAAGGAAAAAATATCCCATTGAAATTTCATTGCCTCAGAACATATGTTCAGATATTTCTAACAGCCTTCAAACTAAAGAAGAAAATGTCCTTAAAGGAGTCACATCTCTTCAAAGTGACCATTGTGAAGCTACCACTTGCCTGTGTTTTAGAGGATGTTTATTTTACGTGCTTGTGGTCTCTTTGTTACCCGTCATGACCTCTGAAATGGTAACATACGAATCATTTACTATTGTATTTTTAGCTGTTACTACACCCACAAGACTTTTTATTACCAGCAGGAGTGGAGGTATTAAAGAGATTTGTGGGCCTCAGAAGGCTCAAAGCACAGTAGGGATGAAATTACAAAATTATATTCTTATAAAATATATTTCTAAAACTGTGTACAAAGGCCCAGTGTTAATGAAAGTAATTGATAGCAAATACTGATTTCTTTTTACATCATCAACAAAGCATTTTTTCTGAGTAATAATGAGCCTCTTTTTAGCAACAATAGGAAAAAAATGAGTCTCATGAATCATTTATGTGGCCTCATTCATTGCTATTATTACTTCTGCCATCAAATATTTTGGGAATTCATCCCCTTTTTCTCTCTGTCTTTACATCTCATGTAATGGTCTTTCTCGTGCTTTTCAGAAGGAAAATCGAACTTTCTTCTTCTTTAATGTACAGAAAAGTACCAGATCTTCCATTCTGATTCTGAATAAATGTTCCTGTTGCTGAGACTTTTAGCTGGAGGAGGCCATAAAAGATGAATAATTGCTAAAGTAGAAACAAGATAGGGGAAGTAAAACCCAACGAGCAGAAGAAATTCATTTTCGAAAGGTCAACACCTTCAGCACAGGATTTTCCTTAATTGGACAATTCCATAATATTTTAGCTGTCAGTAATTCCACTATACTGAAAATACTCAAAGTGCACTGATAAGTGTCATGCCCATGTAGTCGGTTTAATTACAAGTAAAATTGCATAATGCTTAGAGCAGGACAATGAGAGTCAATAGACTTTGGCTCTTTTGGACTTTGTCTAAGCTCATTGAAACAAGTGATTTAACCTTTTCAACTTAAAAAGCAGAAAAAGGGTTTTTCTTAAAAAGTAAAAAATGGAAACAGAGGGTTGAACTAGATGATCTTTAAGGTCCCTTCCAACCCAAATCATTCTATGACTCTAAAAGTAATCGTCCACACAACAGTTGCCTCTCAATAGATTCATGTGTTCTGCAGGAGCCTGCAAGTAGAGACTGCAGAAACTGTCTACAACAGGTATCACCCTCAAGAATCATCTGAGAGTGGTTTTGTGTTTTTGGTTGGTTTTTTTGGTTGGTTTTGGTTGGTTGTTTTGTTGGTTGTTTTTTTGGGGGGATGTTTTAAGAAATGAAGTTGAAAACATTTGGCAACTAGAAAAGAGGCTTTTTTAAATGAGGCATGTTGAGCTCAGTCCACTACCCCAGACTTCCAAAACAAGACACATTACAAAGACAATCTCTGTGTAAACCCTAGTGCTAAAATTATGATTAGTTTAATTTTAGTTCAGTTTTGGTGAGGTTACACTATGACATTCACAACTTCTTAATTTTTTAAAGTGCACATAGTATTTAATTTGAGAGAAATGTGTTTTTGTTGAAAAATACTTTGTATAACCTCTCTACACCTCATCTTCTCCTTTTATAAAACTTTTATGACAAATTTTACATCCATCTTATAATTTTAAGGGGTTTGGATGAGTGGTATTGTATTCCCACCAAGTGGCATGCTGACAGTTAACTTTTTGCAATTAATTTCCAGCTGCAAAAACCAGATTCTCCCTCTTCTCATGAAAAAAATGCAGCATCTTTCAGAAGAGATGTACTTCAGTGTGCTTCTTGTCAGTATGGTCAACATTTTGAAGTCAAATAGTCATTTTAAAAATTAAAGATTGATTTTTTTCCTAATATAAGAATGATAGTAAGAAGAACCATCATGCTTTTGTGTGCATAACATGACAATGAAGTTGGAGGATATTCTACTCCAAGCAGAGCCACACAATAAGCTGCTCCTAAGATACAGCCTCATTAAAAGTGAATAATGCTGATACAAACCGATGTTAAACATCTAAATGTCACCAAATAATTAATTCTGTTTAATCAAATGATTTTTTCAGTTGTGTTAATCAAACATCACTGGGAACAGTTTCACGACTAAGTCAACCCTACCTTTGTGTGCAGGGTCGTCACTCCTTCCATCATGTTGTTTTGCCATTACCACTGTTGGTCATAAAGCCACAGTCTACCTTAAAACTTATCCACCTACAAAACTTCCAGTGAAATATTTTCACGTGGATCAACACCAAGATCCAGTTTCTGCTGAAACTGTGGATATGTTAGGTGCTGGCACAAAAGTCTAGGTGGGACTGCAGTGCTGGAGACGTGGAGGATGGAAAACAGAATTGCCCCTCTGTGCCATGATATCTCCATGCATTCCTTTAAATATAGTGTGAGACAAACACCTTTAGCAGGCAAAGAGGGATCCAGATATCTGGAGGCTGCTGCTTACCTCCATGGGAATTGTGCTGAGGGAGAAAAGTGCTGGGTGTGTGTGTAAGGAGCAGGGACTGAGTGCAGAGCTCCAGAGCTAAAAGAAATTTTTGTTCAGATCCAAAGATCACACTTGCAGCTGTTCCCTGGTGTTTGTTTTTTTTTTTATTCTGTATTTTTCAGATCTCATTTCTTCCATTATAAATATGTTAATCACAAGATTAGTGATAACTGAAAACACTAAGTGGAAGCTGATTTCAGATACAGCAATGAACTCTTTACCTCACAGCGTTTCACTGGTGGTTTTTCTCAGAAAATATTGTAAGATATGCACTTTTAATCTATGATCTGTTACTGAAGTGTTTACTTAGTGGACTTACCTGAAGGAATTAGCATTTCTTGGAAATTAAATTTATTTTTTTCTACATAACATGTAGTACTTGATAAGTCACATGTTCCATAACAGAAGTATGACCTGAACTAAGCAAAAAACAAATCGTGGATTAATGAATGAAAATTATGTAAGTCTAAAAAAAATGCAGAAGTAATCCAATTACTATTTTTCTCTTCATGACCAATCTTTTAAAGAGAAGGATGTCCTCTATTCTTTTAAATACAATTCCAGTAACTATATCCAGCTCAGAAAACTTAAAATATAGTTCTAGTTCACACACCTCTTGTGTGTGAACTATATCATAATGAGAAGTCTAATCACTCCAAATCAGTCTAATCAGTATATAGTCCCATGTTTTTTTAGTCCCTTCTGTTTATTTTCTTCTCCTTTTTTTATTCTGTCTTGGTCAGTTGCTGCAGGCTGGAGACAATGTGTTTAGTTACTGGATTTTCACGCTCTGCGAAGCTGCCTTGCATCTCTATTCCCAAGCACAATTCCTGTCTCCGAGCAAGAGAGAAACAGAGAAAGGGATGACCTTTGCAGCTGCCATTTTGAAAAAAAAAACTCTTCAAAGGTTGTGAAGAGAGAAGCCAGAAACCTGGGATGGCGAAATAGAAGAAAAGGAAAACCTTTAGAGCTGCAGGGAGAAGCGTTTTGCCAAAAGATGGTGGCAGCATATCCTCCGCTGGGTTTGTGTGGGCTCTCTGGGCACAAGGAGTGGCAGCGGCAGAAGGTCATGCTGAGATGGCTTCTGATGCTGGATGACTCATTGGAGAGAAGAAGTAGGATTTTTAGCCAATGGATTCCAGCATTCTAATCTCACTGGTCTCCCAGAGACTCCTATTGCCTTCAGCACCACATGGAAACACAGTTTTCTCTGGGGCTTTGATTCTCTTTCCCAAAACAAGCCCTCCCAGCAACTCAGCAGAGAGATGTTAAGAATTTAGAGAACAAGCTGTAAATTGCGTGGAAGGGATCTGCTGCAAGAGGGATGAAATAACCACAGCTGCCAGAGACAGAATGTGCCTGGACAGATGGGACACCCCTGAGAGACTGCAGCACCCCACAGATGGCCCCAGATCAATATTCCAGGACAGTGAAACCACTGCTGGACTGGGTAAAAAAAAAATCAGGCTATGGAAAGGGAAAGGAAAATACTTCTTCAGGCAGATATTCTCAAACTGCCAACACCTGAAATAGCAATCCTAGAAACCTGAGCAAGGATGATCCCATTTTATTAAGGTCAGATGGAAAAGCAAAAGCCCCTATTAGGAGTGATAAGAGACAGCCAAATTGAGTAGTATTGGAAAGATAACAACAGAAGCAAACAACCAATATCCAAGCCATCTAGACTTTCCTAACACAGACCAGGGCTGGACCTGCCAGTAGTTAACTGCAGGTTTGGTATATTTTCTCCTGAAAGTTTTTCTGCAGAAAAAAAAAGCAGCCCACAGAAACCTCAGTGCTCGTACATTTTTTCTACGGTGCACAGCCAGGTCATCTTGCCGTGTTCACTGTTCTCTGTCCTTTTGGAGCTGCTGCCTGAGCTATAAAGGGACACCCTGCCACAGCTTTTCCTTTCATGTGTGAAGAAACACAAGAATTAATTCTGGTTTTAGTGTCCAGCCTACCTAGGGATACTTGAAGCTATTGTTATTCAAAACATATGTTCTATGCTGTGCCTGAGTGACCAAATATAAATTTGCATTTCATTGATATGCGGTTTTGTTTTCTGTGGCTTTGAGATAGCTGGTACTCCTTCCCATGGGACAGAGGTCTTCAGGACAGCATAAGGGACATCTCCAGTGGGTTTTGAGTAGAATAACATATTTTTCTTTGATGTGGAAGGAAATGAACCAGATAAGTTAAAAACCATACTAGAGAGTGTAAATGTTTGATGATTCAAACTGCCACTGTTTTACCCACATACCAAGAAGGGAATCTCAAAATGTCTCCTAACTACTGAGCCACCCAAACACCTATTTACGTGAGTGTTCTATTTTCCTATCAGAGGTTTGCATCTCCATCCAGCACAAGCATTTCAGTGTGTCCCACAACAAATAAAACAAGTTGCTAAGGAAGACTGTTGATTCACAGTTGTGAAAGACATATAAATAAAGATGTCTTACAGGTGAAAGAGACATCTGTTCACTCTGCAATAATACAGTTCTCTTCAAGGAGTCCTCCCACAGCTTTTGAAAATGTCTCAGTAGTGCAGGGATGGGGCTGAATGCACATCAAGGAGCTTGACTAATGGAATTCCGTGTCTAACTGGTGGTACTCCGCCATGAGTTTCCACCACATAGAGGAGTAACAATGAGGTCTGTAATGTTTGCAAGTCAGTGTTACAGCTTGACTCTTGGCCCTACCTAAAAGCACGAGTTGATTTCAGTTTGGGGTGTGATCGTGTTCTGAATGGGGGACATGAGTAGCTTCCATAGAATTGGCCACAGGTTGAAAGGCACAAGTAGTAGTAGTAGTAGTCCCATAAGAGGCATCTTAATATGGACAGTTCTGGCAGCTTCAGGACCCAGGTTCTCTCCCTCCAGCTCTGCCTTATTGCACAACAGGAAAATGCAGCACAGGGCACCCTGCAAGCTCTTCCAGAGGAACTGAACCTGGACTGAAATAGATAGTTTCGCTTACAGCCAAGGAAGGAAGGTTAAGAGCAAAAAGTGCGATTGTAAGTATGACTAAGCAGGGAGATTTACGCTGAAGAAAGACCTCAGAAAAAGAAAAAAGGGGGTTGGGGTTTAGAAAGAATTAAGGAACAGCTGAGTGCTCCAAAAATACAGTATTAACAATCTCTAGCAGCAGCAGCAGCAGTATTCCTATGCCAGAAACTCAGCTTCCTGTTATAGGACCCAGTTGCTATAGAAACTTCCAACTGGGAGCTAAATAAAGTAATTTCTATGCTAGTGTTGGTGTCTGTAACTTCAGCACCTGATGCTAACCAAATTGTGCTCAGTAAACAAATTTAAACTCTAAAAGCCTGCAATGAGTTCACAATGTTTTCTATACAACTGATTAATCCCAATTGATCTTGGCTTCAAACTCAAGAGCATGAGAAATCATAGAAAGAGATAAAAGACTACCCTGGACAGATATCCCTCCCACTTTATTTTCTCCTTCTCCAACATACATACCTCTTTATTCTGTCTTAGCTATTTTTTATTTTGAAGCTATCTTTTTCATGGCTAACCTTATAGTTGAGCCTGACACCTCTGATCCTCTTTAGACAAATTATTTCTGCATTAACCTATGCTTGCTCTTGCATCCCTTTCACATTTCATTAAACACTTACTTCAGGTTAAAAAAAATTTGAGAAGCAATGCTAGCAACTGAGTGCAAATCCTTTCTCCTAGATCTCCAGCACAGGGATGAGGCACAAGGGACAAGTTTGCAAAAGCTTGCACAGGCAGCTCATACTGCGGGAACCGTGAGGAATGCTCATCTCTCAGGGAACAGGAGGTTAGATCAATGTGGTGAACCTGGACGCCAGGATGTGGAGGGTAAGAAACATCTTCTCTTTAGAAAGGAGAAATTGTTATTGTTATAGTTATTACTGTAGCACTTTCCTGTACTGACTAAGTAACAAGAGATCACCTCCAGTGTTTCAAAATGCAGACTCTATTTCTGCATGACGTTAAATAGAAGTAAAGTTTGTTAGAATAAATAACACTGGTGCCACGAGTAGTCATGTAGGAGAGATTTAGAACGTTTCAAAATTGCCTTGTTACTGTTATAGAAGCTGCTTGACTATTTCTGCAACATCTGGCAAGATGGCAAGGGTTGAAGCTACAAAGAGCATCACAGGGCCATGGCAATGACTGCCCTCCCTTTGACAGATTGGTCAGTCCTCTTCTTTACGTTCTAAGTGCCCAAAGTGTGGGAAGGAATGGGCTAAACGTCTGGAGTACTTGGCATTTCTGGGGGAAGAAAGCAGAAGAGGGATGAAGCAGTGGTGGGAGGTTGAAGTTTACATCATTCCCAGGAAAGGTGAACAGCAAGAAACATTGCCTGATCCCCAGTGGGGGAACTGAGGAGCCTGAGTGGACAAAGATGTGTGTGGGCACTAGAAGATCATTCAGTCTAACCCAGCATGCAGACTGATAACCGAGGGGAGGGAGAGGGGAGCAGGAACAGCTCATCAGCTGCTGCAGGAGAAGGGATAGGAAGCAAAGGTACTTGGGAGGGGCCAGGGCAGCCACATCAGAGTGCCCTGCAGGCACCATCATTTGCTGGGACGGGCGCTGCAGTGGCTGCGGACACAGGGTTGTCCAAGGCCTCAGGGACATTCTGAAGCAAGAGCAGGGCTCGGGCAAAGCTTGGTAAGAGTAAGCTCAGATCTTAAGGCACGTCCCTGAAGCATGGTGGGTTGCTGGGCTTGGGCAGGGGGTGGCAAAGAGCCAGCACTGCTGTGCCAGGTGGCTGGTGGCACGTGGATCCCTTGCAGGCTTTGGCAGGTGGCACGGGCAGCTGGTGAGCACGAGCTGCCCCATGGCTCCCAGGAAGCAGCAGGCAGGCGGCCAGGCTGCCAGCCAAGTCTGGAGAAAGTGGGCTCCTGGCCCTGACAGGAGAGCAGAGTATAGCTGGTAGAGCTACTCAAAGGACCACAACAACTACTTGCTTGAGAAGAACTGGTCAGTAAAGTAGAGAAAGTCTGGGTTTTATCAGTGTCCATATAAACCAAGACATTATGTAGGAGGTTAAAGTCTTTGAAACAAACCTGGTGATTTAGGCTGGACTTCAAAAGCTTTTGGTGGTATTTTTTTCATCCAAGTCAGTGTGGTGATATCTTAATATAAAACTAGCTGGTACTTTGGAAGAAGGGCTACACTGTTCATATCTTGTCAGAAGCAATGTGTGTGGGATGTGTATGTATCCCAAATATATTTGCATGTGTATACATATGCATATATTCATATATATGTAATTCCCTGTTCAGTGCATTGCGTTAATGACTGCTCTGAACTGAACTGAGTCCTGCTGCTCACACCACAGCCAGGCATTAAACAGACCCTGCTGAAGTATATGCAGTCCAGCAAGACACTTGCTTAACATAAAAGTTGTGTTTGCAACCCCACTGACTTCAGGGGAACCTACCCACAAGCTGAAATTTTCACATATGCTTGAATGCTGTTGTTGAATAGGAATGAGCTGAAATCCACACATGTAATTGGACCATCCTTAACTGCTGACACATGTAGGAGATGCTTCCAAGCCTTTGGGTGACAAAGGAGCCCATGAGGAGACGACAGTGGAAGTATCATCAATTACTTATTTCCTGTGGGGGGAGATTTGCCTTGGGGAAATGAAGAAGAGAGGAAGGTCAGGGTCCTAAGATGGGGAGGCCAGACTTTCTAGGCATAGAAATATAAGTTGTGAAGAATGAGACACAGACTGCTTTGGAGGGCAGCTCATGGCAGAGAACCATGAGGGGTGGTCTGGAATGTTCCTGTCGCTGGGGGTTGTTAGGGAGCCTGGGGATTTTAGGCATTTAGTCATGCAAAAGTGCCTACAACTCCACCCTCTTCCTTGGTGAAACAGAGGCAGTTTTCATTAGATCTAAAATATAAATAAGCTGAAAAGGGAGATGACTTATCAGGCATTGGAATGGGCTGCCCAAGGAGGTGGTAGATTCTCCGTCCCTGGAGGTATTTAAGAAAAGACTGGATGTGGTAATAAGAGCCACAGTTCAGTAACTGTGGAGGTGGTGGATCAAGGGTTGGACTTGATGATCTCAGAGGTCCTTTCCAACCCACCTGATTCTATGATTCTATGAGTTGCATTTTTTTTTCTGATTGGACTGTAAGGAAAACATACTTGAGTCCTCAAGAAGGCTTTCAGAGTCTTGCTTTTAATGGACTTGCTTGTAATGATTTTGAAATTTTGTTTGTTTCAAGAATTGACACTCAATTCTGATGTCTGTTGTTTTTCATATTGTCTATTGTGTTTGCACAAGTTTATGGAAGACTTGAATGGATACTTAAATACAGTGATACAGATGCAAAGCTACCAGTTTTCATAGAAGTGTTTTTTTCCTTGCTAATTCAAGAAGATCAAGTCCTTGTACAATCTACACACTTAGTGAGTCACAGTTGAACTTCCACACTGTTTTTTTGTCTTTGTTATATGCTTTGCCAATAAGCTAAAGGGGCCACACTTCAATGCCTTTCAAAACTGGAGAGCCAAGTTTGTAACCACTTTGCATTGTTTTTCTTCCCTTCTTTTTTGTCCTTTGTTGTCTCAGTCAATCTCTCCAGTCACCACGATATCCCTCAGTGAGTAAAGAATAATAGTTTTTATTTCTTGCTTCCAAAAGCTTCTAGGAGATTTTTTCCTTGTTTTTTTGTTTTTCTTATTTTTCACTTATTTCTTCTTTATACCACTACTTCTTGTTACCTGAGAGCTGTTGTAGAGAATATGTATTTCAATTTGCATTCGTGACACGTAAGTTCTACCACTTAAAGTATTTGTCCTAGAAAGTATCATATACTTCCCTGAGATGGCTTTCCCTTCTGGCTGGATCCAAGCTTCCAAATACTCACAAAACCAGAAAGCTGCAAGCTGGCTTCTTCCCTGCCATCTATCTCAGGAACCAGGCCAAGCCTTCAGGTCTTTTTCTGATGAAGTTACAAGGAAAGGCAGAACTATTTCGCTTTCAAAGGGCTGTGTGCAATGGGTTTCATGCAAGGAGGTCCCTTGTATTTGCAGACTGACTGAATGGGTGGTTTCCTGCTAAAGCACAAAGGACTTTGCCTGGAGAATTCTTTTCAGTAATAGATGGCCAGAGATACTTTTCAGTGCAACATTTTAGCCATGATGACCATTTATTTGGAAATGGAAAAACCCCTCAATATTCAGTATTTGCCTATAAAAAGAGGCAGGCCTGTGCTGATGTCTCACACTCTTCTGTCTCTGATTTCTCAAAGTTTCACAAAGGCCTGTCTTACCGTTCTTCATTAGTAATCTAAACAAAGTGAGTAGAAAAGAAATTGTATGCTCAAATAATATGGACTAAAACATGTCTACTTAATTTTATGTGCACTAAGGGTCATCGCAATGATTACTTACAGCACGTTAACTTTAGCGTGTTCATAATTATTTCCAGGATCAGTGAAGAACAGGTCACCTTTCAATACACAGGAAGCTTAATGAGGGGTGAAAAGTTAAAATCCTAGATGTGAATTACTCTGAAGTGTGGGACTTTATATATATATATAAATATATATCTAAAGACTAGGGGGTTACCAATAATATTTGTTCTCTAAATTTAAACAGAAAAGTCTAGCTAACCATTTTAATGTTTTGGTTTACTCAGTGTTACTTTACACAGTAATCTGCTGTACTTAAGCATATTTTACTTCATAGAAGTAATTGACTTTTATAAAGAGAAAATGCTGTTTTGAGGACATAAAATTTATTTATAAAACGGGTTCAGCCTCTTAAGTGGGAAGTTGGTAAGAAACTGGAAAATGGTTAGGTGTTTGTGGAAAGAATTTCCTCTACTTCTCATCTTACATATTTTTTTTGTTTTTGCATCTCAACCACACCATAAAGAAAAAAAAATTAAGACCTGGAGGAACAGTATTAACTTTCTGTCTGCACATGAAAGAAATGCTAGTGCTGTGTTCATTTCTTTTATAAATTTGACCAAGTATTACCTTTCTTCTTTTTGAACCCTACACTCTGTTTAATTTAGAAGAAACTTATAACAGTTTCTGAAAAAGTACTGTGAGTTAACAATTGCTGACAGAGAATCCTTTATGTCTCTGGGGGGCAAATTGAACTGATACTTTCCATTCCTCACGGTGATGGGATAACTGGAAGCAGCTGTGGAAGTGGGAAAGGGTATATCAGAGCTGCTGGGTCTCACCTGCTTCCTTGGATGTAGGAGGGTCCTGTAGCTCCGAGTGTTCAGTGTGGATTGGCAGCTGGAGAGGGTCAGGAACCTGCAAGTGGAAGGAGGGGAGATTGTCTTGCTATGTTTTCTTTAGCTTTGTTATTAGTGAGCTGCCTCTTTTTTTTTCCCCCTGATGTTTGTCTCTGCAGAGGTGCACTTGTAGCCCATAACTTTGGGTTTGTTGTTTTTTGTTTTTTTTTAAAAAGGTCCATGAATATGTTCCCTATGGAAAGGGAGGGATTTCTTTCCTGCATTATTAATGAGTGTGATTTTTGTGGGTTTCTTTTTGCTGCAAGGGTGACTTATCTGCACAACTATTTCCTTATTGGCTTCTGTTTTGACAGACTTGTAAATTCCTCTCTGCATACTCGTTCCCTTTTGTCCTGCATTTTGATGGCATGTTGGGTTTGAGGAGTTTGGGAGAGGGGTAGAAGGAGGTGAGAGAGGTTACCCTTACTGTGGAAATGCCTTAGTTCTAGAAAATGATGGGATATGCTTTAAAACACCTAATTCTTTCAGTACAAAAATGGGGTAATAGTCTCAAAAAGAAATAAGCAGGTAAAACTACTTTTCTAGGGCTTTAGAGGGTACCTATTGGAACCTGTACTTGAATTCATGAGCACTGAACCAGAAACTATTCCAGCTCTACCTAGTTTTAAAAATAAAGTTTGCCTTGCTGAAAGTCAGTGTCCCCTTTGTCCACTAACAAAGGCATTAGTATGACAATGATTTAATACAACTGAGTATGACTCTGGAAATTCAGAGCTCTCTGAAACCTGGTGGAGGTCTCTCTGTTTATGTTTTGATGCAAAACTGTAATTTCTACGGTATGGATATAATCTGCTTTCTCAAAAGCAAGTCTTGGGGGTTTAAATACATATTCATTTAAGCATTTTTACCCTAATACAAATGAATGTAATAAATGCAGGTAACAGCAGTAAGGTACACCTTGTGACAGGACTTTAGATAAAGCTAATGGTCTGGAAGCTATTGCAGCTGGGGAAAAAAAGGGGGAAAGAAATGGAAATCAAGAAGCTGTAAAGATGTTGGCAGCAAAGGTGGAAACACTGATAGCAGATTCATTTAGACAAAAGTGTGGGGGCAAGGAGACTTCTCAAGGCAATTATCCAGTAGAAGTAAATGTACAAAGGAACCTCATTTTAAGGCAGCTGAATGGGCAAGTGCGAGAAAGGCTATTATGGTGCTTCCATTTGATTACAAGGTCTGAAGTACCAATAGGAAGGAGTAGCGGGGTTACTTTAGAGGATTGAATGCAACTATCTACTAGGTTGCCCAGGAGGCAAAGATTGGGTTTATTTCATATGGAGGGTTTGTAGAGGGGGATGTCTGTCAATAACAAAAGAGAGTAAAATGAGGATTTAAGTGACAACATGGCTCACACTGGTGCACTTGCCAGATCTCATCAGGGGAAGTCTGAGCTCCAGGAAGGATCTAAGTCAGTAAAAAATATGCGGCGCAACTGAAACAGTAAAGGCAGGACTTCATTTAGGTCCCAGTCTTTAGATCCAAGTCCATGCTTGTGGCTGCTTAATATAAATGAAGCAATACTGCACATACTAGGTTATTGGAGCATTTGAACGTTTCAGAGTCTTAGTAAGTGAATGGATATAGCACAGGCTTATGAAGAATAACAATTAATAAAGTGAATTAGGGAAAAGAGAAGTTTATGACTTTAGTAACCTTTAAAAATATTTCCTAAAATCCTTGTCTAAAATGAAGAATGTAGAA
>JAYRBT010000001.1:7745285-7810537 GCA_036023395.1 Myiotriccus ornatus
TTTTACACATCATGGTGACTGCCACGTGTGCCCATCCATGTTTATCATCCATGGTGTTGGGAAATACATTCAGTGCATGTAGCTCAGGGTGGTAGGAGCCTGAGACCCAGAGGGAAGGCTGTGATCTGGTGACCTTCTGGTTAACAAAGGACCTGGGGACCTGTGGCACAGCCAGGTGACTGGACACTCAGAGGCAAGGCAGGAGCCCCTGTCTCAGGAGGAAGAGAGATTTTTGGCGTGCCTGGACTGTGAGGGGATTAAAGCCCCTGGGGTCCTCCTTGAAAACAGACATCTGAGACTCTGCCAAGGGAAACCTGGTCTGTGTGTGGGGGGTGTGTAGGGAGTCAAAAGGGGACCTGTTGGGTCACTGGAGCCACTGCTGAGAAGGAGCCTCGGTCCCAGGGGTGAAAGTCTGTGGTGGTGGGAGTGTGACTGGCAGAGAGTCCTGTGAATGGTCACACGGGGAATTTCCCTTAACAATGAGGTATCTGGTGCTGAGAAGCTCTTGGAAAAACCCTGCAGACAGTCTGAGATGTTAATTTTCCTTTCAAGAGCCCTAGGCTTGTCATTGACATTAGGGGAGTACTGAAGTGCAACAGCAAATGTTCAGGCAGGTTGCTGAGATTATCTGTATTTCAAACCAAAATACAAAGAGACAGAACAACACATTTTTGTGTGTATTATCACTACTCATAGGGGTTATTACCAAACAACAAAAGAGTGTCAGGGAATAGAACTCATACTGTTGCTTAGAAAAAAAATCACATGAATTAAACGTGCTTAAGGAATATGAAAGCAGCACTTATAAAGCAGCTCTTCTAGCTGGAACCTCAAACAGGAAGCAGGAATATGAAGCTTTCTCAGTCATCCCAAACATACCAAGGGAGGTTGTCTAATTCTCATGCACTGCAGACACTGATAGACAGCACAGGAGATCAAAGCTTGGGCTTGAAAAGTCACTTTCTCCTAGATGGATGTTACTTGATTTCAGACAGAGCTGGCAATGTTCTCTCTCTTCTTACATACTTACAAGCTCTGTATGGCTTGTCAAGCCAATAAAGCCTCACTGAACTGAGACTGCTTTCTAATTATGGTATATGACAATACCTGTGGAAACTCATTGTCTTCAGTAAAATTGCAGAGGTGGAACTGATTGGGAGTTAGTGAGGGATCTGGTAAACAATGCTCAAGAAAGAATAGGATTCAGCTTTCTCACTCTTCATTCAGTTCTTTGCACAGAGCTAATGAGAACAAAATCTAGTAAAACACTCAGTGTGATATGAATGGTGATGCAGTCCTCCTGAATATAAAGATGCCATTGCAACAAAGAGAGCTTTCAGAATAGAAGTGCATATTTACACAATCAAGAGAACTTCAATGCTCTCTAAGAATGGTTGTCTTTTTTCTCCCTTTTTTACGCCTAACTTTTAGTTCTGCCATGTTGCTCCAAGAGCACAGTAGGTGAGCTTTCAATCCATGCAATATGGTAGTCATTACCTCTTGCTTCTTTTGCATTTTCATTTTACTCTTTATTTCCTTTTTTATTTTTGCTCTTCATTTTACTTTTTATTTGCTGCAGAGAAAAAACTCCTCCACGTTCTTATATTGTTAGTCCCTGATGAACACTTCACATTTTTAATAAAGGTGCAGCATATTTAGTGGCAGATTCTGTGCAAAGAGCAGCATGTCAGGGTATTGTATGGAGCAATAGATAACAGTGTATCAACAGATTTATCAAGTTTATCTGAACGCATATTTAAAAATACCAAAAGTGCTTTCACATCAGTTCTGGTGAGTCTTTTGAATAGCATTACAATGCAACCTTGAGGGAGTTTGGAGATCTGAAACAGAAGTAATTAGCTCTTTCTTTAAAGGAAATTTGCCCTTGCTGACAAAATGAACCAAGGCCATCACAATTCTTGAAGGGTTCTGTATGTAGAAACTGCTGCAATTCTAAGAGTAGGTCTCCCTTCAAGTGTGTCTGAAAAGGTACAGAATTGAAAAATGTTTGAGGATTTGGTCTTGATGTAATGATGTAACCCTGACATCACAATGAAGAATAAATGTTTCTACTTACAACTAAAATCTCATATATATTGACTCCTAAGTATTTCCATCCCAGTGCATTACTTGACCCCACACAGAGTTGGGGTGTACTGCTATGATCACAATATAGAGGGTGGAAGTAACATATGTCAGATCATGTGATAATCAAGGATGGAAATTGGCAATATTTTTACCAGGTTTTTCCCTTACTAGTGTTTTGTCAATGCAAAATTAATATTCATATCAGGTTTGCATACTTATCTGAGGCAGCTGGACTTCACTATTCACTGTATTAAACTCCCTTTTTCCTGGGATTCACCTCTAAGTTGATACTGAACTGAGAACAGGGGGTAGTGTGGGATATACTGAGTGCTTCATTCTAAATGGTCGTTGCCATGCAGAAATAAAACAGCTGAAAAAAAATCTGTTCCCAGGACTGTGTGAACCTCCCCAAGTCTGCATTTCTGATGGCTCAAGCAGCAGCTTTCTGCAGAAGTGGCTTCTCAGCCCAGCAGCAGTAAATAGGGTGCTGCACCAACAGTGTCAGCTGAATTGTGCTGAATCTATGCTCTTATAGCTGAGGAGTGTTTGGCACAACCTGATCAGGCTGTACATTTAATATTTTCCTTGCATCCATTAAAGGAAAGAAAAGTTTTGGGGATTTTTTACTGCTTTAGTGGTCTTCCTTGCTGTTCTCTGCCTCGTTTGCTCCAATAGTTGTGCTGTTAACGTTTCTAATTCTTAAATAAGGATGCTTGATCTGACTTAGCAAGTGTTGTTTGTGCGGCAGTTTAGGGGTTTGGTTTTGGGTTCTTTTTTTCCAGAAACCTGTTTGAAGCAAGGCAGTACTTGTATATGTGTGCCAGGTTAAATGGTTCATATTGACTAAAAGTGCATAAGGCAACATCTAATCAGGCGACAAAATTAAGCCAGTTTTTAAACAACTGACAATAAACATCCATAGATGTTTGAGGGGTTTTTTCCCCTGCTGGATTTTGTGTTGCAATTGATATCTATTCTGCTTTTCCAGGGTTCAGTAAAGTTTCTAACACTACAATGAGGTGCACTGAAAAGCCCGTGTGGATAAAGCAATTTTGTTTTGTCCCTATGTGTATAATTTTCCTCTTTTTTTTTGACTAACTAGTAGAGCGCTCTTTTACTATTAACCTGACGTTACAACTTTGCTACTTCTTCAGGAAAAGTATCCTAAAATGCAAAAAGGCTTTAAAATGCCAATGAAGTCTTAAAACAGATTTTAAGGAGTACTGAGCTAGTGAGAGGGCAATATCAATTTTGTGAATGCACATCTAAAAGAGAAGTAGCATTTCTACAGTTCTCCTCTTGAAATTATACATGGCTATCTTGCCATTTGTCCTGGTCACTGGCATATCCACCAAAACTGCTACTGTCATTGGCAGAGTGAATAAAGTGATTCTCTTGACGACTGGTCATAGTGGACCAAGCGGATTATGCATCTTTAAGAAAATTACAGTATAGTTTGAGTTGGAAGGGATGATAAAGCTCATCTATTTCCAAGTCCCCCACCATGAGCAGGGACGCCTTCCACTAGAGCAGTTTGCTCAGATCTCCATCCAACCTGGCCTTGGACACTTCCAGAGACAGGTCATCCACAGCTTCTCATGGCAACCTGTTCCAGTGCTTCCTCTTTTAAAAATACCTCCACAAATCTTATGTTGTGTCTTACTTCAGTCAGATTTCTTTTTCTTTTCTTTTACTTCCCTCTTCTTTGTGTGCTGAATATTACTTTTGTAAAAGCCTCACTCTGGGTGATGTTACTAGAAGCCCTTTATCTTTCATTGGTATTGATCTCATAACTTTACAAATCTAGGATGAATTTGGTGGTCGTCTCTGGGGTTGACAGTCTCTGCAAGAGAAAATGCTAAGGGAGCATAATCCTCTGCAGGCAAATACAGCACAGGCAAGTGCAAGGTTCTTTTTGAGGCTGTACTAGCAGTGAGGTAATGCAGTGTGGCCCTCCCATTTTAAGCCTGTTTGTCTCCAAATTTTTACCATTCCTGCACAAAGCCATGAGGACAGGTGGCATTGATAGAAATAAATACAGCTGGAGAAAAGAACAGTAGTGTAGGACATACTGTAATCATTGACTCATGAGTGCAAGACCCGCTGAAGTATCTGCTGTCCATGTCATTAAGAAGTGCTGTTTCCATCACTCTTCGTACTAGAAACTCTTGGGATTTAAGTATTTTGAAGACATATTTTATTCCAAGATTTCTCTCATCATTTCATGTCACAATAGCTGCTTTGCTGCATTTTGAGTTTTGCATTTGAAATTGGGAAGCTTGTGAAAAAATTCTCAAGGATGACCTTAATATTTAAATATCTAAATAGGGGGCAAATGGCTCAGTGCAGATGTGTCACAGGAGAAGAGAGGTGGTCTGACCTTCTGCAGTGTTGGACAAGGCATCAATGGGTAATACACAGTGTATTTGAGACAGGAAGGATCTTTGGAGTCCATCTGGACCACTCCCGCAGCACAAACAGAGCTGGTTTAGAGAAATGGTTGACCATGACCTTATATATCCATTATAAACTCTCAAACTTGACTGATTGACTCTTTGAGGAGCTGGAACAGTACTTAAAATGGCTTTATCTCACTGCATTTTGTAACTCCTTGACTATATTTCAATAAATGATGTCTTGGGGATTGCATGCTCTGTGTTGGTTTGTCAGACAGAGTTATCCCTCCCTTGGCATGTCCAAGTCTTGCTGTTTAAAACTTGGAATAGGGAATTGGGAACAAAGACACTGAGATGGTGCCTCTACTACTAGACTACTATTTTACATTAGCAAATAGATGGGGGGATTCTCCTTAGACCCTGTAGTCTTGCTTTCTGTTTCTTGAATTAATTGAAATGAACTCTAATCTCTGATTCCTGACTGCTTCCCTGTATGCATACTGACTGCAGGAAGCTAATGCTGGCACCTGGCTTCTCATTTCTTAGAACAGGATAAATATTATAGACAGCAGTCCTTTCTTTCTGATATCAACTGAATGTATTGTAGCTGTGTTTTGCCAAACGGTGACTTTAATTCTGTATATTCAACATGGATGTTGTGGTGATTAGTAGCAGTATTAAGCACCTCCGAATCCTTGACCTGTATTGACTCTCTTAAACAAGTGTCTCATTCTTTACCTTTTTTACTTTTTTTTTCAGTTCTTATAGTTTCAAAGTGTCATTGAAAGTATTAGATATTTATGCATTAGATTACTATGAAAACTCTCAAACACAGAAATATTAGCTGTATGAATCCTAGCTTGCTCTGGCTTCTTAGGGAGCTCTTTTGCTGTGTGAAGTACAATTTACTGAGGCAACTGTTTAAATGGTATAGTACATTTAATTTGATATGTTATTTGTCTTGCTCCTAATGAATCTTTGATCATTTTATACCTGGTTCACTTTTTTTTTTCCTGTGCTTTAGTGTCCACAGGAAAAAAAATAGTAAGGGCTTAATTTAGAAAGGTCAAAATGGTAAACAAATTTAAAAGGGTCAATATACTTCAGAGTGTAAAACAATATCAGGTTGTGGAAGGATCATTTTGGTCCTAATTCTTTGCATCAGGTAAAGGTGTCGGTCCTTCTTAGACTTCCCTGATGCTAACAAAGCCAGAAAAGGGCTGACTGGTGAGACTGGGCTTTGCTGTTGTTTTGGACTTCTCCTTTTCCAGCAGAGTATTTCAGTGTGTCAGTGTATATAAATAGCCCTTACAGAGCAATAGCATAGTTGCATTACTTGCTATATGCACAGCAGAGCCAATTAATAGTGATGAGTCTATTGGGTGAATTTGATTTGGTAAGATGTGGGGTTTGTTTTTTTCACTTCCACACCTGTATCCTGCACGTGTGCTCTCCACACAAATGGTATAACTCTTAATACTGGAAAACTACTGTGTGCACCATGAACTAAACAGTTTGCTTTTAGCATTAATTTTTGGGGCCAAATGAACAAATACATTGTAGGAAATAGCAAATTAAATTTCCAAAGAGTTTGGCCTTGCAGGATGGGCAAGAAGAGTTTGTTTCTTAAAATAAAAACAGTTTCTTTGGAGAAAATGCTCCCAGATCCATGTTTTCAGCTAGCTTTCTAATCACAAGCATTGTCAAAATGTTTTTGACCAACAAACAAATCCTATGACGATTTCAAGGTGGGGTCAATTAAAATAAACAGTTTTGATTTCTAGGGAAACTTTTGTGTCTGTAATGAAACAAATTATGATCTATTTCAAAACAAAAATAAACACAGACTACTAAGAGTTTTCATTTGGGAACAAGTAGCTCATGGAATGGCAGGGAAGTGTATGGTTTATGTGCAAATCTTGTATTACTACTTCTCTAATAGTAGCACTAATAGTCCCATTAGATTAATTGTGCTTGAATTCAGAGAATTTGCTCATTTGTAGAAGTCCCCATTAGTGTGAAGCAGGCCTATAGCAATGAACTCAAACAAGGATTAAGAGCCATAAAAGAGAAGATTGTGGTTGCCTTTTATACCTATTACAGTGGGTACTTTACAGCCTATATTTACTAAAACAGGGACAGAATTTGCAGTGTGTTGTCCTTTTTCACTATGCAACCATGTGGTTTAAGTTGGGATGTATCTTTCCTGGCACAATGGACGTTTAGTTAAAGAAAGAGTTTCTTCTGCAATTCTCTAAAGTCATTAATAAAACCACTCAGGATCAGGTAAGTGATTTTGTTAAACCATATCTGTCAGGGACATGTATTTGGGGAATAATTGCTGTGATGTGACTTGAAAAAGGCAGAAGTCTCCCCATCTGGAGCAGCCTACAAGACTAAGATGCAACAGTCCTCTTCATACAATAAACTGTCTTTTCTTCTTTCTTTTATTTCCCATGTGCCTTTAACCACTGTTATATTTTATGGGATTGTGAGCTTGTCCATGTAGTGACCCTGTTACACTCTGGATTAAGTTACAAGCTGCCCGGAGCAGTTACATTTTTATTCAAGACTTTTTAAAAGGCTTTTGGTTCATTATAACCTCTAATTAGCATCCGGAGAAAGTCTCACACTCTTCTTTAAAGGAAATTCTTTTTAATTTAGTGAGAAAAATAAGATATTTTGGCAAAAGGTTTTTACAGGAGTAAAATACAATGAAGAAAAAAAATTTCACTAAAACATTCAGCACAAACACCCATTCCATAGGAAACACCCACTACAAACAATCAATATACAGGCTTTATAAAACACAGTTCATTGGTTTTAAATTACTCACAAGAGAAGGCAAAGAGTAACAGAAGAAAACAGATTAAAAGGGGTACAGAAGTAGAGAAGGACAGAGAGAAAGGAGAGGAGAATAGTTACCGACAAGATTCGGTGATTCACACGGTGCGGGCTGGAGAGGGAGAAGAGAGAGACAGAGATCACATGGGGTCTTGTGTATTTATAGAGTTCAGTTTTCCCTCCCAAGCAGAGTCCGATGTGCAGGCCTTACCATGTTCCTGCAGGTCTAGACCCAGCCCTTCCCCACATGCACACACACACTCACAGTGAGTTGGTTCTGACTCATATCAGTAATTGTGAGATTCAGATCTTACAAACTGACACTGGATGTAAGGGATCCCTGGTGTAACATCAGTGAGTAAACTTGGTATTTAGGGTTTCTTTCTAACTCTCTAATGCATAACCAGATTACTGGCAGCACTACTCCTACTATTATCAGTAAAGATGGGAGTAACTGCTCTACAAGTAGACTCAGTGATAGGAGAGTGATGGCAGTGGGAAAGATGCTTAAGGAGACACTTCTTCTGAGGCAACTTGGGTGAAAATAATGCTCTTACTAAGGCTTGTCAGCTGGCACAGCAGAGCAGAGGGTGGCCAGGGATGTGTGCTGCTGTCCTAACAGAGGATGGGATCTGAGACTACAGTGCTGGTAGTGAAACAAATAATACGTACCCTTCAATAAGAGAGAAAATGAATCAGTTGCAGGATGAGGAATTCTGGCCTGTAGAAGGCAAAGGAGGGGTTTCTTTGTCATAAGTATTAATTATGCATATTTGTTTTTTTCCTCCTGTTAGTTCATGTGTGTGTCTAAGGTATGGTAAAACTAATATGTAACTTGGGTGTGGCTGCTCAGCATCTGATGGTATAAATAGATGAAAACGTTGCCAGAATAAATAAAGAGCAACCTTACTGATAATTACCAATAGAGCAAAGATGGCAGTGATAAGGGTGGTGTATGGAAATAACCACAGGCACTATGAATGTTAGTCACAAATATACGTATTACTGGGAAATATTTCTATCACTTTTATGTTCTACAAACATTTCTGTAACAATTGGGGGGAGGGTGATAGTATTTATATATTTTGTTTTTTCTTATCTCCAAAGCATCAGTACATAATATACCATGACTGTGTGTTTTTGCCACATGATGGTACTTTCAAGGCTGTGAAGAGAAAGCTGCTATCAATCCTGTGTGTAGGTCTTCTTTGTCGTGTTGTTTGTTTCCTGAATTGTTGTATCCACCTCCTGTTTTCCTGACTTTCCTTTGTAACTTCTGTTCTGCAAATTTATGCCCCTTTGCTTTGGGTCAGGTCTTGTTTGAAAACAGAAGTGTTAATAATGTTAAGGGGAGAGAGAGGAGCTGCTCATGTGTCTGTGGAACATGAACTTGACTTAAGAAATATGTGCAAGAAATATGTGCAAGAATATAATTCTATCTTCAACTCAGCCTTTACATCAGATATACCAAGTTGTTTGAGCCATGAAGCTTAGGCAGCCCCTGGTCTTGCAAAATCTTTCTTTTCTTTGAGACTAGGATGAAGATCACGAGTGCACAATGAGATACCACACATATACCACACTGCTTCAGTTCTCATAGAAAAACTATATTAGATACTGGTTTGTGTGCATTTTTTTTTTGTTATTCTGCGGTTGATGTGGGCTAGCTGTCTGCAGAAGAAAACTAGAAGACCAACCTAGCTATCTGTAACCACAGCCCTCTGCAAGCCTGCTGAAGGGTAAACCAGGTTAAACTCTGCTGTCTTCTATGTAACTGCAGTGAAATATTTGTTGATGTCCAAACAAGATAGCTGATTATAATCTTTAGGTAGTCCAAGGTAGTCCTTAGTATGTTACCCTGTCTTGTCTGGTGACAGAATGATACATTCAGCTGATTGTGTATCTGCTTTTGCTGCAAACTTGTCAGGTGTAAACTGGTAATCTTCTGGGGAAAAGGAAGGGGAGAATTGGTCTGATAAGAATGGATGTTCACTGCAATATTTTTTTATTCTCTTTGAAATATTTTCTGCTGCTTAAAGTTTCTAGAATAATGGAATTGGCATGCTTCCTACAAAATCTGCAACTGGCTTTAGAGAAGTAATGTAAGTGTAAAATAAAACTACTTCATAAAAGAAACTGAGCATGTCAATTGGGAGGAGGGGGGGGAAGGTTAGATTCATCCATAATTTGTAGGGAGGAAAAATTCCATATCTAAAAGATTTGCAGGAAGCTCATGATTCTTTGAGAGATAACTTTCCTAAAGACAGAAACATTTTACTGTGCTTTGAAGAGCCCCTCAGCACAGATCTTTGTAATGGCCCATCTCATACACCAGTTGAACAGAGACCAAATCAGCCAAAGGCAAGGGAAACTTTGGAGGGAGAATAAGACACTTCAGTTTTGCAAGGCATCATCAGTATAATTGGGTGGAATGCAGCAGATGTTTAAACATCATGCCATGTTGTTACTACATTTCTCCAAAAAGAGAAGAGGTCATTTAAGGACTTGACATATATATATATATGTTCCAACCAGCTGTGTACAGGACTGTTATTTTGGGGACACCTTTAAAAACACAAAAGGCAATTGAGATGCTGCCTCATCACTGCAACTAGAGCAGAAGAGATAATTTGTAACATTAGAGTAGCATTTGGGGAGAAAACACTCTGGTGTCAGTAAGGGACAAAATATTCTTGAATCCATAGATTATTTTGTTGTAAGAACATAACACTTTTAATTTTGGGTGCTCAGGCAGGAAAACGGTTGTAGCCAAGTGGTTGCTCACTTTACAGGGCTTCTGCTCTGGAGCAGCGTCCTATTTTTACATTTTCTTTATGCCAGAGTTCCTCTGGGCACTGCTTTTACACCTCTGTTGCCCCTAGAGTCACTGAGGAAAAAGGAGGCTTCAGATTAGAAGTGGTCAAGTCAAATGAATGAATCTTCCCTTCTTTCACCATTGCTTTCCTAATGCAGAGAGAAACTCTGCTACTTGCTTTTCCTGTTGCTTCTTCTCATTCTGGTCCTGCTTGTTATTTCCTTCCTTCTCTGTTCCAGCTGCCATAACTATTTTGTTTCCTTTCTATTACTTGTCTCTCAGATCTTTTCTTGCTGCCTTTGGTATCTTCCATGTTTTTCTCTTGTCCCAGCAAAACAATTTATTCTCAAACTCAACAGTCTTTTCAACTTTTCTTTAGTCAGTAAGTGCTTGCAGAGTGCTCAGTTAGAAAAAGTTTGTTGCCTATAATAGATATGCATAACTAATCAGTATAAATGCATAATATGGAATTCTAATTAGTGTTATACCCTGAATGAAAACAGTGAGCCCTCTCTTCCAGCTCAGGTTTGCTGTTACCAGTCAGCACGTTGCTGACTTTGTTTTTTTTCTGTTCTGGAAAACACCAGCGGTTTCAAAGTTGTGCTGGATGTTCCAGTGCTTCATGTCTTGCTATTTCTTATAGCATGGCTAGCAGTATACCATTTTTGGTATATTTTTGACATAAATATACCATATTATTGTATTTTTGGTTTTGGAAATGCTTTACAGCTGTTTTGCCCAAGATTATCTAGGTAGAGAAGGTAACTAAGAACTATAACATTTGTCCTTGAAACTCCAGGCACATCTACGGCAATGTGTGTATATATACATATATATTTATATACTTAATTAGTCAAAACACAGGAATCATAGAGTCATGTTCTGGAAATGCAGAACCTCAGATGGTGAATGTTGTATGTGTACAACTGATATAACGAAAAGTTTCCTTATACTCTAGAGCCTAAACATGAGTATGACAACTCTCTAATGTTGTTATGTAGTAGATGTTTTTAACAGTACAAGACAGAAGCACAATCTTTGATTGAGCAGTTCCTATTCTAGTTCACAGGTCAGTTTGATAGTCAGCTGACCTCCTAATTGTAAATGTTGTACACAACAAGTCTTCTACTGCCAGAGAGTTTGACTCTGGTTTACTTTTGTAGAACCTTTGTACACACTAAGTTTTTGTGACTGCCTTTTCCAAAATTGTCCCTGAAGTGAAGTCTCTATGCCACAATGTCATTTCTGTTCGTATTTCTTCAACTACTACTGTCACTTGAGTCCAGTGGAATTCTGCACACGCAACAGAGCATTCAGGATTTTATTGTGGTATTTGAAGCAAAACTCTAGACTGTTAAGCAGCAAAGAAGTGTAAAGAAAAGCCTTTGGATGCCTTTCTGAAAAGTGTATTATGTCAACAATGCAAATCTTCTATCAGAAATTTCTTTAACAGTCTAATGAAAATTCAGAGCGTAAATACCTACCCAGATTGTTCAGAAGCTGTAGGTGACCTCAAGAGTATATATGAGGATGTCAGTAGTAGAAGTATTTCTTGGACCCTGTTAAGTCAAAAGACCAAAGCAGCAGTGACATAGGCTTTCGGTCCCCTGCTTGAAAAGATGAAAGATTCATGAAGTGGAATAAGGGTAATACTTGTCTTTAGATGCAGAAACACAGTATTCCAGTGGAAAAACATTAGTGATTGTACCTTAGATTTTTGTTATGCTGAGTTAACAGGTCTTTCAGCAGGTGGGAGATTACATTAGTGCAAAAGGAGAGACTGAAACCAGTTTTGCCAGGCAGTGCACAAATACAACATCTGTGTCTGATCTGGTCCCAAGGAGTTGGTGCAAGAGGAGTGATGCAGAGGGAGGGTGTGCAGGAGCAAAGTGAACAGTGGCTTTCATGTCTTGATGGTGTTCTCATGGTTGGCTGTTTTGGGGCTTTTTCTGTGGGCTCAGGTTAGGAAGAGATGCATTCGTTTGAAAGACAAAGGGAGTGTGTGTGAGAATAGAACGTTAAAGTAGAAAATTAGAAATATCAATCTGACTGAAATACAGACTTGCATAATTTTAGCAAGTTCTAGAGATGCATGAAACAAAGCACAAGGCACCATTTTGGGAAACATCTTTGCTCAAAAGAGTACCAGAGGAATTGTTTCAGTCTAAGATCCAAATGATTTATGACTCAGGCACACGAGTAAATGCCACATCAGGATTTCCTTGTTCCTCCATTTAAAACAAAATTGGAGGAAAAAAAAATGTTGCTTTTTTATCTTGTCCCTTGATGTTCGATTTGTGTTCTTAAGGCCCAAAAACATAATTTATCTCTGATATTTTTAGTTAAAACTTGCAGTCTCAGCCCACTGTAGTGTTTAGCCTTCTCTCTAATTCCCTGATCACTGTAAACATTGCTTCTTGCTCAGTGTTGGCTTTACAGCATCTGTTGAAACTGGTTTAGATTGCAGTTCACTGGATACGCTATCATAGTGCAAAGCGGTTGAGGATCTGTAGGGAAAAAATTATCCCCTTCAGGGAGAACAAAACCCTCTATTGCACTGTACTGATTGTGGCAGGAGCAGCAGACTTTGGGACAGTCTGAGCTTCTCTCACACTGAATTAGAAAACCAGAATCTCAGACTAAACCTTGTAGATTAATCTCAGAAATCTCTTGCTTAGCAAGGGGTGGATTTTCCACCCATCCCCATTTCTCTACCTTCTCTTCTTAAGGCAGAACACTTGCATTTGAAAGTAATGATTCCTTTAGCTCAACAGGCCATCACATCAAATTATTTGGGTAAAACTAGACAAAAGACTACAGACAGACTTCCCCTTAGGTGTGCATCTTGTGAGTATTTGTGATGCTGCACTTCAGCAGCGTTATTCTGATGGCTTTCTAAGTGGTGCTGGCAGGATCTGGGTGACTGCATAATCTGGGAAAACGATGCTTGAGTATCAGTAGCATGTAGTCCAACTTGAGCTCTATATCAGAAAGCTTTGTGATAGACACAGAGGGTTGAAAGGTAATAATGCTGCAAATACTTTAGTTCTTTGAGTTATGCAGTTTTTGCTTCACATGTGCCTTCAAGAAAACGTTGACTCCTTTTAATGGACAGCAATAATAGAGGTTATGATTCATGAACTGAAGAACAGGCTGCAATTAAGTAAACTATAAATTTTTAACATGGTGTCTGAAACTTTGCCTGCAAATTGTAAACAAATGATTTTTCAATGTATGTAAAATATGCATTTGTATTTACAAAAATAAGTTAACACACAAAATTTTTTTTTACAAGAACATTCTGTGAGATCAACTTAAATGTTGAATTTAGAAAATATGGACTAGAGCTTATTGCAAGGCTCCAACTAGTGTTGTAAAAATATTTGTAATGAGGAACAGTTTAAGGTGGCCAAAATTATGGCTTAAAAATATCAGATGATTTGAATGTCCATCTGGAACTCAAGAGTAGAATGTTCATGTGCATTACATGTGAGAAGACACTGAAATATAAGGACAACTGAAAAATCAGTAGACTTGTGTAGTAAGTTATCAATAGGAAAGATTATTTTGTCTCGGAGCATTGTTCTCTCTCATCAGGTACACAAACATCCAGCTGTTTTGTGAAGTTTGTGAGGTTTTGTATTCACCATACTTACCTGGAAGTGCAGCATTCATTACTTTAAGCATATTAGCAATGTGGGTATAGGATGCAGATTTATGTCTGAACCTGACCCGAGCTGACAAATTGACTCAATAAATGAAGTGGTGTAGGGAAGCTACGGGCAAACAAATGCTCAGGTGAGAGTAAAAGATACATCTGTTCAGCAGCCATGTAGATGGGAAATTAATCCATTCACTGGAGCTACTCAGGACAGGGAATCACAGAATCATTTAGTTGGAAAAGACCTCTAGGATCATCAGCCTCACACCGCAAAGTCCAACGCTCAACCACATCTCCAAGCAACACATCTACATTCCTTTTAAACACTTTCAAGGGTAGTGACTCCACCACTTCCCTGGGCAGCCTGCTCCAATGTCTGACCACCCTTTTGCTGAATTTTTTTCCCTAATTTCCAATATAACCCTCTCCTGATGGAATTTGAGGCCGTTTCCTCTTGTCCTGTCAGTTGTTACTTGGAAGAACAGATCAACGCCCCCCTTTAGAGCCTCCTTTCAGGGGGTTATAGAGAGTGATGAGGTCTCCCCTGAGCCTCCTTTTCTCCAGGCTAAATACCCTCAGCTTCCTCACCCTTGTGCTCATCAGACTTGTGCTCTACACTCCTCACCAGCTTGCACAAACTATGCCCACCCCTGTCTTCTGGTTGAATTTGTGAAAGTCCCAAAGTGTGTTGGCGATTTGGTTTGTTTTCTTTAAGCTTTTTGCAGCGTGGGTTACACAGAAGACTGTTTCTCTTCTACCCTCGTAGAAAGCATTAAAATAATTAGTAGGTGATTCCTGATACCAATATGAGTATGACAATATGACTGAACTGTCTCCTCTGTCATTCCATATGCTGGCAGAAATACGTGTTTGTGTACAAATCCACGTCTTCCTGTCTTCTGGAGGAATTTATCACTGCCTTGAAGGTGCCCTTCCATTTTCAAACTTTGAAAAGATAAGTTTGGGCTGTACATTTTTCTTCTCTTCTCCCTGTACCAGTATTTGAAAATACAGACTGATTATAGGAAGGTGGGGCTGATGGAATGTGGAGTGTGGGGGACCACGTACTTGTTCACATGACAGCATTTCTTTTTGCCATGAGATTTTTTTTTTTTTTTTTTTTTTACCATGGGATAAGAGTTGGTACTGCATGAGATCTTAGGTGGGGCTTTGGATAACCTGGTCTAGTGAGGTGTCCCTGTCTGTGGTAGGGTGGTTGGAATTAGATGATCTTTAAGGTCTCTTCCAAAGCAAAACTATTCTATGGTGTTTAGATTTCAAAATAACACTTGTTACTCCCATGTTTTGAGGCACAAGATAAACACGTGAATATTCCTTTAAGAATAGTATTTTTCTGGAACACATTTTTTTAGCTTAAATGGTCCTTAGAGATACATGTGTATTTGTGTGTGTATAATGCATGTGTACAGATATATTTACAGGCAAAAATATGATAGTAATATAAAAATAACTGGGATTTGAATCAGATAAATTTGATCTTTCCTTCTCTTTGTGAAGTCTTATGCAAACCAATTAATCAAATAATTTCTTCCCATCTGTGAAATAGTGTTCAGCCTCATCTTTGAGCAATTTTAATCTCTGCTTAAGCATCAGTATCTGGAAGCAGTCTTATTAATTAGATCAGTGCAAGTTCTTCCTGGGCATAATGACAGCTATATAGGCATAAATGGCTTATCAAGTATTTTTGGCTACGTGGAAAATAGAAAACCTTCTTTGAGCTCTGGCAGTTACATCCCAGCCTCAGTAACACTGCTGAAAGCTCGGGCTTTTCAAACGGTAATCCAGATGGGAATTCAAACAAAGTGGTGACCACTGAACAGTTTCTCCTTCATCCTTAAATTTAATGCATGAGACAAATGACTGCATTCTGTTGGGTAGGAGAAAATTGTGACTTTTAGTAAAAATTGGTATAGGCATTTGTAAAAATGCTGTAGGGCAAAGAGGAGTGTATAGAAAGGCGTATTTAGAACAATGAATGGTAAGGCTGTTAATAGCATTGGGATAACTAAAGGACAGAAGCCGTGTCTTTCTGAAAGGAATCAGACTGAATGAGCATTGGGTCACCTATAGATGAGCTCTGACATTGATATTAATGTATTTTGGGGTCCTTAAGTTATAGCTGATGGTGCAGCCTTCAGCTTTAAAATGGCTTTTGAACGTTTAACACCCTTCTGTAAATCTGTGCTCCACTGATCACGCTGCTTACTCGAGTCTGGGTGTTGCTGGAAAGTAGCTTTAAGTGGCAATAATGAAGCACCCTAAATGTTCCATGTCTCAACACAGATATATGTATTTTCAAGCTTGAAATCTCTTGTGGGCTCAAATTTAATTTTTTTATTATTAGTTTTTTTTATCAAGGAAAATAGCTTCCTTTGTTTAATATTAGTTACTTCTCCCTTGCTTTTTGTGAAATCTTCATGTTCTTTCTTGAAGGATGAAACGCTATTTTTTATGCATTATGGCACCTTATGTAAGATCTGTGAGTCTTAGAAGCTTTTATTCTCATTATGCTACACAGGAAAGGCCTGGGAAATAATAAAACCCTAGTGAGGCAGACTGGAAGGTTTTCATCTCATCTTGAGATGTGCCAGAGTACCTTGTAATAGGCAAACAGCTGCACTGTCATGTTGTTTAGGTGCAATTTGGTCCCGAGCACTGAAGAGGAGCCAGTGAGTAGTGAGGGAATGTTCTGGGGTCTGAGGGACTGGGTGCATCAAGCAGCAGGGACAGGGTTGTATTCAAATGGCACAACCATTTTCTGACCTTTTGATATGCTTGGAATATTGATTAGTTTGATTTTTTTGAACAATAACTTTAAATGAAATGTTTTGAGTCAGAGACATAATAGTGCTCTGGTGCATGAAAAGAATAATTATTTTTCCTTCATCAGATGTTTGCTAACAAATGTGTCATCAGTGTTATTTTTTATTTTAAGATGAAATACTGTATAATGGGCATAGCGCGTAATCAACTATAGACTGGTAAATAAGAGCAAATTAGGATTCCAAATAGGAAATATTCTGTAAAACAGCACACTAATTAGCAGTGTGAAATATCTGAACCCTCTAAGTGTGGTGTTTTCCAGAGTTCCTAGAGCACAGTGTTTTTCAGACATGTTCTCAGTTAATATTGCTAAAAATAGATTTTTGTTTTTTCCTGTAATATAGGTTTGGTTCTCAAAGTTAAAACTTCCATTAGTTTACAGAAATTTTACTACACGTAAAATTAAGGAAATTGGAAAATCTGGAAATATATTTTCCAAATGAAATCCCAGACTTAAACAAAACAAAATAACCCCCCTATCCCTTAACATAATAATTGCAACACTTTTTTGTGACATAACATCTGAAGTATGGTCTGTGGAAAGGTTTCTAGAAGAGAAACAGGCACTAGAAAGAAAAACAGCTTGCTATTGCAGAGAAAAATTATATAAAATAATTTGCTTTAGCTATGATTCTTTCCCTTTTGAATTAGCTTTTTGCAAATAATCTGCATGAAGAAATGTTCTTGAGGAAAGGAAAAAAAATGGTTTGCAAAGGAAGATGACTTCTAAATAATGTGACTAAAGATTTTGTTTAAGCAACAAAAATTTAACATTTAAAATGCTGGCTGCACTTTCTGTTGTGTTCCTACCTAGCATGATCCTACTGAGGTAGATGCAGCAGTCCTCTAAGATGGATGGGGTTTTCTGGGAATAGACAACATTATGAAAGTGCCAATAGGAGCAGAAAAGCAGAATTGGGTCCAGTGCCAGTAATTACACAGAAGAACAGAGAGTGTAACTAGGACAGATCTTTCTGAAACTCTTCAAAGGCTTACTAATAATACATCATAGTTAAAAATAAGCTCAGGTGGCTCAGAGGACAATTGTATCAACAGAACTGGAAAAATGAGCTGTGCCCTCAGCCTCCCATTGTAATCCTCAAGCCTGCTTTCCATCTTCATATTAATTTTTCACTTCTGCATTATCCATACTTTAAAGTACCTCAATCCCTGCACAAAATCGGCAGCTGTAAAATAAACGCACACACCACATTAATTATGGATTGATTGTGCCCCATAATAGATTCCTTGCAGATGAGAACTATAAACTGTCTGAATGCTTCACCTGGCATCCACTCCAGCTTCAAGATGGCCTTCAGAAGCAGACTGAGACAGATGTGCCTCTTGTTATTCCCCGAGAGTTAGCAGGGCCACTGATGACAAGAGCAAGGCATGGAGCTGAGAAAGGCAATCAGCTCTCTCTTTGTTTGAGGACGGCAGGAAGGCTTTGTCCACAATCGCAGCATCACCTGGGCTCCAAATTGCCTCTCAGCCAGAGCTCTTTGACAAGGCCAGGCACTGCTGGGGTGGAGTGTGACAGCATCTCCTGTGAATCCTGTATTTACACAAACAGACCAAGGCTGATGTTCTCATCCCGAATAAGGACCTGATCAGCTTTTATTTTTCTAATGAACCAGACAAATGCCCACTAACTTTCCAAGTGATTTGTTTGAGTAAGGAAGGCATTGGGATGTCATTTGGGATTTATTCTTATTTTATGAAGCATTTAAGAATTCTTCAGGAGGAGTTGTATTATGCACATATAATATCAGCTACATCTAAGACTGCCTGATTCAACATTGAAAAAATAAAAAGGCAATTTTATGCTTTATTGCCCTTTTCCCCCCCTTCATTATCACTTTGTTTTCTGAAATAAAATTAATAATAATACTATTTCTAGTATGTCTGAGTGTCTATTGAAATAATAAATCAAGCTTCCAAGGCACAAGTGTGACTTTAAAAATACATAAACATTAATGAGCTTCATCTTTCTCAGCTTTGTCTTTTTGTTTCTCACTTTGACAGCATATCAAACCATGCTTAATAAACCAGATATCCAAGTTAAATAGTATACTGCATGTGGAACAGTTTATACCATGCAGACACATAAATGGGCTTGGCAACAACTTTGAAATATAAAGAGATTCATAAGCAAAATATTTAACCCAAAAATCTACAGTTCAAAACATACCCAATTAGAATTCAGAAGCATGAGTTTTTAAATGCAATCTTAAGCTTGGAAGGAGAATCTATCAGGAGATAATTGATTCCACCAAACAGAAACAATCACTGAAAATGTTCTGCCACCGGAGGATCCTGGGGGCTATAAAAATGATAATAACTCTACTTTTCCTTATGATACTTCTGACAGATTTCTACAAGCCTTTGTCCCAGCTCACTGAGCAGGCACCCCTTCTTCGTCACGCTACATTGCTCTGCTTTTGTCCTGTTTCTTCCCTGGATGATGAAGCCAGCCCCATTTTCACCTCCCTTTCTCCTCCAGCAGAGCCTGAGGAGAGCTTCACATCGAGGGGCCTGCCAGGGCAATCCCTCTGCCTCGGTTTGCACGCGCCAGGACAGCATCTCCTTGGGCTTCTAGCATTGCTACACGGACAGAAAGAACCGGGGGTGAGGGAAGGAGGGAGAGGGCTGTTGCCCTTCTCATAGCACTGTAGCTCCTGTGATGGAAGGAGAAAATATCCTGACGCTTAGAGAACTTTCTTCTCTTTTCTCATCACCTTCTGCTCTTTCCCCCTAAGTCCCCCTTTCTTTTGGGGGGATGAGTCTTATCCCAAGCCTAGGCTATGCCCCCTGGGCATGCATGCACACATTAAAAATAACTCTTGCCTGCACATATGAGTGTGTTTTTATTCCAAACAGATCCTTTTTGTGGAAGTCATTCAAAAAATGTTAATATGTTCAGACTTTGTGCCTTTTCTTTCTTCTAAGGCACAAACTGAGCAGATCTCTGACTGCTTTAGGTTTATAATTCCCAACCTTCATTATTTTCAAAATTGAAATGGAAGACAAAGATTTATTTTTTTTGATGTACTCAACTTCTGCTATGTTTATCTGGTGGACAAGCTTAATCAAAAATCTCTCCTGCATCCAAACAGGGTTAGAGATATGTGCTTTGACTTAGCATTCCTTTTTTTTTTTTCTCTCTCTACCTGTACAAAGAATGTGTTTAGACAAGCCTAAAAGGAGTCTGCAGAATAATTGTTCTGGCCCATATGTAAATAAGTCATATTTTATCTCTTGCTGATGCTCAGCAATTTCACTGCTTTTTAGTTCTGCTCTGTCTTCTTTTTCATCAATGATTTAATTCTTTTAGAGCTCTTTTAATAAAAAATGTTTACTCTGTGGAAGAGGATGATTCAGTGTTGGGGGCTTTGTGTGTGTGTATCTATATATAAAACTTCTGTTTCTTTTTTAGCTATATTTTTTGTTAATCTAAAGTTGTGCTGATGATTCTGTACAGTCATATAATTTTATTTAGAACTGCATTAGTTGCACGAGTGCATCGTTCTTTAAAATTGCGAAAAAGGTACAGAGATTGTGTTTGTTTATTCTTGATATTTCATATGAGGAAAAATGAGCTATGGTTTGTTTTTCTTTAAAATCTGATTTTTCCAAATAGGCGGCAATACAAACAACCCCTCCTATTCTGCACTGGGGTGGCCTCACCTTGAATATTGTGGCAACTTTAGTCACCACAATTTAAGAAAGACATTAAGCTATTTGAGAGTGTCCAAAGGAGGGCAAGGAAGATGGTGAAGGGCCTTGAGGGGAAGCTGTGTGAGGAGTGGCTGAGGGCACTTGGTCTGCTCAGGCTCTGAAGAAGAGGAGACTGAGGGGAGACCTCATTGCCATTACAACTTCCTCCTGAGGGGAAGAGAAGTGGAAGGTATTGATCTCTGCTCTACGGTGACCAGTGACCCGAGGGAATGGCCTGCAGTTGTGCCAGGGCAGATTTTGGTTGGATGTTAGAAAAAGATTCTTCACCCAGAATATGGTTGGGCACTGGAACAGGTTCCACTGGGAAGCGGTTACAGAGCCTGACAGAGTTCCAGAAGGGTTGGGATGATACTCTCAGACACAAGGTGTGAGTCTTGAGGATAGCTCTGGGCAGAACCAGGAGTTGGATTTGATGATCCTTGTGAGTCCCTTCCAACTCATCATGTTCTGTGATTCCGTGAACCCATTCCTATCCAGAAGCAGTAGGAAGTATTGCTATGGTATGACAATATACGATGTGGAAATTTCTCAGAATGGGACACTAGGCCAACTGAAAGTCAGTCTTATAAAATAAGACGTCATTCAGCGAGTGGGGGAGCTAAAGAATCATCACATTTTATGAATCCACATTTTTTGTGCTTCTGTGACAACAGTAAACTCAGCCCCTTCCTGCACCTCCTGTTCCACTGTCTCTAATCCTTGACTACTGTGTATCACTGAATCTGCAGAGCATCTTGTGCTCCCTCCCAGTCTTCTAACTACAGACAGGGACAGCAGCAGCAGAAGCCTTGCAGAGGACACTGAACTACACACCAGCTCACTCAGGGGCAGCCAGCTGAGTGCTGAGGGGATACTGCAGCCTTGTGCTCTGATTTACACATCTAATCTACAGACCACTGGATATCTCTACTATTCTGCTGATTTACTGATATTTGTTTATTTGATTATAAAAGAACTGACAAATGGGCAGAGAGAGGACAAGAGCACACCTGCTTTATTTCCTTAGGTTATGAGAATAGTGACAAGTAGCAAAACCACAGAAGCTTATAAAACTTCACTCTCTATTGGAGCAGTGGAACATATGACACATAGATATCTTTTCCTTTTTGATTGCAAAATATTCTTTTGTTCTGGTGCTCTTTCACTGTATTATGTTCATAGTGCATAAAACCCCAAGTTTCTTGATGTGACCTCCCCCTCCCTACTTCCTGGAAGAATGAGACCTTGGAGACATCCTGGTGAGCTTTAGTTAACTGGTGTTAATTAGACTCAGCCTGAGCATAAGCACATACATGGAGTTTCTTACAATCCTTTAATGACTCCTTGTTTAGAGAGGAAAAACTATTGATATGACTTAGGCAAATGGGCTATGGTCTTAGCCTCTCAAAGATGAAAGACTTTGGTGTTTTAGGGTTAAGGAATCAAAATCTAACTGGAAGAAATATGGGTGGGTAGGGAGAGAGAATTTCCCAAAGTAGGAGTTAAAGGAGTTGCTGCTATTTTAAGCATCAGAGACTGTCCTGCTTTGAGGTGCAGTGGAGATAAAATGCATTTTCCTCTCCTACTTATGAGACATATTTGAAAGATGACACTGCTATTAACTTCTTCTACTTTGTCTCTCTCTTCTGTTTGCTCTGTTGTCCTTTTGCTTTCATCAGTTCTTCTGAGAACCACTGTTGGGCTAATTTAAATAATGATAATTAACTTTTTCTGCACTAGCCTTCCCCCAAGCAGAAAGAAAATACTGCTTCCAACTCATCTGGCTCAGTTAAGAGATTCTGGATGATGTATAACATCTTCTTTAAGAGTTAAAAAGCTAAAGTAATAGTTATAAATAGATGAGTAAAATCATCCCAGTGAATCTCGGAAGCACTGCACTCAAGGAGAGCAATGCAATTGACAAGCAATTTTAGCTGGAGTGTGAAAGGATGCAGAAATAACAAGATTTGCATGAAAAATATTGAGATCATGAGAACATCAAATTTAAACGAAAAACTCGTGTGCCTCATGATTAAATCATGAGAGCTGACATTACTGTTATAGCATTCAATATCCTTGGCTTTTGGAAATAGTTTTATAATGAGGGTGGAGTGTATTTATCTGTACAGAAAATGAGCATTGTTTGTGTCTAGCTAGCTCATTATGATGAGAATCAGGAATACAAGACTCTCAAATCTTAATACAGGTCAGAAGATCTCAGATGTTTCCAGCTGTGGTTGAGCCCCCATTGTCAGGAAGACAACCCAAAGCAAAGACAGAAACTGACCCTGCTTTCAAATCAGCCAGTCAGTCAATCAGTCAATCAATCAGTGATTAAATAGTACCACCAAAAAAAGAGAAAAAAGTAGAGAGAATTTCAATCAGTTATTTGATTGTCTATTTATTTCATCTTATCAGTGACAATCGTTTATCTGGGGACAGAATACAGTCACGTCAGTGGTGGTGGCAGTAGGTCTAAAGAAGGGTCATTGCAAAGAGACTCACTCACATCCATCAGGCTTTACTCTTGCATGACTTACGACCACCATGACAGATTTCTTTCATTTTCTTTTTCTGCTGTCATGCTCTGATAACACTGCATGGTCAAGAAAGAGCTGCTATACTCTTTAGCTAAGTGAAAATATGGACTTTCTAAATTGGTATTTGCTTTCATTATATACTGTATTATAAATGTGGATGGCACTTCCATGGGTTCGTTGTTTAATTCCATGAATGAGAGAACTTTCACAAATGAAGGTGCATCAAGCTCGCTCACATTTTCTAAATTGTTTCCCAAAACTGGGGTGTCAGAAGCACATCCCACAAAAACAGTTAGCTCTGAAAATTAATATTCTTCTTTTAATTTTAATGGTGCTTACTGAGATTTCTTTAATACCTTACATTATGAATATTTTAAATAACCGTGAAAGATGCCCACACGAGTCTTTTTCTGTTTGTTTTTGAAATAGCTATCGTCTTCACGATAACAAGGAGCAGCATTTATCTAGACAATCTTTTTTTGTTTTCAAACTGAATAGAGAGGAGTGTAATTTCTGCTGCCTGCCAGTTGCTAGGCTCAGCTGCTTCATAACACCATACTGAACATGAAATATACCCCTGGAAAAGATGCAGTCTGCTCCCCTAACTGACTTATTTTCTTTTTATTTTTATTTTCTTCTATTTTTCATTTTAACTTCACAGATTATGAACTCATAGACACTTCACCTGATTTCTAACTAAAAGCCATTAAGTCAAACAGGACAGTCAGTGCTGTGTTGTAATCCCTGGCAGCCATGTCCTTTTTTGTCATGTCATGTTTCCTCATATAATATCTCATAGCTGACACTTTGTAACAGGAATGTTTTTGCCTTGAAAAATCAAAATTACAATTAAATATTTCGAAGGCTACAGAATTTGAGTCAACTTGTTCTAGATGTTGTAAAGCAAAGAATTTCATCCCTGTTATTGGTACAGCAAAAAATAGATATTGATCCCTCCTCAAAAATATCTGATTATTTTATAAGGTGCTGGGTTTTGTCTTTTTGAATTTGCATCATAGAACTAAATGAATGACTGATATGTCTTTGGCATCAACAGAGCTTCAGTGTGTTTGTTTAACACAGGCTTAAAATATCATGGCAATGATGTGTCCAGTATTACAAGAATTGTGCTAATAAAACTGCAGCACAGTGGCAGTAAAATAAACCATGAGGGAGGAAAACTGGGTATTGATGGGCAATTTCATGACGCTGTTCACTGTGACTCGTGCAATTAGCAGTAAAAATGAGATTATTTTACCTGGAAAAGGAGTCTCTTTGCACACAATGCATTTTACTAGCTTCATCCACTTTGCTTCACTCCAACTTGCATGTGTTGGAAATACTCCAGGAAGAGTAGAGAACATGAAGCCCAGATCTTTCTTCTTGCTAGAAATCATTTCTTCCTCTTGGCCATGAGGAAGGAGAGAGAAGCAAATTGCTCTTGCTTTCTGTCCTCCTGCCTCTGTCTGCCTTCTGCTAAAATGTATATCCAGTTGAACCACTTGTCCTTTGGGACTGCATCCTGTTCCCTCTGCAGCCACAAGCAGGGAGCACCCACACCGACTGAGAGAGCAAGGGAAGGCTGGCCTCTAACGGAGCATCCCTTGCAGAAAAATCACAGCTGTCCAAAGATCCCTGGTTTGGTCGGCTCAGTCTGATGTGAGGCAATAACATTTATTTTCTAGGAAGTCTGCCAAGTCCAGAAGAGATTACAGGTCTGGAGTGCTTAAGCCCTGAAAGAGCAAAAAGCTGGAAGTTGGTCAGTTGAGAGGTTTTTGGTTTCTGTGTGTGTGTGTTTGGTTGGGTTTTAAGTATCTAAAAAAGACCTAATCTTTGATGCAAATTTCTTACCTAGAAAACTGAATTGCTCCACACGAGGAGCACCCCAGTGGGCTGAGCTGGGAAGAGCAGCCAGGGAAGATTCAGGGTGGGCTTCAGAAAAGTCGGATGCCTGCAGTGTTCAGTGGAGGAGTTATCCTAGGTAACTATCATAGAGAGGAAAACCACACACCAAACACTCTTATTCCCAAAATATTCTGCGGAGGTACTACAGATTAAGGAAACTTCATGCTCCAACTGAAAAAAAAAAAAACACTGAAATTTGGGGTGTGACTTCATTCCCCGTAGGAAATTTGGATGTTTGCTGAGGAACAGATAGACCTGAAACCAAATTTCAGAAAAAAAATCAAATGGAGATCAAAAGTGATTTTTATTGGAAGGCTTCTACATTAATTATTTTTTACTGACAGGGAAGTAACTCTACTCCTGTAAGACAAATTCTAGCAAAATAAAAAGCCTGAAACTCTGGTGGATACCTTGACAAATTTTGGTGCATTTGCAACCTTAGTAATAATTTTCTGCTTTCAGGTTTGTGCATAACTCGAAGAACACTTTGTCATTATTTTTCTTTGTAAATATTATTGTGTATATTTAAAATATTGGTGTCTGTAATTGGCTAGGAGTAAGAGAGAAGTGTAAAAATAGCTCCTAAGAAAGACTGATTGTTCTCCTGTCCATCTTACAGAGCTGAGCATGTTTAACAAACTGTAATTTTGGGGAAAAACACCTCTTGTGGAGAAGCAAAATCTTACCCCACTTTACTTTTCCAATTATGGAGAAATAAAAAGGAAAGAAACTATTGTAGAAGCTCTAAAGTATTTAATACTGAAGTTTATTCAAGGCCAAGTAATTTTAGAAGTGGACTGGGGAAGTTGTTTTGATTTTGTTTTGGTTTTTTTTTTCTTATGATTTTACAAGATCTCATTCATGTTAGAATGCCCTCCAAAGAAAAACATAACACTTTCAAAGCTGTTTAATCATTTGCTCATTATTAAGTGCAGATCAAAATGCACTATTATTCTTTATTTCTTTGGAAAATTGGTAATTTTACAAAACTTCCCTGCAAGCAGTTTCTTGCCCTTCCCTCACTCTTTCCACTTGGATCTTTGATTCAGAGAACAAACTGAAAATATCTGCCTGGTCCTATTTATGCTACCCCTATTGCTGTACTTTTCCACCACTGGACTTCACACATCAGGCAATGTGACTAAGTGTCTGTCAGCTGCTGTTTGTTATCTCGTTGTCTCTTCATAGGAAGAAGAATGGCCAGTGAAGTGTTATGTTTTGAGGGGGATTTAGGGTTTTTTAAGTTAAGTTGTTCTGTATTTACGTTAGTGCGTGCAAGGTCATAAAACTGTCCCGTGGGCCTCAAGGGGAAAGGAGTCCTTTCTTCATCCAGGAGTTCTTTTCTCAGGGCCCGAGAGAACTGTTTTCGGCACAGGTCAGGGTGGGTCATCCAGCAGAGCCTGACTGTCAGCCATGGGTTTGCGTTCTGGAATTGGAGGTAATTTTTCACACCTTAGGCTATTAAATGTTCAGAGCTATTGTACTTCTCCTCATCTCGATGACTGCTCATGTGGAGAGTGGAAGGGAGATTTTAGCATATGTGTATCAATTAGTTTGCGGTACTGGGAAGGTGAGTTAAGGTGTCCAGCAGCAGATGGATCTGCCCCAGATGTGACTTTTTTAAATACAAAAATTTAACAAGCCCACCTACACATTGTTGTAATATAACCATAAATATGTGGTGAAACAAAACAGAGGTCAAATGCCCTTTTTTTGATTGTTTGTTTTGTTTTGGGTGGGGGGTTTGTTTGGTTTGTTTTGTGGTTTTTTTTTGTTCAAAGTGGGATTGAGGAGGAAATAGCAGTTAATAAAGATATTGCTATTCAAAGGACTTAGTTACAGTGAGAAATCAAAATTCATTCCTGAAGTATAGGATAAACTGAGTAAATGGGCATAGCATCCATCATGTGAGCATGTTATCTCCCTGCAACGTTTTCGGAGCTCTACCCTCCATCTGCCAAAAAGTCATGTTTGTCTTCTGAGGCTCAGTTATAAACTCAGCCAGCTACTGAGCCCTATGGGTTCACTATTCCAGCCTCTCTGATGTCTTCACGGAAGGAAAGGGATCATGGTGGGGTTGGAACTAGAGGATCCTTAAGGTCCTTTCTATCCCTAAGCATTCTGTGATCCTGCGTGTCAGAGGGAACATACCAGCCCTTAAATGTTGTGAGCCATTGCATGACTGCTGACTGCTTCAACTAGTGGTTGTCTGCAGATGTTGAAAACCAGTGTTAAATTAGGAATAACCAAGAATTTTTCAGTGACAAGAAATTCTGTGTTTTGCAGTAGAGATTCAATTTATCACTCAGCACACTTTGCTTGAGTACTATTACGCAGGACTCAAACCACAGTCAGATATTAATCTCAATATTTGACTTTTTTTTGCACTACAGAGATATTATATAGGAGGAACTTGAGTGTCTAGGCATAAGAAGTTTTGGAAGATGCTTGAATGTCTTCCCAAACTGTGACTAACACAACTACTGAGCTGAAAAGGCTGTACTTCCAAGCACCGGTGAAATTAATTTCCTTTAAATTGCTTGAAATATATCAGTTAATTCTGTTAGCTAGTTTTCCTGATTGCCTGTTTGGATGCTAGAGAGAAGAAGACTGTGATTAGTCTGACTTATTTTAGATGCCTACCCTAAGTCAAGGTCAATCACATCCCTCATTCTTGCAATTTCCTTTAACGAAAATCCTGATGAAGAGCTCAAATATAGTAACCAAAAGGCTGGGGGGAAAGTGAACTTTTTTATTCATCTGTAGAAAAAGATTTTATGTATCTTTCTTGTGGCATAGACTGTCATTACATTTGTATTAGTCATAATAGAACATATTGTCACTTGATTTAGATTTCTACCATTCAGAAAGCTTCTGCCAATGGGTAGCTGTAAAAAATCCCAGGCTGGGAGGATACCATCAATTTTTAAGAAAATGCCAAAGCATCTGTCTGAATTCCTAACTACACTCTTAAAAAAAAAGTTATTTCTTTTTAAAGTCTTATAATAATTTGAAGTGCAATGAGAACAGGCTTAAACCTTGGGAACTCAATCTCATTCCAACACTTTTCTCACTACTTTGATAGATATTTTGATGCTTTTCACTGGCCTTCTTGCCTAACCTTAGTTCACAAGGAAAAATGCACCATTTATTTGAGTTTAAGGTCAGAGAAGTGTGTCTCTACTGCTCCATGAAACAAGAGTATGATGGTTCTACTGATGAATGCACAGTTATATACCTACAATGGAAATAACCAGAAAGGCAGAATTTTTGAAGTCAGAAAAATTGACTTCTCATAAACTATGGGCATTATAAATAGCAGATATTTGCACTGCCGTAATTAAATGTATTTTTCCTTTCCAAAATGAGAAAAGCAATGCAGAAGAACAACCCTTGTTTTCTACAAGCGTGATTTATAAGCATTTCCATTGGGAATCCTGGCTCTAGTGACATGATTTTTAAAATCATGGCATTGATTTGAATAGACAGTACAGTATTACATAAATTTAATAATGCATATTTCATTGTAGGTATATCCTTGTGATGTCATACTGTCAGGAAATACATAGTAGATATTTTATCTTGCAGTGGGTTATCACAGACACCTCACTGTCACAGTGTATTATCATCTCTGTTAATGATAAGTAGGACTAGATCAGATTTGTCTTGAAAATGACCTTGAAGCTTTCCTAACTCAGCCCAGCAGAGACAAAGAGATGTCACAAACCTCTCAGCAGCTGTAACGGTTTCAGGTTTTTGTTACAATGAGTCTTATTATAAGGAAAGAAGTTGAAGAAACAAGAAGCACAAGTAGCAAAAACAAAGACTTCTCCTAAAAGAATTTCTTGGATAATTTAGTGGAAACTTAAAAAGCCCACTGTTTCGGATGAGAGGGGGAATGTGTCAGGAGAGTTCATGCCCTTACACTTGCCTGTGAGTAGGAGGAGGGCAGCTGTGATGGATATTTGAGACGACCTTGTGTTACACTCTTGTTAAAGATGATGGTAGAGATCTCAACAGAACTGGCATTTTGCTCTCTCTCTGCTGTCCCCCCCTACTGGTTACACATCACAGGCTGTGTCCAAAGCCAGGAAACAAGTTGCTTGAAAAAAAATTTTCTTGTGTGTTAAAGTAACAAGCAAAACCAATTTTGTGATTATGTTTTCAGCAGTTCAGGAATTTAATATTAAATGACACAGCGTAGCAACCAAAAATTAAAAAAAAATATCATAAATTCAAACTCTGTCTTTTGAAATAGTTCTTCTTTCAGGAAATGGAAGTATGATGTTGGTACCAAAGGAATTCTGTTTAGATAGCAGGAAATGTTATCTTCAGCTATGCCTGCAGTGAATACAGTATAACAAACTAGTCATGCTTTCTTAAGCTTGTTTAAAAGGGAAAAAGGGGAGGAAAGGATGGAGAATATGCTTGCAAAAGTCATTCAGACAGAAATACAAAGTTTACCATTTAAAAGCCTTAGGTATTTTTTACACTAGCGAAGCATCTTGGAGTTGCCAACTTCTCTTTGTTAAGCAAGCTTTGTTACAGTGTGTCGAGCTGTGCTGCACGCACCTAAAATGTTGAAGATACTCTGAATTATCTGTTGCAAAAAATGTCAGACACACAGGCTTGTGCCTTCACTCTTGTCCCACTTATCGTATTGACAAGTAGAAAAGAAATTAAATGAAGTATAAATGGTACGGAGCATTGTGAAAGGAAAGTTGACTTGATGTTCTGCTTAGCTGATAGGGAACCAAATACTTGACAGCATTCACAACAGTAAATGTAGCTGTTAAAGTTTTAAAGGATTACCTGGTAGAAGGAGAAATACACTTCCAAATCTACTCTGATATACAAATCAAATATGTATGAAATACACACCAAAATCTGAAAAAAGTAGCCTTTAATCTTCCCAGAACTGAATGCTGTCTTTCAATTTGGTGGTTTTCTGGTTTATTCCAATAGTATGGACAAATGTAAATAGCTGGGAAGTCTGGTGAGAAGGCCAGAATTACTTTCTGAGGGAAAGGAATTCTACTGCCTGATGAGATTATGGAAACATATGTGTATCAAGACAGTTTTCCAAAACAACTACATGTTATAGCTATGGAAATGTAAATTAATGATGTAAAATGAAAAAATAGATGAATAACAATTTAAAGGTTACTTGCCAAAAGAATTGCTCTTTATAAATGTCACTTTGAAGCAGTCCATGCAGTCATTCTGCTGTTACAGTATCAATATAAAAAAAAAAAAAAAAAAAAAAGGTGTGAGGTACATATTCTATGAGACCTGTTGATATAAATATAGGATATGTTGCAGGTCTCAGTCTCAAATACAGTTTGGAAATAATTTCTCTGTGACTGTAGAGAAAGAGATTCTATGTGTTATTTTATGGAGCTGAAAGTGCTTCTCAGTGATCATTTTCAGATTTGTGTTATTTTTGTGCTTCCAAAACCATTTGAGAACTCAGTAGTAATGTATCAAATGAACTAATGCCTGTGTGATAGGTTATCACTCATCAAGGTAATCTAAAATGGTTACTTGAGGATCAATTAGGAAAGAAAAATTTCAGCAGGGAAGATAAGCTAACAAAGTGCAAAGATTTTCTGCATTTGTACAGCAATGTAAAAAAACATTAAAGAACAAAAATTAAGTTAAATTATGAAGTACAAACATACTGCCTTAGAGAATACTATGCAGTTCTTTTCTGTGTTCTATCTTAAACTTTATTGTTCAATTTTGCTTCATTTCATAGTACTGTCCTGAGTTGATTTAAGTAGCTGTGTGGAGTAACTCCACTACTGAGATTGTTTGTCTTTTCAGGACTTCTTGGGGAAGGTACTTCATTTTATCCCTGCTCCTGGTGCTTGTATCCACTTCAAAGATATTTCCAAAATGCCTCTGGCTCTTCACTGAGATGGAAGAGGGGTGGATTGGAAATGCTGATGGCTCAGGACATATTGAAGAGGGGAGGAATGAAATCAAAATGAAAAATAATGTTGTACCAATTCATAAAATCACAGTCAGCAATCAATCAGTATATCCTGGGACAACCTCACCCTCCCTTCAACCCCCAAATCCATCAGAGCAAAAGTTATGTAACAAAAAAGAGTAACTAAGGTGAGGAGGAGGGGGTGACACAATCAATAGGATATACGTGATATATTTTATTATGTGAAGTAAGGGACAGAGAGCAAGGAGAAGCACTAAAAAGAACTGCTCTTCCCACAGCTGAATTACTACAGCAAAATTAATGGGAATACTGTAGGTGATGCAGCCTGTTCTGCTTTGCTGGGTCCTCTTTGGGGAGTGGAGAAAATAGGGGAGGAATGCAGTCATTCCCCTGGAACAACCAGCAGACAGTGGAAGCAACACCTCATGGACAGAGTTGCCCTGGCCCTGGGAAACATCCAATTTCTTCAGATTTTTCTGGATGTATTGTTCCCTACCTGAGGTGGTTTACCAGAGTAAGTTTGGGTCGGTTCCCACAGTCTATGCATCATTAGTATTTCATATCTGCCATAATGGGATAACAGATGCAGCCTGCCCAGACAGAACTCTCTGGTGTAGTATTAGTAACACTTGAGATTTCTTATCATATCTAGAAGTACTTTCAGTTCTTTCCTAAAATCTCCCTTGTCACATCGTGTGACTGCATAAGGAGCACTCATAACCATTTGAGAAATTACTTAGTTTGAATTCTTATTGTTTGTTCAGAACCTCTGAGATGTTCCAAGGAAGGGGTTCTAAAATCCAAATGTAAATTTGATTCCATCTTTAATTTTTATTTTTCTTTTAATCTTGCCGATCTAGTTGATAGCTGGGGGACAATAAAGAGTTGGGGAAAATTATGCTAACCTGTCATACTTCAAATATATATATGGTAAGACATTTTGTTCATATACTGTTCCATATTTATTAAGGTGAGATAGTTCCTATCACAAGTTTATTGTTTATGTAGTCGAGGGTGTGCTTCTCTTTAGTGTTTCATGTTGATTTCTGTGAAAGACAGTGAGTATTGATATGGCAAATCATCTGGTAGCTCCACACTTCACTTCCCAGGAAATAAACCAAGGGGAAAAAAAAGCACAAGCTTACATACATATACAACACATATGGAATGTGTTTCATCTTACAAGATGGGGTATAAGACATAATGTGTTAGTGTATTTAGATAAGTGCAAGGTGAATAATTCTTAGCTGGGAATGAAGTATGAAGCTGTTGTACGCCCCATGTTTAGAGGTTGTGGTGGGATCAGTTAGGGTTCCTTGATTTTTATCCAGAGCTTTTGCGAATTCTTTTGCAATAGTTAAATGTGAGCTTCCTGCTCCTTTTCTTTATTCACAAAACATACCATTAACTGACCTTTTAGTGTTTGTACAGCACTTTCATATAAGTTTTAAGTGAAAGTTGCTGCATGTTTACAAGGTTCTGATTTGTTCCCACGAATTGGCCCTGGAGCATCTGAGTTGTATCGGAACAAGAGAAAGAAGAACCTGGTCTGAGGGCACTGGCTGCTATTTCAGTAACACCAGTGATCTGCAGAAAACATCAGTTAGGCTCATACTTTGGTCAGTTCACAATAATTGGTTTTGGTGACACATTGTTATTAAGGTTTTTTTGGGATTCGTTTGTTCTTGTGGTTCTAAAAAATCAGACAAGAGAGTATTTAGTGGCAGCAGGTGTTAGCAAACTATTATTACTAAGCTCCATCAGAAACAATTTATGATCTATTTTATAGATCCTACCACACTCATGAATCTAAGCTTCATTCTTGATGCAATTGATCAAACTGAGCCTTGTAAAGACAATAACAAGGCAGAGGGAGGGGATGTTTTTTAGAAGATTCTTTAAGCAAGTGAGAAAATGAGAAGCAAGAAACAGGATGACACTATGCTGGTTAGTAAACTCAGCTGAATCAATAACCTTATTATTAGAAAAGGCCAAAATGTCCCACTCCAGGAGCTTTCTGTACAAACACCACTGTAAGAGGGCAAGGATGGAAACCGGAGCTCGTGGGTGTGCATAACGGAGACAGACACAGTGTTCGGGATTTCAGGCCATACATTATTTACAAAATGCTTGTGGCTGGCAATGTTAATTACTTCACTTCTAAAGAAAGGGGAGGGCTTGTTCTGTTTTTCAGTTTGAAGAAGCCCCTAACTATGTAGCATTATTTGGTGTTTGCAAGGATGAGAACTTGTCATTTGATATCCTTATTTTGTTTAGAAACCAAAATCATAACAAGCGGATGAAGCAACAGCTGAGATGAATCACAGCTGTTGGGGAGCTGCAGGTAAGAGGTGCTCAAAACCCCTGCCACAGCCACATTTGCCACTTGAAGGGGCTGAGGGAGCCTGCTGACCCCACGGGGTGTCACACCATGGGCCAACGAGCTGGGGTCAGACGTGGTTTCTGCCAGAGCCTTCACAGAGAAAGGAGAGGGGGGTGAGGAGAAAGAACGTACTGCAGTTGTTTGACAGCCTCTGGTAAATTATGCCTCTTACCTGTAAAGTCTCTAAATCCCCTTTCAGCATCTCACAAAGAACAATAATTGTTTATTGATCTAAACGTTAACAATGTATCGCTTGTTCTTCAATAAGGTCTAGAAATGTAACTCAAGGGCAATAACTGCTTTGGATAAACAACAGACTTGATGGATGTGTGGCTTTTTTTTTTTTTTTCCTTTTTCTAAACTATAAGCATACAGTTGAAGCATTTTGTTGTTATCTTGATGTAATCCTTGTAGCTGCATGAGCTTCTGCCTGTCTTCCGAAGAGGCATTTTTCTCAACAGTGTTTAATACTTCCTTATAAATTACCGTTTTAAAGCACAGAAAGGTGCAGAATTGTGTTTAAATTAGTTCTTTTCACCTTCCTGCAGCATCTGTGATTTGTCAGCTTCTCAGATATTACATGGAAAGATAAAAAGGAAAGTGATACAAGATAAAACCCTCGGCAGCATAAACACCGGCAGAGAAATTTTCCGTACGGGCCCAGCATTGTGTGTGTACTAGGTGGGCACACAGAAACACAGTGTTTCTCTTGAATAACATTCAGTCACACTTCGAGAGGAATGTAACGATAGAGAGGCTCACATTGGTTCATATTTAGTGGATTTTTAAGTGAGTCTGTTCTGTTCCACTTCAGGATAGACGTGGTGAGTTTAAAATGAAGGTGGTTGCTGCCTAACAGAACAGCAGGCAGGGAATCATCCTGGCCCTCCATAACGCCACCAACAGCAGTATGCTGTAAACAAGTTGAAATATAAAACTCTGCTTCATGCAGAATGAGTGCAGCAAAGCTTCCAAGTGGAAGGACTTTTTTTCCAGCTTGGTAGATCTGGAGAGCTGATAAACCCTTGGATATCTCGGTGACAATTAGTTACTTATCTTTCAATCCTGGAGATGGAGGTTGAAAGTTAAGTAGCCACAAAAAGCTAAACACATCTGGGACATGTCTTGGGTCCAAGCTAGGCAGAAATGACAGAAAATCATTGGGAACAGAAGACATTAAAAGGTCAGAAATAAATTGTGATCAAGCCCTGTTTGACCAGTTTATCAGTTGGTATTTTGCTCTCCTTTTAAGAATAAAACCAGCATTTTCTCTTCTCTGAATCTGTTTGTGTTGGCATTAAGGATTTACCTACCATCTAAATATGTCATCTTATTTAGATGTGTTTCATACTCAAGAAGGGTTATGTTATTAGAGGAAACTTTGATTCAGGAAAACTTTTAGTGGAAATATCAGTGATAATGTAAGAAATGAGGCAGAGGACTGGGAAGATGTGACTGTCTTACTTAGTTGCACTATAGTACCTTCTGGCAAGTCCTCCTTTCAAGCTCTGTAAAATTCTGGCCACAAATAAACTAAAGGTAAAGTTCTTCTTGATTTCATTGGAATCTGATGTCTTCATCCTTTATAATTTCTATCTAACTAAGCAGATATAGCAAAGACTGTAAATTAAAATACATTCATAAAAAATAGTTATGTTTTATCTTTTAAATCATTCATATGTGCGCCTTTTAGACTTTGATCTTTCTGAAGAATTTCAGTCATTAAAATCTGCCATCATCTACCACACTTATATATTTACAATTTCTCAGAGGTCAGTTCCAGAAATGTGGGATTTTCCTAGAAATTTTAGACCATTCCTGTGATTTTGGAAATATTAATTCCCTATGCTGCTATAGTCCATGAAGTTCTTGGAGTTGCAGTAGTTTTTATTGAGTCATTAGGGCCTTGGGGTGAGTGCCTAGATGTGACTGCATTTATTTGGATATCCGTACCATGGTCTGTGATCCATGGCTCTCCTCATGTTCCATTTCCATCTCCTAACAAGGAGTTAATCCCTGGCCTTATTCTGCTTACCCTGTCATGCTGGTGGTGCATGATGCACTTTGAGGCCCTGGACAACCATCCTCTTCTAGGAACAGACCCTTGTCTTTGCTTGTGCCCAACATATTCACAACAGAGAAGCCAAAACTCAGATTTTAGCAGAATCAAATATTTCTCTGTTGCTTTAACTGTCTGAAGGAAAGTTGTTGCTGTCCATTACTCGAAAGATTCTTACCAGAAAGGCTCAGTTTCCCCTCTCAAGGAAAACTTTTTTCCAGATGCTTCAGTCACATTAGGTATCCAGATGCATTTATAGAGACAGCAGCTGGATATAAACTAGATTGAAAAGGAATTTTTTAATCATTATTTCTTGTATTCTAGCTATTTTTTACATTTCACTGTTTAAGGTGCCTTTTTTTTTTTCCCCTTGAGTCTGGAAAATTCAGCTGCATGTCTAGTCTCAATTCAGATGGTGTTTTGTTCTTCACAACTGCAATACTTTGAAAAGAGTTCTAACAAGAAACTTCTTTCTATGCTAATTCATTCAATTTCAAGATTATTTTGCCCTGGAAATTATTCTGATTAAGGCATATGCCGTAATTCCTCTAGGTGCTCCTCACCACCAACAGCCTAAATATTTAATACGCAAAACATTACATAGTTTTGTGGGAAATGGAGGCAGGCTACTGTTTCATGCACTCTAAATCCATTCTTTGGTTTTGTGCCTCCTGAAATACACGCTGCACTCTCTTTTAAATAATCTCCAGGAAATACGTTGAGACATGTAGGCTGTGTGTTGTGTGGAACTCACTGGGATTTAGAGGGCTGGTGCTACTTTTTTAGGTAGAAGCTTGTAATTTCAACTCTCCTACAGATAGTTGTAATCTTGGGGACTTTAACATTCTGATACACAGTCACCAATAGTTTTTCTTTCAACCCTGTGCATTGGAACTTCAGTGTGATTCTTGTGGAATATTTTAATTAATATTTTTATTAAGTCAGCTGGTACTAAAAGTACAAACTCATAAGCATCCAACTATAATTTTATCTCATCTGTTTTATTGCCTTATAATCACAAAGGAAATTAGTGGACTTGTTTACAAGGGCAGAAACACTGCTTATCCTTGTCCCTTACAACTTGTCAGTGGGATTGACTGCTGTATTGGAATCCACTGCCAGCTTTGGTCTGTAAAGAAACTCATTGCTAGCTAGAATCCAGCATGGGACAAAAATCTTTAAGTGCTTAGGACTGAAAATTTCTAAAAGATAAATGTTTTGTAGGTTCTCTGAAGAGAATTTGTAAATGCTTGCTTGATATTTTTGTGGTTTGGTTTGGGGTTTTCTTTTAAATCCCTGTGTGTTCCTATATAGATTTGCATATCACTTTGCATATTGACTTTGCAATATTTGACACTTCTATATTGACTGTCTGGATAACTGTCTTATCAACCAGCTGCAACCAATTGCTGGTGATTCTGCTGTTGTACGTGATGTCAATATGGGATTTTGTGTTTCCTGTAATGGACCTTAATCTGTAGAGTTTGGTGTCAACTGAAACTCATTCTGATTTCTCCCAGAATACACTTAAATGCCCAAAGGTGTAAAGTGACTACAGTAAATGTGCAAAAGTACCTCTTTAATGATTGCAGGTACCTTTTATTTGCTTACTTCTGATATGATGACAGGAAGGAGGAAGCTTTTTAAATTTGCATGATTGTTTCAAGGCACGATGTCTAGGAGAGAATGTTTTTCTTTGCTATGCACTAGAAAATGGTCTCATTCTCTCTTCTGTGTTGCCATTGTCCCTGCTCTCACTTCTGAGTTTCTGTAGCAAAGGAGTCATCATATCTAAGAGAATTAATTTCAGGGAACATCTTTGAGTGGTATCTAATGCTGGACATTATCCAAATTCTAACAACTTGCTATTGCAAATGTGTGAACTGAGATCGTTAAAGCTTTTAACTTAGTGGAGGAGGAGGGAGTTCTATTGCAGATCCCTTTGTCAAAGTTAGTTTGTCTTGGAAGAAGCAGAAATATGTTCATTGCACAGGAAAGAGGAAAAAAAAAAATGTTCAGATTTGGGGTCTAAAAAAAGGGTGTAGCTACAATCAGCTGAAGAGACAGTCCTGTCACGGGAAGTGACTCGTAGTCTCTACTTACTGCTGTTGCTGTCAGCTCTGCTTACAATACATGCAATATTTGAATCTACACTTAGTTGGTAAAGTGAACATTTTATAAGTCCTTGGTATTTTTTAAAACCTGAGCATACTTCCAGGGTTAGGTTTGCAAAGGAAAAGGAATATTTCAGGCCTGTGTCCTGCAATTGCTTTGGCACGTGCATAGTTTTATGATAGAAGTTTAGAAGGTAAATGAAGAATATTCTGTCACTATTTTTGAGTATTGTTAACAACTTCTCGCTCCTGCTGTCATTCTGCAAAGCTTCCAATTTCTTTTTCTCCCATCTAACTTCATTTGCTGTGATGCTGTTTCTTAGGCTCAGCTCATCATTTGGGCACAGGTCTTTGTGTTCGAAATTAATTAAATAGTTTACTGCAGGTGAAGCAAGTTGGGGCAAAATTTCAAACAAAAGGAAGTGTAACGTCCCACATCTGGAGAAGAGTTACCTCAAACACTGGTACAGGTAGAGGCTTGGCTGTCTGAAAAGCAGTAGGTCTGAAGAGGACCTGGGGTCCCTGGTGGACACCAAGTTGACCATGTCCTAGTGTTGAACTCTTGCACCAAACTCCAACAGCTTCCTGGGCTGCATGAGGCAGAGCATTGCCAGTAGGTCTTGAGAGGTGATGCTTTCCCTGTGGGGAAAAAAACCCACAAGCCATGGGGTAGGTGCAGATATCCAGGTCTTTAGCAAAATGGCAACAGATGTCTTTGCAGCTCAGCTCACTGTAGCTGGATGGATCAGGCTGCTTTATTCAGCACCAGCTAAACAGGTGTGTGTTTAGCTGAAGTCTGCTCTCAGACAGATGGTTTGGCCAAGTTCTCACAGTCAAGCACAACAAACTCACTCCAGGATATTTTTGTGAAAGACTGAAGAGTGGAGTCCCACAATCTTTTATGAACAGAAGGCTTTTATTTCTGCTTTTCCACCTTGCTGATGTGGCAACCTGCTAGTCCCTACTACAAAGAGTGGAGGTGTTTAGTTTTCTGTATCAATTAGGATGCCTAACAGCCCTTCTTACATCAGAGGGGTCTTTTCAGAACTCTATCTTAGCTGGGTGTGATTTAGTGCTGTCAGCACTAAATGCATTGATCTCTAAGCTATTCAAATACTAAGTGCAGCTTCCAGAAGTTAGAAAGATGGTCCTTATTCTTCGGAGATTCAAGAAACTGAAATGTAGATTATTGAACTGTATTTCTCAACTGATATAAACCTGTGAAAAGCAGAAAAGGCAAAAGCTGTGAGACTGGGGCTGTCTCCATACATTCACCCTAGGGCTCTGAAATCACAGAATTTAAGTGCATCTTTCCTTTTTAAGCAACTTTGTACCTATGCCCAGACAGCAAGGAATGCACAGCATGTGTGGCAATGTCCAAAGGTGAAAGCAGGAATAATTTGTTTAACTATATTCATATCCAGAGAGATGGGGTCTTTGAAAAATAGTAGCTGTTCTAATGAATTGTGTGGGTACGTTTCAATTTGCATAAAGATTACCTATATTATTTTATCCTTGCTGATGGTTCTGTTGAAGAAAACAGAAGGAGAGGGGAAAGATCAAACTATACTACCACTTGTACAGCATTGCTATTATTTAATTCTATGCTTTGCTGTAAGGTAGCTGTGGAGAATCTGGCTCTCAGACTAAATTATGCTTTTTCTTGTGTCATCTTTTCATAAGAATTCAGTCCCCAAATGCTTTCCTTATACATATAAGAAACTTAGAGATAATTGCAATGGCAAAAAATGCGTTAGCAGCACGAAGAATAATTTGAGATTTCATCTGAGATGTAATGGTAAAATGGACAAGAAAACAATGGATTATTCAAGAACAGAGGAAGCCATATACCTGGTCTTATTTCTGCTGTTATTTAAGAAGATAAGTAGAAAAGCCTTGCCTATTTTTGCATAAGGACTGTAAAATATGATACAGGTTTGCTGTAGTAAATGTGACAAAAGATTTTATATACTTTTTTTCCCCCTATCTCTGATATATTTTTTCTTTCATAATGAAGAATTGTTGTAAATGATAGATACAGAATATGAAAGGTTTGAGTTACAAAATCACAAGTCCACATTCAAGCAAATATTAGTGCTCATCAGGGATAATTCCATATCTTTCAATAAATTTGCAATTCTGATCTCTTAGATCTCTATTCAAGAGTTTTGAAAATACCTTTTTATTTTATATTTCAATGCCAGCTATATCTAAAGGTATGTTAAGTTGCAATTTATTGTTCAGCTACTTGCTACCCTGTATGTTTGGCGGCTTCCCACATGGTGGTTCATACTAAACAGAGGAGAGGCTAAGTTATACTTTGAAGCATGGAGTCTTGATTCTTAGTATTTTTTTCTGAACAAGTTTTCCCTGTTTAAAATGATCCATATTCAAAGGAATGTAACTGTGCTTGCTGTTAACATCTGATTTTTTTCAGTATTTAACAGAGAACCATTGCAAATGACCAACCTTTACATGTGTATGTACCTCTGTGGAGAGATAGAGATACGTAAACAATGCTAATTATAAGGTTGTACAGAATACAAACAACATTTATTAATTTATCCTGTAACTTTCCTCTTGCAACCTACATGGCATCTCAGGGGTTCCTCTGGAAGTCTCTTTGGATATACACGTTCAGCTGCGCAGACAAAATTGTTTGGCTGGGGTTATTTAATGAGATGACAGAGTTCCTTAGCTAAAGTCATCTTTAGATGATGATCTAAAGCCATATTAAGATGACAATTTTAGATGAAAGACATTAAATTTAAAAAAAAAAATTTAAAAATACTCCTTAGTTTTACTTTAAGTGTATGATGTCTTCAGGTTTTCACTTTGCATCTGAAATCTCATTAATATATTTTCTTTTTTGTCACATATGCTTCTTCTTCCTTGCCCTTTCTGGCAGTGACCACATCTATGAGCTAACTGCATAAGTAGCACTCATTACTTGCTTATTCAAGTATGCAGGATATTCAATTTCAGATTTGTGAATTAAAGAGAGGCAAGATGCCTCCTAGTTCTCCAGGTGATGCTTAAAAGAGCACAGAATTTTATAGTTCACTAGCTAAGATATCTTTCTGAGGTTAAGCTAATGACTTTTTTTATACCTTATTAGTTATCTGATGGTGCACTAACAAAAATATATTAAATTTTATTTTAAAAAAAGAAGGTAACTAATGCAATCACATGAAACATCAGTTAATGTTGAAAGCCCCAAGCAGTGTTGCAGAGCTGGGCTCTAAATCTAAATGTAATATATTATGAAAAAAATAGAATGTTTATGGTCCACTGTTCCTGTAAGGTTTTTTATCTCTGAGTGATTTATTTTCTTCTTTTTTTTTTTTCCCCAACTGTTGTATGAATGGGTTAAAAAGCAAGATATGTTTTCCCAGGCCTGATTCCTTGTCCTCAGCAGGGAAATCAAATATACGGAGGAGGAAAAAAAACCAAACAAAACAAAAAAATAACCCCAAACCTCAAAAAATCACACCAATTAAAAACGAACAGCTATTCTGTGGTCACTGGAATGCCAAGGAGCAACAGAATAAATGCTATTTTGTCTTGCAGGACCCAATTACACTGCTCTACATCAGTCTGACTGCCTTATTTCCCTAGCATGAGTCCTATGTGATGCAAATATGCCTCTTCTCTCTGTTAGAGATAACTGTTTAACTTGTAGTAACATCCAAGGATTCAAGCTTTACATAGTCAAGCATCATGGTCTGTACATTGCCATAGGAAAGCACAGAAAGAAAAAAAAAAAATCTTGTTCTGCAGAACTTCCAGGATGGATATTATAAGAGATAATTGATATGTCAAAGAAAGAAAAGAAGAATAAGGTGGGAGTGAAATAATTTCTGAAAAGAAATATTCTAAGCTGGGGTGATAGCACATAAACTGCTTTATACCTGCAAGGTGTTCATAGGTAGGAGGAGGGAAAAAGGTGAAAAGCAACAGAGAACTGCTGCCTCACCAGCAGCTGCAACTTGATTCTGAGCAAAACAGAAGCAGGAACAGTGAATATGGTTGTATGCATTTAAAACCGGTGCCGCTGTTCTCCTTCGTATTATTCAAATAGTCAGTTTTACCATCCAACCTTTAGCACTGATACTGCTGACAATAGTAGCTATAAAATGGCTAGGCCATAAAATCTCTTACAGTCAGGAAGGAGTTTGCAAAGATAAATGAGGGAGATGGTGCCAGAAATGTATGAGCCAAAACGGTTACTTTGGCAGAAAAATGTGAACAGATAAAAGTGAAGACATACGGCATTTAGGCCAGAGGGATGGAAACTGCAGCAGCTGAGACACACAAGAATGAAGACTTGGATTAAAACCTCCTCCTCTCATTCTGGACAGCCTAATTATTAAATACCTTGTGTCTGAAGAATCTTCAAGACCTAGATTATGTTGGGAGACATCATACGGGTGGACAACTAAAAAAAGATTATAAGTTGTGTAACTGAGATGGAGAAAAAACTAGGGTTGTCCTGAATCTCAGACTAGACTAACAGAAAAATACTTAAGAGACTAAGGAAAAAGATGAGGCAGTATTTTGATTGTGCTGAGGTTGGAGCAAGAAAACATTAGAAAGGAAGGCCAAGATAGGTATAAAGAAAAGAAGGGATTCACAGTCACCCGGAATTTCTTTTAGGAAATATTACATTAATAAAATATAAAGTGTGTGTCTACTCACAGTCTCAAGATTTTCCCCAATGTCCCTGGTTGCCATGGAGATGAGAGCCTATAAGGACTGAAAAATAGTTGGTTGAAATTTAAAATTCTACTCTGTAAAACTAAACGTGGGTTTTGCCTTAAGTATGGAGAGTCTTTGGGTCAGAGGAAAGAGCAGTTTTTGCTTTCAGAGGGAGTTTGACAGCGTCAGGAAAAGTTTTTTCACTGGCAGTAATAAACAGCTAAATTCAGTGAATATCTTCCCTAGAGGAGAAATTGTATGAAATGGGAGATGAGTTGCTGAGGTTCACCTTCTTTTCTCAGACCGAAATGCTCTGACACACAGAGCAATGTCAACTAAGAAGGACAAAACACACTTCGACCTAATGACTAAAGCAAAATGCTCCCTCATCCATCCGTGGTGAGGCCACGGGGATCTATTCCCCCTGTGTGCAAATTATATAATCCTACTCATTGCGTGGCTACGAGGGACGGAATAAAGAGTATTGCTGAGTAAGTATAAAAATGCAGGCATCACATTTGTATGCCTAACACAAAATGAGAAAACCCATTTCTCAAGCTATGAGCATGAATCCTCTGTTATTTTCTAAAACATGCCCAGAAAAGCTCACTTACTGCTTTGAAAGCAAAGTGCAGTTCAGGAAATTTCAAAAGGGAAAAACAGTGCCGTTGCGTTTGCTATTACTCTTCCGTTTCCTTCATTTTCTCAGTGTGTTGCTGGAAAGTGCAGACAAGCTTATGATATGTACATCAAAAGAGAACTTTCCCTGTGATGGATGATAGCAGGACAAGGTCAAGAGCAGAAGTGATTTAAGCATTTGTTAAGATCTGTTGCATTATTCCACTGTAAAGCCTGCAAGGCAAGAACACAATCTAATAAATACTGAGCCACATTGTGTCTCTCTGTTCATAAATAGAAATGTTTCTTGGAATTTCAAATTTAAGATTCCTGCCATGCTTTCAGTTGGCTATGATTCTGTGTTTGTTGGAAAGATGCCTAAGAAGTGCTTACAGGTTTTTAGGAGTAACCAAGCCATTCTGACTACTAGTTCTGAAACATAATGAAATGTAGCTTTATTAGAGCTCAGAAAAACGAAAAGAATAGATTTGCTGATGATTGCTAAATCATATTACCTTTAGTCTTGTATAAGACAAATAGTATATATTTTTCATTATTTAAGTAAAAATACTTCTGAGTTGAATAAAAAGAGTTTACATTAAATGATTAGCTGAAAATATTGATAACCATAGCAACAAACACTAGCAAAACATGGTCCCTTTGGGAAAGTATCACTGTCATGAAGAGATATAAAATCGAGCTAGGAAGAAAGGGAAAGTGGAAAAAACAAAGGAAAAATGTATACATTTTATACATTTATACATTTTATAACTATAGCTACCTCCTCAAATGAAACAATGAGGGAGAGGTGGTATGAACAATATTTTCTTGATGAAATATTCCTGCCAGGAAGAGAGTCTTCATGTAGCACAAGCTCCCTATAGTGTATATTTTTTATTCTACAGTCTGTTTACTATAGCACAGCGTTAGTAATAATTGCACTAACAAGTTTTGGTTTCTTGGCATGACCAAACATGTCTTGGCAGGAATCAAGTGTTTCAGGCAGCACTGCCTCTGACCCTTTCCATGTTCCCATGGCACTGGTCAGGAGTAACCAGGACATGGGGCATAAATTTCTTGGGTATGTAGCTCTGGAAGGAACTCCCTCTGGACTGTTAATTTCCTAGCAATCTGCCAGTGTAGGACTTCTTTGTCCTGTTGTATCAGCAATTCAAAAATTATTGCGCCACTGTGAAATTCCTTAATAAAGATTTCATAAATATTTAATGCATATTAGGCCTTAAATAGCAAATATTTCTAAGGAATAAATGGTGTTAAATTAAGAAGCATAATTTTCAGTAACTTCTCTTTTTTTATTACTATTTAGAGAATTTCTTCTCTACCCCTTTTTAGCAGACCATTCTGCTTGGGGCTGCTGTTTTAATACTGCTTCATTCTTGGCCTTGTCATTTAAGTTCCTCATTTAATTTATACATGAAAAATTCAGTAGTTTCAATGTTCTAGCTTCTCATTGTTTTAAATTAAAATGGAAAAATTGTCCCTTTGTATACCACTGAATATCTAAGGCACTTAAGGCATCTTTAAAGGAATCTTTTTATAAAACATTTTTTTGTGTCTTCTTCCATAAGATAAAGTGGGCAAGGCAGGTAAGATGACAAACTTTCTTGAACTGAATATTGAATCTATTAGAAACATAGTGATCAATAATAAGCAAACTTTGCCTTACCAAGGTATCTGCAGGTTTTGCTTTCCTCTAAATTAACCCAGCTCACTGATTTCAGTGGGTTTTTGGCTTTTTTTTTAATCAGTTCTCCTCTTGCACATTTTGTGGCACAGATTGCTCTGGTGACAGGTTGCAAGGTTTAAAAGATCTCTGCTTTTCACAGTTGTGGCTAATGCTGTTAGGTTATATGAAACGCTCTATTTCTGGCAGTGGGAGTATTGTATCTTAACAGTGCCTGCTGCCTCCAAGTGGGAAGCCTTGGTTTAAGTCCAGTAAAACCAAAGGAAAGAGTGGTGTTAACTTTCTGGAGACTCACGTCAGAACCTGCGAGAGCAGCAAATCTGTTTGCCTGCAGAGTACTCAGAAAGCCCTGTCACAGAGGCTGGTTGGAGTTTTTAATTTATTTCCATTCAGAACTTTAACAAATCGAGTCTGAAAGGCAGAAACTACTTCCCGTTCAAAGTACTAAAATGATGAGGTTCGGTCACATAATCTAGCACTAGATCAGAATCCCTCAGGGAAATATTTACATTTTGCCAGTTTACTCAGAGGAGTGGCTCTGGGGATCTGGAGATATCCTCTGCATATATAGTTTAATTTTTTTTTTTTTTTTGAACTGCAGGAAACACTGATGCCAGAGCTGAAGCTGGTGATTTAATCATAGGATTGCTAGAGGCTGCAGTATTCTATCTGCCCAAAAAATCAATATCTGTACTCTCAGTTATATTAAAGAAATGTTTACTTCTTCACCTGACCGAGATATTAATTTCTATATGCCATGTTGTCCAATTTTTTTTTTTTTTTTTAAGATAATGATTTGTGGGGAGAGTAGCCTAATTTATTTTGAAATCCTTTAATACTGCACAATTTTCCCGTTATTGACTGGTTATTTTGTCTGTGTGTATAGCACCATTCACATGCATCAAGATGCTCTGCGAAGAATTTGAATTGCTTTGTATGTAGGAAGCGATGCTCTTTGCTAAAACACAGCCATCAGCAGGGCAGCGTGTAGTAGCAACCTTTGTGTTGCTGGTGCTGCCGATTTCAGCTCAGGAGGTGAATAGGAGAATTCATCTGGTGCATCAGGGGAATTTAAGTAGGTGAAATGCAATTACCCGCGTTGGAATATGATCAGGATACGGGTGCTAAACCCCGGCCCGGTGAAAAGTGCCGGGGGATTTTTAATGACCGTGAGTCAGATAACGCTTTATTTCTCATCCCGAGGACAAAACCTCTATTAGCAGAGTGTCTCCTGCCACTCACAGCAGTGTTAGTCTAATACGGACCCGCAGGGGCGGGTGTCACCTCCTGTGGCAAGTCGCTGTTCCTGCATCTGCTCCCTGCTCAGAGGAGGGTGACACAGGGGTGACAGAGAGGTGCGGAGGTTTGCCGGCTGTCACGGGAACTCTGTGGCAGGACACGGGCTGAGCGGGGTGGCAGGGGCTGCTGCGGTGACACCTTCTTAGTGGCTGAACATATCTTCCCGCGGGGAGCGTGCTACAGCATCCAGCTGTCCCCGGAGGACTCCCGTCCACAGACTGACCTGCCTCCACTTCGTTTTCTTAATGAGAACCGATGAGATCGCGGCTCAAGGTGGTTGTTTATAAAAAGCACATTAAACATGTCAGGGCAGGTGATTCTCCCACTATAAAAATTGGCAGTGTAGGATTAGCTGGTGTTGCGTTGGAAACCTATTAACATTTGAAGCAGTTTGAATTAGGGGGTCTTGATAGAATTAAAATTACTTTCCTTCTCCTCTGTGAGCGTTGTTGCTGTCTTTGTGTACCTTGTAATGAGAAGACTTATAAACCAAGGAAGATGTTTTCCAAAGTCCTATGTGGAGCCATATTTCTCTGTCACATTTACAAGCCTGTATGGATAAAGGAGAAGAAGAAAATGGACAGAGGAAAGAGAAGCCAGTGAGTTTCTGCTTATCAAGCTTGACAGCACACACCGAAGCACAGAAGTGGGTAAGTGGGGAGGCACAAAGGTCATAGCCTTGGGAACAGATGTACATTGGCAATGTTCAGAACTATACAGGACACGGGGAACAGTATCTTGTTTCTTATACACTCAGCGCAAGGGAATGCAGGTAGAATAACAAGGGAAAGCATCATCTTAGTCAGGGAGCTGGATGCATGTAACTTTTTCTGAGTGGGATTCCGCTTCCTTTTGGTTTCAGGCTGACAGCCTGGAATTAACAATGTGTGCTAGTGATGGAGGCTGAGGATGTGCAACTATTTCTTCATCGCTGCATCTAAAAAGTTAGGAACCTGCAATCTGCTTCACTGCTTTGATGAGTGACCCCCAAACAGCCTTATAATAGCAGAATAAAGAATTACTACTGCTAATTTTAACCTGGTGTGAGTGGAGTGGTACCAGAATTAGTGCAGCATAAGAGGAGCTGAAGGCAAAAACCCAGGAGGTGGACAAGTGAAGCCTGAATAGTGAGTTTAAGGCAGGAACCTGGGACAGAGTTTTGAAGTACACGTTGGCCTACTGAGCAGACACAGAGAGGCAAAATGGAAGGGGGAAAACAATGACTAACATCACCCGAGGAAAAAGTGAGCGGTCTCACAAGAATGTAACCCCTGGGCCTTTCAGCACAGTGAGATGTGGTGATCTGTAGATGAAATGTGAACAGGGAGAAAATCAGAAGGACCTGAGCACTGGTGTCAGGATTTTGACCTAGAAATAGTGAAATAAAATTCAGGTTACAGAAAAATATTGCCTGCTGCATGGAAGTAGATGTGCCATTGCATATATTTCCCTAGATCAGAGTTTGCTTTAAATTAATGGGGTCGGGAGAGAGGCAACCATCACAGGTGAGCTGTGAAAGCGGGTCAGCATTAAGTGATTATGCATTATTTATAAAAATAGCCTTTGTTTCTCATACTGTATTTCCAGTCTCCTATAGAAACTCAAACACTATAGGTTTAATTTTCATCAGTCCTACTCTTTGTTTGTTTTGTTTTTTTTTAAACTTCATAATATTTTAGCTCAAAACATAAAACTATTCCTTTCAGGACTTGATCTCAGTGTCTCAAATAACTCATCTTCAGGTTTAGTTTTTTTCCATCTTGATCCTTACACCAGCACAGTACCTATATGCTCAAGTGAGTCCCTCTTTTGAATAATATCTGTATGTCTTCTGCTGGTAGAACATTTAAAAAAAAAAATCCAAATTATTTTTGTCATGCATGTCTTGGTCTTCATCTGTGGACATTAAAATATCCCTTAACATTACATCCTCACCGTAGCCCTTCACCTGGCTCAGCCATCCCCGAGTCATGCCAGCAAAATAATCATTCTTTTTCTCAATATAAAAACTCAGCAGCAGACCCATTTCCATTAGGACTCTTTGTGGCCTCTGGTCAGCTTGTGGACCTTATCTCTGGCAGACAGCATGACATTTCATGTGATTTTCACCCCTTTCTCCAGCAATGTCCAGGTTGCCTCTATTTTCTATTCCCTTGGCTCCTTCAGGTAGTACTTTCTGCATAACAGGTTCTATCAAGTGCTCATTTGAGGGGATCCAGTATATATATATATATCATATCTGCATTCAGTTTTTTTTTGGTTCACATATGCAAAAAACATTAATCCCTTTATCTAAGTAAAAGTTCATCTGCTGATAATGTCTGCAGTTTTAAAGCTCTCCCAGTACATTGCTTAGGGTTACGTTTCCTTTAGCTGGTTAAGAAGAAAAGCACTTCTGAGATCATAATAGGGGATTAACATTTACTGAATATAGCACAGGTATGACAAAGGAGAGTTTTTAAATTTTGTAAGCTCAAATATATCCTAATTATAAGGGCAAGAAATCTAATTACCATTGTCAATAACCTATCCAAAATACTGAAGGAACTAATATTCACTAATTAATAACAGTTTGGATTTCTACATATCATAAGTTTTGATTTCTTTTTCATGCATCAATAACTTGATATTACTAAAAATATAGATGGCAATCCAGTCCTGAAAACACTTCATTTAATTAAAAGCAATAATTCAATTCCATTACATGAAATTATAAAATTTATGTTGATCTTTTAATATACTTTTAAATCCATATAGGGTATAAAAAGATTTTATGTTAATTTATGCAATCTACCATTAGAAATAAAAAAAAAATGTAGTCCAGAAAGGTCACATTGTCAAATATTTTGTAATGTATTTTATGGTACCTTCTAAATAAAAATAATTAAAAGGAGTTCATGAAGTAGGAGCAATTCAGAGAGAGAGAGATTTCCTAAAATCCACAATGCTAAGTCTACTGTTAACTCCAATAGTACAGATCTTCTGAGAAAAATGGGAAAGAATTATGTTTTAGTTTATAACAGAATCCAGTGGAGAAATGAAATGTCAGACAGGCATCACATTTCAAGTAACAAGTGAACAAGTCAATATTTGCCCTACATGATAAAAATAGAGGTAACCACCTTCTATGCACAGGTCTGGGAAAATAAATATCTCAAAATTTGCATCAAAGGAAACATTCCTCCTTCATTTCAATAATGAATGATCTTGAAAAGTAGCTGTACTTATTTAAACAGATGTTCCTTTCAAAGCACTTTTTTACTATAAAAATGTGTCATGGGCCTTTTTTTTAAAAAAAGAATGAGTTCAGGTGTTTTAATATTGTAAGTAAAAATACCTTAATAATATTGGATAAACAAAAATAAGCACCATAATGACACACCTCTATTTCTACTGTTTCCAAGCATGGATGAATGGAACAAATGATTTATCAACTAGATCAATATCACTTGCTGTATCTAAAACCAGGAACATGTGAAAAGAGTGTAATACTTTCAGGCAATATTTTATGTTTTCTCCTATGCTAACCTATGGTGCCCACTGCATTCCTGTAATACCACTGTAGACCAAAAAGATCCTCTGCCTGAACGTCGAGCAAGCAATTTGCAAGCCATTTTCTATTCATGAGTTATTTTCATGACTGCAAAAGAGAGATCCCCCAGAACATGACATGGCATCTAGACTCTGCCTTATGCAGTTAAACCCACATAGACTGGAAGATCCACCACTGGTGGACTCACTTGAATAATTATGATAAGAAAGAAGCTGCAGAAAGTCAATGTGCAGGTGATGCTTTAGGGTGTATGTGATCAGTGCTCTATTACCTTTTTTCTCTCTCTTTTTTAGCTGTTTTATAACAGAATGACTGAGTTAGCCCAAAGCTTTTTACAACTGCTCTCACTTTCCTCCAATGAGTCACTAACTTACTTGGTCATCTTTTGGTAGCCCTTTGACCTTTACATCCCTTGCTCAGTCAAAATCATTCTACTGGCCAGTCTTCATGTAGGATGGATTGTCAGAAAGTGGAAAGCCTTTATTTGCATTAATGAGGCTGACAAAGACCCAGCAACACAGAGGGAGCAGAAAAGGAATTCATTCACTTCCATCCATTGCACCATGAAAGCCGATGTCTGTTATTGTAGCATATTCAGACCTTCTCAGTGTAGCTCTTTGGTTAAATGTCACGTTATACTTGGGAAATACGTGGCTCAAATTTTAACTTTCATTGCAATCTGTGATTTTGGCCACAGGGAAATTTCATTCGCTAGTTCCTTCCTGGACAGCAAGAAGACGTCCTGACTTTCTTGTCCTGGGAATGCAATGCTGTTCACCACATTTCACACTGAGTGATTCCATCAGCCCCAACAATAAGACAAGCTAAGAACTTGTGTTATAAACATTTAGCCCAGCTTCTTCAAATAGGATGTTTGAGCTGAAGAAACAGAAATTATTTCCCTCGCCCCCTGAAATCTTGAAGGAGACAGAATCCCAGATTGCACAGGAACTACCTTGTATCTAAACGTCAGGAAGGAGTGAGAAAATAACGACTAGAATTGGCAGAACCTTAATATCTAAGAAAATGCTTCGTTTTCCTTGTAGACTGTAACTGTATACATGTAGCACGTGTAACTTAAGTGCATAGATATATAGATACATGCTACATATTAAGTAATTTACATATATGCAGATAAACTGTATATGTTATAGATATAGTTATGAGTAGATCAAAAAATAAAGGGTATATGCTTTAGAATTAATATTTTATTTCTGGTGGTGCTTACCACTCTTCGTGCCAAACTGGCACTCAAAATGTGTTACACAATCTCTAAACACAGACAAAGGGTCAATTCCTTTCCTGGCAATTACATATTCTAGACAGAGCCATACTTTCTAATTTTTGCCTAGAGCTAGTGAAGTTCTCTTATTAGTTCATGTCAGTGGCAAAACTGCCACTTCAGTGGGATCAGAGTCTGATCCTGCTGCCCAGAGCAGAACACATGAAAATAAATGAACTCTCTGAGCAGTAAGTAACATGCAGACCTTTGTGGATTTCTACATACATGATCCTCTGGCTTAAAACAGACAATTCTCCATTGCAAGAAACATTAGGTCTGTAGACTGGGGATCTGGACAAATGGGTGATATGGTCATTCTTGCCTGTCATCCCCTTGAAGTATTATGCGAGTCCTTTATTTTTTTATCAGCCTTTCTATAATCTTATTTTCTACTTCTATGTGTTCAGCTTGAATTTTTCCATCCAGCTGGAGTTTCTCCATTCTGGCTGGAGCTGAATGAGCATGAAATGGTGCCACCAAAATGTTACGTGGCATGTGCCCACCTGCCTGGTGAGACTAAGGCAGGAGCTGTAGCACTTCATTCACTCCTCTCTCCTCATGCAATACAAATATAACCTTTCAGCACGTCATCTTCAGGCTGAGGGTTTTGGAAATAAGGACACATGAAGATTTCAGCCTTTTTGACAGTGAGGTTGGAGCAAATGTTATGTTCTTTTTCCTCACTTTAAAACTCGTGGAAGTGAATAACCTCCATGCTCTGAAACATGAGATCGGCCTTTGCTGGAAAGGAGAATTTGGTGGCTTGTACCTGATGTGCAGTCTCAGTTGACTGCATGGAAATTCAGGTTGACTTCGAAATGGCTGCAAAACTCTCTGCAAAATGGTTGCAATGAACAAAATTCACCAAAATTGATGAGGCTTTGCAGCTCTGTTTCTGGACTTCGAAGCCATAGTTAGGTGGAAAGTTGAGGTGAAAAGAGGTATCCTTTTTTTTTTTTTTTGTCATTTTTCTCACAGTTCTAGTTTTGGGCTGTTGCTTTGATGTCCTGCTCTGGTTGGACATCTGTCAAAGAAGGAAACTGTCCTTCCTGTTCACTGAATTGCTCCCTTTACTTTTACAGTCCTGACAGCACCAAGGAGAGATGCTAACTGGTCTGAATGCTGTGAGGATAACAGTTTTGAAGGATAGAGGACCAAGATTTGGGAAGTTGACCAAAGAGAATGGCAAAAACCTGTGGGTGTGAGGGAGACTACAGACCTACAGGGAGGAAGACTGATGCTACCAGCAGGCAAAAGAAATCACGGGGGCACCAACAACACGTGAGGAGATAGAGGTATGGGGAATTGATTTTGATTTGTATGGCAGAGGGTAAATGAATATGGCAAGATAGGATACCTGGGTTTAGGTGAACAAAATAACTGCTCAGGAGCCACTTGATGTTTTGTTTCGCCTTTTTCCTTTTCCTTGTTGCACGAACAATTGTGTTCTTGTTTGCCTCCCACCACTCACCCTCCCTATTTCAGAGATTTAAATTTTCCAGAATTTTTTGTTCTGGAAATAAGTTAGTTTTTGAAGGGAAAAGGTTCTGTATGGAGAGGATTATGTATTCCAATGTTGTTTATGTGGATAATTTGGAAGATGTACTGTGAAAAGGTTTGTATTTGCAGGACTTGCTTTCTGAAGCGATTGAAAGGTGCCAGGGAGAATGCACTTCTCTTTCTTCCTCCCTCATGGAGTCCTTGTGTGATGCTAATCAGAGCAGATTTGTAGAGTGCATAGTAAATAAAGCCTGAACAAAGGGACTTATACTGAGGAGAAGTAAAGAAAGTTGTCTACTTGTTATGAAGAGTAAAGTACTCTAAAGTACTATTGTGTACTCTTAATGGCACTAGTCTTGTAGGGAAAAGGAAAATCGTAGGGTTAAACCAGCCTGTAAGCAGTCATAGCATGCTGATTTAAAGTTTCCATTTAAAGTTCCCGAGGCAATTGCGAATAGTGTTTTCCTGTTTGTTTGGGGTTTTTTGTTGGTTTTTTTTTTTAATCTTGATTTTTGAAACATTAATATTCTTTAGAAAAAGGGATTTTTGCTTTCACTCAGTATAATTGTGTCTGTGGTGATGCATAAGCACACCCTTCTGACCATAACAACTCAACTTAGAGATCTTTGAAGAAAACTTGGCAAAGAGACCTAAGGTCAAAACCCGGTATGAAGCTGTTATTCCCAGCCTCACAGTAAACACAAAATTACTGGCCTGCCTGAATAAGAAAATTGCTATTTTACCAGTGGTTGATTTGCTGTCTGGATAGATCTCTTTAGCTTAAGAACTTTCTGTTTAAGTAATCTTGGAGCAATTTATTTTTGTTTCTAGCTAAGCCTGAACAGTAAATGTATAGGGGAAAATATCTGTGCAGCGAAACTAAACATTTGAAAGTCATGGTATATCAAAGGTGATTATATTTACTAAATTACAAGAGGCCAAGGGTTACCCAGTAAGGCTGCAGACAGTAAATGAGGGATACCAAAAAAAGATTAATTACATACGTTACAATACTATATCAATGAAAATTGCACAATGAACTTGTTTATTACAGCAATTCAGTTTCATTCCCAGCTGGTGTGTAAATACAATAAAAACGTTTATATATTGTTTGGCTAAATATATTAGCAAAGAAGATAATTGTTTCTTCTTCAGTTTACTAGAAGATAAAGAAGGAACAAGTGAGCTGGGATAGGATATGCCTTCTTTGCATCAGTCTTTACCTGGGGCAAGATTGGCTTTTGTGCCTTTGACATACCCAGTGTCCAGTGTCTCTGGGAATGTAGACGACTAATAGAGGAAGACCAGGCAAGGGATAGCTTAAATAAACAGGAGAAGCAGAAGCCTGTGGGACAGGATATGCTCAAGGATGCTGAGGGAACAGTCTGAACTTACTGCAAGGCTGCTTTGTTATCTCCAAGAGGTTGTAGCCATCTGACGATGCCCCAAATTACTAGAAAAGGGCAAATCAATCTACATCCATTAAAATCAAGGGGAAGGATTCTGAGAGCTATAGGGCAGTGAGTCCACCTTTGTCCCTGAATAAGGTTATGGAGAAAATTCTATTGATTTGCTGTTTAGAGGGACACATTAAAAAAACCCCAGCATGGTGACTGTAGTGGCTACTTTGCATTCACTGTGGGAAAATTGTGTCTGACCAACCTCTGATTGCCTTCGGGGATGAGATGACTGCCTTGGTGGATGAGAGGAGAGCAGAGGATGTTGTTTATTCTGATGGCAACAGAGCCTTGGCCACGGTCTCCCATAGTAGTATTTCCACAGCCAAAGTGGTAAAAATAGGCTGGACAGATGGAAAACTTGCTGTGCTGCCAAAAGATTATGATCAGTGGTGTGGAGTCCAACTGGCATGTGATTATTAGTGGCATTCCTCAGCAGATGATACAGGGGCAAATGCTGATTAATGTCTCTATTAATGAGTGGAGTGGTGGGAACGATGATAAATCCTCATTGAGATTGCAGATGACACCAGTGCAGGGACCAACGAGTAAGCTGGAGGGAAGGTCTGTCATCCAGAGATAGTTCAATAACCTCGAGAAACGGGCTGACAGAAATGTCATGGAGCTCAGTAGTGGCAGACTGAAGAACATAAGGCTAGGGGAAGATCTAAATGTCACTTTCAACTTCTTAAAAAGGATTTATAGAGAAGATGGAGCTAGACTTCTGTCAGAGTTTCACAGCAAAAGGGCAAGAGGCAATGAACAGAGGCTGCAGGAAGGAAAATTGTAATTAGATCTAAGATAAAAAATTCCTCACTGTGAGAATGGTTAAACAGTGGACCTGGTTGCTCAGAGAGTTTTGGATTTTCCGTTTCCAGAAAAAACTACATTTAAATTATCCCTTCATTGAGATGAGAGTTGGATATAGACAACTCACAAAGTCTTTCCAACCTGACATATTTAATAATACTGTGAAGAGGAGACTGGTGACCGCAGAATTCTAGGATACAAGTTTATAATGTCAGAAAAGGCCTGTTAGACAGTCAGGTCTATCATTTACCAATTAAAAAAGAAAAAAGATAATTGCTTGATACAGACATAGGGGAGGTGTCAATTAGACTTTGCTGTTGGTGTGAATGTAGGCTGGGAACTAGCACAATTACTGTCCTCCAAAAAACATTGTAGTGTCTTTTGACACTACACTTTCAATCTTTGAAAGACAAATTTTAGCAAAGCAGCACACCACACACATAGCTTAGCTTTATTTGCAGCATGACTGAGGATGGAGCTCACCCTAATTTGTGTCCTGCAGATAAAATAGAATCTGGACCTATAGAAGGACTTGGATAGGAAGTATCACAAACTCCTGGCTGAAAACTGCACAAGTTTACGAGTGACTCCTGTCATTGAAACTTCTCAAATCTTCTGTCCTGGAATGTTAGCAAATGTTTTCAAATAATTTCTTGTAAGGGTCACAGTTATCTCTAAAGCTACATTGGAGTAACTCTTGCTCTATGTAGTACTTAACCAACATGTAGTCATGCTGACTTTGATCAGATATAGACAGTTTCTTACATTTGACTATTTCAGGCCCGTCTTCTGAAGGGCTTAATGCTAATCTCCTCTATGCTATTCATATCATTGATGAGGGTTTCCTTGTCATAGACAGGCATAAGAAAGTCAGAGTTTTAAAATCTGATTCAGGTGTCAATAAAACTATGCTCATCCTCAGGAAAGAGGAAAAACTTCAATCATTTCAAAGAATTTAGGATGTATTTTTAATTATGCTGGTAATTGTGTTTCACGCTGTGACATACTTGTGATTTTGGTATGATTTCCTTTACCTCACTGTGTGTGAGAGCACTTATTTCTTCCTCTTTTAACTCTTGTGGTACCAGTTCTCAAACCAGTGTGTGTAATTGAAATGCGTTTGTATGGAGAATGTTCTGGCAGATAAGCACATCTTCTGGAGCCAAAATATGCTGGTACAGACCCACTTCATGCTGTGCTGAGGAGCGATTTGGTGTTTGGTATCTTGATTGCTATTGCTATCACCCTTAATTTCTGTATTCTGTGTGGACATGCAGACCAAGCATTACCTCCTGCTCTTAGTCTGGTTAACCATCTCCTTGACTCCCTGAGGGATGAGGCTGCCCTGCTGATTATTAGCAGTGTGCACTTAGCAGTGTGGTTTTATATAAGTTTGTGCATTAATATTGTCCACTTGGGGTTAACATATGTAAGTTTTTTCCAGGCTCTGAAGCAAAACCAGACAGGGAGCTAATGGATGATAACTTTGCAGTGATGTGTATTTATGGTGATTTGTCCCTTAGCATCACTCTTTAGGGTGTGCCACGAGACCTGAATATCAACGTGCAGTTGCAAAATAAGTTAATTTAGACACTACATTAATAAAATTTTCTTCTTTATGCCAATGCTATAGTTTTATAGGTCAATACTGCATAAAGTCTTTGGCTGTACATACACTAAGTTGCACTATAAAATGAAGTTAGAGTGAAATAAATTCTTTTCATTTTTTTTCCATCAAAAAAAAAATTTATTTATTTGAATAATTTTTGAGAAAATTCAGAACATGAACCAAACATCTGTATCCGTTTTCTTTCTGGCAGTACAGCCTTAAGCCTAAGGAATTCGTAAATGACTTTTTGTTTTAAAGAATTGTTTCTGCCATGTCTTGCCTTGATTCTACTCACTTTGCAGAGATGAAAATCAATGCTCTAAACCTTTGGGATTTTGTTGGGTTTGGTTTTGAAGGGATGTTTTAACTGTGATAATCACAAAATAACTAAAGAAGGAGGATTTATGTTGAAAGTTTCCCTTTAAAAGTCAAGCATGACTGCAGGAAACTTAATTGATCATTCAGTCTGTACACATTATATGGGCATTGAAAAGCGAATCTTAATTTTCTAACATTTTTGTTAGGATTATTGAGATCTCTTCTTTCCAAGATGGATCCATGGCTCAGGAAACAAGTAATGTAACACTGAGTTTATTATTACACAATTCACAGCCTCAGATTCGACTTGGAGATGACTGGAAGTCATTACATCTGACAACAGCTCCATAAATTTACGTCAAAGGGAATGATGCTTCCAGTCTGGTTTGTTAAGGGCTTCCGTCTGCCTAATAAAATCATCTCTATTATTGGTTCAGATTTCAAAGACTAAACAGGCTCAGAAAACAACCATTCAGGGAAAGACTCGAGAGGGCAGTGGGGTTGAGCAAATAAACACTGGCATTCCTCACACCTCCCAGGAGCTTTGATCCACAGACCTCAGCCCCTCTTGATAAACAAACCAAAGGCAGTTTGCTGGGCTGTTTTCCTTGAGAGAGTCCGTGATATTTCCTCACAAATATAAAGATGTTGTGTTCAATCACCGATGCCGCGTGTGAGGTTGGAACTGGGGATCTGTCTCTCCCAAAAGCAATAATTTTCTGATTTAGAACTTAAACATTTTTCTGAATCTCACGAAAAAGTTTTTCAATCCCGCATTCCCACTGTTGCAATTTAGTGTTTATAGGATTACATCTTCGGCGTGAGACAGTCATTAGTTCCCTGTTTCAGTGGAAAACACGGCACCTGACAAGCTGTCGAAGCCATATCTTTTAGTACACATCCTATATGTCTCTTGCTCTCTAAATAAGCAGCATGAAAGTGATGAATGTGTAGATGTGGGCAGACAAATAATTAGTACAAGCCTCTTTCATGCAAGCATGTTAAAAATAGGTATGAAATTCAGGAATTTAGGTCAGATTAATTCCATACCTGGAAAATTATCTAGTTTTGTTTCATTTCCCACTAATATAAACAAAAAAAGGAGCTTTTGGTTTTTCCTGTCAGTCATGGTGTGTGCAAATTTATCAGTATTTCAGAAACTTATTTTTTGAAAATGACATGAAGTTTTTTTCTTGTTAACTCAGGCTTTTTTTTTTTTTCTTTCCTTTGCACTGCATTTCCAAGTGAGATTAAACCTCTTATAGCATAAACTGATTGTATCCCAAAGTAATTTCATGTAGCAGCTATAGGCCAGTGACTATTCAGCATTTCTTTGAGCGGGCCTGACAGGTGTGCAGGTGGTGGTTGCCCTACTAAGTTGCATCTTCTTAAGTCAGTTTCCCTGCTGGTGTAAACTGATGCCACTCTGTGTAATTCAAAGGGCATGTCTGAATTTAGCTGCAGATGCATTATATCAGAATAGCACATTCCAAATATGTGTTCTAGGCATATTCAGACCATGTAATCAAAAGCTGAGGCAAGACCTAAATATGAAAGCTGCAGTCCAGCATCTTCTTAAGCGGGGAAGAAAATGGTAATGTGGAATTCAAAAATATGTATTGTGGGTTTGGGGATACCTCAGTGTAAGTGTAGTAAAACTCAAATGCTAGATTTGATTTTCCTTGTCCCCTTACGTCCCCATTTTCCTGTTGCCATGCCATCCTCAGTTTTATTAGGATGCCTGTTTATAAGGCCATTCTTTCAGCCCGATCAAGGAATTGATTTGGGCTAATAAAAAAAGCAGTCAGGGAAGGTTTTTTTCATTTTTAAGAGAGAATCCTAATCAGAAATGTAGCACAGACTGGATAATGATAGTGCCAGCCCAGTAGAAAGCAAAGTGTACCATAAGAGAGGAGAAGGAATAGTTTAAGCTGCTGTTGCTACTGAACACTTTACATTTGAAACAACAGAGTTCCAATAAACACACAAGTACTGCTGTGGGCTTTTTTCAACGAGAGACTAACAGCTGCCCACCAGAGCACAACACGTGTCAAAGGACAAACAAGCAGCTTTACTTATCAGAGATTCAAATTAAGTGGGAAAACTGAGTTGTTAGGAGCCTATTGCATTAATTAAAAACAGCTACAGAATATCTCAGAGATGCTGTTTCTAAAGCTTCAGCGTGTGAGTTGAGAATTTGACTCATAATCTGACACCAAATAAAAAGTAAACGATATGAGAAAGTGTCAGACCAGAGGGAGCAGATTTGCTGGCTGTTACCTTGATACCTTTTTTGGCAGGCAATATAGGCTAAAGGATAAAGGATTTTAAGCAGCCAAGAGGGTGCACAAGTGAACCAGGGTCAATATCACAGGAGGAAATAAAAGACATGCTCTGCCCTAGAGTCTAACACATAAAATTGAATAAGCTGTCAGCTTTATGTAACTATTTACCCTAGGGTGGAAATTAGTAGTTACCTTAGCAACACTAGTATCACCTGAGACATAGCCATGCTGACTCTGATTTACAGAGATGCATTCACTTTGACAATGTATTAAATAATCTTCCTGAATGTTTTACTGTGTTTTTATGACGAATGAGACATAGTGAAACCGAGAAAAATGTTTTCTCCGGATTTCAGAATATAAACTGCTAGTCAGACCCTTACCTGGCATAAATCTATAAGACTTCATTTGCCAATGAAATGATGTTGATTTATTGCAATGGAAGAACCAGCTCATCATTTTGAGCAGTGCCATGGTTTATTACCAGTCACTCTTTTTACTTGTCAGCTATGAGAGGGTTTGATTTTGTAATATCGTGGTCATGAAAATGGTTAACAACCCTCAGTGCTGCCAGATCTACTGGGGTAATTGAAATGTGCCTTTATCACTAAATTGAGGGTTGCCTTAGATTCCTTTCTGCCACAGAATGCTTCAAACATTAAGGACACAGCAAAGAAATCATTACTGAAATCACAGCTTTTTATCAGGAAAGGTCTGAATTTGGTCCTGTGATACTGCATGGTTCATATTACATGCTAGTTGAATTATTTAATCCAATAAAGTTGTCAGCAGTCTGAGCTTCCTTATACACATACCACACAACCATCTCATCTTCAAAAGATGCATTAAAGTATGTTAAACTTTATTTTAAATACTCAAGCAAGAGTGAGTCTGGTGTCTCCCAGACTAACTTGTTATTAGCTCTCAATACATGTAAACTGCTCCTTATTTGGATGCTAAATTTACCACATTTTTAGCTATTTCACCTCATGTATTGTGGGTGAATTCTTATACTGCAGATATTCAGATTACTTTAAAGTATAGGTACTCTGCACACTCTGGAAAGGGTTATCCTTATTCTTCTCCATAGTAAAAAAACCAGATTGAATTTATGGCATTCCTTTCTCAGTTATTTTGGGGATCTTCATGGAACTCTACTAAAATCTCACCTTGGAGCACAGGCACCAAATGGTGGAACCTCCTACCACCTGTAGACATCTTGTCCTCAGAGGCAAAAACACGTTCCTAATGTTGTTTCACTTTTTTATGCCTCCCAGGTTCTACAGCTTACGGGGTGTGAGGAAGCCAGGTATTGATTTTCATTTTGTTTTTCTCCAGTTATATACTATTTTTCCACCTGGAAGCCTTGTCCTGTCAGTTTTGAGAACTTGTTCTTTTGGCCAGGATTTCCAGGCACGTGTTGGGCCCATTCTGAGTGGAGAGTTTCAGTCATGATGGAAATGGCTTATGAGCTATATGCAGAAAGTCATGACAGCTACCACATGCACAAAAATCTGAGGCATGTGCAGGGGGTACATGCTGTGGATGGAAAAAAAAGACTCAGTAGATTTTCTTTGGTGCAAGTTTTCTGGAGCAAACTCTGGTGCACTGAAGGGACATACTCTGGAAAGGTGTATCTTTATTCTTCTCCCTAATAAACAAACCAGATTGAATTTATGGCATGCCTGTCTCAGTTATTTTGGGGATCTTCTTAGAACTGTACTAAAATCCCACTTCATTCTTTATCACCAAGCATATTTTCGTGTGTTTTACCTTATCAATACACACTGTTGCTTTAACAACATGCTAAGAACTCAATTCATGCCTTTCTGTAGCAGAAAATTGGAGTGGGGGTATTATTACTTACTACACTGTAACCTTCATGCCTTCTGCAGACATCACTAGGCATCACCTAGACTGCTGATAAAATTATTCAATAATTTTGGAGGATAGATTTATCCGTACTAAACTTTGCTAATAATGCCTTTACACTCTATAACCAATTTTTAGAGATCTGCCAGCGATTCAACTCTTATTCCACTTATTGTGCCTTGTTAATTTTTTGTTAAAATCTTGCCAAGAAGAAGCTAGTAAGAGGTTAAATGCATTTAAGAAATGTTGTTCCACTGATGGCATTGCCGTCTAAACTAGGCATTTTATCATGCCCAGAAAGAGATAACAGAACTGTATCTTTAAATAAGAACCACTTCTCATGACTAGCATTAAATTTTCTGGGTTTGATGCCATAGAATCTTGAGGGAACTGGCTTTTATTTTTTGTGTAAGGTTTGAATCAAGACAGTGTTTGGTTAGTACCCCCAGCAATCTCTTTGTCATAAACCTTTTCTAATTTCAAAATTTGATCTTGACTTTTTAAATCCTTTAAAATATTTTCATATTGATTCACATCTTTGATTCAAGCCAAGGTTCCTTGTTTGCAGGATGACCTCTTCAAAACTCTTCAGAAATTCCTTAATTTCCTTGAAAACACCGACTCCAGTGAGGTTAAAGCATAGTATTTTTAAAACAGGTACTGCTACAATATCATATTCTCTCATTATATTAATGATTTTTTCCATCCCTGTATTAGACTTGGTGTTCTTGCCATAACATTTTATTACACGTGGAAACCTCCTCTTGCTTTGTACCAATTACAATTGAAAATTGAGATGTGTATATCTATTTACCACTACTTCTGATTTTTCTGTCTATGGTTAATAAGGGCCTACTTTGTCACTGAATGGATTTTTTCTCTTCCTGATATACAAAAGCTGTATCTTTTTCTTTGTTTCATGTTGGTTACAGGTTTTGTTTCTGATTTTTACCTAGGGCTGTAAACTTCGTTATTGTCTTCTAAAATTAAGGGTTTAAAATTAACTTTATGTTAATATAGCAAAAAAAAAGTGAAATATATTTTCAGAATAATGGATTGATTTGTAGCCAATTTAATTTTATCAAAAACAGTGATTGATCAAATATTTAATATCTGTATTTTCAGCAGGAATTTCACTTTTAACTAATTAAAATTTTCATGGAATTAACCTGCTCATTCTGGGGTGGAGGAGGGTGTTAGTAATTTCCAGGATTTCAGTATTTTTTTTGTTTATACCTACCTGTTATTTTCCTTCATATACTTTTCAGTTTATTTTGCATACTCTGTCATCTTTCGATATGAAATCAGTGTTTGTTTAGCTTTTTTCTTATACTTCATATTTCTATTCATTGAGAATAGCTAAATGAGGTCCCTGGTCCTGTATGGAGCTTCAGTGATTTGTGGTTTTTAAATAAGTGTTCAAAAGACTACTAATGAAATAAAGCATAACCCTGGAGAAACGGTGGGAACAGGTGAATATCCATTCCCTTGTCTCACCAAACATATGGAAGAAAAGATTATTTAAATGTGCCTGCTTGGGAGCTGGCTCCTGGCATTAGAGATCTCCGCTGTATTCCTTCCATCATAAGCTAACTGTAGTGCTTGTGAAATGCATGGAGCAGACTAATTCCCAGATTTGTTACTGTGCCACTGAAACACTTGTGAGTGAGACGTCTGGTGCTGGTGTTTGTGGCTCTGCTCTAACTCATCACTTTTTCTCTTCTGTGTAAGTACAATCATGCTGCTCACCAAGTAGTTTTCTATTCAAAAGTCATCTTGGACCAGCCATTCAACAAATATTATTCTTGCACTCTTCCTGCTTTCTACAGCACTCAGGAGCTCATCCCACAGAGGAGTTTTGTCATTACTTGAACTAGACCTTAATGATTTGTGTGTTCTATAAAACACTTATTTGTTTTCATTGCAGTAAATTTAGTGTGCAGAAGTCTGAACAGGTGGGCATAAAGTAGAAAACTCTCTTTAGCTGAAATGTTTTCACTGTAGAAACAGTCATCAGGGTTCACAACTGAACAGTCTTGAGCCGTGGCTCACCCTCCTCCAGCACCTTCTTGTGGAACAGTTGACTGGACACTTTGACTCCTCTGTTTCCATTGCTAGAGTTACCAAAAATTCTCTTTCCTAGCAACCTATACTCCGAATCAGCCACCATGTATTAAAGGTTTCAGGAGTTAAGGACAGGCTTCCTAAAAAAACAGTGAGCTTGAAAGCAAATGTTGAGCAGGGGGGAGAAAGGGTTGAGTTTGACAGATGAAACATGGTTTTAATTGCTTTGAGAGCTGCAGAAGTGTCCAGAGAATGGATGATTCTGTGAATTCCAGGGTGTCTTGCCCTGTAGTGTTGCAAGGGCACAGTACAGGTGCATGAAATAAGGAAGATCACGGGTAAAATAGAGATGTATAACAGCTCTAGAAAACAAAAAAAAAAAGAAGTCAGAAATAGATTTTTCTACTTGTAAACACACGGATAACACTAGAGTTTGACATCTGAAAATAAAGGTTAAAATCAGCTCCTTAGGTGCAAAGGAAGAAAAGCAAACATTTTTTGCATATATTTTTGGATCCTGTGGATTTCTTCTATAACAGTTCCCTTGGAATTGCTTCTTTCCTGATAGGAGGAACTAATCTTTATGTACAGGAGCAGTGCCTGAAGAAATCATTAGAGCAATGAATATTTCAGAGTGAGCATGGGGAGCACTTCAGGGAGAAAGGCATATCAGCAGGAAACCTGTTCTGAAGAAGTTTATGGGATATTAAATCATTTCCTGGCCTCTTTTTTGCATGTTAGAAGATCGTTATATTGGCAACATGCATGCATCACAATTTTGAAAGCTGGATTTTTCCCTACTGCAAGGGGAGAGGGTTAACAATAGCTATGCAAGAAATGTGTTATATTTCTTAATTTATTTGCTGCAATAGTGCTTGGATTCTGCTTTTATTGTTTGTTGGTACTTTTTTTGATGGGAGTCATGAATGACCAAAGAATCAGCATAAAAAGCTAGTCCTTGTCAATCCATGAATACGTGGGGTGAGAATATGATACTGGGTACAGTGAGAGGTGGAAGTTTGTATCTTGCTGCTGATTCCACTCTCATCCCCTCTGCAGTGACATGTTTCTGGAAAGAACACTGACTCCTGCTCTGCCTGAGTCCTCATAGAAGTGAAATGAGATGCTGTCACCAGAACAAACATGTGCGTTATCTCTGTGTAAGGTGGAGGCTCAGAGTTCCTGCTGCTTATTGCTTTTGTCCTCAGGACCAAGCACAAAAGGTCTACACCATTTTATGGGATTTTTCACCTAGTTAGTGAGGAAAAAAAAGGGAGGAAGGAAGGAGGAAGCCTCAGTTTTCGTGCTGGGGGCTGCCTGCTCCATGCCACTGTGAATAGCAGGCTTTGTTTCAGTTTGGTCACCCCAGAGTTCTGTGCCTGCTCTGAGGGACAAGGACTCACAGACAGACCCTCAAGTCTCACTGCCCAACAGTGACAATGAAGAGAGTGCCTATTTGGTGGTTTGTGTTGAACTTACAAAACTGTGCCATACCTGGTTGGGATGGAGTTGATTTTCTCCATGGCAGCCTCTGTGGTGTTTCACTTCTGAAACTGTCTTTGTCTCAACCTATGAGTATTCATCATTTGTTCTTGGACTTCTTCCCCCATCCCACTGGAGGTGTGGAAAGGAGTGACTAACTGGTAGGAGGCTTTGCTGCTGGCCAAAGTCAACCCACCACAAAGGCAGGATATTTCCAGACAGATGGCCTCACGAAGACAGCAGCTCCCAGCTTCTGCTACGTTAGAAACCTCTGCTTCATGTGTAGATAATATACTTGTCACAGCTCAAGGCAGCTTGTGTCACAGATCAGGAGCTCCACAGCATAAGGAGCCTCTCATTACAGGGGATGGAGAGAGAAACTGTCTTGAGATGAAACCTCACTAAAAAGGTTTTAAAACAAATTTAAGAAGTGAATAGGTATGAATTGCCGGGGCCAGGTGTCATTCACCCATGAATATGAAACTGGTGAACTGCTAACTGTGGTTTGCAATATATTCTTTGTGTCATCCTGGGTATCCAAGGAAAGAAAGTGGTAAGTATGACAAAAACTTTTAAAAAGAGCTCCAGAGTAATCCTAGTTAATATAAACAAGTAAATCAGATTTCCACGAGGATAAAAATTGGCAGGAGCTATAAAATAAAGAGAATTAATTAGCAGACCTATGAATAAATATGATGCAGCAAATGAAAGTGGATAGTTTTTTTTGTAAGAGGAAGCCTTTCTCCCTCTATGTGGCAGACACAGGTGATACAGTCAATGCCATTTACCTAGTTATGTAAAACAGCCCTGAAATACAGGGCTTACTGAACAACAGGAAATTATCATTAGGAGGTGTCTTTGCTGGCTGATAAATCGTTAAGAGATTGGGCTTTATAATGGAACTTCATTATCAGTGAGGCCCCAGGTCATCTGTTTGGGACTCACAGTGCTTTATATGCAAACATATTTTCTATTTGGAGAAAAGGGTGAATTGGAAGGTTAAACATGGTGATAGCAAGCAGACTGTAGAGATGACTTCTGTGGTGAACAATTAGATAACAGTGTCAAGAAACAATGTTGATACTGTTAAGTAATAGATATTCTCAGTGTATGTTTCTTAATGTGGTTTTTTGCTAAGCATAAATTGGGGTGAACACTGTCACATGTTTCTGTGGGTTGCCTGCACACAAATGAGTTCAGAAAGGACAAGGACACTGACAAATGTTAAACTTGGGGGATCTGCATGTTAGAGCCAGATCTGAGTGACTCAGAATAAGTATCATAAGTGTCGTGGTTTTGCTCTGGGTCAATTTGCTTTTACACCCCCCACACAATTACTATTAGTTGAGAGAAGGTTTATGCAGACAAAAGAGACTGG
>JAYRBT010000001.1:7810812-7822191 GCA_036023395.1 Myiotriccus ornatus
AACCTTCTCTCAACTAATAGTAATTGTGTGGAGGGTGTAAAAGCAAATTGACCCAGGGCAAAACCACGACATTTTTTTGGTGGAGAATGCGGGCAGAGACTGCCCAGAGAGGCAGTGGCCGAGTCAAACCCCGACAATAAGGATCAGTTTAAAGCTGCCTTACCTAAACATTTCTGGTGTAACTGCAAATACACACTGGAACTCCTCCTACATTCATGCCAAACTTAGTGGAGAGCTGGGAATAGAGTGACACAAATTACTAGATTAACTAAACCATTACTTTCCAGTGAAACAATATTTCACCTGGGAAACTGGAAAAAAATGAGCAGTACAAAAAGCTGTGCTCTTGGTATTTACTGAATGTTAGATCAGCAGGTATTTGTTAATCATTACCAAGGATGGATTGGTCACAGAAGCTAAATTTGTCGTGTCTACATGTGTCTCCAGACTGGTGGTTGGGAACACTGGGATGTGGGAAAGGGTATTTTGCAAATTCCTTTAGCTATAACAATCTCTCTGAGAAAAGGAGGACTTGTCTTGACATATTCTGCTGTAGTGTGTACGCAATCCTAATCATACCTAATACTAATATTATATATGTACTATGTATTATTTTACTACAGCATATATATAATTTTGTTAAAAGAAAATTTGCTTTACTTAATGGTACATGTATATATTAATCTTGGAAGGAAATGTGGGAAGAAAAAGAGTGACTAATTTCCAAACTAATATAGAAAAGGACTAGATTTCTAACCTGTGTAGGGAGGGATAAAGGCCAAGACTTGCTAAAGAAGTGACCTAAAGAAGAGCTCCCTAGGCTGTAATTAGGCATCTGTCTGCTTTGCTGTATTGCAAGGCACCTACCACAAAATCATGTTGAGGCTGTTTGTTCATCACACTTCAAGGCAAACAAGTGCCTTTGGTATCCAAACTTGAGGAAGATATGTTTAAGGTTCTTATCCAAAGTACAACAGTCTTTGTAAGAATTTTCTAGCACCATTTGTGGTGCTAAGTCTCAAGATTTGAATGGGGGGGGGGGGGAAATTTACATTTTGAAACACCTGAAAATTAAAAGTGTACTGAAAAAACCTAATTTTTAAAGTTATCATGTTCTCTTTTTTTCTTCTCTCTCTTTCTGTCTTAGAAACATATTTAAGCCTCTAAAGGGTTTGTGAAAATATACATTCAGCCCTGCTTTTCAAAGTTTAGATCAGGTGACGGTTCCAAGATATATCCTTCTGTGGCAAATAATTGACAGACTCCAACTCATGGGAGAATCCAAAAGCTTTGTCTTATGCCCCTGTGACTTCAGCAGTGTTTTCCTGGATGGTGGATTAAGTTTGCTGAAGCAAAAAAATGATGATCTGTCTGATCTATTCCAACAGTATTGCCAGATGTAAAGGCGATTCATCAGTGTTCCCCCTCCAATAGTAACTATCTCAAGTGGGCAGTAAAGAATGACCAAACTGAGTATCATATGGGAAAGATCAGAAGTTGGAGCAGTATTTTCCTTGCTCACTTTGTATTTGGTTGTGTATCCATGCATTTTCATCTAGAGTTGCATGGGTTGCTCGAGCATTTAATTACTTGAATCTCAATGAGCTGAAACTGCTTGGTTCAAGAGACAGCACAATAAAAGTATTCTCCTGAGGTGGCTATATCATTTTTTTTAAGCTTTACTGACAAGCTAGAAATAGGCACAGGTTTTAAATGTTGCCAATAACTGTATTCAAACAGCATGGAAAACATGAACCTACGTTTTCTGCTATACCTGAGTTCCATCAGGAACAGCAAAAGCAGGAGTGTGGGCTTCCCAGGGAGCTGCCTAATTATCTGGCTGGCTACACACCAGCTTTGGCCGTGTCATAGCCACTGTGATAAACTGTACCAGTTGACAGTGTCCCAAAAGGGGACAGTCTGGTGCTGAACCTTCCCACTCCTGTGTCGCTGTGTAACTAGGTTAAGGAATGGGAGCACTGACTTCACGGTAGCTCGAGTTTTTCAGCTCCTGAAGTACACAGACTATAGGTGTCTTGCCAACATCAAGGTGCCGAGGAGGATCAGACTAGCCAAGAGACTCAGGGAAGAGGGGAAATGTAAAAATAGTTCAAGCTTGAATTGTGCTTTTCTCACTTATTGAGGAAAAGTGGATGTCTTCCAGCTCTGTGTATGAATGGTGTCACTGGGGTATTTGGTATCCAACTAAGCATGCAGCTACCATGTGTCAGTAATTATAAATGAGGCAATTCTTTCTCAAATTTGCTACTTCACAGTGTTTGTGTGGGTTTTTTTCCGTTGTTTGTTTGATTTTTATTTTAAAACTAATTTTTCCCAGAGTTTGCATGAGAGGGGAAAGGTTTCTTGTGTAGTAGGACAAAAAGTGCATGGACTTTGGATACAAATCCAGCTGGAGGAAAACATCACCAAAGAAATCCAGATAGTCAGTGACTCATGTAAAATACAGCTTGACATTTGAGCATGCAAGATGATTGGTGGGATGTGGCTAAAACAACTCTCAATTTTCTATGTCTCTTTATAGAGGAGGCTGTCAAATCTGGAACAGAACATATGATTTATTTTTATTTCAGGGTAAAAGTTGTCTTTTTGATTTTCAGTCTGCAAAAGATAAGCGCTTGCCAGTGCACATTTATAAGCAGCCAAAAAAAGAGAGCATACTTGGGCCAAGCAAGAGTAGAACTAGAGTTACAGACCCTGATTTTTCTCCACAACACAACTTATAATGATATGTTTGTTGTTTTAAAAGGCCTAACTTTGTGGTTTTCACTAGTTTAAGTAAGTAAAGGTCATATTGTTGGAATCCTTATGTTCTGACTTTGATAAGTAGAATAGGAATAAGAATTCTCCCCTTACAGATGAATAATCCTTTTCAGACTTTCACTCAATTATGCACTATGGACTATATAAATATGACCCTTTTGCCACTTGGGAGATAATCTGAGCTTCGGTTTAACAAGCCTTATTTATAACACGGTATTCTTTCCACTTTAAATGTTCAGTTTTCTGGGATTAACTTCTGCTTGAGACAAAGAATGTTCTGCTTGGGTTTCCACCTGAAAAGGAGGTACAAGATAATCAATGCTAGATTTGAAAAATGGTAAAAAATAACAGCATAAGGTCTGACCTTCCTGCATATTGCTATCATTTCTCCTGGGGACAGAGGGTGGGTAGGAGAAGACAGAGAGAATTAGAGAAAAAGTTGTGATAAGCCTAATTCTTGTTATAATTGCCTGTTAAGGTCACTTCTCTGCCAGTAAGGTTTGTGTGCTGCCTCTTCCTCCAAGCTCTGCTTCAATTCCTAGTTTAACTGTATGTGCTTTTCTTTTGGTTACCAGTGACTTGATTGTGCTAGTAGCATTACTTTACTGTCATAGAACTCTACATGGAGGGGATAATACTGTGCAGTGCAACTTCGCTTTGCTTAGAGGTTACCTGTTTCCTTAATACATCCACTTTCACTTATAATACTACTTTGGAAAGACAAATGCCATAATCCATGGATGATTAAGAGGCTAGACTAATTCTGCCAGGTCAATGTTTTCTTAATCTACCCGTAATCAGATTAAACACCTTATTTAGAGGTTAGTGACACTGCAGATTGCAGAACTCCAAGGGACATGTCACAGTGTATCATGTAGCAGGAATTGTGATTTTACTGGCCATTTGTAACTTAAAATATTTTGCTGAGTATAAAGAGTGAATTAAGGAATCCAAAGGTGTATTTTAGCTCAAGTTAAAATGAAAGTTCTCATCTGTCAAGCTGTATTGGCTCATTTATCTTTTCAACACAGTAGTCACTAAAAGAAAGCATTATCTTAAAGATTTCTGATAAATATTTGACCACTGTAATGCCTTTCTGTGTATGTATATATGTATATATACACACACAAAATCCAGATACTCTGCTATTTATGCTTAAAGATGAGGGAACTATTTTCGTAAGAACTTTCTGCAACTAAAAGGTGCACAGTGAGTTGCACTGTAAATATTAGTGAATCAACACAAAATCAGTCCATTACTCGGAGAACCCACAAGCTGTTTTTCTTTATTTCAATATCAACTGTAGTCATAACATTTTTGGTATAGTTATTGGCAATAGCCAACATGCAGGAGGACTAGTTTGAACTTGGAATTTCTGTGTTTTTAGCGAACCCTGACTCACAAAACATGTTTTGCACCTAATAATAATGAACTTTGATCACAGGCTGATAGTGTGTTTCTAATGGGATTTTATGAAATAAACCCACAAATGATTCCTCAGGATGTATCAGGAGAAGTTTTCTAGTGAAGATGAAGAGACTCTAATTACAAAATACCATCAGCAATTGTGCCCAAGTTGTATTTTTATCTCTGTCCCAAAATATATTTGAATAATTATCAGTAGCTTTAAAAGCCATTCTCGTTTCATGATTTTGTTAATTCCCTTGTAACAATTTATTTTTGCCTCTTGATCAGAACAATATATTTTTAAGATACTTGACAGTGTGTACTTCTGATGAAGCCAGTCAGTTCTGAACAGAAATTAAATTGTGACCTTGACTGTGGAAGGTTATGACTGCTTTGTACTTAGTCTTTGCCGAAAGCATCAGCAGTTGGCACATCACAGGTAGTGCCTATTCCCTCTTGAGTGTGTTTTGGCAAAAGAGGTCATCATAAAGCATCTGTATTCTCACTTTTGTATATTCTGTCAAGGGCTGTATTTAATTTTTAAGTTACAGTAACTCTTGCTCTCATCTTAAAACATAAGGCCAAATTTATCCTGAGCGAAATGCCTACTAAATTTGTTTTACTTTTATTTCCCCGTGTCAGGTTTCAGCCTAAAGCAATTGCTTCTGAAAGTTTATTTTGTGATGTCTTATATGTGTTTGCAGAAATGTTTCTCTCCTTAAATAATGCCAAACAGCTGTTGTACAACACATACAGTACAATACCATTAAAATGTAGACTATGTGATTTTAAAATGTCAGTGTGCTATTGATGATAGAACAGTGGAATAGAATAATTTAGCTTAAAGAATACAATGCTGTTCTTCATGTCTCTCAGACCCACACAAAGTAGTGAATCAGATTTTTTCCATTATTAACACTATAAATTTTATATCTGCGCAAAATGTACTTGTATAATACGCATCAATCACAGATGTTGTAACCTGAGAAATAATAGTGTTAACCTGCTTTGGAGAACAGGGTTTCTATTAGGTAATTTGTGTTCTTTAATACTGTTCAAGAACTTGGGATGTTTTTACCTCTTAGGTTTTGTTCTTAAGCTACAAACAGGAGGGGGAAGAGAGGAAGAGAATTGGAGCAAGAAAAGATAGAAATTATTGTCCTCATATCAAATGCTAGGCTAAGAAAATCTCTCAGCTAATTGTTTGTAAAATGGACTAGCTACAGGGTTGTAAACTAATTAGGAAATAAATCACACCATGTGATAGGATAGTTGCTGCAAAAAATTGTATCTAACCTTTATTACCAAATGCTTTCTGCACTACAGATCAAACTTAACATTTAAATTCAGCCTGCTGACTGCCCTGCCAGAAGCCCAATTCTGCTTCCAAAACTTTGCACATTCTTATTAAAATGAGAGTTTCTGACATTATAATTTTTCCTCTTTTGCTTTCTTTCACTTACACAGTTGTCATAACTTTTTCATTTATATCCCAATTACAGCTCTCCTGCTGGTTTAGATGGGACACAGATAGAATCCCAGTATCAAGCATCCACTGATTCTTCATGAATGGCTTTTACCTTGCATGTTATCCATAATTTTTTACTCTTTTTCCAAGTTGTGTGTTCTTCTTATGGCAGTGAAAAATGTCCACCATGGACACGAGTCCCTCTGCAGTTAAGTTTGTGTGCAGACATGGCACTGGAATGGGCCCCCCTTCAGCAGGGCCAGAATAGCCCCAGCCTCCCTCAGGCCGTGCAAGTCGCCACGTGTGCACCTTGAAATCTCTCACAAGGTCAGAGTGTTCCAAAGGACCACCCTGAGCTCAAGTTTTGTAACAGGATGGTGTGGCTAAACTGCACCTGTTTTTGAACACTGCTGCTTTTTACAACCAGTGGTGTATTCCCGTTTCCCACTCAATTCTGACTCTTCAACCCAAGGAATCAGGTAGCATTAGAATTTAGATTTGTGGACGTACACCCTAATAAGATGGCTGCCTTAATTGCATTAAAAAATAATAGACTTTATGTTTTCACTGCTCATTTTAAAGCTTAAGGACAAGACAGTGAAGAGATTTTTAAACTGAATGAGTACTAAAAAAGTCCACTTAACCCAAAGATTACACAAAATACTGCATCTGCCACATGATAGTTGTCACAGGACCGTTTGGTTTGCTATTGATTACTTGAGAAAATAACTTCCAAAATCCTGTGGACAATTTCAGACTGCAAAATAACCCTTTTATTCCGCAATTCTTGTTACGTGCATTCATTTTCACTGTTCAGTAATTACAAACTATCACCCTTTATTTGTGATATTAGAGGTGTTATTTTTTTAACACTGTAATCCACACTGGAGAGATCTCTTTTTATCTTGTTGAAAACAAAAATGCCTGCAGTGCTTTTAATATGTCTGTCTTGACCTTGTGCTCCCTCAAAACTATTCACCACATGTCACTGGGTATCCTGGGCTTCGACTTCTGATCCTCCTGTGGATGATGAAGGCTTTTTCCTTACTATTCTATCTGTGATTTCAGTAAGTCCCCCTGTTATTATTTTACTTTTCAGGCTGAAGTTGTTGTGGAAGTTGCTGTCTTACTGTGTTCATGTTTCACATCTGATGGGTTCAGTTTGTCTGCACTCCTCAGATTTCTAGAAGACAGAGTACATTCTTTCCAATTTATTGTAATTCCTGACAGGAGCAATGCATTCTAGGAAATTTCCTCATTGTTGTGGTGTTTCAGAAATATCTCTAAAGGAGAGGAGGTGTTGATCGTGCTTCTGTAGCCAAAAATAATTCAAGCTTTTGGAGGACATTTGTTCTTAAGGACCATCTTATGCCTGTTGTCACTATTATAATTTTCTTGATAGGTAAAAAGACTTGATGTTTAAAGCAGTGTTCGTGGAAAATTAACAGGCATGTATTTCTTTTGCCTTTTTTCAACAAAACCAGGGATTTCTGTTACTGATTAATGTCATCAGCAAAGTGAAGGTCATTCAAATGGGTTATGCCCACTTATGATTATCTTTCTCTTGATTCCGACAATAAATAATGCAAAAGTAGCAGGGCATAACAAAGCTTTGTTTTACTCTTTAGCTTCCTCTGTTAATTCTTGGATGCTGATCATCACCTCTGCATAATCAGTATGATCATAAAGAACTTGGAGCATTTTGATTATGTTGTCCTAGCACTTCCTAGTACTTTTTTCGTTACAAAAAGTAATTTCTCAGAAGGTGTTTTGGATAGAAATATCTTCTGACATAAAAATTATTTATCATCCTGCAGTTAGTAGAGACATTTAATATTTTTCTTTTGGGGGGGAGGTATTTTTCAAACCTGCAAAGCTCAAACTTTTGTTTTGTTTTACTAAACAAAAATGTATAAAGAAATAATTCACATTTATGTATTTCATGACTGGAAAGAAAAATTATACAAATATATAATTACCAGCTATTTGTAAACTGGAGAAGAGAGACCTCTACAGTAAGTTGAATTATTGCCTTACTAAATGTGAGTGACTATTGCTGGAAATTTTCCCCAAAAGAAATGCATGTACGCACCTATAATTTCTGTTCTCCAACCTGCTGTCACTGAGACTGTCAGAGTCACAAAATGCATACAGCATCTCCAGCAATGTCATACCTCTGGCCGACATGTGCTGCAGTGTTTGCCTTTGTCCTCTTCAGGGTACCTGTCACCTCCAAAGCAGGCAGCCTGCAGCTCCCGCAATCTGGCCATTTTCAGATCTTGGCAGAACACTCAGAGAGCAACTTATTCACAGGATGTACTTGTCATCACCACCAGTCCTTCCTTTCTTGTGTTTTCCCAGCATTGCAGGTAATGACAGAACAGATTATTTGATAATTCGAAACAGATTAAGATACTTTTTTTTTTTTTTGGAGGTGTTTCAAGCATCTCCTTCTTTATCTGTATCTGGGAAAAAAAGAGGATTCATCTGACTTCTAGCTCTACTTTCCTCTTCACCTTTCCTAGAGTTCTCCTCTTTAAGCCTTAGCATCAATTTTTGCAGCTAGCAGAAAAGATACTTTCAGACCTTAAGCAAGTCAAGTCCAGGTGAAAAATAAAGGACAATATTGCAGAGAAAAGGATTTACTGTAAGTTTCACAGAAGCTAATACAAGTATTATTTGACCAAAATATTGAAAACTTACAGATACTAGTCCTTTGGGAAAATGTCTTGTCATCTCAGAATTAATTCCTACTGAAAGTGTGATATGATGCTATATGTCTAATGCACATGTTGTGATAAGGCCACTGCCAATGCTTAAAATATATTTAATAATTATTTTATAAGAATGGATTGGTAAACCTGGTTTAACAAGCCACAAATATACATGTAAAGTCAAATAGCTCCATTTTTTTTCCCCTGAGTGAAAGTCTTCATGATATCATAATGTTACAAAACTAGAGATCAGAATTTGGCTCACTGATCTGTAACAAGAAGGAGAAGTATATATTTTATGTATTTTTATATATTTTATATGTCTGATACACAGGGAAAAATATTTTTGCATTCTAGTTTTCTGAGTGTTTTTTAAAAACAAGATCTTGACTAAGGGTTCAGTAATATAAGTGGGAAATCTGCTCAGTGGAAGGAATATGCCTGATGCCAGTATATAGTTATTTCCCTGCGAATGGAAAAATGAGCTTCACTAGCACAAAGCTTCTTCGTACCAATTTCACAGCAACAAGAAAGTTGAGGAACAATTTTTTAAAAATACAGCGGATTTGAAAGGCGTAGCTTTTGCTAAACATGCTTATGAAAACAACTTTATACAGAAACTGCTCTGAGACTTTTCCTATGCATCAAATCAATCGTATATAGATGCTTGTAGAAAGAGTTATTCAGATTCCCAAAGGAATTGAAGCACGTAATGATTTTGAGGAACACCAACGGATCTTTAACAAGTAAGAAACTTAGCTCCCATTGGCTTAATCTATTTAGTCAATTTTCAAAACAAAACAAAACAAAGGTTCTTTTAAAGACTTAAGAATAAAAAAATCTATAAAGTTGCTGTTACTGATTACACTAATGGTGTATTTTTCTAGAAAACCATTTTTCCAAAGTAAAAGTAGCCTAAACTGCAACTCAGAGAAAATTGACTCAAGTAAGCTGACTTATATAAACTCATATAAGTTTAGATGATTTATGTTTTAAGGACTGCCTTGCACTTAATCATATATGAATTTGATAATTTTAGTAATGAAAACAAGAAATTAAAAAACCTTTAGAAGATATCATAAAAGGTGAGGTTTACTCCAAAACATGGAATAAATCTTTCTATACTACTGAACAAAACAAACCAGTCTGAATATGATACTTTTATCTCTAGAACAGAGACTTTAAAAGCAAGAATGGTTTATTTCACTCAGCAATTTAACTCAGTTCAAAGACCCACATGATTAAGTTTCTTGCTGAGCTCTGCTGCAACCAGATACTGACAGATAAAACAAGTCTTTTCATTTTAATTTCATTACCTGCCATAGTATTCAGTTATGCCTGATCATACAAAAATATATCATAATTTTTATTAAAGCCCATAATTTAATGTCAAGATGTTAACCTTTCCCCACATTATTATTTCCTTCTTACAGTTTTTTTAGCATATGGCTCTTAACTCTTTCAGCTAAACCCCTCATGTTTTAACTGCAGTTGCCCAGAATAAAATTGACATTTCTCATAAAGATTACATTAATTTTACCTTTTTGAAAAGCTTCTTGAACTTTAGAATTGCCCTCAGCTTTCTTCAATAGATTTTCTTTTTTCATTTATTTTTCTACTTTACATTTTGAAGTTTCAAGGCTACAATTAAGTCAGGTTGCTTTGGATTTTACCAGTCAGAAGCAAACAGGTAACTCATAAAAGACATGGAATCAGTCTAATATGTTCAGATACTGTGCAAAAAGCCTGGTATTTTCATTCTATAGAGGAAACCCAAGACTTTGATAGATTGGCAGAAAGAATTATCAATACTCTTTCTGTTGTTAATTTTCACTAGAGAGATATAAAAGTTAAACAGAGGGTTAAACAGAAGGTGGAGATTTGAGACAATTTTTCAACAGGTTTTGTATAAATTTGTCAAAAATAAGTTCTCCAGCATGTATTTGGCTTGCTTTTATAACACTGGGAATCCAGTCACTACTTTCACACAAAGGCAATAAAGATGGAAAATGAAGGCAAAATTGCATATTATATGAAGATCCAATTTGTAAACATCAAACTATCCATATGGGTTCCTTACTTGACAGTCCTTTTATATGTAATTGACTCCTCATTCAGGCCTTTGGACTACTCTGTATTTTACACTTTGAATTAATAGAGCTTTTCAATTCAGCAACTTGAATTAAACTTTCAATTTAACAGCTTACTGCAATAACTTTCGCTAGATGTAAGAAAGCGGCTTACTTGACCAAAAGACTCCAGCTGCTAAGAAAATGAGAACCTCACAATACTTTGGTATACTGGCTACAATTCAGTAGCTACTTATATAGAATGTAGTCTAGCCTGTTACATGATACTTTTGGTATTTTTCTTATACATATAATCATGAATGCTATAAGCTCACTGGGTGGAGATAATCTACTCTAAATACGGCAAGACGATTTTTTTTAAACCCACGAACAATTGTATTTAATATTTTTATCTCCCCAAGGCTATGCTAAGAACAGAAATTAGTGCATGATCTCAGACAAATTGCATTAAACCAAATGGGATCTTGAATAAAAATAATATTATTTAAGTTATAAAAGGTTCTACTTGAAAATATTTAATCCAAATGACATATTTTTAGCACCGCCAAGAGCAGTATATTTGCAACCACATTACAGAATTCCCGTTTAAAGCTGAATAAAAGGCAATCGCCCTACTGCTTTTGTGGAGATTACATTTATATACCTGTGTATGCATGTATGTATCTTCATGATATTCTCATTCTGATGTGCAGGTGTCTGCATGCATAAGAAGCCAGAGCAAGAAGGACTTGCATCAGTATTTGAGACGATGAGAATATGCCACTTGTCTCCATCAGAAGGTAAGAGACTGACGCGGGAGGTGTGACTGGTAGCTGATCCATAGGATCTGTGGCATGGGGCACCACACCACGCTCACAATAACACAGGTATCTCTTAATGCTAAACCCAGAGAGATGTTTAGCTCTGAAGGCACTGTCAT
>JAYRBT010000001.1:7828587-7854323 GCA_036023395.1 Myiotriccus ornatus
ATACCAGAAGGGAAGAGCAAAATTGGTCATTATGAGCACATAGTGATGAAAAATGGCTAGACACAATAAAGGATAATTTCTTTGGTTTCCAGAGCATAATGGAGTATGAATCATATTTAAAATTAATGACTGAGAAGACAGATCATGATTTGAATGTCATCAGCAGCTATTTTACTCCTCCCTAGAGCTGCAACAAGCCTTTTATGAGAGATGAGTTTCTGCAAACAAGCCTTTCTAAGCTGTCTGAAAGCTCCTAATTTATAACAGAGCTTTAGAAAATGTTTTATTTTTACTTTTTTTCTGTGCTTGGAGAAGGGGGAGCAGCCTGGGACACCACTAGTAACCACTAGTCCAGCAAGTAATGTGAGGTTATTTGTTTGCAAATAATTTTTCATCCCTGATTTTTTTGGGGGGAAGGTTGGGGTGCAGGGTGATGTTGACAGTGCATGTCCTTGTTTTCAGATGGTGTGTAGTCCTCCTTCATCCTTTTCTAGTTCTGAAATAAAATTGAAATTATTTAATTGACTTCTGGTATTAAGAATTACCACATTTGCCTGGGGTTTCTGCTGGTTTGTGGGAAAGGAAAAGGAGAGGAAAAAGGCAATATACAGTATCTGTCTGTGGAAAAAAATGTTTACCCTCAGCATTTTACAAAGGAATGGACCTCAGAGCATGTGCCAGTATTCAGCTTAGTCACTGGAGACACAGTGGAGTGGGACACGATATTGTTTCTCTTTAAGTGAATCTTCGGGTTCTCTTACTGTGTACATGTGGTAGGCATGAAGTAAATAATTAGTCAATAATGAGTCTTTCTCAAGCAGAAGTCATCCTGATGTTTTTGACAGTCAAAGATATTGAGCAACAATGGAAGACGACAATTGGGGGGGAGGAGGGTGTTGGCTTCTATGTCTATGTAAAGTAATTAGTTCTTTTTTGATTTTCAGCATCAGCAACAGTCCTGAAAGTTGAAGTCTGCTGTTGGAGATCAAACTTTTAATAAAAGATGAAACGTGCCTTTGTTTTAAAGGACTGCAGTTTAAACCTTTCCTGACATTCAAACCTTGTGTTTACTAAAGCTGTTATGTACTTTCAGTTCACAGGCTGTCCTTAAGCTGTTGGAGTTATTATAGTGGTGTATTACCTTTCATTCTACCTACCAAATCTCTCCTGGCTCGTTTGCTGTGCACAATGATATTCTGTGAGATTGTTTTCATTTTTCAGTAACTTATATCACAGAGTATCCCAGATTTAGCCATAACTGTATTTCACTGACAGGCTCCTCTCTCCTTTTCCTCTTGAAGGGAGCAGCCATAAAGCATGGCCAGTTAGGATCCCAGTTTAAAGGACCTGCCAAATTATACCTCTTCAAATAGGCACAAAGGCAGGATCACAGGTTGAAAGCAGGCATTGGAATGGTTCATTTTTACAAATGGAGATAGACCAGAAGGGATACTTTCATGTATAATACCTAAAATAATAGTCTGATTTCTGGTTTAGAGCATCATTCTTCATGCTGCACTGTCCTGTTTATGGTCTTGTAATGTCAGAAACACTTTCTATTTTATTTAGGCTCTCCTATTCCATGGCAATACCTAGAAAGATACAGAAGCTATTCTGTTAAAGGTAGCTGAAATTTTGTTGAAAAATGTTCCCTTTCACGTCATTACAGTATATTGTTTTGCAGGAGCTGAAATGGGTACAGTGAAAGTTAAGAACTCTGGTGATCTGTAGCCTGGCAACTGCAGCAGTGGCCTGAGATTTAGAAGTTCTTGATCTGGCAAAAACATTCCTGGGGAGATATGTATATATAGAGAGAGATACACACACATGTGCACTCATAAATAAATGCATATATTTTATATATGTGTGTGTATGTGTGTGTGTGTGTGTGTTAAATAACAACAAAGTAAAATCATCTCTCTGCATGCTACTTTTGTGCATCCTAGGACACAGTATGCTGACCAGTACATGGCAGGATCTGCTGTCTTAATGAATACTTCCCAAAACAAAACAAAAGTATTTAAATACACACACACACAATTTTGTATAATTTTCTTGATAGGCTTACTTCTTATTTTAGTGTGATAAAAAGCGAAGTGTCAAAACATTGGAATTTTAAAGTGATTGCTGTCTCTTGATCAGTTCTAAGGGTCATTTTCCATTTGCGGTATCAAACAGGCTCATGGATGACAGAGACTAACTCCTGCCCCTGATGACTCCTCAGTTATCGAAGCACAAGGACTACAGGGAAGGTCTCACCTTTTTCACATATGGAATCTTGGAAGGGATGGTAACGGTGAGAAGTCCATGGTGGGGTACAAGAATAAATGCAAGGCATTCTCTGGTGGAGGAAGACAAACAGTGCATGTTATAAAACTTCTAAAAGTCATTGTCTCTAGGCATTTCTCTGTTGGACTTTTCATTTTGTATAAGACATACCTGGTACAGCACTGTACTGTGTACGAGTGGGTCTGATGGTTTAGAAGGGCAACCCAAATTATATATGAACAGGTCATTCCAATGCTCATGGAAACACATTAGAAAAACATTACACAGAAGCAATAATTTCAGATCCCAAACACGTTTTTCCCCCATTAACAATATTTTAAAATGCAGAAAGCACTTCTGTGAAGCATGAAGGATGGTCAGGGGTAGCTAATGAGGCTGATAGGTACAATTGCTGCATGCTTGATCTGTCTTGGATCCTAATGCTTATTTGGACATTCTTATTATTGTGTGGGTGTTAAGTCTGTCCAAGCTCATAATCGATAGATATATGGTCACTCAGAGGGTTTATGTCTCTGTCTGGGAAAGCTGGAACAAAGTGATCAGGATGTAGTTTGTTAGGTTCATACAGAAAATTTCTCATAGAAAATCTGAGCAGACTAATTGCTGGGCATTAGCATGGGAGTCATATGAGCTGTGATAATGATACGGTTAATGAAACCCCCACCTCTGGCCATCAGTTCTTCACCTACAGGGTCAGCAAAGAATTTATTCAACCCTGAGTTGCATTTTATAATTGGCTATTTGTATCTGGGAAGATTTTGGTACTGTACAGTACCTTCAGATAATCATTTTTTGACTACAAAAGGGGCTAAAGTGCATCACAAGAAAAAATGGTGGGGGCCCAATGTCAAAGTGTGTTGGAAAATATAGAGTCAAAACCCCCATAATTTTCAGTCATGGATCTTTGAGCTCTAGAGGAAAGAGGCTGAGCTGACAGCTTAGCAATAGCTTAGCAGATTTATAAAAACTGTATATCAAGCAAATGATATCTTGGTGTTGCATGAACATACTGAACCAAGTAGGGCAGTGCTTTGCTAAGTGTGGTTTTGTTTTGGTGATGTGACTCCTCAGTCTCACAAAACGGTGGCAATTTCCCACCTTTAATTCTTCTCTGGGTGTTGCGGAACGTCACATTAATGGAAGTCCCCCTAACAACAGATGCTAAGTAGTAGAGAACTCTTTAGAGCCTGAAGGTTAACAGTAGGATATTATTCAGTTACTTGCTAAAACCTGAATTCAACATGAGATGTGGCTACAATTCATTCAACCTGTGTTTGGATGCCTAGCTGAGAACAGAATTTGGGAGTCAAATTTTCTGAATTGTAGCGTATGCAGCTCATACCTTATATTTCTCCAGAAGGCAATTCAGCCTGCATTTCTTTATTAGCTGTATAAAGAGTCCAGGGAGAGCATGATTTTAGTTTAAACTGGTTTTGAAGTCTGTGAGACTTGGTTTTAGGCATTCTGAGTTAGTTATCGCAGGCACATGGACACAGGTGTCTGTCAGTGTCAGTGAGTTAAAATGATGCCCACAGCAAAGAATTTTGCAAACCTCTCTGGTGTGAACTGTGGATTACTTCTCAGGGAGACCCAGGCCCCTTTTCCAAGAAGAGCTCTTGTGTAGTTGACTGGAGCCTCTGAGCTGACATGGGGTGCTCTTACCTGCCATTTCACACCCACAGCAGTGCTAGTTCTCCATTCCCAAAAATGCAGTCCTACAGCCAGTTACCAATAAAAGGTGGAAAAAAAGATACTAATAGCCAAGAGGTGACCAGGAAGAGTTTCTTTAAGCATCCCTTGCCTTGCACTACCTGTTGAAACATTGCCTAGGACTTGTTTTTGGCTGGTTACCAGCCCAAAGAATTACTGGATTTTCACTAAAGCATTTCAATAGGTCTAGTTAGATGTTTTATCTGCAGGAAGATTACATAAAATAGACCTAAGTTTTGATCATCTAGGTCTAAAATGTGACCCCAAATCTCCTGCTCTCTGGTTGTCTCCAATGACATTACTTTTACGTGGATATTATTCAGGTATCAGCTCTGCTCGTGGACCTACTCCTGTTTGAAACAGCTATGTCAGTAACTTCAGTTAAAATCAGATCAAAATCCAGGTAATGTCTACTAAGATAAAAACATTTGTGTGCTCAACACACACTCACAAGATGAGACAGCTGTGGATACCCATCTTCATGATGCTATTTTTCCTGGACACGTGAGAATAAAGAGATTTTTCTCTTCAAGACAGTTTCATAATGAATGTACGTATCAGCTTAGGTAAAGAAAAAGTAAATCAAATCAGATTCAAGCTATTTCAGTTGTTTTTCTTAATTTAAAAACCAAACTAAGCCAAAAAAACCCAAACCAACCAAACAACAATGAAACAATTTAAAAAAAAAAAACAACAAAACCACCATAGTAAAGAAGGATACAAAGAAATCATAAATAAAAAATTATCTTTGTTTAAATTTTACCTTTCAAATTATTTCTGGTTCCAAAATTATTCCACAAGTAAAATTCAGTTAAGAAGATTTAAGTTTTTCATTTAAGGAGTGGAAAGCAGTAGCATTTGTTTTTCCCCAAGCTTCTTTAACCAGAGATTTCCAATCATTTTCTTAACATAATAATTGGAAAAGCATTCACTTACTCTGTTTTTAATTTAGCTAGTAATGTATTTCTACTCTGAAGGGGTTCACTCAAAATAGACATTGATTTTATTAAGAAAGTCTCAAGACCACTGAAAATTTTAAAATCAGTCTAAGGATTTGGTTTTATGAGACTATGATTTTACAAAATCAAAGCGAAATATTTCTGTTTAGAATTTAGTATTTTTTCAAAATCTGATATTTGGTGATAAAGCTTCAAGGCAAAACTTGCAGTTACAGCATAGGATAGCAGAGGGATATCTCAGTCAGTCTTGCTTGTTATGCCAGCAGAGAGGTGAATTTCATCCAAAAATCTCCATAAAGCCCAGTCATAGGGTGGATCTGGGCCATAACTTTGCTGGGACCTTGTCAAACTGCATATTCTGTGCTTTTTACATTCCTACAGGACATCCCACACGTACTGTGGGGTTTTTTTCTAGTTTCCCCAGGAGAAGCTGCACCATTCCACTGTGGTTCTCAACTAGAAAAACAGAACCCAGCAGCTGTCTGTCTTGGCAGAGAGCTCCAGCCTGCTCACTGCCTCCTCCTGGGCAGATTTTAGGGCAAGGACACAGCATTGCTATATATGTTGAAGGATTTACTGTAAGCTAGAACTGATACTCTCAGGGGCTGGAGCATAAATGCAAACCCAATGACCAGGCGATGTGGCAGAAAAGGGAAAAAAAAAAAAAAATTAAAATTGTTGCTTCAAGGTCTGTCCTACTGTCAGACCTCATGGGAATTTTAGATTAAGTTTGCTGCCTGGATTTCGGCTCGTAAGAGGAGGGTACAGTATTAGGCAGTTTTACAAGTGTGGCTGCTGCACTGAAATATTAAAAAGATTTTTTTTTTTCCGTGTACTTTTGACCTGGGAGACATGAAGCTCTGAGAATTAAAGCAGCAATGCAGTTTAGGTTTCAGCTGTGAGAAATGGAGAATTCTTCACATGACAACTGCTGGGTTAAGTATTTGTTCAAAACCAAAACCAACTCATGAGTAACATAGGCAGCTAAATTGCACCATCTGGAGCAAGAGGCAGATGTAAGCATCTTTATTTAAGAATCAATTTCTTATTATTTATGAAAGATGTGTGGAATTAATTCAGTCCTTTTTTTTTTTTTTGCAGGTAGTATCATTCATGGGAAACAGCTTTGTGTAAACATCTGGAATATAAATTCCTTAACCATTTTGTGTAATAAATCCAGAGTAACTGTTAAGCATTAATAGGCAGGATTGCTTAAGGACTTCAGACTACTCGACAGCCTGGACAAAGCACAGGCAGATGCTTTTGACAGACCAGAAGGAAGACTGATAATTATAAGCAAGGCAGGGAAGTGACCTTTTATTGTGGCAGGAACTGGAAGCATCACCATACACCTCAACACAACACAGGGCACAAATCAGACAGATCCATTCACTACACCTAGACAATCCTGTTTTCCATCTGCTGCTCTGGGTCTTCCAGGTCTAAGTTGGGCATTCAGAAAGTGAGGCACATAAAATTAGCAGTCATCTTCTAAATTTTATAGAGAAAGTGGCATTTTCATAAGAATGCAGTCATTTTGTTTTCACAATGCTAATTGGTTGTCAATGATTAATGAAATGGTAATTGGTTTTGCTACTGAAAATTACAGGGCTTGATTCACAAAATTATTTTATTCGTTCAGTGTTTACAGATGAAAGGAAAGGAGCATATGAAACTAATTTATAGGTGATTCTCAGAAACTTTTTAAGCTTCATCTAAGTTCGTTCAAAGTGAATATATAAATATAAAGATAAAATAAGGCGTTAATCTATGTACATTCAGGCAGAAACAGACTATGATTTAGAGCCTCTTAGGATAAAAAATAATGAATGAAAAAGACTGCTTAATTAAAACTTAACATTAAGTTGTGCTCTTTTATAAAGGTCCATCTAATTCAGTGCAGTTTTTTTCCAGATGGAAGGCGTGCAGAAGATAAATTATACTCACAGAAAGAAAGCAAAAATTCCAGTGAGACCAAGGCAACCACTAATAAAGCAACCATTAGCACATTTATGGAGCTTGGATAAGGGAAGATCTATGGAAAGAAAATGCTTTAAAGAAGCTGTCCACCAAAGAAACATAGAAAAGTTTAGGTTTTGAATATATGGCTATTTTCTCATGTTGAGAACTCTGATTTAGTTCGAAACACATTTTATGGACTGTATAATCAAAATGTGTGTCTAAATAGAAATGTGCATTATGCTACTTATACAGAGGCATTTACTAGCTTAATTCTTGTGATGTGAGTTGATATACCATGAAAGGCCAAAATTATTTGTCCTTCAGTGGATCTTTGTCTCCAGTGAATAGATTGTCAGCATCAGGAAGCTGGATTTATCAGAGGCTCTGAAAATCAGACCCTGGAGATTCCGTTTGGTGAAATTTAGTTTAGATTTAATTAGAGATGGACTGGAGTCAAGATAATGGCTTCAAGAAGCTGTTGTTAATCCTGCAGGGGTAAAAGTTACCTTTGTTTTATTGGACCTCCCAGTAGAGAGTGACCCATGCAAATCTGAATTTTGGGTTAGGTGCCTGGGACAGAATGAGTGCCCCTATCAGCAAGGTGACAGACACCCATGCGTGCGTGACAAAGAGCAGCTGGTGACCTATCAGTACCAACAATGCTTGTAAAAACCCTGTCTAGGCTTATTTGTCATGGGTGGGGAATGCAACTGCAGGCACATGGGATTCCTCTTGCTCACAGCCCTTGCACAGCTCCTCTCTTCCTTCCCTGGAGCAGGTGCTCCTCCCTGGTCCTATCACTGTGTTTCTAACCACAACTAGGTCTTTTATTTTTGTTTTATAATGACTAAATATAACTTTTAATGACTAATCTATTATTTCTTTTAAAGTATCATTCTTTAAAAAGCATCCATGCATTTACCTAATATAAGGCAAAAAAAGGTGAAAATCCCATCATGACTCAAAATAAGAGCAATAAAAATCCGGGAGGAAGAAAGCAACTATCAGCAGGTTTAAGATGGTGGCTTAATATTCTCAAAATGTCTTCAGAATATTTTAACTTTAATAAGTATTTTTGAAAACAGAAGATGTACACTACGGCACAACTTCCTTTTCAGTTGAAAAAAAAAAACTGATTTTTATCCTATGCTTTGACACAGCATTGCCTGGTGATCTGACAATCCGGTAATGGCTCCAAGCAGCTCAGTAATGACTGAGGAGCACCTCCACGCCCAGTACTATTTTCCTGTCACACAATGATACCAGAACTTTTGGAAGGATTGCCCTTGCGATATTGTTTCTTTCAGCAGTGCCGTGGCACTGGGATATCTGTAGGTTGCCAGTCGACGGTTGCTTTCTCGATTGTGATTACACCTTTTTCATTACATTTAAGAGCTTTGCTACAGATGAGTAGCATATGGCATTGGCTAAGGAGATGAGACTTTAATGAGATATAGAACACACCAACAAAATGCTTGTTAAATTGCAATGACACTCTTGTGCTGGTAGCATGTGACGTTGGGAAATTAAATTCCTGACAAGACAATGCAAACGAATGTGCTTAAGCAGGAGTGTGGTCACCCAGCTTGTTCTCAAGTTGGTCCAGGAGACAGGGCAAGTGGGATGCTGCTGGGAGGGAGGTGGGATTGTGTTCTCTCAATCTGTGGTGCAGTTTCACAAAAGTAATTTCACCTTTTTGCCCTGATTTTGCTCAAGGACATAATGAGGCCTGGTATTACTTACTTGAAGAGGTAAAGTGGTAAGTACGACTGCTGATGCAGAAGGGTCTTCCAAAAATTGTTGCATCTGTCTTACACACACAGAATTTCAAACAGCTAAACAATAAAAACAACCACCAACAACAGATCATGAGTGATACGTGACTTGCTGTAACATGGAGCCATGCACACTATTTAATTAGCAACACTGAAAATTTTCAGTCTGGGAATACAAAACCCAGTTTTCTATTCAGCTCAAGGAGTGGCTGTTGAGCCTGCAGAAGGAAAGAGATAGCAGTGCCCCTGAGTACCTCTGACACTTTGACTTTCATGCCTGGACTCCCAAATCACCCATTCTTTGGTAAGGAAGAGTAAAAGTAATAAAGCTAATAATATTGTTGTGAGTAGTTCACAAGGTTTGAAAGGGTTTGGTAACATCATTACCCTGTCATGGGAGAGATTAAAGAAATGAGATGTTAGATTCCTAGCCAAGGAATTCAGATCCAACAGATATAACCTGGGCTGGCACCATTTGATGGGTAAAATGAAGCTATAACTGCTCTATTAAGACTGCTCCCCTTGGGTCCTTCTAACACTCTCTAAGCTTCCTCTTGCCCTCCCCAAAATGCAGAGAAGTACATGTCAGAAAAGTAAAGCAAGTAAATGTCTCCTTTTCCTTCCTGTAAAAGCAGACAGCTAATTAAAAATAGCAGCTTAATCCACTCAGCCTTCCCAAAGCAACCAGAATCTTGTGGTGCAGATGTAATTCTTAAGAAAAAATTTACCTTTTATCTCTTTATGAAGAGTTTATTCATGTTTGTTTCACCTTAACAAGGTTTGGAAAGCAAAATGTACAGGATGCTTGCAGTGTAAGTTACTGAGAAATTGCATTTTTCAGGTACAAGAATTTTCTGGGAAGTACCGCTTGATTTGAACTAGAAATAACCTCTAAGCTGTTCGATCATATGTGAACTTTAAGGAAATCCAGATCTCTTTGTGAACTTCATGGGTTGTCTCTCTGTTGTAGATTTTAAACTGTGGTCTAATCCTGGATGCAAATTTACCTGTTAGAACAGGTCTGTGTGAGAGCAGACCATTACAATCCCAGTTCTAATATACTTTAGGGGAAAAAATTAAAAATCTGAAGAATAGCCATGGCATCATCCATAACATACCCCTAAGACACATGAGCTGCAGGTGAGTGCAGATACTCTTAAGATAGATTTAAAGTAGGTTACTGTGGGAATTCAGCTTCAGGAGCTGAACATCAGCTATCTCTGGTTATTAAACCAGATGCCAAAGTGAGTTTTGCACCACGCTGATCTTCCTGATGCCTTCAGCAGTCACTCAGCAGTAGCTACATGAGCTAATTTAGAACCATCTTCACCATGGTGGCCATGTACACATATTTGTGGACTATGCTGTGTCTTTTAGTACTGATGTACTCTGTTAGCTGCTTCTCAAAAGACAGCAATCTCTGTCTTAATGCTCCTAGCAGAAGGCATTTTCTTGTGCTTTGCAGAGCAAAAGGATAATGATAACGTCTTCTTACAGTAGTCAAGGAGTACAAGGGAAAATCAGTTTATATTGCAGTGAGCATGTTCAAGGTACACTTTGGTTTTCTTGATTTTGTTGAGAGCAGCAAGCTGGATGAACACAGGATGGGCACCCTGGGCCTCTGAGCTGTGTGCACTTACTGAGCAATCCGAGCTCACTTTCCAGGCCAAGGCTCGACCAGAGAAGGCTAGGTGAGAAGCAGGGTAAGTCATCTGAGCCCCAGGGGCTGTTGAATTGAGATTACCCTCAACCCGGCTCTCCTAGTGGAGAGGTGAGGCTTAGAGAACACCCTTGCTATTTCCTATATGTGAGTTGTTTTAAGAACTCCTTTGGACTTGTGGTGCCTACAGTATGGGCATTTGCTTTTGGCAGGGAGCTGTTAGGATCTATAAAGATTTGTGGAGACTTGCTGTTTCTATGCCAGCTAGTTTCTACAAATTATTATTTTCCCATCTTAAGGGGGAAAAAAAGAGTCTTTGAAATCATTCGGAGACTGAGGATCTGAGGCGAGGCCTGTGTGGATCTGACAGTGTGAGAAAATGATTGGAGAGGGAGCTGAAATATCCAGCTTGGCAATTTTATTCCTACTTGCTCCCTTGTACTCCCTATTCACATTTCTCCCTGCTGGCACACCCTTATTTATCTCTTACCTTGAGCCAAAGATATTGTGCTATTCTGACACATATTTTCTAAAGGAGCTCCAGCGTCTCCTTGGGATGATGGTAAAAATATTCTTTTATTCACTTGGTTATGCACAAAGCATCATCTGTTTCCTCCTAATAGGTTTTTTCTTCTAGCTAAATGTCTTTTAACAATTGAAATTAGAAACAAATTATATTCAGCTATTCAGACCTTGCAAAGAAAGGCTTATGCCTTTGTCTTTTTCCCTGTTTGAAAAGCAGGCTAAAGGACAAATGCTGCACTCTGCCCACTGCTCTCAAGTATATGAATGGTAATTCTATATATATGTTATGCATGTTTTTTCAATATCCACTGTAATCTGCATAATACATATGTGTACATCATCTTTGCAGATGTTCCAGTGATATCAAGACAGTAAAGTATGTGGTAACAGGCTTTTTCAGTCCATTTAGCCATTGCTTTGCATGAAGTGGAAGGTTGTATTATCTGGGTGATTTTTTTCAACAGTGAACAATACCTCTTCCATTATTTTCTCACTCTTTTTATCGGGGCTATTACCATCAGTAAAAATGCTCACATGCTTTTTTCCTGCACCTGTATTATGAAAACATGATTATCCATGAATGTGGTACCTGGACAGCTATGTGCTTGGAAACTAATTGTGCTTTTTATTGCAGAGAAAGACAAAGAAGAACAAAACTTTGGAGAAGAGAGTTTCCCTTATTAAATATTTACCATTTCAGCTCCAGATTCAGGAAAGGTAAGCTCTGAGTCATTACTTTTTATTTTTAGCATCCAGTCTACTTGGAAGGAGTGGAATGCAATAACCTTCAAATCCCTCTAAAAGTTGTGAGTTACACGAAGTCATTTATTTGAAAAGCACCAAGAGATAATGGAAGATGTATTGGGTTTGCATGGCAAGGTTTCTGGTAGCAGGGGTGGCTTCTGCTGGAAGCTTCTGGAAGTTTCCCCCACGTCTGACAGAGCCAGTGCCAGATGGCTCCAGGACTGACCCACCATTGGCCAAGGGCGAGGCCATCAGTGGCAGTGGTCATGTGCAGTGACAGAGAGGGGAGTGAGAATACGTGAGAGGAACAGCCCTGCAGACACCCAGGTCAGTGAAGGAGAGGCAGGAGATGTTCCAGTTGCCAGAGCTGAGATTGCACCGCAGCCCATGGTACAAACTGGAGCTGAGCCCCTGCAGCCCATTAAGGGGGAGCAGAGATCCACCTGCAGCCTGTGGAGGACCCCACCTTGGAGCAGGAGGGTGCCTGGAGGAGGCTGTGACGCCATGGGAGACCCACACTGGAGTAGGCTCCTGGCAGGGACCTGTGGAGAGAGAAGCCCACACTGGAGCAGGTTTGCTGCCAGGACTTGTGATCCTGCAGGGGACCCACGCTGCAGCAGCTTCTTTCTGAAGGACTGTACTCCACTGGAAAGACCCACACTGGAACAGTTCATGGAGAACTGCAGCCTGTGGGAAGGACTCACTTTGGAGAAGTTTGGAGATGACTGTGTCCTGTGGGAGGGACCCCACAATGGAGCAGGAGGAGAGTGTGAGGAGTCCTCCTCTCACCGAGGAGAAAGGAGTGGTAGACACAATGTGTGATGAACTGCCCTCAGCCCACCCCCCATTCCCCATCCCCCTGCACCACTGGGGAGAAGGAGGCAGAGAAAACGAGGAGTGCAATTGAGCCTGGGAAGAAGGGAGGGGTGGGGGTGAACGTGTTTTAAGATTAGGTTTTATTCCCTACTCTAATTTGATCGGTAATAAATCAGACCAGTTTCCCCAAGCTGAATCTGGTTTGCCCCTGATGGTAATTGGATAGTGATCTCTCCCTGCCCTTATCCCAACCCATGAACCTTTAGTTATATTTTCTCATCCCTTTCTAGCTGAGGAGGGGAGTGATAGAGAAGCTTTGGTGGGCACCTCGCATCCAGCCAGGTCGAGCCAGAGCAGACATGTTGTTTGGGAAACATAAGGCACCTTTTTCCTGCAAATACGTATTTTCTGACTCCACTGTTTCTATATTTAAAATTGGAACTTTGGAGACAAGAATATGAATTGATTTTGTGAAATTGTTTTGTGTTATGTTAATTTGAAAAGATCAGCTAGCACAGCAGTAATGATCACAGAGGATTGTTCTTTTGAAGCAAAGATAACATATCATTGATCTGATGTGTCAATATTCACCAGAGATTTTAAGGCCAAAAGAGACTGTTTTGATCAGCTAACCTGACTTCTCACACATGGAAAGCAAAGAGAATTTCACCCACTGCTCCTGCACAAATTGTGTTTCTGGACAAACACAATACTTTTGCTTGTAAGGACTCCTGAAAGTGAATATAAGACTTTGTTCAGTAGGTAACGTTAACTTCTTTTGAAAGCACTGCTGAATATTTCATTTCATTATACACTCTGACTTGAGATATTTATTAAACTCATGAGTGGATTCTGGAAGCAAATGAAAGAGACAAGTTATCTGTGAACATTTCATACTAAACTAGCCAAAAAACATGATAAAATGCTGAAGTATCATCGACCCACCAGAGATTTAAGAAGCTACATCGTAGAAATAAATGCAAAGAAAGGAAAAATGGCTAGACTTAATCCAATGAAACACTAAGCATGCCTGTGACTCTAATAATATGAGAAGTTTCACCAAAGGCAATGAGACTGTTAAAAGTTTCAGAAGACGGGCATAGGCATTTCTCTAAGTACTTTAGTAGATTGAAATTGAAGTGCCTAGTCAAAATCATTAATTTCTCTTAGCAAGGAGGTAGCACCAAGTTTATGAGAAGCTCAGTGAAATAAATTACAAAACAGAGGGAACTATAAGAAAACTTTCTTTCAACAGTGGGATTAGCTGAGGATCAACCTAAAGTGAGGTGCCCACGGTGCAGTGTGGTGCACCTCAGGAAGCGTTAGATGCTACTGGCTCTGCAGAACATGCCTTTCATGAAGGCACTATCTTTCATTATTTTAATGTCTGTTGTATTACTCCATCTTGTTTCATTCTTGATTGTATATTTCAGTTACAATGGCATTTTTTTCCCAATGCAGAAGCTTTTGGGTTTGCATTTGATAGCACCCAGAACCACCACTGAAGAGAAAAGGGCAGCAGCCCTGCAGGTGAGATGTACCACAATACCTTTTTAAAGGCTGAAGAGCTTTTGTTTTCGAAGAAGCCAGAGTACATAACTGAACAGAGTTGCCATGATTAAAATGCAATTAAGTCTGTGAAGCCCTTGAGCTTCTTAAATTATGACACGATACAATATTTATCAGGCTTCAGAACACATAATCACATCTTTGGCCATCCAGCCATGTTTTGCTTTTTCCCTACACAAGATTAACCCTCTATCACAGTTTAATGCAGCTAAACTTATCACTTCTGTATGTGACACCCTAATATTTCTGAGGTGGAAGAGTAAGGACTAAAGTTGCACAGAAGACAAGCCAATGAAGTGACAAGAAAACACACGTGCTTAAGCATTCATTTAGAAAGATGCTTTATTTTTTTGCTGTTAGTGAATAATGGAGCTAATATAAAATTCTGACAGGCATAAACCTATTGAATAATTCTGATACTGTAATCTACAGGTGACTTGCAAGCAATAAATTGAATGATGTTAGTTTTATGCGAGAAATAATCTTTTAAAAGACAGAAAAAGGCAAATGTATAATTCATATGGTTAATATTTGAGGTATTTTGAAGGTAAGTTCACACATTGCCTCTGAGGGTCTACATGGGTTTTAAAAAAAAAAAAGGCATAAATGACCTTCAGTTAAAAACTTGGCAACTAGTCCAAATTCTGCTTCTAAATTTAACTTTGTCATGTATGCTTATTAAGAATATAATTCATCGCCTGGGACTCTGGTCTGAAATACCAGTATCTATCATAAATGCTCGACAGTTTTTCAATGTATCTGCTTTCAGACCATTGGCACAGGATCAGCTTCGATGACTAGGTCAAATTCAGGTGTTGGCAGATGACACCACAGGCTTTAGTGGCACATTTGTGGATCTGCTGATGAGCTATAGTAGTGCAGTTCAAAAGATTTATGATTATCTTGATTCCCTGTCACATTTAGAAGTTGAGTCAAGAAGATCTTTTGACCTGTACCTAAATCAGAACAAAACATTGCCTCCCTTACACACAGATGGCCTTCATTAGCTGTTAAAAGTGCTATCCCGAGTGGTTTGTTTTTTCAGGCAGGGAGACTTGTTCTGGATGGGAAACAAATACAGCCAACCTACATTCTTCCTTAGAAATAACTGCCCATAAGCAGAGTAGATTTTTACCATTAGAAACTCAGTACTGTTTAATAGATTTGTTCATGCACACAGTGAGGTCTGTTACTCATCACTTAGGTCTGTCTAAAACCAGACGATGGAGGTCAAATCCAAAACTCCTTCCTAATTTTAAAGCAAGAGCTTTAAAATAGAGCAATGCACCAAATAGCTCAGCAGACTGAGGGCTAGAAATACTGCTGCATTTTAGAGCTGAAGACCCAACTTCCAGCATCACCATTGCACCTGCCACAGTTTTCAAACAGTAGCTACAGCAGCACTAGAAAAGATGATTGTACCTGTTGTACACAACTCTAAGTTGAAAATTTGCTTGGTTGGAGAGGCAAAAAAATCTCTTAAAATGAGATCTCAGAAGATCATCCTAATTTCTCTAAATCTTGCCCCTGCTGCTTCCTCCTATCACTACTCATCTTCACTTTGCCTTTGGTGAGCATGACCCCCTTTCCCTTCCTTCAGCCTCTGCCTCCACGAGCTCAGAATCCAATGTGGGAGTTTCAAAGGTTCTCCAGGCAGTGCTTTCCACCCCTTGAGTTAAAGGAAGGAGGCAGATGGAAAAGCTTCCCATGATAGAGAAGTACTTGGAAAACATTTTGAGCCACCAGCAAGGAGCAGCTTCCCAGGTGGACAAAACCCGTGGGGAATGTGAGGAGGGTAATTGCCCTCTAGATTTCACAGCAAGAGTGGCTTGTTTGTTTCTGAGGGGACCAGGGGTGGGCTTGATAATACAGACCACTTTTTTGTGCCTGCAATGCAGAAGTTTCTCTATGCTAGTTTCAGCACTGACATTGAAGTTGATGTGTGGCCTTTAGGTAAGTCACTTAATCAATGTGTTTGTAAAATGAGGATAATAACATTTATTTGCCTGCCTGAAAATGGATGTAGTAAGGACAGACTAGTTAATCCTGCACAATGGTATTTACTAGTAATTGCAAGTATTATTTTACTGCAGACTTAAACCCCTCCTTGACTGGTAATTGAAATAGCTGAAGAAGTCTGAAATGTAAAGGTGACAGAGGTTTTTAGCTAAAGTGGAGGTGGCTAATCCCCTTCCTTTTCATGGAACTAATTATGCTCTAACTGAGGCAATAAATATAAAAAATGTCTTGACCACATACCTGTTCTTACTCAGAAACAGAATGAGAAGAAATATTGCGGGATTCACTTTTGATGTACTAGGTAATGTGCCATTGATAATGGGTCAAAGGAGGAGCTGGGTGCAACACAGAAAAATACATGTTCAAGCCTCTGTTCGGGGATGCGGGTGCACTCAGGTGTCCTGAGAGCAGGATGAGCAGCGCAGATAAGACTGAATTAGATGCATCATTACCATTTTCAACCCAATTAACATCCTTGCTCTTCAGGATTAAATAAGGTCTGTAATTTGCCTTTCGGTAGAGCAGGTAGAGCAGGTTAAAAAAAACTGAAGTCCTGAGGGTGAGAAGAATGAATAATGCTGTAGAGTGGCATGAAGTAGATAGGAAATGAACTACAGTAAACTGGCTTATCTGTGAGTTGTGCCTTGAGAACTCTTCTGAGGCCTCAGACTGCCACCACTTCTCCTACAGATGTTTCTTTGAGAAGGCATGAACATAAGATGGCTACTGAGGGTGGCTAATAGATCAGGTCTGCCAAAAAAAAAAAATCCCTTTTTGCCTTCTGTTATACTACCAAGAGTCATTCCAGTGAAAACAATCATGTTTGGTTAATGCAGTAGTTAAAATAAACAGCCTTAGGTTTCTCTAACGACTAGTAAAGGGTCATAATTTGATCATTTCTTATGCTGAGTAAAAGCTCAACAGCAGGGTAAATGCCTCTGACTTTCCTAGAACGTGGGGGAATTACTGTTTCATGAATGTTACATATATCTCACTTCAACTGCTTAATATTTTCATGATAAATTTGCTTAAAATTTCTTAAAGAATCAAGGAAGCACGGTGATTTGCAATGTGATTGGCAATATTTCCAGGACTTTATTATGAGCTCTGAAAAGGGAAGTGGTGGAATTGTTAGCTGAGGAATGACTTACTTTGCCTTTCTCCAGATTACAGCCCCGCATTCCAGTCTTAAGTTTTACAACCCAGACTCTGGGCAAACCCAGCCTGGGAAAGAGACTGGTGGCTGCCTCCCCAGAGCAGCAGTGAAAAACACAATGGTTTCCAAGGGGGGACCTGTGACTCTTGGCAATACAGCTTGGCATACTGCTGGCAAGATGACTTACTTCATGTATTGGAGTGGATAAACTTTACACCAAGCTACAGATGGAGAAACATTTTGCTTTCTTCTGTAAAACAGTGCAACTTATTGCAGGTTGGAGAGAAGTGCCACACAGAGGCAAATCATCCCTTGGCTTGCTGTGCTAATGAGTTTGGAAACAAAGAGATGCCTCTCTGGGCTCCAACAAAAACTGTAGGTGTAAGACACTCAAACTCGGAGGAATTAAACATACTGAAATCCAGACATTTAAGGGGAAGAACTTACGAGAAGGAGATTTATATTCAGAAATAAAGAATATGGGATGCCGTAGGCTCAGGAGGTTCAAAGGGGAGTGTCTCAGGGGAGTTTTCCTAGGGCAATGTGTGGGTAGAGCTGTCACTCAGAGAGACTGTGAGCAGAAGAGATTAGGCAGAGGCAAGGTCCAGCAACTGTTCTGATCCCACGGGAGACAGTGCTACTGGATATAAAGGCGCCGCTGTCTGCCAGTCAGTGAATGCTTAAAAACATTTCGGGGAATGTTTTGTCAGATTGGTAAAAGAACACACTCAGTAGTTTGATATACCTTTTGGGTTTTGATGATCACAGCCTTACATAAACAAAAAAAAATTAAATGACTATCAGAGAAATATAACTCAAAACAGCATTTGAACTAGTCATGCCAAGATGTCGAGCAGTGGTGGTGTGTTGAATATCCACAGGTAACAGAAATATAATGCAATTCAGTTGAAACAAAGGCACTCAATTTTCCAGATATGAACTCTAGTCTCAGATTATTAAAGTCCTTTCCAACTCAGGTCATTTTAGGATTAGCTGTGGATTACTTACAGATCAAAAATAATGCACAGACAAGATTTTAAATTCACAGAAAAGAATTTAAACAACTGGGGAAAAAGTTTCTAAAGGAATTAATGCTTTCAATCCCAGAGTGGACACTGTTAAGTATTTAAATAATTATATAATAGTTGTTAGTTTTCTGCTAAAAAATTGGCCAAGCTCTAATAAGATAGGACAAATTTTATTTGGCAATTTGTCCTCTAGTGCCACGTGCTTTGAAGGTGTACTAAGATCTTTCTTCTATACTTTGTCTCTTTGTGATGATGATGTGTCTGGTGGAGATGCCCATTCTATTGGAAACTCTGCAGATGGATTGCCCTTCTTATTAAGAACAGTGGAACCTTAACTGAATTTTAGACAAGAACTGTCACTACCCAGTGCTCTGCAGCTTCTTGTTTGCCTTGCAGCTATGACAAGCTCCAGACACCCATCTACACACACCTAGAGAAAATCGGTATCTTATTTCAGCAGCTGAAAGGAAAGTCAAACAAGGCTGCATATGTTACTAAATTTTTTTGGGTTATATTTGGAGGTGCCAAGAGGATGGATCCAGGCTCTTCCCAGTGGTGCCAAGTAACAGGACAAGAAGCAGTGGGAAAGAACGGATGCACACGAAGAACTTTTTCACTATGTGGGTGACCACACACCGGAACAGATTGTCCAGAGGGGGTGTAGAGTCTCCCTCACTGGAGGTATTAAAGAACACTCTGGATGCAATCCTGTGTATTGTGTTCAAGAACAGTCTGGATGCAACCCTGTGCATATGCTCTGGGATGACCCTGCTTGAGCAGGGAAGTTGGACCATATGACCCACTGTGGTCCCTTCCAACATGACCCATTCTGTGATATTTTTACTCACCCTGCACTGCACGCTGGGAGGTGAGTCAAAAAAATCATTGTAGATTGGACAGAAGAAGGCCCTGTAGCACACATCTCAAAGTGTGGTTACACAGTGATTTTCCTTGTGCTGGGGCAGAGAACATGCAAAAAGGTAAGGGCGCTTCTGTGGAAACGGAGGGACACAGATCCAGTGACGTACACACAGACCTGGTGATGTACATATTCTCCAGCCCTTCTTCCTTGCCAAGAGTTTTTCATGTGTATTGTAGGAAGAAAGGAGTGTTTTGCCTCTGCCTCCAGGCCACAGATGTCCCTGGCACCACTCACTTTAAGTTCTAATAATCAAGCGCATTGGTAAGTTTTCCTACTAACATGATTTCTGCCATGAGTGACACTGCTGCAAACCAGTAATTCAGCAGAGGGAATGTGAGGTCCAAAAGAGCAGTAGGTTGTATTATCTGAGCTTACTGACTCAAAAGTCTTGTGTTCAATTCAAATTCTCTCTAAAAAGAAAGCTGATTTCCTTAGAACAGAAATGCATATTTAAAAAAAATCTTGTTCCACTTCCCATGTTTTTACTTTATTGGACTTTGTTATTCCAGGCAAGTGACAGTTTTAATCAACAAGAAACTCAAGTTTCTTAGATACAGCAGCAAGGTACGACATTCTGCCAGCGAAGATAAATTCATGAGGGTTATGGTAATTAATAAGTACATTAGAAAAGGAGACTTTCCATCCACCTTTAATGAGCTATTCTTAGCACCAGAAGTATTTTCTAACCCATGATAGGAGGAGATTTAACCTTACCCTGTCAAACGTTAACTGACAGATCAAAAGTGTTACAAGAGGGGGAATTCCAAGTCATCCCAATTATGTGGCACCACATGAAATAATTATATTTGGTTACCCTTTAGAACGATATGTTTCTTGAGGGATAACTTTTATGTACTGCTATTCCAAACACAACTACACTCTGACTGTGCTGCTTTTGATTTTTAAATAGCTCACACAGCTATAACCTCTGCATGTTTTCTCTAACGATGAATGACAGTATTGTATTTACAGGCAGACTCTTTTTGCCCCTTAACTACCCCAGTTTACAATGTAAGACAAAAGAAATTAAAGGCTTTGTTGAATCTTCTCTAGCACAATAGAAAGTTATCAGAGAAGATTTTATACTTTTTAGTATTAGAGCTAATATACAATGCAAAAGACTTTTCTTGAAAAGAGTGAGAAGAATATAGCTAATCAAACCTTATTCAGTTAATATGCAAACTTGTCTCCAAGCAGTACTTAAAATACATTAACCTGAAAGGCACAATGTACCTCATTCAAATTTAGAAAAATACTTGTTTTCATGTTTCTCAGTATTGAATAGGTAATAAAATGAATTTCATTTGCTACAGAAACACAACAGAACTCACTTCAGTTCCCTGCTGTGTCAGTGTTAAAAGAGGTTTTGATGTTTCTGAAAAATTGATCCCTAACATACAAATAAAATCATGTGAACAAGCAGGACAGACACTAAAAGCTGAAATACTTCAGTTTATTCTAAAGATGAAAAACCAGGGCAAGACACTTGACTAATGTTCTAAGTTAAATTTGTAAAACATTTTTAGATTTAAGAAAAACAGAGACAAGAGGTGATAGCTTGTATTGTTTTTTAATTTTTTTTTAATTGTTAATAGGAGTATCTATACTTCATGTTATAGAGGGGAAATTGGAAAAACAGGAAACAGAATGGCAGCGTTTTTAGTTTTTACAGCTATGAACGCTCATGCTTCATTTTGCAGAAAAGGAATGGCTCCTTGTGCAACTCCTTGCAATACCAGGGACCTATTTTGATGACACAGGCATCTCATATTTCATAGTCCTGCCCTTCACCAACATGCAATGAGATCATAAAGAAACCATAAAGCCAATCTCATCCATTGACATGTGGCTCAATTTTCTTCCTCGTAACTTTAAATTCCTTAAGGATATCAATGTCACATGACTTACTGTAAAAAAGAAGGAGGAAAAATAATCAACATTAAACAAAAAAAAGCCCCTGTGGTAGGCAAAAGGTAAATATATAAGCATATGAATCAGAAAAAAAAAAAAAAACTGAAAGAGAAAAAGTACTAATTTAGGATATTACAAATTTAATAAAGGCAGTATTTATAATAACAGAGCTAGCATCAAAATTCCTCAAACATGAAAAGATTCATATTGGAGAAATGTGCTGAAAAGTTCTATTTCAAGCAATGTAACACAACTCAGATCTCAGATACAGAGCTCTTAAGAAGTCTTCCTGTAAATCTTATTCAGATCAGCACGTAACCCAGCAACTTGGACATAAACATGAAAAAATCATAGTTCTAATCACTTTTAGTAGTGCTAGAGTGGTTTCAAACTACAAGAGCATATATTTTTGGCAGGCACAGAGACAAGACTGAAAGCAAATCCATTCATTTAAAAATGCAAAGAACATGTAAGGTATTTTAGAGTGCTAAGAAAATAATAAGCCATAAACACTTGCTCTTGCTTTTTCCTCCCTTTCAGGGTATCTAATGTATGTCCTCATTAGTCAGTCATTTAAATGTGACTTAAGCCAGATTGGTATTCATTGTGATCATCTTTTAATGGAATGATTAATGGAATAACGATGTGATTGTACAGGACTTTATGTTCCTTGAGACTCGAGGGTTCCTGAATGACAGCAAAGTAGTCACAGCTCACAGAAATTACATGTATTTTGAAAAACAATGCAGTGAAGATGTGAGTCTATTTTGAAATGAAAAAACCAAAGGACATAGAACATAGGAGCGAGAAGGATAAGTTTTTGGCTTTATGTAACACAAATGATACAGATACGAAGAAAATTTTGGTGGCTACAGCTAAATTATGTGTTTTTCAGGTAGACACACAACTAAATTTGAGAGGCTAAAACATCGTATGTAAAATCACAGAGGAAATACTTGCTCTTAAGTGCTGCAGAGGAAGACTTTGTGTTCAGAGGATGATGGTCCCGATTTAGAGAATGACTCAGCTCCCTCTGTCTGTTTTTCTTGTGCATGTGTTGAATCAGATGACAACACAGGAGTTACTGAGGAGAGAGCTGAGGGAGTGCATAGGTCAAGAAGCAAAAGATAAATCATGAATTTGTAGAGTAATTCAGTATTTTACCTGCATGCAGCTGAAACAACAGAAATAGAACAAATAATTCCAGCAGTGTGGACAATTAGCCTATGAATGAAGAAATATCTTTATTTGCATAAATTAAGGCCTTAACTGTAAATTATAAAGGAACCAGATAATGACCAACATTAATATGTCAGGAGAGGACTTGGTGTGGTTTATGAGACTAAGCTTTAATGGCAGTAAGACATGAAAGACTTTTGAAAATATTTTTACTTTATAGTGTACTATTCCTACTATAGTGTAGTATCATGGCTACTATTTAACTACTATCAACCTGACTGACCAGAGACAGTGAACTGTATCACTGTTTAAAAAAATGTAAAATTTATAGAAGGTTGCTGTTAAGGCAAAAATTTATATCTATATCAATATATATAGTTAACAATATATTAAAAAATCTATCATATAATAATATAATAATAATAATGTAATATATATTCTATAAAACTACATTATAATTATCATTTATCCTTCCATAATTATTAATATTCCAAATTCTTTGAGGAAAAAAAAGCTGGAATAAAGGACGACATAAAAATAGTTGTTAATTTTCCCCTGAACAGAGCATTTTGAATATTTCAGTATTTCTACAGCATATTTATCAACAGCTGGCTAATGTAATAGAGTAGTGCACAACTACCATATTTGTTCATGGCCTTAACAGTCATAGATATAAGGCTTTTTGTAATGTCTGCTGGGATTTTAAGATAAATTTGGCAAATTGCACAAAACCAAATTGCACAAGAACAAACTGGGCTTAAGTTTTTTATATTCTATATTGACAAACTACTAAATTTCAGACAAGCTGTAAAACAGACTTTTATACTGCAACATCATAAATATTTGTGATGTCTTCCATTTATAGATGCTTTAACAGAGTAGCTAAATGACAAATTTGAACTTAACAATGCAATGACCTCCAGTTTTAGATGGCTTTGCTGATGATGCACTTCAGCAAACTACTACCAGTTTGAAAAATCAACCTGTTTCTTACCTGTCACTTGGATTCTCCTCGAAGAATTACAGTTTTATTTTGCTGAAACTACTGATTTTAGTAGAGCAAATGTTTGTATAATAGTGGAGTAAAATTGCAGAGGATGGCAGATATCTCCTGAGAGCCCTGGAGTAAAGATATTGTGTAATATTGGAACTAGCTGTGAATCAATGAGATGGAAGCAGATGATGCAAGGAAAAAGTTTAAAAATAAAACCAAACGTACCCAAGACTGAGGAATTAGAATCCTGCAACAGGAACATCATTGTTCTTCTCATGAAGACCTCAGGAGCTGAAGACTTGTCCTAAAGCAAGCTTCCTCTCTCATCTGCATCAGGAAGACTGCCAAGCTCAGGACCTAGAGGCCCACTGCGGAAAGGTGACTACAACATCAGAAAAGTAAGGCTTTTCTGCATTAATCAGATAATTTAGACTGTTAGAATATTTACTGGACTAGCAGTAAACTCTTAGCACTGTGTATATGATGTGGTACACAAGATTTTGAGCATAACAAGTCAGTGAAAAACATGGGGAAACCTGTTTGTGAACACTTTCAGTATGTTGGTGAGCAACCAAGCCTGTGCCAAAACTTTTGTGGGTGGAACTCCACAGTCATCATAGAAACCTGGGAACGAATAGAGCATGTGTGCAGTCCTGTGTTCAGGCAGTCATTTGCTGTAAAATAGATGAATTTTGGGCAACCTAAGTACTTCAGGATCATTAATGATCCAAGGAAAGCAGAGAAACAGTAGTTACATCACTCTATGATCTGGCTGTGACTCACTCCAGGCAAACTTTGCCTGGCTAAGTGGCAGTCTTTGTGATGGACAGTGCCAGTTTGCTGAAAATCTGAGAGGAAGAGGAGTAAATAGAAGGCAGTCAGAGCAAGCTGGTGATAGGTGGACACTGAATGGAAGCCCAAAGTTTGCTGATAGTTGCTTTAAAAGCCTCTAATAGTAGTCCTATGTGATCAGAGATCTGTCTCTGCTCCTTTCTCCAGACCCAGCTGAGTACAGAGTGGTTTTATCATGGCTTACCTGTAAAGGACAAACCCAGGTAAACTGCCAGGGGAATCAAGGAAGGAGAAAACCAAATCTGCCCTCTCACTTGACATGTCCACTCTCCTCCTAGAAATATCTGTCCTCCTCTCCTTTTTAGAAGAAATGGCTGAGCTGAGGGAATGGCATATTCAGCAGGGACTAAGTCTTTGAGGAACAGATTTGTCCAAATCAGCTGGTTGCTGCAGCAGCAACTGCCTGTGATTTGTGGGTGTGTAACATGGTATGATCTTTAAAAGGAGGGCTAGAATTTGGGAGATTGTATCATCTGGTAACTGATCACAAGCCAAAAGAAAGGAAAGACGTATCAGAAGCAGAAAAAGTTGTCAGCCTCTGTTCAAAGTTTTCTGCATAGTAGAGATAGACAGGCCTTGAATTAGGACTAGAGTGCATTTTAAGACCCCGTAGTGGATGTCCTGGACACAAAAATGCACTGAGTTTGGTAAACAAGAAAAACTAACAAACAAACGAAAATGAGAATACATGGCTCAGAAGCTGTAAAAACTACTTTTTTTTGGTCACCATTTACTGTCAAATATTCTTCTTTGGTAAAAGTGGCAAAAAAAGGGGATGACAAAGTGAACAGAAGAGGAAAAGTAGCACATCTGCATATGCAGTGGTAGGAAATACTATAGTAAGGAAACAGTCAGACCCAGAACAAACACACATGGAAACACCACAGGAAAACTGTGAAAGAGATATGATACTGGGATAATGTTTCCCACAAGGCCCCTCCCAGACTGGCAAAAGGATAAAGGGAATTGACTGCTTGTGCCTCACCTTTACAGACACCAAAGAACAGCCTGATCCTTGGGGATAGCCTGCTGTCCTGGTGGAACTATGAGGCAAGCCTGGATGCTGCCTGAGAAGATAATATGATGCAAAAAGATTGAACACCTGGCACAGGCTGTGACCTGCACAGTTCAGAGGGCTATTCTGGTCAAGCGGGCAGAGAAGGAGTATGAAGTGCTAAGAAACAAAGAAGCTGGATATTCAAGCAGATATTCAGAGAGAATTTTGAGAGATAAATAGAAGGTGCAAAGAGATATCAAAAAGGAAGAGTGTTTTGAACTGAGGAAAACTGACCGAGATCTGTCTGTGCTTAAACTATGGAACTGAGGTTGCATTAACTTGGAAAACCAAGTTATTCATATAGCACATGATGGTAATTAATATCTTACAAGTGGAGATTGCTATTCAGATTAAAATATAAATATTTAGCTGTTTGTTGCAAAGAAGAGCTGGAATCAAATCAAAACAAAAACGGGTGGAGGATTAATAAAGATATCTAATAATATGAAGTAAATTTTCCTATTAAGTAGTTCTTGCAGTAGTATGTACTTCAACGTAAAGTATTCATGAAACAGAAATGCAGCTAATAATCCTGGATATCCTTAGAAACTCATACTGAGGAAATGCTTTCGCCTGGCTGACTGAGATAACTATTAAAAATATTTGCTC
>JAYRBT010000001.1:7866969-7882183 GCA_036023395.1 Myiotriccus ornatus
GCATAAACCTTCTCTCAACTAATAGTAATTGTGTGGAGGGTGTAAAAGCAAATTGACCCAAAGCAAAACCACGACAATAGTGTTAGCATGTCTGAGCATGCTGGATAGGCTCTGAGAATTTACCTGGGATTTTAAAATGTTATATTATGTGACCAGGAATCTGATTGCTATCTCCTCGTAATAGCGAGGAAAAGCTTTGTCATGCTGAATACTTTAAATTCAGGTATTTATGCATGTTTCTTTACTGCTTCAAAGCTGTAAAGAAGGCATTCCTGTTATGGAGGACTGTCTTAAACTGACATCCTATCTCAGGAAGATGCTTTTCTCCCTCTGTTCAGTTTCAGTATTTATGTAAAGACACTTATTTCTTCCCAGTCTCCCTGTTACCTTTTATTTACTCCCAGTATACCTTCCAATCTTAGCAGTTCCTTCATCTTCTATCTCCCACAAAAGAAGCTCCTTTTCACTTGTGCAGTGTCAGAGATCTAAAACCTCTCACTCATGCTTCCGTTTGCTATGTACTTCTGAAACTTTGCTTTGTGCAGTTATTCGTTAGGTTAAAAAGAAAATAATGTCTTGAGGCAAAGTGTCAAGTGCAACAAGATCAGGTTTAAAATGTTTAAAACATGAGTTTTCTTCTGGAAAAAAAATTATTCAGCAAAAAAAAAGTTTCTTTGTAGAATATGGCTCCCTCTTCCCCAAGTATCTGACAATTTGATATTCTTACAGCAATTCAGGTGAAGAAGTTGAAGGCCAGTTGTTAGGGATGATTCCAGGCCATACTGCAAAGAAGAGGCCTCTGAGATGCTGCTCTTGGAAGCTCATTACCAATGAGTGTTATCTGGACATTATTTGCCATTCGATATTAGGATAGGCCCTTGATAAAATGGATGTCTGAGGACCTGTGAAAGGACCCAAGTCAATTAGTTCCCTTGTGAGAACATGTTGAAACTGTTCCTTTAATCTTGGATGTTTCTAGTGCTAAACTTATTTTAACCTATGCTTTTCATATACTTAAAACAACAGAAAAGCCTTACTGACAGTTACTTACTGATTCTGTTGACTGGTGTTACTTGAACATGGAGGTAGCTCCGATGCTTTTTGCTTGACACCCTCCTTTTTTCTTTGGAGCTGTTGTTCAGGCATGGTTCCCCTGTATCCTCACTGTTCTGGTGTGCTGTGCTGCCTCTCTTACTGTTGGTGTGTCTGCCCTTGTGCTTGGTGATAGAGAAAATAATGTCAGAGTAGAGCATGAAGTCCCAGTAAGAGTGGACTTATTCTCTCCAGAGTAGGAGTACCACTGGTGAAAGGTTATGCCAAGTTCAAAAAAAAGTAGCCTATTTCTGCAAAAGGAACGGAGGGATGTTCAGTCACACCAAATTAACTGTGGTGTCTGTAGTTTGTGGAAGAGAAAATGTGAGTTTTGGCCCTTGTTATATGAACTGGTCTTTCATTCATTAAGTGATTTGTGTGTTCCACAGTCTTTGAAGGGTGTTTGGGATCTGAATTCCCCACTTACAAGTGGAGCTGGTATGAGAGGCCAAACTAAGGATGATATCCTTTATGGTGGGAATAGAAAAGTGGAGGAATCCTGCTATAGTAATACTTTAAGTTTGAAGTCCACACTCTCCTAGTGTTTCTTCTTTAATTCCTCCCATTAAAAAGCATATCCCACCTTTTTTCAAGAAAAGGCGTCTAGAAATGTGGATAAACATAAACAAGAGACTTCACTGATCTTGAAGGGTGGTTGCAAATCTGCGTGACTTGGAAGAGAACTAGTTCTCTATTTCTGAGCAGTGTTTTAGGGTCTGATCTTCATTTGTTCTCATCCTCCTTGTCAAGAGGGAGCTGCTTGATTAGGCTCTTTAGAAGACATTGTTTTGGGGCAAGTGATAAATAAACTTTTAGTGCTGATCACAGGTGTAGGTAGTTAGGTAGTTTGTTACAGTTAGTGTGGGTATTTTTTTTTTTTTCTTTTTGAGAAAACAATGTATTAGATGGTGGCTGAACTGTGTGCCGACTGTGTGTGCAGGTCAAACTTCTGTTTTGAGGGCACTTTTTTTTTTCCTGATGTGTCCCTGCTAGGCAGGCTACATTTGTATACAAGATGTGTGCCTCCAGGCATTCCCCATGGTCACATGTGAACGTGTTGTCATTGTCAGATCCAAGCTTTTGGTTGCATAAGCATTTGAGAAGATGATTTGGAGGAAAGGCAGGAGGGCCAGGGGGAATTGTCTGAAAGACTCTTATTAAAATCATGCTGAGTTACTGTGTGTTTTAAATGAAAACACGCTGCACTACTACAACTGTTTGGTAATTGCCCATCTAGAATGTATTCACTGCATGAACACAGGAGTCAGCAGCTCATTTTAGCAGCTTTAGGGGGCATCCTGATTGTACCGTACCTGCTATCCCAGCAAAAAAAAAAAGAGAGTTTAATAAATTCTCTCTTATGTGTCAGGCTTAAGCAGATACCTTGTGTATTTAATGCTGTCTAAAAGGTCCTTGGACATCCCTGTTTGTATGCTAGTAAACCTGATACATTCTTTTTTGTGTCATTGTTAGATACCTGTTAACAGTTAACATAATTGTTTTGATACCTTATGCAGCATACATCCACAGTGTAAATGTGCCTGGTTTGATAGGATTGGTAACCTGTGAGTTAGTAGATGCTTTTCATTCTATGAAAAAAACCCTTCAATTTCCATCATAAGAAATGATAAATCTTTTGATCCTTTCAGAAAGGTTTAATTTGTCCTGAATAAACAGCTCTTCCTGACAAATCCTACTCCTTTAGGAAGTTTTTGAAGCTTAATAGAAATATCAAGTGTTGCATACTGCTTTGGTTGCCAGCTTCTTTGAGGAAATTTGGGCAGCATGTAAATACTAGCACAATAGGTCTGTATTACACAAACTCCATGGAAGCATTTGTGAAAGAGTAGATGTGATGCTTTGGGCCAGGAGGTGGTGCAGGGGCTCTCCAAAGCTTAGAGCTAAAATCTGTCTTTTTGAGAAGTAGAAATTAGAGAACAATTACATACTTTGTACATCAAGGTCAGAATTCAGGCAGGTAAGTACTTCAGTGTCAGTTCTGGAATCCTTCCTTAGTTTGTATTTTGATGGTGTTTGTCATCTTCTGTTACCTCCTGTGTCCCACTCTTCTGCAGTTGTCCGTGAAAACCCTGAACATCCCTAGGAGAAATACAGGAGAAATGGGAGGAAATCTCTCCTTGGTAAAAGGGAAGGACCAGAGCTGAAAAAAAGACAAGCTTTACAGCTTCTGTGTCTGTTTAGACTACAGCTTTCTTTGAGAATGTTGAAGCAGTGGAGAACAAGGTAAAGCTTCTTCATGCTGAATGAGCCAGGTGATTGAAATCTGCTGTCTGAACAAACAAATACTCTCTCTCAGCTGACATGAACTCCCAATCTTTAACTTAATCTTTGGAAAGCTCATGGATAATCATATCTTTCAAGTTCAATAGATGTATTTTTTTTTTAAATAATATATTCCACTTTGGAGAGTTAACAGTATATGTCAAGTTCTGCCAATGGCATGGATCTGTGAACAAGTATGTGAGGTTTTCCAGTGAAGCATATTCTGTTGGAAAAGGTTTTTCATTTTAATTTCTTTCTATAGGTATCAGATATGCTCTGTAAATTTTTTATTCTCACTTAAAGAGGAAGTTATTTAGAAAAATACAGCTTAAAAAAACCACTCCAAAGAACAAAACCGTGTAGGAATATCTTTAAATCTTTCATCTTGCAAGCAGTATGGTGGCTGCATCATCTCCCTTTTGGGGAGTGGCTTAAAGGGTTGTACCGACTTGCCCATGTTCTTTCTAGTTAGGGTGCTCTTTTCCCCTGTGCTTCTGTCTTTCTTCAGCCCTTGGCTCCATTCTTGGCACTGTTTAGCGATTGTTTTGAACAACAGAAGGTACTTGTGGGATGCTGAACTGATTTCAGCACGTAGCACAAGTAGAGAAATAATCTCTTCATTAGCAAACTCCAAACATTTGCGTTACACACTTCGGGCTGTGTCCGTTGTCTAAGCAGCTTTTTCCCTTTCTTGGAGAAAGCAAATCAAAAAAGGCATTACCTCTGCTTCCTCAGGCAGTGAGGAGGAAAGTGTAAAGTGATAAAGGGCTTAAAAAGGTCGATTAAACTAGGAGTTTGTATTGGTAACAGTATCAGAAAGGTCCCTGATTTAATTTTCTCCTTGCCCTGCCTGCACATGCAACTCGCCCTCTCCTTGCCCCCCCTTCCCATCTCCGGCTGAAAAAGAAAAGGGGGGGGGGAACAGGGAAGGGTATCTCTCAAGCTGTTTTAAGTCTGTCAAAATTCAAGGTAGTTGTTGTATATTAGCTTTCAGCGGTCTAAAGTTTTTGAGATGAGTGTGAAAACTTACTTTTCCTTTGTTTGCTGAACAGCTTTCCATGCATTTTCCTAAAAAGGCCATAAAAAGATCTTTATTAATTGCACTTTCCGTACTTAATGCGTAAGTGTATATACACACACAGACCTTTTTTTTGGAGAAGTTTTTAGCTAGCCTGTGTGTAAATCCAGCTTCCATTGGAGTTCATTGGGAAATTTAATCATGATTTATAGAATTAATTGATTTAATCTATAACATATTTGATATGAATTTTCTAACAAGGGTTCTTTAATGCCTAATTTTATAAACATCTGGAAGGTTTTTTCAAAATATTGAAGCTTTATTTTAATCCTGTTTACAACAATTGGAAGGCATTTAAGGAAAAAAAAATAGGTTCCTCACAGTCCTTTCTTTAAATAGCAGCACTACTATTAAAAAATTTGCTTGCTATTGCAGTGTAATTTGAATGTGATTATAGTGATGAGTTCTTTCAGACAAAAAATTAAAAATAAGACATGTTAGCATTTAGATTTATTTGCTGAACTTCTTTGCATTTTCTTGGTATCATAAAAACAATTCTGGACAGAAAAGCTTTTTCTAGTTACTACTTACTTGTGCTAAAATAACAAAATGCATGAGTTCATAAATCGGATTATTTATTGCTTCACTTAAACACTGTAAATTAACATCTCAAAGCTAAATAGTACCCCTTCATTCCCTTCCTGTGCCCTCAGTTGTCGATGCCACGTAGTTGATGGTAGGTTTCTGTAGAACTTTCCTCAAAAGTTCAAAACAATATTAACTCTGGCATGTTGCTGCTTTTTATTTATTTATTTTGAGAAAGGGGCCTTGGATTATATCAGTATCTAAAAATGTTTTGTATTAAATATGGATTTTTTTCATGTTGCTGAGGTAGACCAGGGTTGAAAAGCTCTAGTTTGCAGGAGGGCAAGACTGGGGGAGGGTAGAGAAGTTAAGTACCAGACTTAATCTGTGGAGTAATATTTCCATATACTGACATTATGTGGGGAAATTTAGCTGTTTTACTTGTCTATAAATCCTGTCCTTCTATCCCCAGAATTTGCCATGCAATGAATGCTGATTTACAGTGTCAAATTGTCTTTTCTCTGATTTGAAGGTACTGTGTTCCAGAGACAGGTGTGAGCATGTTTTAGGACTGAAGATGGCACATGAGCTAGTTTAAAATGTGTTTTGTCCTCACAGACTGGCCCTCCAGCCACTTCCCAGGCAGGGGCTGGCTACTCAGGATCTAACCTTCAGCCTTCTCGATCCCCAGGTGCCACACACAGCAGATGTCACCAGCTCCTCTTCTGCAAGGCTCCTGGTACAGATTTCAAGCATGGATTGTTTAAACATAGACTGCTTAATTTCCTCGATGGTGATAAAGTTCTTAATGGCAGTGAAATCAATAAATCAATCTAAAAATCTGACTGTTCAAAAATAGGTATTTTTCTTTTAAGGAAAGCAATCTTCTGCAATTTCCATGAACTAATAACAGGATGAAAAACTAGTATTCATAGTACAGAAGTTAACCTAGTCCTTTATACCTTTAACTGGTAGAAGGAGTCTGCAGGTTCCAAATGAGTACAATTAAGGGCACTTTCATTTTGTGTATGTAGATGTGTGTATTTCAGCTACAACTTGTGAATTCTGGAAGGACCTGAAAAGCTTTACTTAAAAAGATTAGGTACCTAAATAGAACTAATGAATATTCCCACTTGAAAATTTATCAAGTTTGGACCCTACTTGGATGACAACTATTTTAGCACAGCCAGTAAACCAGGAATGTTGTTACTGCACAATAACAATGACTGGATTAAAGTGTCTCTGCCTTCTGAATAGGATCTCTTCTGGACCATGAAGTTATGGACTGAGTATTATAAGATAACAAGCAATGTCTTTGAGTGGGACTATCAACCATGCTGTATTTTGGCCAAGGGATTTGGCTTTTTGCTTAGCAGTAAGAAGTATAAACGATTGCATAAACACACTTTCTTTAACTGCAGAAGCAAATACTTCGTCTGAGGTGTGGACCTTTGAGTTGCAGGACAAGAAGTAAGACATGACCTTCTCTAATATGGTAAATAATGTATTGCCCTCAAAGTACACATCAGACTGAGCTTTCAGCAATGTGATGGTTCACTCTGAGTGGTTTCCAGCTTAAAATGGGGGTAGCTGCAAGTGGCGATTATGGCCATTAAGTGTCATTGTGGACCACTTTGGCCATAATGACTTTTGACAGAAACATCTCCCAAGCACTGCAGAGGTAGGAAATGCAATATCTGTCAAGATAGGATTTTTTTTTTCCCAGATATCCCACTGATCATGTTGTTTGTCCTTGTGCAGTGGAGATAAGTGAAGTTTGCTGCAAACCCAGTACCTGTCAGTTATTGTTGTTCAGTTGTTGCTGGTGTCCAGTCCCACCCAGACAAAACCTGAAGTGATGAATACCTTCACATAATGGCATCTCCACTAAGGACTTTTGGAGCAAAATTATATTGATCTCCAGTAGTGTTTGCTGATTCACTGACAAGCATTTCTAATGTAAACCTGGTTTTAGAACAATAGTCTTCACACTTGGAAAGGTTAGAGGCAGCTTCTAGGTAGGCTTACGTAAGTCCTGTACATGGTGCTGGGTGTGATTGAAGTACAAAGTTTGACATCAAACTTGTGCAACTTGTGGACTTTACCAAGAGGAAGCTCACTGAACTTCAGGTGTTTGGCTCCACTGATTGCTGTGGGTTATCAGTTTCAAAGGCTGCTCTTGGTACTGCTGACTCTTGTCAGCAGGGCACGTATGTAATTGCTTGTTTAAATAAGTGTAAAAATGCCACTGGACTTTCTCCACAGATGGGTTTTCTCTAAGTGCTACATGACATTTGTCTAATGTTTAGTCTGTGTGAAGGAAAGCCATGGGACAGTAGTAAACTGTGGTGACTTTTATATTTTTTTCTGCATCTTTTCCCAAACTAAAGTTTGTCTATCCAGTCCTTGCTTGTCCAAAAAAAAAAAAAAAAAAGGTGCTAAGTAAGTCAAGATTCTTTTATGCTGTTGCTTTATTCTGTTTTCTGAGTTTATCTGGAGTCTCTTTCCTAGGCTCAGTGGGCTGCCAGCCAGGAACTGTAAGAAATCCAGGGATTTGTCGAAGGGGAGAAGGCTTTCAACCTCTGGAACCTTTTCTGGAGTTCATTCTGTTAATTTTACTCCATGATAGATGTGAGACACGTGGTGCTTACAGTCATGTCTGTTAGTGTTTAATACAGACACAGCACACAGATATTGTTGAGGTGAATGGGTAGATGTTTTATCGCTTGGTGTTCCATAAATTTCCATATAGATGTCAATCAGTTGAAGAAGCAGCAAGGAGAATAAAGGCTAGAAATCGCTTGTGCTGTGTCTTGGTGTTTGTGGGGAATTTTTCTGTAGCATTACTTCTGGTGTTTCCAGTGAGTCTTGCTAGTTTAGGGCAAGATAAGACACATCTATATCGGAGAAACAATGGCATAAAACCTCAAAATTCCTAAATTATCTTTTTTTACCACCTTATTGGAGTGGTTGGAAGCTGGCACTTGCTTCCCTCTGGCACAGAGAAACAGAATTTTGGTATGATGGCTCCAAACCCTAGCTCTCATGTTTCTGATCATGCAAAAGCATATGTGATGTTTACAAGAACAATAAGGATAAGGTGGTTTTTTAAAAGGACCACAGTTCTTGTGGCAGAGAAACTGTAACAGGAAAGTAGGAATAAACAGCAATTTGTGTCTGCTTTATGATGTCTTTCATACTTTGTAATGTAAACTTCAATAAAATTTTTTCAGATGAGTGGGTATTTTTATTTTAAACTAGAAAGTTTTCAGTTTTTGTGCAGGTATGGGTTGTTGTGTGTGTGTGGTTTTGTGGTGTGTTTTTTTTGTTTGTTTGTTTTCTTTTCTTTTTGTTTTTTTAAAAATATCTGTTCAGTGGATTAGCTTTCCCAGTCTGTGTTGCTGAAGTTTTTGATTCTCAAATGTCAATGCAAAGAAAGTACTCTATCCCCTGCAGCTTGCAAATTACTCCTTTCTAAAGCTTTGTGCAGAATAGGCTGACCAAAACTTGATGCTTCATGAACAGCTCTGTTGGAGAAAATAGGAAGGAAGTGAAAAGTGATGGTTGAGAGTTCTCTGGGTCTTGCTGTGCATCATCAAGGTGATGTTCCTGCTCTGCTTTGCTTTGACCTGGTAAAAATCTAATAGCCTGTAAGATGTAAAGAGGCATCTAGAAAACAGTAGAGATGGCACTGGTGTTGTGCATATGCTTTGGCAATGAATGCATCATTTGTTAGACTAAAAGCTTAGGCTTAAGATTTTCTTTTTTTCCTGCTATTTCTATTGATGCTCTTTCATTGATTGATCCACTTGTAAATTCTAGAAGAACCCAGAGGGAAACTGATGTGAAAGTTGTGGTCTTGACAGATGAACTCAGGAAAGGTTCCCTTGGTATGGAGTAAAGCGAGGAGCTTAAACAGGGGGCCTTGTAGTTACTTCTGTTCATGTGGTATGAGAAACGACACACTTTAGAGGGGAAATCAGGTGAACCTTTGATGGCTGTAATAGCTTTAAATAAGTGTTTGTAACTTAGCTACTTACTAAGTGTCTGACAGGCTGCGCAAGGTGTGCTCTTCCCCCACTTCCTGAGCATATTTAAAGAACTTGCTAGTTGGTGAGAGAAAAGTAGTCTGTTCTAGTATGTCTTGATTTGTGTGCTTTGTCCTGCATAAGAAGAATGGGGTTTGTTGGCTTTATTGTTGCTTCCTCTGTTCTTTACTCCAGGTATCAAAATTATGGAAATTGAATTCAGAGTCGTTGCAATGATAGACCTTGCCTAATATAGATTACATGTATGACCTTAATAATTGAATGACAGCTATTTATTAAACATTATTGAAATTGTATGTATACCTAGCAAGCAAGCTGGTCTGTTGCAGTGTAGTTTATCAGGTTATAAGTTTAGTGTTGAGGGTTAATTATTGACTTGAAAGCCAAGATAGGTGGTGACCTGATAAGGATAAAATAGTAGGATACTGTTGTGCAAGCTACCCTGAGATTCTAGTATACTTTGCTGCTCTACCTTTCATAATATAGCCAAAGCAAACCATGGGTTGGATGAATCCAGTGGATTTTACTGCACACACAGTGGCTGTTGTAATTTAAATTTGAATTCCTGTCTTGTCAAATAAGTTCATTTTAGAACTTTTAATAAACTTAATTGCCTGAACAGAAAGAATGAAAAGGTGTGGATGGTGTGAGAGCCCAGGCAAACTGGGTAGCAAAAGGAAATAGGAAATGCAGATTTGCAGACCACCTCTAAAGGTTGTGATGAAACCTTGGGTTACCTCCCTTTCAGAAAGTATCAACCTTTGCTGTGTTCTGTTCTCCAGCCATGAAGGGGAAGTGTGTGCTGTGGGAGTTGTCTGGGTAGGTTTTTTTAATAATAGTTAGGGTGGTTATGAGATGACTGGAATAAACTGGTTGTAGTTGAAACCTGTAGTGTTGCTTTTCATGCAGGTTGTTGCAGTGACGTGGTAACTGCGGCTCACATGAAATCTCAATAACTTTTGTGGTGGACTGTTGCTTCTGCTGGCTCATTCCTTTGTGCTCTGCTGTGATAGCTGATGAGAGAGATGGTCATATGCAGGGAGCTTAGATAATTGCATCATTGTATCGTGCCTGGGAGCATGATGGCTGTCTACCTTCAGGTAGAATAGTGACATAATTCAGTGAGTCTTCCCTAATTCTTAGTGTCCTGATATCCTGACTAGATAATGCTAAGAAATTTTTATTAGTAGGTGGAATCACGTAACTGCTTTTTGTTAAATTTCTGGAAATTCAGGTGACTGTCAAATCTAAAAGAATACTTTCTGCATTATTCATGATGAAATTTGTATTGGATATGCTCATGTCAGTGCTCCAGGGAATGCTGTATATTATGGGAAATGTTGCTTGTTTGGCTTGGTTTGTGTAGGGTATAAACATGTCATGATACATTTCTGACAATGCAAAACCCTAGTGATTATTGCAAAAGTTTCTTGATTTTAACTAAATATTATTAAAAAAACAGACTTTTTGTGTGTTTTCAGATCTTAACAGATATTCTGCATTGCATCTTCTGTCTGCTAGTTACATTAGCTACCTCATTTGTGCTTTTGCCTGCCACCAGAACCATTTTCTTGTAAGCATTTATTGTGTGCTTGTTACACAGGGAGCAATCTGGAGTATGTATTGTGGGTGTGCAAGCCAGCACTTCCTAGCCTTTGAGAAGTTTGGGATTCTGAGACTGATAATAAATATTTCGTTTGTGAAGTACAGAACTTCAGTAATTTGCAAGGCAGTGGAGGATATTCACTTCAGAGCATTAATTACAAAAGAATAATATTTTAGAATGATGGAAGTTTATTAATCAAATACCCAAGTACTTGGTAGCAATCTAGAAGATAATTTTTTATTGTTCCTGTGATGTCTATGCTGCATCTGAGTTGTAAACTTTCAGAACAGAAGTATTTGTGGAGAAGAATTGTTTTGATTCTGTATCACTGTTATAACTCTTAATATTTCAGAGTTATTAAGTAAATCAATTGAAACCTGCTGCATACTACTGCAGCTTCTGAGGAGTGCTCATGAGTTTTCTTGAATGCTGTCAGGGCTGAGGGAGTAGAGGATATTGTCAGTTTACATGGAGCTGGTGGGATGGAATCATACAGACCAAGTATAACGGAAATTACAAGTGCACGTTAAATTATGAGAGCATTTGTTCATCAGTCTTCAAAGTAATGAAATGAGATTAATTTGGCTATTCCACTCTGTTCAAGGTGTGTTATCCATCGATTTGTTGGGGGGGGGGGGTCACTGTTTGTATGTATGTTTTTTGTGACTTTTTTGAGGGGGAAAATGGATTTTTGTTTTGCTTTGGGTTTTTGTTCTCTGAATTTCTCTGTGAGCTGTCCAAGCAGTGGGGATTTTCTGGACTCTAGCAGTCAGCAAACTTTGAAGTTCATTGAATGGTCTTAGAATAGCTGTCCTTGGTACAAGATAAACTTAGTTTTAGGTTTATTTTTGTTTCTGGGAGAACAAACAAAATAGGGAAATCAATAACCAGGTAAGCTGGAGTAGTTTCTGTTGCTTTCACTCCCTGCCCACTGCCCTCCTCCTCCCCCCCAAAAAAGAAATTCCATTAAAAAAACCCACAAAACACTTTGACAATTAGTTGCCACTTAGAATTTATTCTTAAAGGAAATATAGAGGTGTGCCTGACACTGAAATTTGGTTTAGAAAGAGCTAGTTGACCAGCAATGAGACAAGATTGTTTTAGTAAAAAAGTTTCCATGCTATGTTCACTGTCACTCATTTTGGTTTGCATCTGCCTCTGCCAAAATACATACTTTGAAAGGGCTTACCTGTTTTGCCCAATAGCTTAGTATATCTAAATAATGAGCTAAGTAAGGAACATCTCTTCATGCTACCTTAAACTTCTAGCAGAATGGATTTTGTTGGGTTTTTAGAGTGGGTTTTTTTTTTTCCTCCTGTGTGTCTTGGCTTTGTGTGAGCTGTTTGAAATATCAGATTCATAAAATTGTATCGTGGACACTTATATTTGTTTTGAGAACTGTACGGGGAAACATAGCCCTGTTTCTTGGGGAGTTCAAAGCCTGGCTCTGCTCCCAGCTGAGTTGGAGAGCAGGGGGAAGGTCTTGCTGAAAGGGAAGGTTGTGGGCAAAGAGCAGGTCAGGTCCTGGCTGTCCCTGCTTGTCGCTTGCCCTGGGGTTTGGAAGCGCCGGGAGCCTTCTCTGCCAGGGAGCTGAATGGGAGGGCTGGTGGGGAAGCTGACTTGGTCTTGTGTGCTGTTAATGGCTCTAATAGAATGGTGTTGTAAAATGTGTAGAAGTTGAAATCTGTATTATCTGATGTGAGACCCCACCCCCTCCCCCTAAAATTCAGGTGTTATATAATTGCAAAGCAGTCCTAGCAACTCTTTAACACTGCAAGAGAGGGATGAATTACTGGTTTTCACTCTTTAATATTGTCCAGATCAATTTTTGTTCATATTGTTCATTGCATATACTGATGTGCCTTCAAAATCTTGGTTTTGTTATGGATTTTACCTCAGTACACAATCTCAGTATTTATGCTTAGGTAGGAATAATTGATAAACTTTAGAAGATTTCTTAAAATCATCAAATGGTTTGGGTTGGAAAGGACCTTAAATGTCACATAGTTCCAACCCCCTTGTCATGTGCAGGAACGCCTGCCAAGGAATAAGAATGTTAAGACTTGACATTTGCTTATTGTTCTTCTCACACTTCCACGGTGTGTACATCTTGTGCTGATAACCTGGAATGAGCTGCTTCTGCATCTGTGACTTCACGTGGGACCTGAGATGTGACCACATGAGCTGTGTGACACTGGATTTTGTGACTGTGGCCTGTGTTTACATGTCTGACCTGTACTAAGGGACTGGTGGCAAGAAGACCCTTTCTACCAGAGTCTCCTGTCTGTCTGGTGTGTTGCTGAAAGCTTTTTGTCATAACCCAGTGCAAGTGTATTATGTAACGTGGCACACTGGAACAGCACACCAGGCCTTTCTGAACAAGGGTGTCTGTAAACCTCGTCCCACGGTCACCCACTGGTGGCCTGTGGCTTAGTGCTTAAAAGAAATGTAGGAGTTCATTTAGCGTGCCCATTCCTAAAGGCACTAAATGCCCAGCTCAGAAAAATGTGAGAGTAGTTATGAATTTTTCTTAGAGTAAATGAATGGTAGACTTCTGATCTAAAACCAAGGGAGATACATACTTATAGCTCTTTGCTGTCTAAGAGACTACGTATGTGGGCATGAAACTAATTTTAGTGGGTGAAACTGTCCAATTCCCTCCCTGGTGATGCAGAGGTACGTTGATCTGTCCTTTGCAAGGGAAGGCAAACATGTTAAACTACTTCGAAAGTAGCAGCTGGGCTGTTTTGTCTGTGGTTTTGTATGTTTTAGCATTGTGGAATTCCTTGATCTGTGTGCATAAATACACAAAGAAAATTATTGCACACTTAGGGGAGATGTGTGTAATTGCCACTAATCTAAGATATATTAGAATGCTTGGGTGTGGGGGAGCCCAGCTGGCTCTGGGCTCTCTATAAGCTAGGATATCGAAGATGGAACTTTACACCTGGCAGAGGCTTAACCACGGAGAGTAAGGACTGTGGCACAGGGTGGACTTCCTGTTAGGCATGTCTAACCCGCAGTATTCGGACATTGTGGCTGTGTGTCCAATCATGAGTTGTTATGTTTGTGGTAAACCAATGGTGCGTGTCCATGTGTTGCCTAGAACTGTATAAAGTAGAAGCACTGTTGTAATAAAGCTGCTGCTGGTACCCTGGACACCGTGTCGCCTCCTGCCTTGACTGCGACAAATGGTGACCCCGACGTGATAGCAAAGGAAGATAGAAGACAGAACTCAACAAGACGACTTTGAAGCGAACGAGTATTGGCGGATTTCTTGGGAAGCTTGCCGGGAGGGTCAGACGGCCGCTGACCTCCTCGACTCGTTTTACTGCTTCTCAGCTCGAGAAATCACCGTTGGTGCTGCTGAGACTTTTTCGCTGCTGCTGAGGCATCGCTTCGCTCTGCGTAAGTTATCGGGCACGCACGTAACCCGTGGGCAGCACGTCCAACCCTGTCCCGCTCGGCTCGGCTTGGCTCCGCTCCGAGCCTTTCCCGGAGGGCTGCCTCGCTACACCCCGGAGCGTTCATCACCCCGCTTCGCTTTCCAGCGGCAGCCCTATGGAAACTGCGTAGCTGAGCACAAACTGTGTGGCCGCGTACGCAACCTGTGTACTGCCGTGCCCCACTCCTGCCATCCCAGCTCCGCACAGCATGCCATGCCGCTCTGTGCTCGTTCTACGCCCCTCTGGCTTCGCTGGACGCCCCTGGCCACGCCCTGAGCGAGCTGAGACCATGCCTGAACGTGCCCTGGCCCAGCAGCGCCGCCCGTTCTGAGCGGAGCGGGCCCCGTCTCCTCCTGCGGCTGCCTGGCGGGCTGGTCACCCCGCCCCCCGCTCAGCCCGGACTGTTGCGGAATCGCCATATCCCGGCAACCGCCGCTTGTGAGCTCTGGCTGCAGCAGGCAGCGTTCCAGCCACCGTTTCGCTTCGGTTTTTCGTCGCTCTGCTTGTAACTCACATAAGTACCTCCTGCAGCAATCTAGAAAGTTACACGTCCCAAGTGAGGACGGAGAGAGATGACTCTAGAGGAGTCATTGGGGGCGGGAAACTCCGGTGAAGCATTTGGGAGCGACGGAAAAGTCACTAAAGGGGCTGGCCCAGATATTTTGAGACACCTGTTTGGAACAGTTGAGCCACCAGGGAACAGTGGGTTCCATGTTATCTAGAGAGGATGATTCTGTCATCCTGTTGTTGCAGGTACTGCTAGAGAAACATGGAATCAAGCTAGGTGCCCTGCTCCTGCAATAAATGCTAACATGGAGCAGAGACAGGAATATCAGGCCATTTCTCAAGTTGCTTTCAGTGTCTGTGTGTGGATGAATTGAGCAAACCTTTGCTCAAAAGCTGCACACATAATAACAAAGCACTGAAAGACTTTAAGAAGTTAAACTACAAAAAAAAATAAATTAAAAGAACAAAAAAATAGAAAAAAATAAAAATTGAAAAAAAAAGGGGGGGGAGGATACCTGTCTGTTGTCTATTCAGCTACCTTTTGAGGAGTCGTGATCTTATCCTCCAACAGACTGCTTTCTACTTGCCTGTTGTACACGCACAAGCTACATGGACAACTCATCTATGG
>JAYRBT010000001.1:7890805-7901154 GCA_036023395.1 Myiotriccus ornatus
GTGTCCAATCATGAGTTGTTATGTTTATGCTAAACCAATAGTGCATGTACATGTGTGTTACCCAGAAGTGTATATAAATAGAAGCACTGTTGTAATAAGGGGGGCTGGTATCCCTGATCACCGTGTCGTCCTCCCGCCTCGACCGACGACAACAGACATAAAAATGTCTTGAAGTTGTGCAGTTATCTTGGAGTTCAGCACCAGCCTGTTTATATGAGGGTATCTTGTTTGCTGCCAAGGCCTTTCTGGTTATATTAGTTTCTGTTTCGATTACTGTGATCCCTAAGAAACTAAAGGTAATCTGATGAAATGTAAAAGTTTAAAATACTACAATTCCTCTCTGTTATTTCACAAGGCAGCCAGAAGGAGTTAGTACCCCTGGCTGCTTGGAAGAATAAAGACCTGAAAGCTTTATGTGGAGCTCTAATTCAGTGTTTTGACTTACCATCAGACTTCTTCAGTAGTCTGCCAAAAGTCTTATTTCACTAAAATAGTTGACTTTGAGGAAGAAGGGGAGGCTTGGCTTTTTGTATTCTTATTCTCCATGTTGAAGCTACTAACTTCTAACACATGCCTGAGACTTTTAATGGGATCAATAGTTGAATTAAGTCAGTGGTTATAGGAACTGCAGCACCAGGAGTGTTTAGTATATCAGGGCTACCAAACAAATAGAACACTTTATTTTGTATAAGGGCTGTGTAGTTTTGCACTGAACTCTGAGAAGTGTGTACCTCTACTGTACAAGTTTTAGATCTATAGGTATCCATAAGACAGAATATTTGAAGGTGTTTCAGTGATAGAAGTGTGACTAATAAGTGCTCACCTTAAATGCCAATCCTTGAAGTGGTTACTGATTTAATATTGTCTTTAATTGTCCAGTATGACGGTTCTTTTATTGGCAAGATACTTGCTTTCTGGATAGCCATTATACTAATTCATGTTTGATGTTTTAATCCTGCTTCAGTGGAAAGTCAGCCAATTCCTTTCCTTCTATTGTAAGGCTTTAAACAGAGCTGCATATAAAGCATGGGATTTAAAGCAATGCTGTGCTACAAATTATGGATGTAACAATAGGAGAAGACTGTTGTGACCCTGTTTCAAATGATGTTTACGATTACCAGTATTTCACAGGAAAATAGTGATGGTGAGAGGGGGAAATGCTTGTGTAGGAAAACTTGGTGACAGAGAAGTACTTTGTTTCAATCCAAGCCTATGCGTGCTTGGAGAAATGCTAAGACCAGTCTTTCTTTCCAGTAAGTCTGAAGAAAACAATTTCAGTTTTAAAAAAAAATTGATCTTTTGACAGAATTGAGATAAATGAATATGGGACTTGAAAAGCTTGCTTTTTTATAAGAACTCCATGAGCAAGGAATGCACCAGCAGCAGCCCCCTCCTTCTGTTTGTACTTGTCAGATGTGTGGCGCTGTACCTGGCTGTAGTAAAGGACTTCACATACAACTACTTTCAGTTATTCCAGACCCTCTACCTTAAGTTCTGTAGATCCTATTGCTGCTCTGTTTAGGTTTTTTGTCCCAGAGTAATGGTTGTGCTTTAAGTCATGCTTGGGTACAGTTTTTACTTTGTAATCCTCTTCAGTGTCAACTTTAAAGCCAGGAAATTGAAAAGAGACTTTGCAGTCACTCACTGAGCTGTGAGAACTTGAAAAACATGAAGAGAGAAGTCAGCCTTCAGTTGTGACATGTGGGTCTGGATGCTGTTGTTGACTCTGTTCCCAGGTCCAGAATCTTGAGGTTCTCACCTATGAAGTGTGTCCAGAGTCATATGAGTATATATGCATAACTGAACATGACATAATTCCCAGTGTTGAGGGGATCACAAAATCCTGTCTTATCAATATAATGTTTACCTCCCTAGTTTTAAGACGTGTATGTATTAGTGAGCAAAATAAACGTTTGGAATTGGTTGACAAAAAACTTTTTGCTCTCACTTTCTATGTGTAATCCTGGGACTTCGGTTTGCAAGATTAAAAAGAAAATAAAAAGTTTGGCAAGCTTCAGTAGTGTAGAAATGAATGCTGAAATTTCTATGAAACCAAGAGCTTAAAGTTCCCTAAATATGGACATGAGCATGTACCTAACTCAATCCTTTCCTTTAAAGCAACAACAGGCTGCACTTGCTGCTTTACAAGACCTTTCTGCTGTTTTACGAGACCTTCTATGACAAGTGACATTATTCTGTGTCCGGATGTATTTCATCTCCTGAGTTGTTTTTTTTTAGAGTGGTTCACAGCACAAGTAATTGATCCATTTCAGAAGTTGGTGGGTTTTTTTGTTAACTTTGAGCAAAGTATGATTCTTTATTTCATAATCTCAGGAGACAGTTAAAAAAAAAACAAAACAAACCTTGAAGGCTTTCTAGATTATAATTTAAAAAACAACTGGGGAGAACACTAGTTGTTTCAAAAACCTGGACTTCTGCAATGATGATGGAACAGTAATGTCTGAATTAAGTTGGTATGTCACAGGGTGCTTGTGTGCAAATCGAAGGAGTATTCTTAGGGAATGTACATGATGCTGTGTTACCTGTTCAAAATCTGTCCTATGTAAAAGGCTATTGTAAAAATGTTATACACTGCTGATCAAGAATTCTTCTAATCTGTTTCGTTTCTTGCCCTCCCCACTTCCTGCCTTCAAAATAAATTATATTACTGAGCATGTGGTCTTGCTCTCTTCTACTGCAAAGTGAGCTGAGAGTGATCTTTTTTTGTCACTGATAGTCGTGATCATTTCACGTATTGAATGCCATGGTCTCTTTGTTTGCTTAAACTCTGAAAGACAAAAATTGAAGCCATGAATGTGCACTTAGTGCCTCTGTAACAAGACTCTAGAGCTTATATTGTGTCTATTACTGGCTGTGATTTTTCCCAAAGATACAGAATCACATAATTGCTTTCTGAAAGTCCATTTTCATCCCATCCACACTCAAATTATGAACTTCTTTGCTGCTTATTTCCTTGGAATGAGATGAATGGGCTTGGTTCCTCTTTGCTGGGGAGGGCTCACCCTGAGGATGAGGAGTAGGCCATGGGCAAGGGAGATTATGTGCAGCCTTTTTCTTTGCTGCACAGAGCTTTCAGTCCTTCTCTTTGCCCTGCTGTTCTTCTCTGGTAAAGAATGTATAATTTTCTTCTTTTTCAGCTTTCAAGTGTTTGTGATTAACTTTTGTTTCAAGATGAAGCTCACCATTTCTCTCCCTCTTTCCTGAATGTGGGAAATATCACATTCAACCAAAGGTGTTCTTAAAGCTGTGAAATTGTATTTGTGGCAAGAATGGGGAGGGAAAGATGAATTTTAATTAGATAACATGTTCCAAAACACCCTTTCTATTTTACCTGTGTCAAACTCATTACTTCAGTTAGATCTTCCTTGGAGTTCCAGTAACTACCCATAGCATAGCAGTTCTTGCTTCAGCTGCAGTGGAATGAGGCGAAAACAATGCAGGACATGTATGTACGGTAGAGAAATAGGGATTTGCAGATGACACTGCAAATTTACTTCTTATATATTTTTTTCCTTTATCAAGAAGATATACTTCTTGTGTGTGTATATATATGTAATTATATTTCTTTTATCATATAACTGACATATTTTAAAGAAAGACTTAATATTGTGATGCTCTTCTGGTTTTTGTTTGTTTGTTTTCCTGAGGGAGAACCCTTCAATAATGGAGTGATGTTACTTCACTAATTGATATATGTTGAACTTTTGAGGCTATTTGTGACTTGCTCTGTTTATGTATTTAAACTTTATGCAAATATTTGTGGTTGCGGTTGGTTGAAATGTGAGTCAGTCAACTGAGTTTTTGTATATGTACATAATAGATTCGTAGTTGGAAATCTGACAAAATGTTGTCCCTCAAGCACTATAAATGAAATTGATTGTCAGAGCAGGAGGAGTTAGTAGTGCACTTCTGAGGATTATACCCATGAGCAAATGTTAAGGGAATGGTGCAGGTGGATGGGCAAAAAGTTGAGTGTATTTGCTATAGTTTATCCTGGAGGCGTTTTCAAATCCTGTTCTCTCTAAAGATGAGCATCAGTCTTCATAATAAAAACCTGCTGGGAGATTAACCTTGAAAGTAGTCATAATACTCTAAATTAATATAGGTAATGCTATTTACTTTAACTAGTAATTAGACAATTTAATTTTCTACTTTGAACTAGTTAAGGACCCATGCTAAATCAAAATTTTACAACAAATCACAGAGCTCTGTCTTGACACTGCAAACAGGCTGCTTCTTTTATCCCCTAACCAAAATGTTATTCCATAGTGCTGGTTTACTTCATTACTGTTTCTATTTCCGTTTTCAAAATACCTTTTTTTTTGCTGGGGCTCTCATTAGTTTTTGTACCCTTCAGAAGACTCCTCACCACTTATGGAAAACAGAAACATATTTCTAATTTAACACAGGAGTGTCTTATTTAAAACAAAGAGAAAAAGTTGTACAGGTTGCCTTAATTAAATGCTCAGCTGCAGCTTTTCGATGTGCTTGGTCATGTAACAGCTCACATTTTAGGAGTCAAAGCTGACTCTCGTCTTTATATTGTACACCTGATGAATTCCAGAAACACACTTTGAGAAAACATAGTAAGGTATGTCAAACCCCTCTAAGATGGTACTGGCAGAGTTTTATGCTAGAGATTTACAGCATTTCAAGTCCTACTGGTGTAAGTAGACTACGGCCCAAATAATTACTTCTATGAAGCTGTAATTTTTTCCAAACCATTGCAGTGTCAGGGACTGCAGTCTTGCCAGTTGTCTCTGTAAAGAGGTTGCCTAATGAGCTGCTTTCTGCAAGGGCCAGACTAGTTTGTCCCTACCTGTGTGCTGCACTGCAAACTTTTCAATGTCCTGAGGTTGTCTGTCCATTAAAACTGGCTGTGAGAGACGTAGCAGAGCTATACAGCTCTCCCTGGGAGGCTTGCGTCTGATATTAATAACATGGAGGAAAAACTGCTGGGCTGTTCAGAGTGTGAAGTTCTCCTGTTGTGCAGTAATACTGGGATTTCTTGGCTGCCAATCAGGAGTTGTAGTCTTAGACTGAAAGTGCAAACTGTTCCATAAAGTAGAGAAAGTAGCAAGGAATGCGAAGGTTGCAACTTTGGACAATGTAACAACCATGGAAAAATTGTATGGTTTGTATTTGATATTTTTTCTATTTCCTGTAGACAGTGACTGTTATAGCATTAGGACAGTGTGTCAGTGTGTTTCACTTAATTTTTTTAAGGTTTTTTTACACTTGTTAAGTAAGAAAGGCACTTACTAAACTTTCTAAAAAATGTTCTCTATTTTCCTTGAAAGGTATTCTCTCTTTTATAACCACTTGAAGAACATTGAGCAATGTGAAGGAGGCCTTGATCAATTTACAAAGAGTTACAAAACCTTTGGAGTTAACCAGCTTCTGGAAGGTGGAATATATTGCAGAGAGTGGGCACCAGGAGCAGAAGCAGTGTTTCTTGCAGGTGACTTCAGTAAGTATTCTTAGGAATGTTTCTTCTCCCCTGCACTATGTTTTACATTTTTACAGTTAGACTTTCATTATTGCTAAAAAAATTGTCTTTAAAGGAAGAGGATATTGATGTATGTCATGGCTTAAATGAATAATATTTGCCTTTATGTTGCACTAGCTTATTAAGGTATGTGTTTGTGTAGTATGATCAGTTTTATACTTTTTTTTTCTTAATATCCATAAGACAATTTGTGTCACACTGCATCAGACTGCTACTTTAGGCTGTGTCTAAACTATCAGAAGTTCTTTTTAAAGCTCTACAGTTAGGCTTTTATAAAACTGTATGCAGAGAAGCAAAAATAACAGTGAAATAATTTGCATTATCATCTTTTACTGATCAGCAACAGTGTTGTCTAAAGGACCAAGGCCTTTGAGAATTCTCACACACCATGAGAGTGTGGTCCACAGTTCTGCTGGAAAATATTAGCCTAAAATCAAACCAAAATATTAATGAAAGAGTAGTTATTCTGTTTTGAGGGGAAAAAGATGTTAGCAGAATGGGAAGGTGGCAGGATTACATGGAGGAATTGCATTGCTTGCTCTGAAAACCAGGAAGACTATTTTCTTTGAATTTGAAACAAAAATAGAAATTTGCTTCTTATTTGGAAGGCTGGCTAACCCAAATCCTGTTCTGCAAACTCTTAAATAAAAGGGATGTGCATCACTGCTCTTAAATCCTGCAATACTAGTTTCTATCTGTTTTTTGCTTGGGGTTTTTGAGCTTTGTTCTACTTTTCCCTTTCACTTCCCTACTCTGTCTCTTCAGGGTGAGATGTTAGTCCACAGAGGTACTTGATCCTTCCTTGCTGGTTCTTACTGAACAGGGACTTTGTCTATGAAATGATTTTGTTCATTTGACTGCATTCCAGAAGCATGCAGTGCTATTTTTCCAACTTCGATTTTGCCAAAATACTGACCTGGGGGAGTGTTCAATTTATGTATTTATATTACAAAATGGTGTATAAGTTGCCAATTTGAGGGAGTTAGCTACTTGTGCTTGAAAACAAAGTTAAATGTTGAGTATTCCTTCTTCCTTTCATCTCCTTGAGGAAACTTGAAAGGACAAACCCTGTATTTGAGAAAGGAAGTCATGAACTTAAAATTGTATGTATTTAGATAACTTTAAAGTAAGATTAACTACATATGCCATTATTTGTAGTATCTGTTGGTGCACTCTAAAGTACTGTGGTTAAACTTCTGTAAAAATGTGTGCAGTAATAAAGAAATCAAATAAAAAGTAGTTTTCAGATCCATTGTTAAGAAGTTTTTCAATGCTTTAATAGCAATCTGCTTTAGTACTTTAGGTTTTCCTCAGTCCCAAGGTCAATACAGTTATAAACAAAATAAGCAAAGGAAAGCATTGAAATATTCACTTTATGCTTCATTTTCCGAACAGAGCTATATAATGTGTCTGTTTAAATTGTGAGAAGGTCCACTGTTCAGGGATAACTGAAGTCTAAAGATGATGATTATTTTAAAAATCTGGTTTTGACACAAAAGATGAACAGGAGAGTTAGGGCAACCCTGTTTGCAGCCATGACCCTGTTTAATATGGTTAACCTAGTGAATGGTAGAGAAGCTTTCCTTGAAGTACTCCTGGTCATTTTATTGGAATAGACATTGGTAAAATAGGTTAGTGTAGTATTTGAATTTGAACATTGGAATCAGATATGTCCTCTGATTCAAAACTAAGTAATGAATCATGTCTAGGTCACCTACTGCTAGATAATAGTGATTTCAGTTATCAATACCAACTGCAAGACAGCTAGATGAGGTTATTTTAATGGCTTAACTTTATATGTATAAAGATGCAGAAAATTTTTCTCCTTACCTCTCCTCTACTTGCTGCAACCCCGCCCGTTGCTCAAGGTTTTCCTGTGCTGTGATGGGTGTAATAGTCTTTAAATTACTCAATGCAGTTGAAGGCTAGAATGCAGTAGTCTTAAACATGTACTTTAATAGGTGGTTATTTTAAAACCAGATTTGTAATGAAACTTTTAATGTTTTAAAAAGAGGCTGTAACTCGTTAGCTTATCAGGTTGTGGGGAGAGATGTGTATACCAGAATACAGCAGCTAAAAACTGGAATGACTTTCTAAACTGTACTTCATTCAAAATATCTGATGTAATTTGTCATATGAGGCAAAACTTTAGGACTAATATCATAAAGTAGTTTTATCTAGACACTAATGAAATGTGTTAAAAGTAAAAAAAACTGAAAAGAAATTCACATTAACGTGGAAAACTTGTTTCTCCTATATATTCATTACATTAATCAGTGAAGTATAATAATAATAATCACAGTAAATAATAATAGTAGTAACAGAAATCATAGTGAAGTATTCATTCTGAAAGGTGACGAAAGTGTTCTTGGAAAGCCTGGAGGAAGGGAAGATAGTCATTCAACTCAGATGAGCTTGAATGATATTCTGATGAGAAATTGCGTTGCAAACCCTCAAGACCTTAGATCAGGTTACTACAGATATGTTTAATTAAAACTGAATCCCTTTAACCTTTATTTAAGTTTTCAAACAGGTTAAAGTTTAAAACTAAATTTGTGTTTATATTGTATTTAAATTGGATATTTGGATTGCTTTAAATATATATTTGTTTTTTAATAGAAATTTTCCTCAAGAGAACTGTGGTGGAACCATATGGGGGAAAGTTGGAGACCTTATACAAATGAATAAACACTGAACTTAGATGACAGGAGCTCTTTGGGTTTTAAACAGAAATACTGTTGTATATAATATGAAAACTGTCCATTCATGGTCTGGTTTTGGAGATGAATAGCAGTGTTTTCCTTAATAGGAAATCTGCAAATCTCTTAGATGTGTCTTTTTTTGTGCCTTTCTATCAAACAAAATATTAGTGCCTGCTATTTCATCTTATGCTTTTGAGAATAAAAAACTGGTAAAAATTATAATGGCAAGTATGATACAGACACCTCTAACTTCTTTCAATATTTATAATTAAGCTGATAGTTGATACTAGCTTTTTATGAACTGTGGTTAAGATAAACATGAATAATTTATTTCAGTAATTATAGACATGTGAAGCCTCAATCCTGTAAAGTTTCTTGTGAATACTTTTATGCCTTATACCACACAATAAAACTTTGCTGTTAAGGTATTTTGACCCAAATAATTATATTTTTATGCTTGTAATGAATGATAGAAAAATTCTTAGTATCACTGTACATTCCAGAAAAAAGCTAGGAACAAGTAATAGCACACAAATCTGTATTTTGATGGGAGAACAGAAACACATAAATTCAAGAAAAGACTGAGCTGGTTTTGTCTTTTTAAAGCTCCATAACTGGAGAGGAAAAAAAAAAAAAAAAGTATTATATCTGTTGGTATTCTGGTATGATGCTTTACTCTATCTGAGAAGTATTAAATGAACATCCAAAACCATTAAGATTTGTCAATTAGTACTTCCAGCATCTCAGTAAATCAAGTGTATGAGGCAATTAGTCAGCTGAATTCCCGATACCTGAGGCAGAATCAACATTATGGGTCCCCTAAAAGCTCTCAGTGATAACACTGAATATTTCATCCCTGTGCTGTATTGCTGAGGAGCTTGGTGACTGCTGGAAACTTATTGCCACTTGACAATTGACTATTTCAAAATAACTCAGAGAACTGCAAGTTTTGAGGGTAACCCAAGGAATTTATTTGGGAATTAGAATACTCAAAATTGTATTTGGCCATGCAGGGGCTCAGTAGGTTATCTATAAACAACTTTAGTTTAAAAAAAAAAAGTTTGAAAGAGTAAGTATGCATATGTTAATTTGGAAGTCAATATTTGGTATAACATGTTGTCATATTTGTGACTTCTGTTCTTTAGTCCACTTGTTTCTTTTATGTACCTTCTTTAATCTCCTTCCCAGCTAACATGAGATCTGAAATGTTGATCACTGTGGAACATCTGTTTGGTTTTTGCTTCCTCTTCCTTGCATGGGTAGGGGAGGCTTCTGCTGGGGGTGGATGGAACATGGGCTGACTGGTCTGGGGTGGATGTTTATTTATTATTTAAACCCTGACAGGCCTCCTTTAGAGTGAAGAAAGAGCTTAAAGCCACTAGCCTTCATAATTTGGACATCTGACAATTGACTGGAAACTCTTCATATCAGTGTTTTGGTTATTTTTTTTCTAGACTTTTACCAAAATGGCTTCTAGATACTGTTAAAATATCACACTGAACTTCTTACTGTTTCCTTCAAAGATTTTTATAGAAAAATACCTAGATTTGATGAGTAAAGTCAAATAGTGACACTTCTGAAGGCAGTAGGTTGAAGTATAAGCTGATATAATGTCCAGGGAAAGATCCTATCTGAGAAGTAATGACACTTGTTCTTATGTCAGTGTTTCAGCTGTTTAATCATTTTTTAAGCAGATTATGTTAATGATGTGCTATCGAGCTGTTGGAAATAAGGCTGTGTGGGAGAAGACGTAATTGGCCACTGTGTAGAACAGTATAGTGTCCTTGGAGAATCTCTCCATTTATGTTCTGATTCCATATTCTAATAAAGTACAATAAGGGTATCTTGTTGGAATAGTGGGATTTTGATGTCATTTCCCTTGTCAGATATACTTTCCTCAAGGTCACTGAGTGAATACTTGTTGGACTCTGTATTCTCTTTAGGCATTTTTCAACTAATCAAAAAGGATGTGGAATGTGGAAATAAAGTTGCTGTGAGAGATGGATTTATTTCACTTGAGAATTAAACCTCAGTTTATGAAGTTGTCCCGGTTTAAATGAGACAAGGTCTTTTGCTGAGGATGAGTTATAAGAAAAAGATCCGAACTCCTTCCTCTA
>JAYRBT010000001.1:7901254-7932936 GCA_036023395.1 Myiotriccus ornatus
TTTTGTCTTGCTAAATATTCTGATGGCCAGGGGGAAGGGAGAAAATTCTGTAGCTGTCTAGCTAAAACCACGACAGAAGTCTTTTCACTTTTGAAAAAATAGCTACAGCATTGCACTGATGTATCAGCTCTTAAATGGAAAAAGGCAGCAATTAATTAAATAATTAAAATGCAAGAAGTACTCCTTTCCTCTGTGAGAAGCAAGAGAAGTGTTTATTTTTTGGTGTGAAACTCCCAGTTTAAGCCATGAGACTCAGAGCTGTACAGCTATACAATTGTGAAAACAGGAGATTGAACAAGAAGTCACTTAAATGGTGATTTAGCTTTGTATTGCATTTAAGTCTTGTGTTTAAATTGAGTTTCATGATAAATGGCAGAACCCAAGCCATTATAGCTTTGAATTCAGTTCTAGATTAAAGCTCAGTTCATGACTGTTTGGCATGCTAAGGGTACAGTTCTGAGCAAAAGGTTCCACTGTGCCTCATGTTGCTGAGATAGGAAGTAGGGTTTAAATAATTGGATCATTTTGGAAGATGTAATCACAGATGAGAGAAAATGAAAGTATCAGGCTGTTGAAGATGCTTTCTGTGTTGGATTAAGATGTATCTGGGGCCTGAACTTTTGCACAAAGCTTTTGTCTTTTGTATGGCTTATGGATATTCCTTGGTGGTGTCCTTTTTTCCTAAGTTCTGTTCGAGCTGATTATTTGAACTTCTCCTGGTAATCTTCTCAGCCTTTTTGTGTTTGCAGCTATTGGCAGAGTCTTTGAAGTCTCTGTTCTCAGTCGAAGGTATTTCTTTTGACTTCTTTTTTTCAGCTTCATAAATCTGTTAATCAATTGCTGGTTGGTTGGGTTTGTTTTTTCTGTTGTCCCCTAAAGCATTCTGGGCTAAGTTTTGCTGAAAAATCTGAAAACTAAGCAATAAAACGGAACTATTTCCTCTTGGAAGGAAACCTTCAAGTTTTCAAGGTGTTTTAAGTTCTTTATGCCTCTTGCCTTAATACAAATCAATATTTTCTGTTATAACATTGCCAAGTGAGCTCCTGTCCAAGGATAAGTAGCAAACAGTGGTTTTAAGTCGGACCATCTGGGACAGATGGTTGTTGCTTTGCATTTAGTCTTAAGTCCTGAACCCCAGACACTCAATCAGGAAGGACTGTGGCTGGGAACAGGAGGGATTAATAGGAGCATCTGGTATTGTTGGCAGGTGGAGGGGAAAGTTTAAGCAACTTGGGCAGAATTATCAAATCTGCCTGGGGACAGCAGAGATTTTAAACAGGTAGAGAGATGCAACCCTTCATCCTCTGAGGGAGGGAAGAGACACAGTTTTAATAGCAGCCATGAGGTTTTTTTTAACAATGCGAGAATTCAGTGGTTTTGGTGTAAATAATGAACTCCATGCAGTTTCCCCAGAATTATAGAAACTGAACCTGAGACTCTTTTTGCTATAACATTTTATTTTGCTGGATATTAGCAAGTCATGACCTGGCATGCTTTGTTCAGTCTGTGCATTGTAATCAAGAGGTACAGCTCAACTGGGAAGAGTTTCATGAGAAGCAATGAAGATGATCAGATATCTGGGGGGAGAAGATCCCATAAGATGGGTCTTGACCATCATAAATCCTAACCAGTTCTTTAAAGCTGTCTTCTTGCAACTTCTTAATATTGTTACATTTTTCATCTTTCTTCTGTCATTTTTGCCTGAAATGTTTGTTTCAGACAGTCTAGCTGTTCATAGCTTAAAAAAAAAATTAACCTTTTTTTTAATGTCACAAAATCCTAGTGATGTATTCTACATTCTTTTGCCATGCCCTGAAATACATAAATAAATATATTATACCATGTAAATACTGTCTATACTTTTCAGTTTAGACATTCTGATAAGGAGTATTGCTCTATTGCTAAGGTGTTGTTTGTTTGATGTTGGTGCTTGTAGATGTTAGTAGTGCTCATTTCAGTATTTTTCTTGATTGGAACTTCAGAATAAAACCAATGGGGAGAGCCCATCCAAATCTTACTAATACACAAGTTCTTCTGCTGTTAATCAAGCAATAGTTCAGTAAATACATTGTTTCTGCTAATATGTGTAATTTGTCTGCACTGTCCAAATACTTTAATCGTGATAAAAACTATCATCTAAATGGAGTATTGAATTAATTGCATTTGTATTTTTGAGCATGGGAAATGTTTTATAATAATCATCTCTATTGCTTTTGACATTGCTCTCTACTGTAAAATAGATAGGTACTGGAAGATTTATCTTGCATGGTTATTTCTGTCACATTGTCTGGCCTGTTTGATTTGTACCTCTCGGTTTTCTTTAAAGATTGGCAGTTCTCAGGTTTAAGCAGCTGTGTAAGTGCGAGGAGCAGCTTTGAAAGCAGCCTGGTCTTTTTTCTGAAACTTAAGACATCCATATCTGGTTAGAGAAGATGATCTTTTTGTTACACAGTAGACAATACTTTTGATTACTGATGTTTAAGAAAATATACATGTTGATTGACTTACCACTTCATGTCTCTACTTCTGCTGTTGATTTCTATGGTTGCATGTCCGTTTTTTTTAATTGAATTGCTTTTAACCTTGACTACCATGTTTAGTTGCAATGTTGTTTTATATGAGCTTAGATTAATACTCTTAAATTGGAGGCTGCTTATTCTTCTTTCACTGAGGTGTGGGGGTTTTTATGGTGTTTTTTTTGTTTTCTTTTTTTTATTACAACAGGCCACAGCATGCAAATAAATTACCATGAAAGAAGATTAGCATGTTTTGCTTTAATGTCTTGTAATTCAATTTTCTGTGTCAGCTGGTTTCTTTTGAGCTGAGGAGTCTGTTGCCTTGAACTATGTGGGATAGACATGTTTCAAGGCAAAAAAAAAAAAAAAAAAAAAGGTAATTTTCAAGCTTAGCTTGCTATTTCCTTCTGGAAATTATTTCATTGCCACAGTGTGTCAGTTCAGAAGCAATATATTCACTCTCAGTCATATGAGTTAACCTTGGGCATGCCTACAAACACACAAGCCCACACCTTGGCAGATGCCTGCTCATTTGGGCATGTCGTAATGACCAACCTTGCCCATCTCCAGTGCTCAGGAAATCCAAACAGAACTAAGATCTTCAATTATGGTGTCTAAGCTTGGTTCAGTAAAATTTTTTAAGGAAAAAGTAATCTTTCTGAAGACTTAAAATCTGACATTTCAGGCCATATTTCCTGGCTGTGTTATTGTCTGGCTTTCTAGCCATTGCTACCAGGTTTGTCTGCAGTTTTCCCTGTATTTGTCCTACTTCATACACTTTTATTTTATACATCAGCTTGTCAAAATAGAGGCAGCGAGCAGTGTGTGTGGTTTTGCCTACATTTTGTCCACCTCCCCTCTCCATAACCAACATTTGCTCATTAGTTTTTCGCGTAGGGGTGTATAAAGTATTTCCGCTGACTTGTTTAGGGTGTGAGGTTTTTGTTTTGAAATCTACCTTAAGCCTTACTTTTCAGCCATTAGTTTTCATACCACTATGATTTTGTGATATTAAAATCAATAGCCTTTGGGGGAAGGAGGACGTTGTGTTGACTTTAATGAAAGACAAGAAGGTAGAAATAATTTAATCATTGTTAAATTAGAACTGGAGTATGATTTCATAGTGAAACTCTTCATTTTACCTCTTTTGAATGTGTGTGATAGTATCAGATATAGAAGTATTTGCCTACTTTTCGCTGAAGTTAACTTTGAAGAAGATGGAACACAGTGTAATGCTTTTGAATTGTAATTGGACACATTTTAAGATAAATACTTAGTATTATTTCTTATATTGCAGATGGCTGGAATCCCTTTTCCCATCCATATAAGAAGTTGGAATATGGGAAGTGGGAGTTGTTCATTCCACCTGGAGAAGATGGTTGTCCTGCTGTGCCCCATGGATCAAAGTTGAAGGTGTTGATTCTACACTTACTCTAATTCTTGTAACCCTTCTTACTCAGCTGTACTTTTTGTTTTCTTTTAACTAACTTTATCTTCTAATTGTTTTAAGAAGCAGAATCAGTTTAACTACTTGTGGTGCAAAGTGACCTCGAGGAGTGAAACATTAAGTATCACAAAGAGAGTTAAATTTTTAGGAACAGGCATATGTGGCTGAAATGTGGATATAGTGTATTGTATCGTGTTACAAGATGAAAACTATTTACATATTGATAACTTGAAAAATAAAAAGTAATGTACGGATAAATTCTTTCTGGTTTTGATGCAACTACTTTAATTTAAGATCACATTCAGATCTCAGTACCTGGATAATTTTTGTGATTCTTTTAGCTATGGCTTTTCAGGTGATCTCTTTGCATTACTTAAAAGGTACATGCAGATTTGTCAAACCTGTACCTATCCTTTAGGAATTAAGGAATTAAAGCAGTAGGCTTAAGTAAGTTAAACTGAATATAGTTGTATTTCATGAGTAGACATGAGGATAAAATGCTTTCTTCCAGAGAGCAATGGAAAGCTTCTTTGAGCTGTCAAATGCCACAATTGTTATGATTAATGCAGATATACATAATGACAACTAACTATCAGCAAGGTTGATTACTTTTAGGTGAATATTGATTTAAATTGAGGATTTACTTTGTTGTGGTCAGAGCTTGAATTCCAGAGATAGTGGATGCTAATGGGGGACAGTAATGAGTAGTTAAGAAAAAAAATGGACTGAAATTATCTAAAGACTAGGCAAATCAAGAAACTGGAAGTATTTGTATAATACTAGTACATTTTCAGGGCTCCCATCAACAAAACGAGCATATTGAAAAAATCCTCATTTTTGTGCTGAAAATCAGCTTAGGGAAACAAGAAATCTGTTAAAACAAAGTTATGTATGGAAATGCTTACTGAGTGTGTATTTCTCTCTCTGCTTTTTGTTATGGCTTATGAAATCATCCCAGTAATAAATATGGATAAAATGAAATTTAGGAATAATCATTCAATGACGAGAAAACCATTTTTATTTTATGGAGCAGGAAAGAAAACAGTTGTCTTCAGCTCAGAAATGCAGTGATTATGCAGTAATGTGTGAGAGTGCAGAATGGTTATTTAATATTTTCCATGGTTTTGAGATGTAAGTAGGTTAGATTTCTTTCACTGTTGCTCAATATACCTTCTGTATTTTATCTACAAAACTATTGACCTCATTTACTGTAGAATATTCTATGCTTTGTGTAGAGATAAGAGGTGTGAGTGATAAGTGTTGATAATTATTACCATAACAGCATAAAGCATAGATTCTTAAATGCATTTAGAGCAACTTGAGATTACTTTGTTGTCTTTCTTCCTGTATAATCGCTGGTTATATCACTTTTTTTTGAAGTACAGGTCTTGATAGGACTTTTTCCCTATTCAGCATTTTCTTTGAAATGTAAACTCCATAAAGCAAAGATTGCATTGCACATCATTTGTTTAGTACGCAGAATTTTTGACTGCTGATTGCACTTGGTACTGATGCACTAGTAAGATGAATTGCTGTGGTTCTGTAGTTGCTCTGAGTCTTCTGAAAAGCCATAAGATACCTGCTGGCAGAGTAGAATGTAAGTTGTGTTGTGGTTGGTTTTTTTTTATTTTTTTTTTTTGGTGGGTTTTTTTATTTGTTTTTTTTTTTAATTTTCTTAGGCTTTTTTTTTTTACCCTGCCACTTTAATTGTGTTTTTCCGTAGTCAATTTTAAACAGATGTGGGACTGTCACTGTCGCTCAAAATACGTGATTGTCCAATGGTCTCATGAATCAGGACTGTGAAATAGATTTGCAGTTTAGTATATTTCTTAGGGAAAAAAAATCAACCCAAAACCATAGATTTAGAAATTTGATTCACAATTGTACATAAGTCACAATGTTCATAATCACTTAATCTACAGGAATCTACTCCCAGCCTCATCTGTAACTTTGCTAATAATCTTTCATGACCCTGCTTTTGTTCCATGATGCCTACACAACTGGATCTAACATGTCACAGTGTGGACTTTGATGGAATAAGATGATATAAACAAAAAAGCTCCGGTTTACATAGTTCAAAAATGGTTTTTCTATCACAAAAGCTGGAATGAGGTTGGAATATTCACATGATAGGCCTTACCCTCATGTTGCAGCTGATCATCTTATTCTCTCTCGTTCCCCTAATGGGTTCAGAAAACTGCTTTTCTGTAAGTTTTCTTTGAACTGTTGTTCTGTTGGATTATGATTGTTCATAAATATATGTATTTTTGGCAGCATGAGGACTTGTGTGTTAGAGCACAGTTTTGCAGTCCTTTGTTCACGTAGAAGCTGAGAATATTGGGTTATCTGCAGATGGAAGTTGCTATGCAGATTGCAGGGGTGATGTTTAAGTCCACAGGCACTCATGTCTGTACTAGACTAGGTAACAAATTCTTTGGTAATGAAAGTAATCCCTATTTTTCTTTAGTAAAGAAGCATAAGGGGATCACAAGTTTTACAGTGTCTTTTACCAATATGATTTTAAATATTTATGTTAAAATAGTCAACTGTAGTAACTTTTATAGTGATTAATCTGTTGTGGGGGGAAAGTCTCCACCAGAAGGTCTTTAGCTTCTGTGTACACTGTTTTCATCCTCAGTTCTACACAGGCAAATGCCAAGTTCTGAAGTGGTAACAAGGTCACTCCTTTTAAATAAGTAATATCTAAGCCAGAATGGGAAAGGGATGGAGTGTAGCTGGTGACACTAATTTAGATCAGGTCACAAAATATTTTTGTAGGAAAATAAATGAGGAGCAGAGGTCAAACATTTGCCTCTTTCCAATAGTAGTAGACTGTCTACTGTAGCTCTTGAGACAGTCTTCTCATAAGTAAATACAAACACTGAAGAAAATGAGTAATTAGAAAGCCTGCTGTAAATCTTCTGACACTTTTCAGTGTGAAGAGATGGATGCTTAGGGCAGTTGAGCAACTCCCTTGTGGATTATGACATCCATCTACAAAATAAGGTTACCTGCTAGAAAAGGCCATTTTTTTTTCTTTCTCCTGTGGGTCAGTTGGGAGCTTAGAATGAGTTAAGTGAAAAAATATAATTGCTGTTGTGGTTGTGTGGTGTTAGCTTTTAAACCTCTGGCAGATGTCAGAGGCTGAGCACAGATTAAAGCACCAAACCAAACTTTAAGCTTTAATAAATGAACCCTTTTTAACTCTTTATTTGTAAAGGGGTAGTTTAAAAATGCTTTCCTTAAATGTTGAGATGTTTGTCATTCTGCAGTGATGGCAGTCTGGGTGCAAGTGTGCTTATCATCTTTCATGGCTGAAAAAGACTGAGTTTTTTTCTTCATTCCTGATGTTCTTAATGACCTTTTTACAAGATACAGCAAGCTTTTGGAAAAATTACCATGGATAGACCTCTATAGCAAGTCCTATCACGTGTTGTCATATGTATGCAGGAGTTTAATCAGTGATCCACTTTGTTCTTTTACTGTTTATTTCTAAATGATATTTCCAACTGCTTAAAAGTACCTGTAAATTAAGTTTTCACTGTAGTTGGCAAGATCCTAATTTTGAAATAGCGTCAGTGGAGTTTAGGGAGGGGGGTAGTACCAGTGCAAATTGAGGTCTTAGTATCTGCAGTGGGGAACTTGTTTAATATTATTTATAAGAATGCCAAGGAACAACTAGAAAATGCAGAACAATTAGCAAAAAAATAACTTCTGAATTCATGGCTAGTGATCAAGTCCTAAAAGGTTTTCAGACAGCTAAATACGAAGCGATGGCAAAACCAGTATTTGAAATATATTGAGCTACCTGCTGCCCTGGAACACTGAATAGGAATAGATCTGTATTAAGTTTTCTTTTGTGAACCAGAGAGGATACAATAAAACAATTTGAGTTAATTCATCCTCTTAGTAATGGCAGTAGATCTGCGATTTCTGACGTTACTGACAACAAAAATTTCATGTACTAATAATCTCATCTGACACATTATCTGACATCATGGTGGGTAGGTGCACCAAGCTCTATATTGCAATTAAACATCACATGTATTCATGAAATCTAGTTCATTGTGATTCTGGCTTATTTCTGATATGAAGGTAAGAGTCAGGATGGCTGACATGCCTCCATAATGCAACTTTTACCAAGAACCAGGTAAAGATTAGGAAGTTGTCTGTAAAATATCAGTGACTAAGTTTGTTGGTTTCTTGTTACATTTTTGGAGCCCTATGAGTTACATGAGAAAGCTATCCTTTTGTAGTTAACATTTATATAATTAATAGATAAAGTAAAAAAAAAAACCACCAAAAATAAACAAATCCAAAAAACCAAAACCCTACCTGTGTTTTATAGTAATTTGAGTTAATTTTAGTTGCTTTTTTAACAGCTAATTTCCGTGTACTGTAGTAGCCTTCATCATTTCTCTATGCATGCTGATGGAACTAATAATGTACAGCTCAGGAAACATCTTTTCTCCTGGAAAAGTCATTCAGAAAATGGTAGAAACTTCTTTAAAAGCTCTGCATTCTATTACTTGTTAATTCTGTATCCTTTTCTCCTCCTCACACATCCGTGTATGTATCTACATCTATGTATTTAAATGGTGAAGTTTATAGCTTTTTGAGGGAGTATCTTGTACTGTAATGAGATGATTAGACTTGATATCTTGTGCACTTGTTAACACAACGTTCTTCTACTGATATTCCACTCTTACATGTGTGAGTGGTTTCAGTGATTGCTGAACAGTAGTTATAGGTGCCAAGTCCGATACAAAATTGGGGCAGGCACATACAACAGTCACAATTTTTTCGTCAGTTTGTACAGAATGCTTGAAGGGTTCACTATTATTGGTTTTAAGTTTTCCAGTCGAAACATATTACCCTTTTTAACATTCAAGTGTGCAAAGGAGGAACTTAGAGTCAGAACACTGACATTAAAAGTATCTAAAAATACATTTGTATTCAGGAGGTGCTGGGTAGAGGAAAGTTAGTTATGAGGAATATTTTAAAAACTTAATCCTTCCAGTTTTTACTACTGTATCCTGTACTTCCTAGTAGATCTGCTTGCTCTGTGTCTAACTTATAAACCTTGAAAAGAAATCAAATATGGTGAGCAGGTAGGTTAATCAGTGTCAGGGAACCACTGTTAGTAAAATTCATCAAGTGTAATTACTGTCACTGATGAAATAGATGGTGTTGCAGCTGACCCTCCTGATCAGGAGTAAAGAATCAGACCAGCTTTGAGTTCAGGCCTCATGCACTTCAAGCAGTCTGCAGTCAAAAATGTGAAGCTGTTTTTAATGAGTGTGAAAACACATGAAAGTTTTTAATAATGGGATGACAGGCTGGTGGTTAGGATGCTAAACTAACTGGTATGGAAGTGTTAAAGATGTGGTGGCCTTGCAGTAACGTAAGATGCAAATAGAAACATGGAATACTGGATTGGAAGGGACCTCAAGGATCATCTGGTCCCCCCTTTCGTGGGAAGAGCATGGTCTAGTCATGATGGCCCAGCATCCTGTTGAACACTGGGGCATCCAGCACTTCCCTGGGGGGATTGTTCTCATTGTGAAGTACATTATGTGCAGAGGGGCAGCTTTTAAAAAGGGAGCCTCAGGTACCCTGAGCAGAGATACTAAACTTGATTTCAGTGGGAAGCTTCCTGATGAAGTGTTTGCTGTTTCCTTACAGATACAAATGTAAACACTTCTGATTGGTCTGGTTTTCACCTTAGCTGGGGGGTAAAGGGAATATCCTTGCTCATTTTGCTAAGTTCCAAATCAGTTAAATTTCATGTCTTAAATTGGTGTGTAGGATGCAAAGAAAAGAAATCACCAGGTCTGCAAAGTTGAACAGGGAATGAAACAAATGTTCTGCAGCACCATGGTGTATAACCTATGTGCAAGAAAAAGCAGACATGGCATTCCTGGGATTTTGAACTTTATGAAACAGGTCTAAAATCATCAGCATATGTGTTTCCAGATAACAATGGTGCTGAATGAAAGTAAAACATTTGTTAAATCAGTGGCAATATTCTTCATGTTTCATTGACTTGATTGTGAGCCGTGACCCTTCAGCAAGTTGTTGTGGACTTTTCTGGGTTACAGATTAGGTTTGCTGGCAGGAAGAGTTCTTAACTCATTGGGAGGTAAATGGTCTCTTGACATTGCCCGTTTGGATTTAGTAAACAGTGTGCAACTACTTGTGGACTCATAGGAGATGTAGCAGCAATGAACCATTGTAATGCAGTGGACTGTTGCTCTTTGGAGCCTTTTTTGCAGACTGAGCTCAGCACTTGTGAATATTCTTGTTCAGTTGTTTTGGCAGGCTCAGTTCTCCTGTGACTTGAAGATTGCACAGTTCTCTGGTAGGAGGTTTTGCTATTTAGAAATACTTTGCTTTTAGTTTATCCACGCAGAAGACTGATTGTTTCAATTGCTATCAGGTGTATGTTAAAGCAAAATGTGGGGGGTTTTTTGAGGAAAAGGTGGAGAGATCTTAAAGTAGAAGAGGCCTTGAAATGGAATTTGAGAGTCCATATGAAGAATATATAGAGATGGCTGTGACTCTTGTAGGAATTGGTTTTGTTTTGAGCTTATGGCCACTAATTAGGTAAAGTTCCTGACATTCGCTTTGGTATGACTTACTGGCACGTATTTCCAGACTTTCAGCTGTATTTGTGTCTTAATGTTCAGAGAAGATTATAGGTCAAGGAGAAAGTGGAAGATGAACTTTGGTATTCTAAGGGACTTATTCCACACTTTGGATGCCCAAGTCTTGCCAGATTGAATCTGTACTGGCAACACAGCCAACACTGGAGCTGTTTGAGGGGACTTCTGAGGTATAATCATAAAATATTCAAGATATGCTACTCTAGAGTATTGAAAAGCAGTTGAGTTAATGTGTGGGGAAAATCAGGTGACCTCAGAATGGAGGAAACATCACCATTCACTGCACTTTTTTATTACCCAGCAAAGAGAGTGTGACCTAAGGCATTTGGGTCTCCTGAATTGTTGGACAGAGAGACAACAGCAACAGGAGGGAGAGGACAGTGGAAGGACCATTGGGAACTGTAGGCTATCCCAGTTTATAAGACACTGTGGGAGTATGTGACAGGAAGTGGAGGTGTTGAGCGTGACCTGCCTCATTTCCAAAAGATGTTTCACTGTCAGTTTGAAACAGCTGTGAATGGAGAATCAAAAAGTAAACACTCCATGACTCAAGCACCCAGTTGCACGGTGCATTATGCAGCATTTGTCCTTTATACAAATTCTATATAGTTGAGGATGAGTGGGTGCTTGGGTGCCCCTGTTACGTACTTCATCAGCTTCTTTTCTACTTGACGTGGCTTGAAACAACTCTGATAAAGTTACACTTATTGTGTGTAATGTGCTTTATTATGGTTGCTTTTCAAAACATGCTTTTGTACCCCAAGCATCTTAATTAAGGGGCTAACATCATACATATAGCAATGTTTTTATATCATGCATACGAATTTTAAGAGTATTTGAGCTACACTACTGTTGTTATGGTAACTTGATTCTGGTTAAGTCATAGTGGCAGAAAAAGTATTTTTTGACCTGTATTTTAGAGATTCCAATTTTGCTTTGATTTACTGATTTTTATTTTGGGATTCTAGACTGAAAGAAAAGTTTGAATGCTATCCCTCAGTGCAAATGTGTGTTACTCCTTCATAAAAATTAACTGGTTGTCCCTCATACTTAATGATGCCACCTTTGTGTAGCTAACAATTATAAATCCATGTACTTGGATGATTAAGTGAAGCATTGGCCCTACACCTGTGCCTGTTAAAATCAGTTGGGAATGTTTCTGTGTGATGTTGCTTTCATTTTTAACAACTCTCCTATGGTTTTCTGGATTTTAACAGTTTGATTTTCCTGTGTTTTTATCTCTTTCTGTATAGATATTTAATACTGGGCTAATGGCTCCATCTTTTGAATCACTTTTATATTCAAACAGACAATATAGTATTTTCTATATTTTTTATTAGTATTTACTAATTTTTCTCAGTTTTCTAAGAGAAGCATGGAAATAAAAAAAAGCAGCAAAAGCTTTCCATTTTAATCTGATCTAGTAAACTAGGTAAACATGTTCATAAGTTCTTAAATGCAATAGAAATACTTAAATCAGAAATGGAGTTATAGCTCCCTCTTTTGGAAAGTCAAGGCATGACTTCATGACTTGGCTTAGAAGATAGGCTTTTGCCTCTTTCGTATCTTGATTGTACTTTATTTTTAATTTGTTTTCTTTCCCTGAGGGAGAAGGGAAGGGGAAAGAAGGGGAATTGTGAACAAATATTTAATATCCCTAATAAGTTTAGACTATGAAAACTGATGTCATGATATATTTACAGAAAAATAGTTTGCACAGCAAATAAATCTCTCTCCAGTGATTTACGAACTGCACAGATTCATCCGCAGAACTTTGTTAAACATGTAAACCAGCTGAAAAGCACTGTTCTGTGTCTGATAACTAAGGAATTTTTTTTTTCAATATTTGATTTGAATGCTTGCCCCTTTAGCTGATTTAATTGCCAGAAAACTGCTTGGAAGAAAAAGAACGAACCAGACAGCTTTGTATCAGCTGACTTAGTTTTGACAGTAACTGTAAATTGATAAAGAAAATAAAGCTGGGGAAAGGGACACTGAATAATGTGCCTGGTGTTCTATTACTTTTTCTTTCCGGTATAACTGATTTGCAATTTAGGAAGAACAGCCTGGAAGAAGCAACATGCTGTCCATTCTTTGCAAAACTTAATTTCAGGGTTTGTACTCAATTCACTGTTAGGAAATAACTTCAGTGACTGCAAGCACCTTGACAGATACGCTTGATTTCTTGGTTATTGGGAGCAGTAGGAATAGACTATGGTAAAGCTTTTCAGTGGAAGTTGAGTTCTGGAAAATCTCCCACTTACCATGGGTCTTGCCCCACCAGTTTGGGTGGAAGGTCCATTTGGAAAATGTACTCCTGACCAGGGGAAGCTGAAGTGTTGAACAGCTTCTGATTGCTTTTCCTCCCTGCTGCCTCTCCTGAGTTTTGTTAGGAAGGGCTGTGCAGTAGCAAGAAGAGCAAGGCACTACTGGAGAAGCTGTGTTTGCTTCTTCATTTCTTGCCTTCTGTTTTGGAGGCTATTAGAGAGAGAAATGTTTTATCTGGTCTCTGAAAATCTGTCATGTACAGTGGGACAGTTACAGAATAACGCTCTCAACAGTGCTGTTGGATCCCAAATTTTTTCCAGGCTTTTATATTTTTGTCTAAACCTTCTTTAATGTGAACTATCAGCCAAGAAACTTTGGGACATGTGGATTGGATATTAGGAAAAATTTCTTCACTGAAAGGGTGGTCAGGCACTGGAACAAGCTGCCCAGGGAAGTGGGGGAATCGCCATCCCTGTAAGTGTTCTAGAAAACATGTGGATATGGCAGATGGGGACATGATTTAGTGGTAAACACAGTGATGCTGGACTCAGTGATCTTTTCCAACCTAAACAATTTTGTGATTCTCTGTTTCTGTAGCAACTTGAGGGGGTTGAGAAAAGGATCAACAATTGTAAGAAAAAATAAATTATCTTACAGTAGGATTGTATCAGGGTCTAGAATGCAGGAGTTGTCTTTGAAACTGAAAAGCATTTATGAAATAAAATTTAAGGCCAGGTTTTCTTACTGCAGCAGTGTCTCTGAAGTATATTGGGTCAGATTCTTTTTTTTTCTTGTAAAATTGTTAGTGCTTTCTCTTGTTAACCCTATTTTTGCAAAGGTGAAAATGTAGTCTTTATTTGTCTGCAGTGCATATTATACTAAAAACCATCTTTGTGTACAAGCAGTGGTTTTCCTTCTCCTTGCACCAAGGGAGGGAAATACCAAGATATTAAATTTCTACTGTTTCATGCAGTAGAAAAATTTGGTTATGTTATTATAGCATCTAACAAACTTCCTAGAGAGTCTCTTAAGAGCTTATCCTGTCCATATTTTAGGTTTGAGGCTGAACTTTTAAATCAGATGTTCATTACTGAGATGAGGTGATGTTTCCACCTCTGTTCCAGTGGCTTTTGTATTGGGATAATCTTATCTGAGAAATGAATAGACCTGAAGCTAATGAAGTGCTATAGATTGTAAAGTACTGAAATAATAGCTTATTGTCCTTTATATAAGTAACAAGTCACTGATATTTCCATATTTATATTAAAGCTAGTCCATTCTCATTATATTAGCTATTGTTGGTTTGATGGCTGATTTAATTTCATCGTTGTATTAAAAGCCACATACACCAACAATCATTCCAACTGCTTTCAAGCTATTAAAGTAATGAAATAATAATACAGTGTTTCAGAGCAGTTTATTGGCTTGCATATATTCATCAGTTATCTAGTTATCAATTCCTCATTTTCCTTTCCTCAACTCGAGTATAAATGACAAACAACAAATTTCTCAAACAGCAGAAATATGTCTAAATTCTTTATTCTTTTTTTCTGAAAAAAAACCAAACAAAAAAACCACACAAACCCAAAAAAACCACAAAAACACCCACCAGATGATAGTTCTAAATTAAAATAGGTATCTGAAAAATAAGGAATCATCAAGACAACATGGCTTTTATTTCTATTGTTTGACCCTATATTCTAGTCAGTGGAAACAGAGGCAGACACCTTATGAGGGCAAACATCATAATCAAATAAAATACTCCCGTATGGAATTGAAGTCTGCTTTAAATGCAGGAACTGACAACTAAAGGAATGGTTGCTGAGCAGTGAAATTGTCCAATTTTTTGTGTAACTGTCACTTGAATTATTTTCTCACCATGTTCTGGATGTCTGTGTATGTGTAGCCTGGAAGTTGAGGTAGCCAAATGGAGCTGATGTGAAGAGAAGATGAAGGTAGGCAAACATGAAAGGAAAAAAGGATTTTTCATAAACATTTGAATTTTAAATGTAGTTTAAATGCAGCGGTTTGTGGCCTGTTTCTGCAAAGTTTCATCTGTGAACATAACAATGTCTCTGTCATTAACAGCACAGCCATATTAAGCTCCATTTTACACGAGTTTACTTTTTATCAACATTTGTGCAAGAACTTTTAAGGTGTTGCAAAACTTTCAGACTTTTTATCATTATAGGCAGTGTAAGAAAAAACACGTGGCTTCTGTTTTTAAATAGCCAGCGAATTTCCCTGAGCCACAGTAAGTTGAAAGTTGCCTGGCTGTAAGGGCAGAGTTTTCTGTTAAGTGCCCTGAGGCATCCAGAAGGGGTTGGCAGATGTACTGGAGGTGATATGGAAGACCTGTGCTGTTTTGGAAAGGCAGGATAGTGGGATACCCAAGAGTTCTCAAATGTCAGAAAACTCAAGGCCCCTGAATCTTGTTTGTTCTGCATTGGCAGCACCATTACATTAAATGAAACCCATTTCAGCTTCTGAATTGCTCCAAATGTGTTATTGCCTTTTTCTTTATGACACTGGACTGCCCTCAGAGTGATGTTTTCCCCTTAACTGTAATAAACTCCTTGTGAGAGGTTTTTAAAGATCATCCAAACAGACCCATAACCTCTATACTTACTTTTATCCTACGGCTAACTCTCCATTTCATGAGTTTCTTATACTCCAATGGACAGACAATATTACCTTTCTACTAATGTTCTTATGAGATTTAGGTCCTGTCTTTTTTTTCAGCAGTCCAGCATTTGGATAATTTGAAAGCACTTTTGCACACCAGTTTTTACATACCTTCAAAGCCAGTCTTTGTGGGTTATATGTTTGCTTTTACTATAACCATGCATTTATTTTTCTACTGATTTTTATTCCGATCTGAAAGATTTTACTCCAAAATTGATCGCTTCAGTAGCACTGATGCTTTAAACCTCAGGTTACCAACACATGTTTTTGGTAGCTTGGGTGTATTCATCTATGAAATCCACTGCTCTAATTACAGTGGTTTTGGATGCTAAACTTCAAGAGGGCTAAACACTTCAGATAGAAACTTTGAAAATACACCCAAAATCTCTATAATGGAAAATGAACACAAAACACACATTTTTAATCTTTGCATGCAGAAGGTGTGCAGCTTTAGGTCTTCACTCTTCTTGTTTTACAGTTGTGCTTATATAAATTGTATATATAAATTGTATAGCTGTGCCATGTCCATTTTTAGAGTGAATTGACTTTTTAATGTCAAGTTTTGAAGGATGTTTTTATTCTGTCTTTCTGACACTTACTCACGGGAGAGCATTTATTTACATGTATTTGTATTTCACTTGGAAGCCAAAATCATGTGACTTTCAAAGATCTCGTAAAGGATTTTGCATTTTTACATGTTATGTGAACATATTTACCAGTAGAGAGGGGAAAAAAACCCCAAAACTACTCAGGGTGAGCTATTTGTGGAGCTGATGTAGGCAAATTCAGCATGACTAATTTGAATCTTCTGCATTATCTTATTAGAAATTTCTGCAGGGTGAGATACCTTGGAGACTGGTCAAGCTGGGGAAAGAATTTTTAGTAGAGTTCTGAACAGGCTGGGTCTTGTAAGAGACATCCTTCTATGCGTGAAAAAATAATCATTATGTTGTCTTCCTATTATGCAGTTTGATAGTAAAATACTACTTTATCTTATGTTTTAGACAAAGAGATGTTTAATGTAGGTGGTGGCAAGTTCTTTACATCTGTCATTTTGTAAATGTAACACTTTTTGAGATAAGACTTGTTTCTTCTTTAACCAGTTTTGGGTATTTTTAACAGTTTAAACAAACAGTTTTGGTATCAAATGGTGTGATGTGCCTCCTCATATATCTTAAGGAAAGAACAAGGACATAGCTCTTGAAAATGAAGTAGATAAATCCCAAGGCCAGTCTGAAGAATCCAATTTAAGAGACTTCATAATGCTATATATGTTCTTTAGAGAACATTTTCTTGAGTTAATTAGAAAATTAAAGTCAGCTATAAAGTGTTGATGAACTAAGTGGTTGCTACCTTAAGCTGCAACTTTTCTGAAATTGGTTTTACTTAGTTCAGACTAATTTGGAGCAAAAATACAATGTCTATTTAACAGACTTATAGGTACTTTGTCAAAAGGGCTGTGCAGTGACTGTATTCAGTATTCTTTATACATAGAAAACCCATAGCAGCACATGCAGAGTATACGTGGCAGATACTTTTTGGATCTGAACACTGCCGAGAATGAACCACACATAATAGTTTGGTGTGAGTGGAGTAAGAGGTTTTATTGGTTTTGGTTTTGTATGTTTTATATTATTACTCCTTTTAGTACAACTTTTACTTATGTGTAATTGTTTCGAGAAATGCCAAAGCAAATATGGGAATGAACGCTGTTGGAGTGTTTTCATTAGTTATTCCTATAAGTCTTGGGCTGAATTGCTCTTGTTCATGTGTCAACCAGGCGTGATGGTGTGGGGTTTCTGTCCCAAGAAACTTTAGAAAGTATTATTTGAAGTCTTTCTATTTCTAGCTAATAGATCAACTATTCTGCAGTATCAGGAGAGAGGAATAGGTTGATTGAGTGCAGAGCTTGGTAATTAAACCTATGAGTGATTCTGTAAATGAGATTCACATAAAATTAAGGAAAGTGTTAAGCACAGGAATCAAGAATTGAATTTGTCAGGTATCACTTGTTAGAGGTCTAAGAATACTGTGTTGATTATTCTTCTGTAAACCAGGCACTGAAAGGGTTCAACTTTACCATCTTTAGTGTTGTAATGATTCCTTTTCTGTGTTAGTGATGTTCCTTTTGACTTTGCTTTCTCTGCGCACAGCCAATGATGTTCAAAGATTACAGCAACTTATAAGCAAAAGTGAGGTTTCTACTGTTGTAGTGAGGTTAAGGCAATCCATCTACGTTCTGAGGACCTCACTGCCACCGTCCAAGCTTGCTTGGCCCCGGCAGATGAACCTTAGGATTAAAGGGTGGGCTCAGTTCCACGCACACTGTAACTCACCTAAAAAATCCAGTGCGCAGGCTGGAAGGTGTAAAGACCTTCCCCGGTTCTTTGTTCACGAAGACTGGCCATTATAATCTACAACCATGGCTGGATATATTTGAAAAATATTTAAGACCTACACTGTGAAGAAAGCAACAGATTTGTTTAAAATAAGTACTCCCCCCCCCACATTTTTAGAATTTTTTTTGGTGATATTGGTGTGGGTAAATTTTGTGGTTCTATTGTTGGATAAATATATCCTTTTCCTTCAAGCATGAATGTTTTCTTATCTTCATATAATAGAACTGAAAGTAAAGTTTTAAAATGAATGAACCCAAAAATTTAGATTGTGAGCCTTAAAATATAGTAGACTCTAAAGTCTAATACTGTTGAAGTGTGTAAACCCAACTCTTAAAGAATGTGGTAGATTTCCACCACCAGTTCATGTCTCGACATTGTTACTGTCATAATATATGACAAATAAATGTATGTCTTTGCTTCTTGGAAGTTTTAGTTCTAGCTATTAAAATTCTGACTGTAAAAGCTGATAGAAACTTGTAGAAGTCCTTACAAGTCTCTCAGTTCCTGAAAAACCCAACCATTAAACTTGATTTTGTAGGTGTTTGAAATAAAAGCAAAGCTAGTACTTGAACAAATGACTCCTGAAAAACTGGTAAATCAAATGCACTGATGCCTCAAAAGTGAGGGAAAGCATGAGCTTTCAATTTGAGCTGAGTGACTACAGAGCAACAGAAGCTCTTATCCATTGTCAGAAGGATGGGATACAGAACTATGGTTCGTTAACATGTGCGGCACAACTGCAGAAGTGTGAGTTAAAAAAGTGAGATAAGTCGCTGCTCATTTAAATGGATTTATAATCTCTCTTTCTCTTAACTGTTTTTCTTTGCTTAGTGGTTTAAATTAAAGACAGTGCATGACTGGTTTTAGTAAATCATAATAAATAAACTTCCCCCCCTCCAGGATCACTTTTGGATTAAACCAGTACTGCATCTAATTAAATAATGTTCTGAATGTAGATTAATTACTTCATATTTCTTAAATGGTGCCCACCCCTCATAAGCCTGTCAAGTATAAATTGCCCTAAAATATTAAAGAAAAAGGAATGCCAACATGAGTAATTAGTTATGGTTATTATATTCAGTAATCATATTACTTCTGTGATGGGTAAATCAGGACAAAATAATAAAAGAAAAATAGCATCATCAGAAGTATGTTATCAGAAAGAGGTTATAAGTTTCATTATTTTAAGAGTAACTTGAAAATTGTCAATGCTATCAGCAAGGAGGATCCTCATAGTGCTGATATAACTTGCAGAAATACTCTTTGGGCTGGCTTTGCTAGCACAGTTAACAGAATAAATTTTCCATGCAACTGTACAGTGTTTTCAGTAACTTCCTCAACTTTTTCTGATGAGGTGGTTAATCTCAATTGCTCCTTCTTATAGAACCTGTTTTGAATTGGAGTTATATATAATGTAATAGTACGTACGGAGATACAGCAATCCTACTTCCTTGTCTTCCTCTATCAACTTCCATCAACCTTCTGCATATATGTATTTTCCTCCTTGTTGGTTTAGATGACCTTTAAAAGGTCTACTCCAACTGACCTATTTTATGATACTGTGATTCTACTTTTTTCTGTGGTTGGGTTAAGGATACAGATTATCAAAACAATGAAAGACACTTGCTGGAGGCGAAAAGGCAATTCTTTGGTAGTTGTCATCTTCCAGACTACCTGTTAGGAATTGGGAGCAAAGAAAAGACGCTTTTTTAAAAACCCACCCCTCAATTTCTTAACAAAAGCTGAATTAAGAATTCCAGGACTTCAGTTGCCTGTACATTTTTAGGTTGTAAATTTGCAAACCTTCTGTGTTACTGTTATAATGGCAGCCAAGATACCAAGCAAAATCAGAGTGGTGCTGTTCCTTCTGCACTGAGGAGAGAGAAGATGGGATGGGGTAAGGGGAAGAGAGAGAGGTGGAGCAAGATTCTGCATCTCAAGAAGAAAGGCATGGCAACAATTGGTTTCATAGGATGACTGTTTCAATAAGATGAAATAAGAAGAAGTCACCTTCAAAAGCTGGGCCATCTGCATTAATGTGGCATTAGACAGTGCCCTGGTAGATTTTGCTGTGACATACTGGGTGGAACAGATCCTGTCCCTGGAGAGAAGCTCTCCCTTTTGGTCATTCCAGGTAGTATATATAACTTTTTTACAAGAGAACAACTCTACTTCCTAAAAGAGTTCTTTTCTCATGAAAATTTTGTGCTTCCCTTTCAGCCCAATGCAAGGCCCTACAGGTGGCAGAGTCACTGTTACCACGGGGGGTGATTCTGAGGTTTGTCTTGCAGCCAGGGGACAAAGCACAGCATGGTCCTGTTGGCCCTACATCCTAAACGTGCAATACTCTGCCAGTCAACAATGCTACCTTCCAGCCCCTGAGTCTCATCTTTCCCAAGGGTATTTTTTTCTAAATTATAGGTTATATTCATTGCTCAATAGAGCAGAGATGGCCTATTCAAGTTCACCACCTCCTCAAACACAATGTCTTCTGCAAGGTCCTAGTTCAACATCATTCTAATGATTATTTCAATTTTGCTTTCCTTTTGAAAAATTAAAGTAGTCCAACAGAGCTCCTGGTTTGTGTTTGGTCACTCTTTCTGGTGAAGAGAAGTTTTAGGAGCTTTTGAAGGAAATAATGGTCTCTTTTCATGTCCTGTTATAAAATAGAGGAAACCAAATATGGAGAGTAAAACCAATGGTAATACTTAGTCTTAGCGTTAGAATGATGAAGGATTACAGAGAAACTGAAAAGCAGCAGAAGAAACACAGCAACTTAAATTTCACTTTTTCTTCTTTTCAACCCAAAAGCTGTCCTGCTCTTTCGTGTTATTTGTGGTTCTGGTCTATGTGACATTGGTAAGGACTCACAGAGCATAGAAAAGATGAAATTAAGATATTAGAACAGGCTTACTAAATTGTTTGCCAAGTTAAACAAATCACAGTCCTCATCTTGATGGCATTATCCTGCATGTCTATTTAAATTTATAAGAACATGGAAAGGAAATAGCAATGACAGGGGAAATTAGGGAACCTAACAGTAATCCATTTGGAAAGGCTTTTTCTTCCATTACTTATATAAAGCTTCTATATATCCTCACCTTTCAGCTCTTGCTCATGAACATCACTCCTGCGTCTGGCATGTTTGGTTTACTATCCCTTTACAAATCATCTCAGTGAACAGAGTCGTTCTTCCCTCTCTTGACTTGCATTGTGTATTTGTGTGTCCTTTAAATTAAATTTCTGTGTAGTGTACTATTTCATTCCCCACAATGGTTTGCATAGGAGGTGTTATATGAATTATATGTGACTGCATGCATATGTCGTGGTTATTTTATAGGTGGTGATTCGTGCTCAGAATGGCGCCCTCCTCTATCGTATTTCACCTTGGGCAAGATATGTAGTCCGTGATGAAGACAAAGTGAATTATGATTGGGTGCACTGGAATCCACCACAGTCATATATAGTAAGGCTTAAATATTGTTTTTCAAGAGGTGTATGAACCCGTGTACCATGTCATCTTATGTATCCCTGTTTGGAAGAAAATAAGAGTTATTTCACAAAAGGGGCATTGCAAACTAGTTAAAGTGGCTACCTGAGAAGTGAGGGGGTTTTACTCATGGCTTTGACAGAAACAGGTGACTTTAATGATGGATGTTTTTGAGCTACTTTTTTAATTCTTCTGTAGAATATAAAAAAATAGTTACCTGTTAAACTGGTATTTTAAACTTGATTTCCCACTTGTTAGACAAGGTTGACAACTGCTCCATGACTCAATGTCCCTTCCTGGTACGGAGGAGAGCAGGGAATTATCCGTACTGGATTTAAGAGTTAGCTATCTGCAGATGCAAGGTCAGTACTCAATAGTAAGTCAATGTTGTATGAAGTCAGAAAAAAAACTTTCAGAAGTGCTCCACTCAAAAAGCTCATGCTCCAGTCAAATCCTGGTTTGTTCCTGTTGGGGAAAATCCATTTATTGAGTTGAAAGCCCTCTTACTTCTCATGTACTGCTATACGGGAGAGAACTCTTTACCTGATACACGAAAAATACCCTCAGAGAACATTTGAAAACTTCAGACTGTCCGAGTGATGTTACTTCATATTACAATTCTTCATGGTTTTTTACGGTGGTATGCAGTGTTCTGTGGAAAGGATGCTTCTACCTCTGCTTTGAATTAAATTTGAGCACCCGCCTCAAATTATGAAGCAGCTGCTTGATCAAGAAAGGGTTACTCACATGAAAAATATTTTCTTAAAAAAATAGTTAACATAATACACAGTAAATATTATTTAAGTGTATAGTTTTTATCAGTGTAGTGACCTACGCTGTCTGTGATCCTTTGTGGCACCTCAGTCCTCTGTAAGAAAAGGAACGGAGAGGGACTTGGAAATGCAGTGATTGGTATGACCTGGAGTGAAAAGGAGGCAAGAACATTTGGGTGCAAACAAGGCCTGACTGCAAAAATAAAGGGTTCCTTTACAAATGGAAGAGGAACCCAGTGGATGTAAAACACAGGCAACACCCTTCAACCAAAAGTTTTGTTCTTCTCCTTGTCCCTCTAATTTCTGTTCGTATGTTTTGAATTTTTTTCTACCTTTTCAAAATTTCACTTGAATAATGAAGTAACATATAGAATATAAAATCTTGTAACTTTTTCTTAATTGTGAGAAGGAGGAAAAGAAATGTCTTTTGGGGAAAAAATAAGTTTTAAGCACTGCTTTTCCTAAGTGGTTTTCCAAAGTTTCTAGACGAGTTTGTTTTAAAAAGTAAAATCCTGATCAAGTATAAACTCCTCAAGTGTAAGGAAGAGGTTTTATGGTTAACTTCAATTGCCTCTGTATTCTTTAAATATTTCCTGCCTTCTAGAAATACTGTGTACTCATCTACAGACCTGGGATTTTCAAATTGTTCTTTAGTTCTAAGTAGTTGAAATATAGGTGATTCTGTGCTATGGAACTGTATTCTTTAGGAATAAAATGTTTATAAATTTCAGTTTGGAGAAAGCAGAACAACTTCAAAAAGCAGATTTGCTTGAAAAATAAAAGCTTACCTTTCTATTTTTCTCTTTTATTTTCAAACAAGCTTCATCGTAATTCAGAAGAACTTTAAGTGCAATGGTTACTATGAGTTTGTACACTTTAGTGTAATTAAAAAGGGTATAAAAAAAGTGTTGAATTGTGAATGTCCAGTTTCTTGTTCACAAAAACATTACTTTGAAAGAGATATTTGCTTTAACACTTCAAAATGCTTAATCACTTTTGAAATGTTTCTGCTCTTAGAGAAAGAAACCTTAAATCGCTTTTCATCTTGTGCAAATCATGTGACTGTGACAACGCTCCTAAGCTGTTCCTAATGACAACTGTTTGTGGGTTGGTTGTTTTTTTTCCTTATAGCATAAGCATCCTTCCCCCAAGAAGTTAAAAAGCCTAAGAATCTACGAATCTCACGTGGGGATTGCTTCCCCAGAAGGCAAAGTAGCTTCTTATAAAAACTTCACACACAATGTACTACCTAGAATAAAGGATCTCGGTAAGTAGTAACAGAGATTTATGTTGCTGTGCTCTTATTAGGAAAGATAACTGTCAAGTATTTGCAGTTGCATTTTCTGATTACACGTACTATAAAAATAGATTCTCATGTGAGTGAAAATTAGAAACAAGTGAAATCTGTGGAGAAGAAACAAAGACTGAAATAGGATATGTGAACCAAAATCCATTTCACAGGTTTTGAAGTAAAATGTGATTGCTAAAGCCTAGATAAATCTTGCAGGGTAGTTTGCTTTTAGCATGCTTCTCAACTTGAAAAAGGAGCTGTTTTGTGAGAAAGTCATCAGAAAATACTACATTCTTAAATAGCCCTACTAATGTAAAGCTTGATTCTAAGGAAAGGGCAAGAAATACCTGTGGGTTTTTGTTTGGTTTGCCAGAATAAACAATGTAGATTTTTATTTTTTTTTGAATCCCCGAACAGTAGCAATGAGGTATCAGAACATGGAAACTTTAAATGTGAAAAATATTCTTCAGGAAAAAAACTTCTAGTGTATTGGAGAGGATGTATGAAACAGCTGGCACCATTATCTCAGGAAGCATAGCGAAACTGTTCTACTCAATTTCTCTTGGATTATTTTTTCCCGTGGTGTCTTTGCCCTGTGTCTGTAGTGGATAGTATTAGAACTTACTGGCTTTTACTGCCTTGTGATGAAATATGTTTTGTTACACTTAGCTGTAAAATTAACGTGACACCCGTAGTTGAAATCTCTGTGTATGTTGGCTGTGTTTGTATTTCATTTTTTTTAAATTTTATTTATCATAGTCCCTGAATAAGCCATGTTTTCATGTAGGTTTATATGTTAAATCAGTATTTCACAGACTGGGGCTTTTGCCTTTGGATAAAGTTAAGCTTGCAGGTGGGATGGGGGAGTTTGCATGTCTGGAGGTGCTCAATAGAAAGTAAATTTGGATTCGGCATTATGTATCTGTGATTCCTTACTGCCAAGGAATTTCAGTTGTTCCAGGAGGTTAATATGATTTACAGAATTAGGAAAGCATTCTGCTTTACCTACAAATTTCTCTTTGTGCAGAAATGTCATGCAAAGGGCTGATACACCTCAGAATAAAACCAGTATCAAATTAGATAGGGTACACAGATGACAGCTAATGTTCCTTCTTATTTACATTAGGTAGACACTGTGAGAATTAAGTATTTTTAAATGTATTTTTAAGGTCTGTTAGATTCAGTTTTGGAATGCCTCTACTTGTTAGGATGAGTTTAAAGACATTACTATATAAGAATTGTAATAGATTATGAGTTGGTAGAAATATGTGCATGACAAATAGCGAAATAAATAGCAAGCAAATTGAATGAGATTAATTTGATGTTGTGTTGCTGTTTATTTATAAAAATGCTGTAAATAAGAAAAAGTTCAATGAGCCTGAATTATAAACCAGCACTGAATTCTGACAAATTGTTGAGCTCATGCCAACTGTCTTCTAATAATGGCTCTGTTTTTAAATGTCACAGCTATTAAAACCCCCAAGAACAATAAAACCCCCCACAGCATCTTGTCTAAACTAAAGAATGAAGATTTTGTTGAAACTAAGAGAAGTGATGGTAGTGTGAGTTTCAACAACCTGTGAAAGTTATCTGTTGTTGATACTACTCCACCTGATAGTTGCCTGTGGCACTTATACACTGATATTCAAGATTGCTTTGGTTAAGATGTGTGGCAAGTACTGTGGACACGGAGATCAGATGATCAGGTTGGATCAGCTCTCCTGGGAAGACAGGCTTAGAGAGCTGAGTTTGTTCAGCCTGGAGAAGGCTTCAGGGAGACCTTATAGGAGCCTTCCAATACTGGAAGAGGGCCTAGAAGAAAGCTGGAGTGGGAGACCTCATCACTCTCTACAACCCCCTGACAGGAGGTTGTAGCCAGGTGGGGGTCGGTCTCTTCCCCCAGGCAACCAGGAGCAGGACAAGAGGGCACGGTCTTAAGCTCTGCCAGGGGAGGTTTAGGTTGGATGTTAGAAAGAAGCTGTTTACAGAGAGAGTGATCAGATGTTGGAATGGGCTGCCCAGGGAGGTGGTGAATTGACCCTCTCTGGAGGTTTTTAAGATGAGACTGGATGTGGCATCAGTGCTGTGGTCTAGTAACCACAGCAGTGTTGGATGAAGGATTGGACTTGGTGATCATAAAGGTCTTTTCCAAGCTGGTTGATTCCATGGTCCTATGATTTCTTGGAAGGTCATGCAGTGACAGGGCAAGGGGGAATGGCTTTAAACTAAAGGAGAATATATTTAGTTTTGGTATTAGGAAGAAATTCTTTACTGTGAGGGTTGTGAGGCACTTGAGCAGGTTACTCTGAGAAATTGTGGATGCCTCATCCCTGAAAGGGGTTTGAGCAACCTGGTCTAGTGGAAGATGTCCCTGCCCATGGCAGAGGATTTGGAACTAGATGATCTTTAAGGTTCCTTCCAACAGAAACCATTCTGTGATTCTATCACAGTATGTGCAGCCAGTGAATAACTCCACACTCTCTGACTGCAAGTGTCAAAAGTGAAGCAGAAGTTCAGGACATGCAGATTGGCATAGCTAATATTCTGAAGTTAAATGAAGTGAAATACTCACATATCACTTATTTCTTTCTACATCTGGGAGTTTCAATATACTTAGTTATGTGTAGATCACTTGACAAATTGACTTTTTTGTAATGGAAGATCTTGTAAGTGTAAACTATTAGGTAGAATTGCGTCTTGAAAGGTACTAAATCCTTAGTTGTAAATAACTGGAGTCAAAGGCAACAAATTGGAGAAGACTGGAATGAATGTTGCAGGTGTTGAATCCTCTTTTAACTATCCTTAAGGAATATTTTTTTTGTTATATTTCTTTTTTTTACAGGATATAACTGTGTCCAGCTGATGGCTATTATGGAACATGCATACTATGCCAGTTTTGGTTATCAGGTCACAAGTTTCTTTGCAGCATCAAGGTAGGTTTAAGTACTTCAGCATCTGTTCTTTTACATTCCTTCCCATTCACTGAAATCAGTGTCTCTGTATGTGTGTGTTTGCAAGTGAGTGTTTAATGGAAAGTAATGGCTTAGGTATTTGCTCAAGCTTACTCTTAAATCTGAAATCAATTTGGCATAGTGATCAGCTGCTCTGTGAAACGCTCTGTATAGGATACAAACAAAAAGATCATAAGTAACTTCAGCAGTCATGGCATATTCTGGGTAATCCACCTTCAGCAGTCTTTATGCATGGGTTTTGTGTTGTGGAATTCTTAGCAGCAGCAAACAGGAGGTATAGGGCATTCTTTTCTGTCAAACAGAACTATACACTGCTTGCTCCTGATACACTTGATTAAAATCATGACTCTGTGTGTTCTGTGGGAACTTTTGTCCCAGGCTTGTAACAGACTGTGCTTCGGTTTGAGGCCTTGGGTGAAAATTAATGATAAATGTGAATTCATGTTCAATATTAAATAGAAGTTTAATATGGTATCAGTTTTTATACTGAATTTGATGTATTAATGGATTAAAACACAAGACTAAAACAAAACATTGCGTGCATGATGCAATTGTGGTAATGAAAAATTGTTTAAAATGTTACTTTGTGAGTAATAGCTACTACTTAAGAGGCTGGAAAAAATAGTGTACAACTGGTGATGAAGGACTGCTGACTTCGATGTAGTTTTCCTGATGAGCATTCGGTGTTGTCAGCTTAAGTCCCAATTTGCACAACTCATAACACGTTCCATGTTGATGCTGCAGCCGCTACGGAACTCCAGATGACCTGAAGGAAATGATTGACGTTGCTCACTCCATGGGCATCACGGTTCTGCTGGATGTTGTGCACAGCCACGCCTCAAAAAACTCGGAAGATGGTCTCAACCAGTTTGATGGGACGGATTCCTGCTTCTTCCATTCCGGTTATAGAGGAAACCATCAGCTCTGGGACAGCAGGCTCTTTGACTATGCAAAGTAGGTATAAAATGTCACTTGAGCTAGTTAGTGGTTATTATTTCTTACCAGTTTAATTAAAACTACACTATTTGCCAAATAAAGTCAGTTGAGTTGTTTGACAGTTACAATATGTGGAGTTAAATTCCTCTACTTGTCTAAACATGTAAAATCTAAGCCTAAATGATTGTACTGAGGTTTCATTATTCTTGTCATCCATGGCTACATATGTGCATGATATGCACCATGTGCATGGTATGTATTATATAATGGTGTAGGTATATATTATATGTTTTTGATCTTACATTATTTATATGAATAATGTATATTTAATATATGGATATTACATAATCATATAATTGTGTGGTTTGTGCATTATAAAATAGATTTGTATTTCCATATTATATATAATATGGTTTTATATAAAAATAAAAGGATGAGAATTGCTGAAGAAAAGCTTGTAAGCTCTGGAAACTTACTGTCACACTGTCAGGTTGTTGAGATATAGGAAAAGGTTCCCCCCAGGACAACTAGCTCCCTTCCAAAGAGCTTCAAGATGTTAACAGTTAATACAGAGCAGGGGTCATGTTCAGTAGACAGTTTGAGACCCTGTTTGGGCACACTTAATTACCTGGTATAAACATAGTCTGTGTCAATATGCCTATTAAACCCAGATGATTATTAGCATTTAATACTGTTTACTTTGTATTCTCTGAGGTATTGGGGCTGAGGAGATTGATCTTGTATGCTGAATATTTCAGTGGTTTAAAAGGAGAAACAGACACAGGCTGCCAGCTTGTTTCAGCCTTCTTGCATTTTTACACGTTTGTTCATCCCTGAACCACCTTGATTCCTCCCTTTCCTCATCTTTGATTCTTTCCTGTAACATTCCACAATCAGTTTTGCATAACTTCGCAATCTCCTTAAAGCATGCTGTACTAAATTCTATACAGCATCACTCATTTATTCCATGAGAAATTCTATTTTTTTTTTTTCCCCTTTGAGATGCATGATAATCTTGTTTGACCTTTTTATCAATTACAGAGTTCTGTTTAACCCTTTAAAGGTTACACTTGAGCAGTTCCTGTGGTGGCTCATCACTCAGCAACTGTAGAGTTCTGGTCTCTTGTTATTCTGTTAGTTGTTAGGTTTTGTGTGCTGCAAGTTGTCCCCATTTTTCTCCCTCACTTGCATTGAATTGTCATGAACTGGATATGCTCATGTTGAACTGTTGCAGAAGTCATGGCATAGGCCAATCATGAAATGAAAACTCCTGCAGGGTAACTCAGTTTCAAATAAACCAAGTGACCAGTGTGAAAAGTGACTTATGCACTATATTAATAGGATGAGATGTTCTTTATTGTTGTTTGGGACAATTTAACAGAATAATTCAGGGGGAGTTTCTGAATTGGAATTTTAATTATTATAAAAAATGCATTTTAGTGTGATTAATAGTTTTCCCAGTAGCTTCCTGTTAATCTTAAAGTTCATATTCCACTAAATTTTGTTTCTGATGATCTCAAAGTTTTAATATAAATACAGTAGTAATGCATACTTTATTTCATTTGATGCCTATGTGTAATCTAATGTGTATTACTGACTTCCCTAGTGTGAAAATAAATAGAATGCAATTATGGACCTTTCTCTGTTCCAAGCAGAGGCAGGTTCTTCCTGTCAGGAAAGAAAGTGGTGCTGGTATTGAGTGCTTGGAAGGACTTATAAATGAGAGAAACAAGATGTTTTGTAGGTGACACTTAGCAATGTTAAGCATTTCTTCAGGACTGAAGAACTACCTCTTGAGGTCTGTTTGGTCAGTGATATGTACCTGTACTTGTTGGGGAGGGACACTGATGTGTAATTACTTTTCATCCTATGCCACTTGAGTAGATGCCAGACTGAATGCTGGAATGGGGAAGTGGAAAGAGCTATGAGGGGGTGAGAAGAGAGTAGGAAATAACCTAGACCAGACAAATTTAGTCTCTGCACTGGATGACTGAGGGTCATTTCCCATCCCCTGCCCTCTAGTGAAATCCAGCAACAAATTTCAGTCTTTTTTAAACTTTTGTGAAAACCTTTCCTTCCCCTTCAAGCACAGGAAGCTGTGAATTCTTTCTAGCTGTTAAAGGCTTCTTTCCTCGTAATATCTGAAACACTGAATATTTTGTATGTGTTTATAGTAAATTTTTAAGACTTAAAATATATAACTATCAGGTTTATTTTAAATTACTCAAACCCGATTAAAAAACAGTTTGATCTTTTCATGGGTTTGTGTGTGTGCAGGTCCCAAACAAAACTGTGAAAGACATTTTCAGAAAGTCTTTCATTCTGATAGAATGAACTGTCATTCAGAACTGACATTTCATTGCAAATGTTGAGTTTTTCTCCATTTAGACTGTACTGACATGCTGCTAATTTCTATACCAGTGAATGAGCAGCTCTAGTCTGGAAGAGGGGAGTATAAAAATCTGTGAGACTGAAGTTGCTGTCAGGTGTTGAAAGTTTGCTGAAAATAAAGGACACCAAACGCAGTCTATTGAATGGTCTGTAGAAAAGCTTACTTGCTGAGAGAAATTTCTTGAGCTAATACAGGCTTTTGTCCTGTACAGTGCTTGTACTAAATCCCTTTCCTTCTGTAGTGGGAAGAAATGTTAAATCCACAGGTACTTAAACATCAAATGCAAAGAAAGCTCAATTCACCTTGGAATTGAGAGAAACTAATTCTCTGCCACGAAAGAGATTAAGGAACAATTGCTTTATCAGTTTAGTCTGTCTACGTTTTCTTTGAAAGCCAAGATGTAAGTAAATGTATCTTACAGCATTTGCAAGATTATTCAGCTGTCTGCAAAGGGGACTGTGAATACTTACTCTAACAGAATGTGACAAAAAAATCTGTATCCTTGACAAAAAAAAAATTATATGCCTGGTGTATTTTAAATACTATTTTTTAGAAAATTTTATATAAGTGGAGAGTAACTCCAAGAAAAGCAACAGTAAAAGGACAACTTCGATTTTGTATTTTGCACTACAGTGCTACTTAAAAAGGTGAAAATGTGTTTTGTATTTAATTTTTTTTATCTGTGTTTATACAAGTGTTGTATGAACTGGGAGTTTTTCTGTAAGTTGTGAGCAGCAGCTTAGAATGATGCTGTTCATGGTGTCACAGGAGGATAAAACCTCAGTTTCATTCAAATGAGAATTTGCAGGTAGGATAACTGGATGAGTAAAAGAATATTTTCTGCTCATATCTTTTCAATAAAAATATTATAAATTTTGCTTTAAAATCAACCACAGTATATAGAAATAAACTTTACTTTCATAATTTCCATAATTTTTGCACATTTTTGAGTTTTTCTAAAATCTGAATTTTTCCCTCAAATGCCAGTTTGATGAATCTTAGCCTCCTTCATCTCCATCCCTTTCTGGCTATGTCTGTGTCCACCCTCCAGTCCCTGCCTCCCTCAGCAACCAACCCAAAAACCAGAATCACAAAGCTTGACCAAGAATTGTGGTTGATGGCTTTTTTTTTTTTTTTCTTTTATCACAAGCTCTGGACCTGTACTCTAGTTGGCACTGTCTAGTTAATTTTGTAGTAAATCAATTCCCTCTATTATGTTCCTGTTTAAGGTAGCTCTCTTAAAATACCTGCAAAACACGCTCCCATCTTAAGCAAGGATTCTGCTTGTAATAAATTTTGCAAAAGCTAACTATAACAATTTTTTCTTACTAAAATCATACTCAAAGGTTATTCAGCTGCCAAGTTCATTAAAAGTGATGCTGTAGACTCTGGAGACCAGGTGGGATCACAACTAGAGTGGTTGATTGTGTTTTGATTTAAATTCATTTCTCCAAATAGCAAATGTGTCTAAAATACTAATAAGGCAAAACAATTTAAAAATAATTGAGAACAAAATATTACCTAGCAAAGATAAGGGTTTGCTTTCCCCCTCCCCCCACCAAGTGCTACGTAAATAGAATGTCTAAATGATGCTGCCTTTCTAGGCTTATTGAGGTCTGGGTGCATTGTTTTGATTTTAAGTCTCTTCCTGTTTTCTCCTTAGACTTTGTTAGAGCCTATTCTGTCCTAATCCAGTTATAAATGTCAATAGGTACACTGATATATTTCTGTGAGCCTTTAGGAATAGAAGTAAAACTCAGAAATTATGTGATGCTGTCCCGGTTTAAATGAGACAAGGTCTTTTGCTGAGGATGAGTTATAAGAAAAAGATCCGAACTCCTTCCTCTA
>JAYRBT010000001.1:7933365-7969009 GCA_036023395.1 Myiotriccus ornatus
ATCCAATGCGCAGGCTGGAAGGTGTAAAGACCTTCCCCGGCTCTTCGTTCGCGAAGGCGGGCCATTATATTATTAGTGCAGCAGCAATAGGGCAGCTGTTAGTTGCTGAAGCACATGAGTTAGTTCTGGTTAAGGTGGCCTGTTCCTCAGCTTGCCCCTCCAGCGTGGTGTGGGTCACCTGGGGCTTTTCTCCGCTGTCCCGTGGCCCAGCCCCATGGGGGTATCTCAGCTGCTCCCGTTCACATAAAATGACACAGTGCACCCATGTTTGGTTGCTGAGACTGGCCTCTTCTGCCACCCAGTGTTTAAAATCCCTCATTGAACTCGTGCTGTATCTTAAGCAGGGGGAGGGAAAGTCCTCTGACATCCGTAATAATTTCCTTCACTTTGGGATCTGACTCCTTAAAGACATGTCAATCTTCGAACATCTTCAGCACCCTCTACTGAGGTCAGTGTTTAGTTTTTCCTTAAACAGCTGTTCTTCACCTGAATTAATTGTTTTTCTTTCTTCTATTGCCAAATTTCCCAATCTTTATCTGCCACCGATGTAATATTATTAGTGGATAAAAAGAATTGGAAAATACATGTTTCAGGGTTTAGTGTTTGTTCGCTAGGGCTGGGCTCATAATTCTCTAATGAGAATAGCTGTCCGGAATTTGTTTTTAAGTAGCCTACAATTCAATAATGAGCTCTTCTAAATATCTGTGGAAGTGAAAGCTTGTTACCTTATTTTGGAGCATCACCATGGATTGTAGCAGTCACTTTTCAGGATGAAATGTATACATTGTTATTCTTTATCACTTGCACTGTTAGCATTTTAAATATCTGTAAATTAATGCTCTATGGAGTACCACACTATTAGGTGCCTAGTATTAGGATTAGTACCACAGTATTAGTTGCCTTGCCTAATCTAAGATTGAATTTAAGGAAAAAAAAAATTAAGGACATCAGCATGAGTTACAGAGTGCAGATAACAAGTTATGTGTGTTCTTACCATCTGTCTCAGGGTCACTTGCATGTTTTAGAGTGCAAAGATGGTACACCTGACTGCAAACTTAATTAACACACACAAAGGATAAACAGGATTTAAAATAACTGTCAGTAAACTCATTGCTTCCAAAATGACACCTGAAGAGACCCTGCTGGCCAGGAATCATCAGTAAGTGGGAGGAAGGAAACTGCCACTACTTGTAACAGACCCTTGGTGGCGTGGGTTATCCTCTTTGCTTTTTTTGAACCTCTCCATGTTTTTGCTTTTGAATCCTAGAGTTTCTAACAAACTTGACTGTCTGTAACTTTACCTTTTCCTACCTTGTTCTAAGAGTTCTAACAGTTCTAATCTAAAGACTTCTTTCAGTTTTCTCTCAGCCAAGCAATTTCCTTAAAGGCTTAAGCTATGCAGGTTTTGGGACACAACTGCTCCCCTACACAGGATGGAGAGGAGAGGGAAATCCAGCAGGGGAAGATTACAGAAGATTTAGTGAATCATATAGGAAAGAGTTGACTTCCCAGAGCGTAAGAGCTGAAGTGTTCTGTTCTGCGGCTTCTGAGGGTTTGGTAAGGTACGGGTGATGTTTTTCCAGCTGCATTTATGCAGTGGTGATGACATCCAGTGGCGATGACATCCAGTGGCATGCCATGTTTGCCACAAATATTGGAGAGATGCTTTTGCCATAATTCCAGCTGGATTAAAGGCAGTGCAATGATAGTTGTTAGTGAGCTAGATTCTCAGTCATTTGATATCTTTTTGGCTTATTGTTGGCTCTACGGTAATTACAGTAGGAACAGGGATGTAAATTGTGTTTCGTGATGTAAAACATTCAGCTATGCTGATTTTAATTCATTTCCTGCCAGTCTTCCTCCACTAAATTAGTTTAGGAAAGCTCTGTATTTAAAGATCCTCATAATATGCACTGCAATTTCATTTGGCTGGCAAAGATTATTTTTTAAAGACTGATTTAAGGAAGCACTGCCTGTAGTGTACTAGTGAGACTTTTATTCCTCCCCTACCCCTCATAAATGTAATTATTTTGATTACAGATTGACTTTAAAAAAAATTGCCTGCTTATATCCTTAGCAGTCACCTTCTGCTGAGTGGACTTTGATGGTGACTGTGAGAGCATAAAAGTACTTTATAAAGTTTAAAGTTTAAGACCTGAAGGTCTGAAGTCTGAAAATCTTTGTTTCTTTTTGTTTTCTTCTAAGTAGTTGTGAATGCTAGCAAGTAAACATTTACAAGCGTGGGGATACTGCAGTTAATAAATTGCCTTTTTTTGAAGGGAATGAGTACTGAAAGCATTAATGGAAGGGATGATATATGGAAACTTACTGAAAATAAATTAGAAAAATTAAAATAATAGTGCCAAAAAAAAGTTCCAGCCATGAGCATATGATTTATAATATATGAAGTCTGGACCTGCTTATAGAGTTGCTTTATTTTTTTTAATTAAACATTCATCTAGAAACTGAATTGTCTTACTGCTCTTAGATGGATATGACAGACTGGTAGGCTTTAAATCTTTAGGTGCTCTAAAACTCAGAACTTCACATAAGACTGTGGGTACCTTTCTTTGAAGTGCCCAATTTCCCATATTAACCTCCAATGTAGCAATCACACATTCTGAAATACAGAGGTGACCACTTGTAGCCAATAAAATTCAGTCATATCTTGAATAGATGCAGCCACTCTTACCTGAAGTCGATTATGGTTATTTCAATAAAGATCTAAAATTAGACAAGATTCAGCACACTGCAGAGAAAAACTTTGCGACAGACTAAATGCAATAATGATCTTGCATTTAGAAATCCACACTTGAGTTGACAACTTTCAGAGCATTCTTAAACGATTGTTGCAACAGCAGCAGGTTACGTGAGCAGTGTCTGCTGTGATTAGAAGATTGTGCTGGGGAAAATGGTGATGGTTGTATAACTTTGAGATGAGGAAGAGATTTTGAAGAATCCACAAATTAAATGGGGTATGTTGACTTCTTTCTAATAGAGTTTCATCCAAAGACCTTCAAGGCTGGATGAAAATTAGGCATGGTAATGCTCATGGCAGGAAAAGAAGATGGGATCATGAAGACAATTGTATTTTTTTTCCTGATTCTACTGTGTACATGTTGGGTAATGTAGAAAACCACTGGAAATCCAGTTTTTGAAAGCTCGCTGGAGAGAGAAAGAAAATCAATAACAGGGAGCAAAACAATTAACAACCTTGTCTACAAAGTAGAGAACAACAAACTATCAAAATGCTACAGCATTTCCAAAAGTTAGTAATGTGTGCATGGCCAACAGATGAGAAATAATCTGCAAATAATCATGTTGATCTGTTGTATTACTTAGTTTGAAAGGAGTGCCATGTTTTCTTGAGGAATGCCATTTCTTGGACTAGCATAAGGACTAAGTTCCTGTCCCTAGAAGTTGGTGGAAACTGGAGATCAATGCAGACAGCAGAGCTGGCCAGGCTTCTGCTTCATGTGGTGGCTGTCTCTGTCCTGCCAAACTGCTTCCTAGTTGTAGTCACTGACTGAGATTCAGCTTTGGATGGGACTATGGTGATACTGAGATAAAAGTTAGGGAGTATTTTTAAGGACTCACTCAGCTGTATATGAATGTTCTGTACAGGGGGTTATTTAAATGCTAGCATGACTTTGGAACTGATGGGTTATTGAGAGAAATTTTATTGGAGTTCATCTTGCTAAATGATTGGTGAAATTGTAAAGAAGATAAAAAACTTGATTCTACTATTCCCATTATAATAGTGATGGATGGACAGAGAACAGCTTTTGCTGATCTTCTAGGTTCTGTTCTGGCTGATACAATTACAGGACAAGTCTGAAGAACTGAAATAGTGTATCATGTCAAATGTGTCTTAATGAATAAGGAAAGCAGTGTATTAAAAGCTTTATCCCTGGGAACAGAGTGAATTGTTCTTAACTAGGTCTGGAAAAAGAGTTCTATTTTTTATTTCTTTCTGAAAGCATGCTATACTAAATTTGCTTGGCTATTTTGCCCATGCATTTTCTTTGGGCAGTTCCCTGTCTAAAGGTGGCTTCAAAGAATTCTCTCTAGTTTGCCATGAGAATTGCAATCAAACACCTGTTTCTCCCGGTTCATACCTGTATCTCTTTGATGGATCTATATGTATGTATCTATATTACAATTCCTTGTAGTTTCTTGAAAATTGATATAAATTTCTTCATAAAGAAAATGAATTCATTGCCCTCATTGTTAGTTATTAGGTTAGATAGTTGACAAAAGTTTTTCTACGTTATTCTAGTACATTTAACTTCCCTCTTACTTCAGAGAGGGAAGCAAATGTCCAAATAATACTTTGTAGACCTTCCTCCTTTTGATTTCTTTAGTCTTAATTATTGGGAAGTAAGTCTTGTCAAATGTAGTTTCAAGGATAGATACATGTGAACAAATAAACAAGAAGGAAAAAGCACATCCACATATAATAAGTCACTACTGTAGTAATTTTCTTCTGTAGGACATGACTCAATTTGTTCAAACAAAGAGCTGAGAATGAAGTTCGCTGGAGAATTATTAAGTAAAAGTATGGATTTTTTTGTATCTATAATATATTTAATCATTGCACTAAGGCTGTTTAGCTGAGTTTATCTATCAAAGGGCTTCACAATGAAGAAAAGAATGCTCTTTGCTGTCATTATTTTCGTTCTATATTCCTTTTGAGATATGTAAAGAAAGTAATGACTGTTGTCACTTTCCTGATTAAATAAGCACACTTCTTGGCTGGAGGGATTTATGTAAACACCATAGAATTTGTCACTTGATGATGTGGAGTAAAGCCATATTCCTTTCACCCTGTCAGAATGAGCATCCAGCTCAGCCAGACCCCAGGGCCTGTATTTTTAGCTTACAAAGATTCAGAGATTGGCATTATCATTTGATACCTTTGATCAGGGCATGAGATTTTAGAGCACATTTTGGCACAGGCTTATTAGTTGCAGTATATCTAAGTTTTCTAAGACAGTTCTCTAGTACAGTAAGTAAAAGAGAAATTGATGTCTTTTGAAGAAAGAATTCATTCATTATTAAACCACAATTGAAAATAAAATGATCCCTCTGAGTACTATTCAGCTGAGATATTTGTTTTGGTCAGTGTTTCATTTTCATACCCTGACCTTTTGCAAGCAGGAGGAGGCAGTGCTAAATTCCCTCTTCTACCCTGAAGAGGGGAAAAAAAAATAGAAAGAACCCATTTAAGTTATTGTTTCATTTACTATGGCAACAAATTAGTCAGAATGGTAAATAATTAGAATAATAAATAATAATAATAATAAATAGAATTGTTCCCTCAAAGGAAATATTCTATATACTTTATTGCTTCATGTGCCAAGTTTCTCTGAAAGAATGACCTTTTGAGGTTGTAAGAGTAGTCACAGCTACAAGCCAAAAATGTTTCTTATTCTGAACCATGTAATTTAAATTTAATGGATTTCTTTTAATTTACTTAATTTGAAATGGATTAGGCTTGGACTTAATCCAACTTTTACAGAAACAAGTACTTAAAGTTGGTGTTTAAATTAAGGAAATAAATAACATAATCTTTCAAATTGCTAAATATACAGTTGAATTTAAGGACAGCAGGAATAGGTGAAATTCCTTTATTCTTGTTGAAATTTAACTCTTGGCATGAGTCTATGGTATGTCTATGTTCAAAGAATTGGTGAATTGGAGTAATCAGTCAGTCAAACGTTTTTTTGGGAAAAAAAAATCCCAAAAGGTTTCCACTGTTGTATCTCTCCCTGTTCTCAGATTTGAGTGTTTAGTGTTTATTACTCTGGATTTTTAGACTTTATTCACTACCCTGAAATCTGAGATTCTGTATTTCTTTTCCTATGAATTAACTGGGGGCTTAAACCCCATAGATGATTCACGAAGTGAATGCTTTTTGGAAAAGAAAAAAGTGAGCTACAAACCACTAAAATTTACATTATCAATGTTTTCAGGCTTCCTTTGCCACCACCTTCTTGGATAAGGGCATTGGAAAAGATGAAAATCTACTTTGATTATGTTATAAGAAATTCCAAGGTAATTATTTGGTCATTGGGTGAAGTGGGGAGGAAACTGAAAGTCTGTCAGGAAATGGGTAAATTGAAACAAGTTGAAACTGGATGTTCTTTCTAATCCTGATCCAGCATTGGCTAACAAAGCTAGGGACAGAAAGTAGAATTAAGTAGCATTCTTATAAACTAATTAATTGTATACAGGAAAGAGTGAACATTCTGCAGGTTGCATCTCCAGTTGCTCTTAGCACAGAGCCATCTGCACCCAAATTTGGAAATACAAAAAAATTTGATTGGAATCCAAGATATGAGCAACTCATTTGCCTGCAATGCTGAACTGTCAATATATGCAAAGGCAAACTTGTTTTAAACTATTTCAGAGAATCTTAGCTTTAGCTTTCTTTGTATTTTATCCTGGCTTAGATAACAAAATTTGTTTTTCTCCAAAGTTATGAAATTTCCACTTCAGACTTAGATTTTAATCAAAAGTTGCTATCATTCTGCTCCCTCTTAAGACAGGATCAGTAGTAGTTGCCCTGAAATATGATCTAGAATGGGAGATACCTGTAGCAATAATGATTGCTTTCATTTCAGTTAAAAATCATGGAACTTCATGAAAACACCTTACTCTTTAAAAATAAATACATATTTCCTATGTATTAATTATAGTGGTAGATTAATACATCCAAATGGAGGTAGTAACAAGTGGTGTCCCTCAGGAACATGGTGGGATTGAGTGCACACTCAACAGATTTGTGGGTGGTAGCAGGCCGGGTGGTGGAGTTGATTCTCTTGAGGGAAGAGATGCCATCCAGAGGGACCTGGACAGGCTGGGGGAGTGGGCCCATGTGAACCTCATGAGGTTCAACAAGGCCAAGTGCAAGGTCCTGCACGTGGGTTGGGGCACTCTACAATACAGGGGTGCTCTGCAGTATCAGTACAGGCTGGGGGACGAATAGATTAAGCAGGACTTGGGGAAAGTGGATGAAAAGTTGGATGTGACCTGGTCATGTGTGCTTGCAGCCCAGAAAGCCAGCTGTGCCCAGGGCTGCATCAAAAACAGCGTGGCCAGCATGTCATTGGAAGTGATTCTGCCCCTCTGCTCTGCCCTTGTGAGACCTCACCTGCAGTGCTGTGTCCAGCCCTGCGACCTCCAGCACAAGACAGATTATGGACCTGTTAGACTGAGTCCAGAGGAGGCTACAGAAATGATCAGAGGGCTGGAGCACCTCCCCTGTGAAGACAGGCTGAGAGTTGTGGTTGTTCAGTCCGGAGATGGGAAGCTCTGGGGAGACCTTATTGCGACCTCTCAGTACTTAAAGGAGGTTTATAAGGAAGGCAAAGGTTGCTTCCCAAGGCCTGTGGTGACAGGACAAGGGGGAGTGGTTTTAAACTGAAAGAGGGTAGATTTAGATCATGAGGTAAGACATGAGGACGGAACTTTTTGTGATGAGGGCGATGACACACTGAACAGGTTGTCCAGAGAGGCTGTAGATGCCCCATGCCTGGAAACATTTAAGGTCAGATTGGACAGGACTTTGAGATGATGATGTACCTGCCCATGGCAGGTGAGTCAGAACTAGATGATCTTTGAGGTTGCTTCCAACTCAAATAATTAATGTGGTTCTGTGACTAATATATAAGTTCTAGTGCACTAATCAGATATCTTTGAAAAATAAAATTTGATTTTAAAACTATCTAAACTTTCCTTTCCATTGGTCACTTAAAAAGGTAAATACAGTACGCAAAGCTTTTTGAAATGTGGAGGAATGTTTTGCATTTAAACAGTTTTCCAGGTAAGCTGTAGACAGTAGAATATGCTTTTTGTAATTTATATCTAATAGAAGGACATTGATTATTCTCTCAGTATTTTCAAGATAATATCAGAGGTTTCTATTGCCACAGTTTAATTTCAGTGAATTGATGGAAATGCAACTGAATATACTTTGGCACAGTATCTTTCCCACCTTTCCCACCTGTCTTTTGTGGAGCTTACAAATTTTTTGGCTATAGAAAGATAGTGGGTATATTTAAATGTGTTCAGGTCACAGAAGGTTTTAAAATAGGTGTGTAATCCTTGGAAAATAGAATAATGGATAAAACAAAGTATAGCTGTGTATCAGTACAAAAAATTACATTGTAGCTATTTTTGCCAGAGACAACTTGAATAATAATTTTGCTTATATTTTAGCTACTGTAACAATCCCTTATAAATGTACTTATTGTCCTCATATTAGTCTTCATGAATTGCAAATTATGTAGTTGAAATGACAGTATCTAGTAGGAAATTGAGATTAAAAACCACGTGTCTTTGAATATAAACCTGTTTTTCAGTTCCCTTAGATGAAGTATTTAGGAAGCACACAGAAAATGCATTTGCAAGTTCACAACTCTATAGGCACAGCATAATCTGAGCTAATATCTATCTTTAATTACATTTCTGAAGAATCCAACTTCAAAAAGTACAGCAAAGAGAGAAGTACTGTGCTGTGCTTAAGAATGGCTTCCTGTTTAATACGAACCCTGTATTTCAGATCTTCTGGGCTGTTTTGTGCACTTTGCATTTTGTGCTTGCTGGAAGATAATGGGGACTGATGCATGCATGGATTGGTTTTGCCAGATGGCTGCTTACCCTTGCAGTCATTTCCTGAGTCTTGTGCTGGGGATGATATAAGACAATTTTCAGGCGCCCTGAGCTTTCCACTGGAAATGTAATTCATTGTACAAACTTTTTGCCCTTCATGCTGAAGTCTGTCACGTAGCTGAGCAGTCTTGGCCCGTGATGCTGAAAAGGAGGTTTTAGACTGTATGCAGAGCAATTGTTTATGCTGAGGATAAAAGCTGGTAGTGTAAAAGGAAGTAATCTAAGCTTTGTATTAGCTAATATTAGTATAAAGAGTGAACTTCCCTTAGACCCTGCTTTCCTTTCAGTAGATTACCATTCAGGACATGGAGTCAGTATCTCAGAAGCCTCCTGTGCTCTTTGTACTTGATGATGACTAAAAATGAACACTTCTACTCATCTTGACATTTTCTTCTCCTTCCATAGATTTGTCATTGCCACCAACTGTCTAGCTGGGAGGAAGGGAAGGATAGTCTTTTGGTCAATACAATACAATCAGGCAATTAAGTCTTCAGGGGTTCAGTGTGCCAGCCTCTGAGGGACTAAAGTAAAAGGATATTCAGATCATATTTTCAAGTTCAAGTCCTAAGACGGTAAAATGCAAGTCACCCCCTTTTCAGTTTTCTTTTGTGATAATAATTATTCCTTGTGAGGTTGTTTTTGCCTTGTTAACATAAGAAGTAGCTGACATGCTTTGCTTTAGGATTAATATTTTGATTTGGGATTTTCAAGGTAATCACTTAAAAAAAAGTAACCTGTAATAGCATATGGACACTGAATGATAGATTGATAAGGTTCTGTTAGTGTCTTATTGGTATATATGAACTTGAACCTTACACCACCACAGCAACTATGTTCTTGTACCATCTGTACCCAGAAAAGACTTCTCAATAATCAGTGCACTTAACTTTTAGAAAAAACAAGTATTTGATGATATGTTTGTACTAGTGTTGGAATTTTCTCAAGGGCAGAGATCTGGTCTTGTTTCACTTCCCTAAAACTTTTACTTGGGTGTTTTAAAAATGTTCTCTTTTATGAAGAATTTTATTTCTTTACTTCTTAAATATCGATTCCAATTCATTAGCATTAGAATTCAAATTAAACCAATTTGTATTTTCATCTGGAAGGCACATGCATAATACTAATGCTTTAAGTGTTTTTATGTGTCTGTGCATTTGGTTTTAGACTGGCATTTCTTGCACTTTGTGTTTACCACCAGCAAAGAGAGGGGCTAGTGCTTTGTCAGCTGTAGCTTTAGTTTCTGGGTGTTTGAGGGGGATGGAGTGTGCTCAGAATCCTACCTTGACCTGGGTAGGGGTCACAGCAGCAAATGTCAACCCAATTTCTGTTTTGGTTCTTCAGACAGAAGGCTGGGAGCAGGGGATCAGGTAGGAAACACCAAGGGAAAGGCAGTGAACCAGACAGCACTTCAGTGTCCCTTTGGAGCGTGAATTGAGGAACCCGTATTTTAAAGTAATAAATGAAATTAGGTTTACAGAAAGCACTGTTTCAGCTTCTAATAAGATGGCTTTGAGAAAGTAGAGCTTAAAAATGTTAACAATTTACCAGGTTGGTAATATTTTCGTCTCTGCTGATGGAGTGAATTGGTTTTGAGTGTAATTTTGTTTTCTTATATGGGGAATATGGAAAGTTGAGGATCACTGTTTTCTATTCTTATACATGTAGATAATAGGATATTATGTTGGGGGAGAAAAAACACCTCTCAACTAAGTAGTTAAACAGCCCTTGACACTTGAGTCTTCACCATCCCCTTCTCAACTCTTGTGCAGTTTTCTGGGTAAAGTTCAGGATAATGGTCTGTTTAGAATCTCAAATCACCTCCGATGTAATAGCTTGTAGGCATTTCTGCACTACATTTAGACTTAATTTGAAAGCAAACCCAGTGTTGAACAGGAAACTACTGTGAAATGCTTGAAATCTCAGTTAATTATGGAAATCACCAATTGCATAAAATTGTATGCAAATTCTGATGGTACATCTTTAAAGTTGGGGTTCAGTTGCGTGTTGCAGAACAGCAAATTTTTTTTTGTTAATTTGTAGGGTTGATTATATGACTAAACAAATTTAATGTTTTCTAAGAAGCTTATTTTGGGAGAAGAGAATTTTAAATGATCTCAAAGATTTTCATTTTATTAGTGTGTAATTTACTTGGATTGAATATAAGTGGTACTAGTGCTAATTTATCCAACTCATAGCTGAAATCCATGTAGGCTTTATCAGCACTTTAAAGAGTTTTGTAATTTTATATTTGATACTTTCTCTATTTTAAATTGTGTGTGCCCTGCAGGCTCTGTTAAAACTGCAGGTAATTGCCTTCAGTACTTACTTTTTTTTTTTTTCTATTTACTTAAGGAAACCCTCTGAGCAAAAAGGATCAAGAATATTAAATTTCATTACAATAAGTACCAACCTGCTTTGCCTCCAAGGCTTTTCTTATATTCATGTTTTGCAGGACATAACCTTTACTGAGTAGTATTTGAGTTATTGCTTCCATTTATAGGCCAAATAACTGAATGCTTTATTGGATATTAGTTTACTCTTACCAAGTGTAGATAGGAGTAGCCTAATAAGCCTAGGACATTGCTGCTCACTTGATATTTTAAACCCTTATATAGTCCATAGTTCATGTTGAGGAGAATTTTTCTCCTTGAGCAAATGGCATTTCAGTAATGTCGTGAGAATGCGGGACTGGGGCTGCTTCCACTTGTGTTTTGGAGGAATCAGCTGCCAAGGACACACAGCATTGTGTCCCTGGGATCAATTCTAGTGACTTAGGGAGAACCTGCAAGAAGAAGAAGGAGTTACCCTCTCTCATCTCTTTCTTTCTCTAGCCAAAATGTCAGACTATACATCACTGTGTACACAGCACATGTTCAGTCACCCTAATTTAACTGGGTCTTGTATCATCTGTGCCATAACTCCTCAAGGACCCCACTGTATGGCACTGCTTTGCACCAACCAGTAGAATTTTGAAGGGGAGAAAAATTAAAATCCTTTCTGGAAGACTTCAGAATTCCTGGTTGTATATGAATAAAGGACGTGCTTCTTTCTAAGAAATCATTTTCCTGAAGCAATTGCTGAATAGGAGTCTATAAGTGTAATAAGTGCATATTGCTATGACATTATTTGCAGCATATTGAATTTTAATTCGTGGAATTGCTTGAGCAAAGATGTCTTCTGCCACACCTATTGATAAAAATATCCATTATTTTTAAGTGTTAGAGGAAACTTTTAGTCTTTCAGTAACTTATTTGATATAGTCTATGATTATATAATATCATTGGCTTTCTAATTATAAATCTTCAATTTCTGTGGCTAAGAATAAAATCCTCTTCCTGGATTTAGAAGTGGTCAGGTCATGTATTTGCTATTCATTTCATTTCACCAGTGCAAAATTCCAGAATTTCTCTTCAGCACAGGCTTGTAAATAATGGAGAGTCTCAACTTTCTCTTAGTTCTTACTGCTCATGACTGTGAGGCACTAATCATATATTGCATTTTATTTTTAGTCTTTTTACGTCATACGCAGTTCAGCTTAATGGAATAATGTCCTATAAAAATACAGAAATCAACTTTTTTCCTGTCTGCCCTTTTTAAAGATCTGTATCCTTCTGTAAGAGTGCTCAGAACAGCTGGGAGTAAGAGGCTGTGACAAAAGGTGTTCCATTCCTGTGGCCATCCATCTCTCATCTTAGTTCTTTCTATGAGTGAGAGGCATTTAGTAGTTGTGAGAAATACGTGCCTGGAAACTATTGCGTTCAAGATAAACTAATACCATCTTGGAACAGGGAAAGATATAATCTTGACTTCCTTAAAAACCTGACTGGCTGACCCACATCTGATAATGTTTGTGGCTGTTTTCCAGTTAGGAAGCCAGCTGGAAAATTCACTCTTGTGGGAATCAACTGTGTAATCAACACAGTAATGACTGTGCTCTAGATGGGAAAACTCCTTAAGCAATTCATCAGAAGTCTGCTCCTACTGGGAAAACTGATATCAGTGACCACTACTACCTTTAAGCACCCTTTTTGTTGAAAACAAAAAGCACAGCAAAAAGCCCTGACCTTTTGTAATACTCTGCAGAGGAGTCTGTTCTTCCCAGTGAAAGTTGGATGCCAATCACTACATATCTGAAGGGTTCATAGACATTGATCTGAACAAGTGCTGGGTTTTGCTGTGACCACTGCTCTTCTCACAGCTGGCAGACTTCATGTGGGATTTGATGCTTGAATACCTGACAAGAAACAGATTTGAGAGTGACTTTTAACAGGTCCCATCCGCTTTGTGTGACGTTTTGTTCCATCACTGTCACCAGGGGTTTGCTTTAAGTCCGTGAGAACTCGTTAGGTTTTTTCATCGTCTCTTCAGATAGTGGAACGTTCTTGATGGGCGCAGGGAAACTTCACAGTTTTTTTTCAGGATCATCCTGAGGCTCTATCCTGATTACTGACTTAGTGTCCCACACTTCTGTAATAGGAATTGCATCCCCTTCTGGCCTCAGGGTAGACTCTGTACTTGAGACCAGTTTAGAACACTTGCTGCGTTCTGGTGCAGACTCCGATATTCAGTGGGACAGTGATTTTCTAGGACAGACAGAAGCAAACAGAGTCTAATCAAGTGAAACAGAGAGGTCATGGTATGGATCTGTTTCTCTTTAAAACAAAGAAAAGCCCTCACGATAAAGAGAACAGAGGTAAAGTGACAAGCAGTTGATTGTAAGCAGTAAGTAGGGAAGGAAAAGATGGTGGGATAGTAATTAAGATATTTGATAAATTTGAGGAAAAAACTCAGGGAGCTAGATCTGAAGCTAATATTTATTTTAAAATAAATAATAGGCTTTGGGAGGGGGGAAAGTGGCGTTCATTGATATGACTGAAAGAGATAAGATAATCTTCTTTCATGATCCAAAACCCCTGTTAAGGAAGTCTTGTGCCTGCAGTGGCAAGAGACTTAAGAGAACTGGGAACTGTCCCCATTAGCTTCCCCAAGAAAGTGCAGTTATAATCCATGCATTATGGGTAACATCTTTACAGGCTTTGTGTGAGTAAAGATCTAGTGCTACTGAAAGGGTTAATTTCAAGTCTCATCTGTGTACAAAATTGTGATGGACAAGTAGTAGAGACATTAGAACTTATGGACCTAACCTGGAAGTCCCCTTGTGGCCCTCAGATCACCTTCAGAGTGGAACTGCTTCACCAAAGGGATCATGACCACAATGTTTATCTTTTGCATTGGTTGCTTATGGTGGCAATGTTAAAAAAATTATGTAGTCATATTAATTTATTTTAATAACATCCAAAGTACTGTAGCACTCTGAAGAGTAATTCAGGAATCCTGTAAGAACGTTGCAGCCATTCTGAAAGCTTTTTCCAGCCAAGCTCTGCTGTAACTGGAAGTTGGGAGTCTAGAGAGGAGACTGTCCTCAATGTTTTTCTTAGCTATCTTCTATTTATTTTAAATTAATGTTAAAAATTCAGTGCATGTTAAAATGAAAGCTTTAGTCTCCTGTAACTTGTCACCTTTTATACCTATGCCACTACTATTAATTGTTTCCAGAATAAAATTTTTCCTTAAGTTATTCTGTGTCCTAATACTAACTTTGAAATGTGAGTAGGCTTAAGACTGCTGAAATAGAACTGCCTGGGGATTTTTTTTTTAATTATTATTTTCTGGCTGTACAGAACATAGTCATGCAATGCACTTCCAAGACTGCTAAGTCCAGAAAAACTAGCACTCTGCATCAGTGCCTTTGGTTGTTGCTGTGTGGAAAAAAATTAATTCTTTGCTTTTCTCCTTGGGACTGATACAGGGGAAGTGACATGTTGCTGCTGACCTCTTTTGCTCACAGGTTATCATATGCCCCAGGAGGATAGCTCTTCTTTTGTTTGTCATCTGCACAGTCCATTTTGGAGGCATAATGCTGTTTGGATTGCCAGGCAAAAGCTCTTTTGGTCTGTTAACGACTTGATCATATTCTGTTGACTGACAGAGACATGTATATTCCCATGGAATGCTGTTCAGAATAATTAGGAGTGCAGGTCTGGAGAGCAGCCTGGCAGTGTGAGTTAAAACAGGCACCTCCTGCACTGCTTCAGCTTCTCAATCCCTTATGGCTAGAGAAGACTTGGGATTTGGCAATGACACTACATGGATGACAGAGAGGAATTACCTGTGGTAAATTAAGAAGGTTGAAAAACAAAGGGTTTTATTGTTTTGGTTGTTGTTTTCCGAATAGGATAAGACTGGTTGCCCTTTTTGTATAACTGATTAAACAAAGTGCATCTAAATAGCAGGCAAACTGATCTATGCTGGTAAGCAGTGATAAAAAGAAGAAAAAAGAATATCTCTGTGTCAGATCTAGATGTCTAGTCCATAAAACAACTAGTACCAGACTCACTGAAAATTAGCAGTATCAGACTGAATGCCAAATTCTTTGTTTAGCAATCCACTGGTGGAATTGAAGTCAGTCAGGTGTTGAAATGTTTGGGGATAGTTTGGGTAGTATTTTAGCAATTCAGTGGTACTATGTGGTAAGGTAATTAAGCACTAAGAACTGAAACAGGTATATCATTATAAAAGTCGTGATTCTTATAAGGTCAGCAGTTCTATAATATATAATAATAAATGCAGTTCCTGAAGGTCAGCACTGATGTGGTTCAAGAATTGCATTTTCAAACTGTATTAGGTACAGCCAATATTTTTTTTGCCCATAGTGAGAAAATTAACCGGTTTAAATCCATTGCTTGCATCTAAGTATTTCATGTTCATCATGGATCAGATTTTAGAATGCTTATGGTGAATCATTATTTTGCTCCTTTTATTAGTATGGAGGAAAAAAGTAAATGAGTGTGTCTTGTAAGCAATTTCACAGGTTTTCTGCTGACCTGGTATAGCAAAACTGTTAAATTTCTTATCACCTCATGAAACCAGGTCATCCAGGTAGATGTGCTCATTTCACTTTTTCAAACAAGAAATCTTTTTAATAAGTGAGCTATGGGCTCCAAGGTTGAGGAAAAAAACCCCAGCAGTACTCTGCAAAGAACTTCTTTGTTTTGAATGATGTCTGAGTGAATTCTGAATTACTTAAATTTCTTGCCCTATAAATCATTCTGTTCCGTAATGATGATACAGCATATATTTTCCTCTCTTTGATCATGCATGCAGTGAAAGAGCTTTCTCAATTTTATGGTATGCAAAAATGTGAGAATTTTAGGATATAATTTAAGATATGGCTTTTGCCCAAGAGAAATTACATTGTTAATGAATGCTATCCTGTTTACATATCTTTCTGTAAAATTACAAGAATGTACTGTTTTAGAAATGTTTCTGAATTATTGCTTCTGTGGAGGATGTATTTCAATTATGTCTCTTCAATTTTGGCCTCTACTGGCATTCTACCAAGTCATTTGTTACATCTGTCAACTTCTATGTCTAATGCTGCTGCTCCCATAAACAAATTGACTTGGATGAAAAAATGAACCTCTGTATAGTTTGTGTGATTTGCATGTTTCATAAAAACCTGTTATTCTGGCTCATGGTTTGGAGCTGTGTATTTCTCTCTCTAAAAGTCAGTATGGTTTCTAGTATTTGATATCTTTCCTAAAAATGAACCTAAACCTTAATTTTTCCAAGTTTACTGGAATGAGAGTTAATATTTATTTATTTATTTATGATCTTCTCTCCCATGTGCAATCAGATGGTTGGAAAACATCTGCTGCTCCTACTCAGGTTTTTGATCTCATCAATTTGCTAACTAGTATTTTGTTTCAACAAATTCATCTTGTTTGTTCTTATCCGTAGTCACTTTTTCATCTAAAAGTCATTACAATTTATTTTCATACTTTTTCTCCATCTTTTCCCAAAGTTCAATCTTCAGTGGTGGAATTACATTTGTTATCTGTTTTGAGACTTCCGTGTACGTTTTACAGATGTAAAAGTCCTCTTCACCATCTTAAGGACTTTAAGGTTATAAAGTCAAGCAGTCTAAATGAGAAGAAATAGCCTTTAAGTCTGGCTGGTGCTTCTAGTAATTAATGTACTCTTTGTACATGTATTATCTTAACTCTGTGTGAGATACTATTTTTATTGTAATGCAGCTACTGCTTTGACGTTTCTCACAGTATTTAGCTTGCAGAAAATAACTTCTTGCAAATTTCATGCTGGGTCAGAAAAAGATACAGCAAATGTTGGCTCAAAGCTGGTTTTTTTGTGACCAGTTTGCTAGTTTGTATCTTTCTATTCCTTTTAATATCAGAGCATTCTCCCTCTTGTTTATTCATTGCAAATTGTCTCACCTGAGAAATAACAAATATATAAAAGGTTCTTCAGGCAAGCTCCTGAGATCTTTCTTGTATAGTTAACTTGTGAACTGGATGAACTGAGGAGAGGGGAGTACAGGGATGGAACAAAAAAATCATACGTAGTGCATGCCAAGGAAAGGTATTGAACTGAGGCAATTCACAGTGAGCTGGAATTCACGTTTCTTAAATTTGGATGTTTTGATTTGTTAATATTTGTCTTTATATGCATGAGTGTATATTTGTGTGCAGTGCATGCAAAGAAAAGGAGAAATGTTCTAATTCTGTGGAAATAAATAAGAATTGGCTATTTGGTGAGATCAGGATTTGATCCATTTTTTCATGTAATACAACTAACTCGAGACTTAAAGCATCCTTGTGGAAGCTTTTTGGAGGAAGGAAATTATCCACATTTGTTTTGTCAAAATGGAGTATGTTCCTTGTGTCATAATTTCCTCAGGAATTTACTGTTTCTGATGTCTGTTAAATGAAATGTAGAAAGGGTCCCCTTCACTGCCTTGTGCCTACTGTGTGCACAGGTAAATTAGAACAGTGATGCTGACTGAGGTGCTCTGTGCTGGGTTACCCCTTCCACCTCACCCACCACGTCCCGCTGTGCAGCTTGCTGTCTTCTCTGAAAAGAAACTTAGTAGGAAGTGTGCTCATAGGTGTGCTGTCTTGGAAAATTAATCAGAGAGGAATCATAGAAGTGGCAAGTGTTGAAGATTTTGGCAAAAAGTTTCACTCTGTCATATGTCGGCTGGCTGAGATGGGGGAACTCGTTGGAGCTGTGGCTTGCAGGAGATGCACCTGAGGCAGCCCGTGCTGAGGGTGGCAGAGAGAGTTGTGCCCTGGAAGGTGGAGAGCAGAAACAAGATATGGGGGATCTTGTGAAGCTGTGGAGACCAGTGTCCTGGGGAAGAGGAGGTGAAGAATAGTAGGAAAACTATTCCTAAAACTGTTTTATTCCTTAATATCAAATTCTGTTTGCAAATGTCTCCCCATGCTTGCTCACTTTGGAACCTCTTTTATATTTTTTATTTCACATCCATGCTTGCTTTCTGTGTGTGTGTCTGTGTGTTATACTCCATTCCTGTTGTTCTGAATTTCAAAAAAATGTCTCCTCAACTTCCATAAGTTGGTTTACTCTTCAAATGTGTAAACTTGCAGAATAGCAGGTGATTTGGTAATCTACTGGTGATTTGTGATTTGTAACTAATTTGGGAGGGGGGTGGGGAAACACAGCCTTTTTTTTGCCTTCTTTATGCCTAAAAATTGCTGTAAATCCATAAAATCTTGGGGACAAAATCTTACCTATTATAATTTTCTTTCCATTTCTGTAACATCTTTTCCTTAGGGAGGCAAAGGAAAATTATCCCAGCAAGTATGTAAAATACAATACATGTATTTAGATGCTAGCTTGTTAAATGTCTATATAGACAATCCTTCCTAACCTCCTATATGCACTCTTAAAATTATGTGCAGTAAAAGACAAAGACAAACTTCTTAGGGAAAGGTCAATGAAAAATGGGGAAGAAGCCATTAAAATAGTAAAATCCACAGTACAAGTACTACATATGCAAGTGGGGAACGTGGTATAAGGAATTCTACTTGATCCCAAAGTTTTTAAAGCTTATAAAATGTGTTCATGTTATTTCAGCTGGGAAGTCTTGAGATTCCTTCTGTCTAATTTGAGAATGTGGATTGAAGACTATCGCTTTGATGGATTCCGGTTTGATGGTGTTACATCTATGTTGTATCACCATCATGGGATTGGTAAGAAACTTAATCAACTCTAATCTCAGCAGTCCTGTTGCAGCTGTTGCTGTGGAAATAATGCTATCAGGTTCACTGTTTCTCAGAGCGGGGGAAAAAGAGTTTTAGAACAGGAGCTAGCTGGGCTCATTGATAAGCTTTAATCTACGTAGTGGGGGGGGAAAGGCATAAAACCAGGCTTGCCAGTGATGAGCAATGGGATGGCACACCAAAACCTGAGGAACTCAGCACCAGTGGGATCCTTCAATCTGCTCCATGAGGTGTCTGCTACAACGAACCACATTTGAAGTGTTTCTACACCAACATACTCAGCAGGAGGAAGAAACGAGGAGCTTGAAGCTTTGACCCAGTCCCGGGGATTATGACATCACTGGCATAAATGAAGCCTGGTGGGATTAGTCCTGTGGCTGGAGTGCCCTGGTGGATGACAGCAGGCTCTTCAGGAGGGATAGGCAGGGGAGAAGAGGCAGGAGGGTGGTGGTATATGTGATGAAGGGGCTGGAATGTATGGAGCTCCCAGCTGGCAGTGGCACAGTTGAGAGCCCCTGGGCTGTTGAGTCCCTCGAAGGCCAAGAGATCCCCGCAAAGATAGAAACTGGAGTGCTGGGCAATCACCAAATCACAAGGACAAAGTGCTGGATTCTGCATCTGGGGCAGAATAACCCTTGATTATATGTATATACTGGGGAATGAGATGCTGGAAAGCAGCACTGCAGAAAAGGACCGGAGGGTCCTGGATGATGGAAAGTTAATTTAGAGTCAGCAGTGCCCTGGCAGCTGGGAGGCCCAACCGTGTCCTGGGGGGCATCAGGCAAAGCATCACCAGCCAGTCAAGGGAGGGGATTGTTCTGCTCTGCTCTGACCTGGGGTGGCCTCACCTCAAGTCCTGTGTGCAGTTTTGGTCACCATAGTGATGCTAAGCTATTAGAGAGTGTCCAAAGGAGGGCAACAAAGGTGAAGGGGCTGGAAGGGAAGCTGTGTGAAGAGTGGCTGAGGGCACTTTGTGTGTTCAGCTGGAGGAGACTGAGGGGAGACCTCATTGCAGTTACAACTTGCTTGGGAGGGGAAGAGGAGGGGCAGGCACTGATCTCTGCTCTGTGGGGACCAGTAACAGGACCCGAGGGAATGGCCTGAAATTGTGCCAGCAGAGGGTTAGGTTGGATATGATGAAGACGTTCTTCACCCAGAGAGTGGTTGGGCACTGAACAGGCTCCCCAGGGAAGTGGTCACAGTACCAAGCCTGGCAGAGTTAAGAAACATTTGGATAGTACTCTCAGGCACACGGTGGGACTCTTGGGGCTGCCCTGTGGAGGGACAGGAGTTGAATGTTGATGATCCTTGTGGGTCCCTCCCAATTCAGCGTATTCTATAAATGCTCCAAAAAAGTCCAGGTTTGCTAAAAGCTTCTTTTGCTGTTCTGCGGATAGATCAGAAATCATTAATAAATGTGGTGCTTATAAAATGGAATATTGCAAAATATCTGTTTTCTAAAAAGAAACCTGACTGTAGCTTTTAAAACCATCTGTCTTATTAGGCACAGGGTTCAGTGGAGACTACAATGAGTATTTTGGCCTACATGTGGATGAAGATGCTTTGTGTTATCTGATGCTGGCCAATCACATGATTAATTCCTTGCATCCAGAATGCATAACCATAGCAGAGGTAAGATCAGAATCAGCCACCCTCAATAACGTTAATATTGATTAGTTTGCTCTGGGGTGTGATTTTCTTGTTAATTATCGAGTCACACTTGGGGTACTCAAGAACTGACATGAGCTGAAAACTATTAATTAGTGGACAGACTTTGCCTGATGGGGGGAAACAACTTGAATATGCGCTTTGGGAATTTTCTCTGCATTAATAGTTTATTAATTAATGTGGTGATTTCTTTTTTTTTCCTTCATCACCTTGAACTTGTAATGAGGTTTGTTTTTATTAGTTTATTTCTTGTACATGATAGCCATTTGTCACTAGTGCTTCAGGGTACTAAAAATGAACAGCCCTAGTGTGGTTTTGCATATTATGAATTATATTGGCATAACTGACAATTCCCCTTCAAATTAAATGCAATAAACTTATAAATGTTGAATGTATAGGCTAATTTAAATTTACTATTAAGTTTCTCCAGATTTCTGAGGGAGTGAATAGACTATCTTACTTGAGTTGATTGAGATCAATTAACTTTTTTGACAGAAAAATATTGTTGGCAAATGGAACTTCTAATAGTATGAAACACCAGAGCATTAAAATTCTATGAATAGGTATGTTTTCATGGATATTTTGTCGAAGAAACATGTAAACATTGAGGATTTTATTTAAAAGAAAAAGTTGGATCTATCTGATAAAAGTAGGGACTATTTGGATTTCTAATGATACTGCATTAGAGATTGAGAGCTTGAGAATTTCTTATTTATTTTCGGAAAACAGAGTACAGCTTAACTTTATTTCTTATTTATGGTAAAGTTTTCTATTACAGACAATCACTTCTAAAAGCTAAACAACAAGCTATCAAAAACAGCATCTGGTGAGCAATTACCAGTAAACTTAAGGTGGTTTCATTGGCTTATTTGAAGAGAAATATGTTAATTTTCTAGGTGGTATTAGATCATAAACATTCCTACCAATGAAATTTTGAGTTCAGTTGTCTTGTGTGACCTGGCCTAAGAGTTTTGGTGGTTTTTTGTTTGTTTGCTTTAATAAGATGTGTCTTCAGTTTCTCTTGCTTAAGTTGAAAGCTGCTTCTTTTTCAATACACAATTTTCTGCCTTGGGGAGTTGCTACACAAATAATAGAATTGATCAATGTGCTGCATGGTTAAAGGAGAATTTGAGAAGGAGAAACTATTGACATAATTGAAAATTACAATAGTCAATGAAGAATGACTTTTCTCTAGCCATAACTAATTCTAATATATTCCTTAATTAATATAATTGATGATTTTCACAGCTTTTTAGTATTCTGTATATTCACGGTCTTAGTAATTGTGAAGTTCTTAGCTGTTACTGACTATATGCCTTTTTTTTTTTTTTCATTTTGGTCTTCTAAATCAAGCTGTGATTAAAGTTTTTTATAATGAGAAGAAAAAGTATTAAGTGAAATTACATCATGCCTAAAGTATTAAAAAAGCAAACAGACAAAAAATCCACTGTGGTTTCTTCTGGTGAAGGTTTTGGTTTTGTATGCAGCTCATTTTCAACCTGGGTCTGAACAAATGCTTAGAAATATGCTGTTTAATAATAACATCATAAAATGGCTTGGGTTGGAAGGGTCCTAAAAGATCATCTTGTACCAAACCCCCTGCCATAGGCAAGGATACCTTCCACTAGAACTGGTTGCTCAAAACCCCATCCAGCCTGGCCTTTAACACTTCCAGGGATGGGGCATCCACTGCTGCTCTGGGCAACCTGTTCCAGTGCCTCACCACCCTCACAATAAGGAATTTCTTCCTAATATCTTATCTTAAATATATTTTCTTTCTGTTTGAAGCCATTCTCCTTTTTTCTATCACCTCATGCTTTTGCAAAAAGTCCCTCCCCACCTTTCTTGTAGGCTCCCTTGAGTACTGAAAGGCTACAACTAGGTCACCATGAAGCCTCATTTTTTTCAGGCTGAACAACCCCAATTCTCTCAGCCTTTCCTCATGGGAGAGATCCTCCCGCCCTCTGATCATCTTCATGGCCCTCCTCTGGACTCGCTCCAACAGGTCCATGTCCCTCCTGTGCTGGGACCCCAGGGGTGGAGGCAGCACTGCAGGTGGGGTCTCAGCAGAGCAGAGGGGCAGAATCCCCTCCCTCCCCTGCTGCCCACACTGCTTTGGATGCAGCCCAGCACACGGGGGGTTTCTGGGCTCCCAGCGCACATGGCTGGGGCATGTCCAGCCTCTCACCCACCAGCACCCCAAGACCTTCTCGGCAGGGTTGTTCTCCATTGCTCCATCCCTCAGCCTGGATTGGTACTGGTGGTTACCCCAACCCAGATGCAGCACCTTGCACTTGAGTCTTGTTAAACCTCATGAGATTCCTGTGGTCCCCCCTAAACTGGTCCCAGTGGAGACCTTGCTGAAGAGGTGATTCCCACCTAATGCCAGCATGCCTGGTGCTGCAAAGGCCATTCCTTCGTCAAAAACACCAACATTTTGGTGGTGACACCAGCTGTGGAACAATTTATTAATAGGCCATCTGTTTCTTCCAATGTTGCTGCCTTCAACTAGAGTTATAAAGGAGACTATAACTTGTGCCTCAGCTTCACTTACCAGCTTTCCCAAGGCCGTGAAAGCCATGTTGGTTGCCCTTGGACTACATGTTGCTGCCTCATTGCCTCCTACGTGGAAGATCAGTAATATATGGTAGTCTGAGTGCCACACCAGGCTAGGAAGTTTCCTGGTGGAAGATGTACTCAACAAACGAATGCTGAATTTATTTTTTTTTTTTAGTGTTCAGTTAAAATTTCTAGATAGATATAAATAGTATTAAATTTAGAATTTTACTTCCTAAAAATCTGGCTTTCAAAATTGTGACTAAAATAGATGCGAACTGCTTAATTTCAGATTTGGACCTTGTCCAGGTAGGCATCATGGCATCAGAGAAAAAGGCTTTTGTTTCATATCATCCTGTCCTGTGTAACTTGGAGACCATTACCCTGTTTTTATCCTTTCTGACTGATTCAGGAGAGCTACTGAACTTCCTTTTATCACATCAAAAAGTTTGGAAGGAATTTCCACTTCATTATTTGGTTTTTACAGCGTGTGGAATGTGGATGCAGTTTTCTGTGTGATCCAATGACTGCTGACTAAAGGGGGATAATCCCTTGCTTAGATCTCCCGGCTTTGCTGTTCACACAGCCCAGGACGCTGCTGGCCATCCCAGCTGCCAGGGCAGGCTGCTGGCTCGTGCTCAGCTTGCTGTTGGCCCAGAGCCCCAGGGCCTTCCCAGCAGAGCTGTGACCCAACCTGGCTGACCCAGCCTGCGCCCAGCCTAGGGACAGGATTTGACAATTGCCCTTGGTGACATTCCTGAGCTTTCTGCTGATTGATTCCTCCAGCCAGTCAGGGTGCCTCTGGATGGCAGCCCTGTCTTCCACCCCTGGGATGCCATCCATGAGCTCCATGGTGATGTGGTTGATCTCCTCACTTATGTCAATGTGTGTTTGTATGCGTATAACTGCAGATATCTTTTTCACTAGTCCGGTGCAGCAATTGGATTGAAAAAATTGGATTGAATCCAGAAAACCAGAATGAGCTTCCTAATTAGGCCCTGATTCTAGTCAGTATTTAATTCCATAAATTCTCTTGTGTAGATGCAAGATGTGTATGATAATCCATAACCTTTGTCAGTGAGAAGTCGTTCCACCACATAAGTTAATAACAATGAGTAATGATGGATATTTTGTAATTATTGGAGACTTGCATTTTCTGTCCAGATAAGCTAACTTTAGAAAGAGAATGCTGTGTGATAAAAATTGCCTCAGAACATGGTGAAATAAATATTTTGAGAACTTGGAATTACAAATTTAAGAATAGTCAGCTTCCATCAACATGAAGATGAAAAATTATCCAAAGATCATGTCACTTTCCAGGAATAACTTGATCAATAATTCTGGTTTTGCACAGTAGGGAAATAATAGGGATCATATTTTACTTCCTTACTGTACTTAATATTTAGCCTTTTTTTCATGCCATTCTTTATGCAAAATATCAATAAACAAAATGAAGGTTTAATTCGTCTTTTGTTGGCTACTTTGTACTTTCTATTGATTACATGGAGCTCAAGAGAGCTAATTGTTTCAAACTCTGCATATACTGAGATCTCTTCCTCTTCAAATATCTACTCTATTAAAGTATTTTGAGGTAGAGTATTTGATGAGAAGTCATAATGCTTTTCCCTGTAACTTTTGCATTCAAACGACAAATCTGGGTGTAGTAAGCACTGATTTTTATTTGTTTTAATCTCCCTTAACCAGGTGAGTCTGTGAGGCTGTTTATAGGGTTGTGTTTAGAGAGTGTTTCTATGCAAGTGTTACTGTATCATAGAAAACATGAACTAATAATTGAAATGCCATAGAAATTATGCTGTGAGGGTGTTTTTTTATCTATTTAAGGATGTTTCTGGAATGCCAGCACTTTGTCGTCCTGTCGCAGAGGGAGGAGGGGGCTTTGATTATCGACTGGCCATGGCTATCCCAGACAAGTGGATACAGGTGAGAAAGAACTTCTTCGAAAACACATTCTACTCTTCAGAGTGGCTTGTTTTTCTGTCAGTGAGCACACACAGACATTTCCAAATCCTACTGCCAAGTGTTGCTCTCTCTGCTGTTAATGTCCTATTGAAATAAATCCTGACAGGCTTGAGCACAGGTATTAATGGCTGCAATGAGAGCTGTCAGATATCATGGAGGTTTTCAGGTGAGGAAGTTGAGGGGCTGGTATTTTCATTCTAGCTGATATTTGTTTTCTTCATACAATACACATAAACTCAATTTGTTTGAAGTAACCCGTATCTTGCAACAGCTGTAGAATGTGTAATCTATAAGGAATGTGAACAGGTAGATAATATGTTAACCATATGCATAGAAATGTTGAAGAATCACCCCAAAAACACGCAACAAACCCTCCTGGCACTGTGTGTGTTACTTGGAATAGAATATAGAGCTGAAAGTTTTAACCAAAGTAAACCCAAGGGAATTATACAAACACCTGCAACTGATACAGGGGGGCTACAGAAAGAATAATAAAAATCTGTAAACACTCTTCAAGAACAGTAATATACTAATAAACACTGACTACAACAAGGATTTATATCACATTTTCCTTAATACAGAGAATCACAAAAAAAGGAATAAAATGCTAAATGATCTTAAAAAACCACCTACTGATATTTTAGAGATGGTTTTTCAGTTAGAGAGAAGATAACACTCAAATGCCTTGGGCTATCGTGATGATCTGAAAACAATAAATGTTTATATTACCACTAATACTTCAATAAATATAGTGAGTAGATAAAAATAAAAAAACAAATTAACTTATCTTCGGCATCTTTCAATTTTGTAAGTAGGATTTGGAGGGCTAATTGAAAAACAGTTTTCAAACCTCTTTTCAGAAGATAAACTTGGCAGCTTTTCCAGCAGGGACAGCATCCTTAAACTTTGGAATGTGTAATTTACATATTTAGATGTTTAGATCCTGGAGCACAGGCAGGGCTCAGATTTTTGTAGCAACAAGAAATACCTCGAAGCAGGGGGAGAGGGTGTATATTTGCAGGGATTTTTGTTTTCATTGTTTCTCTTTACACATTCAACTTCCTTATCATGCTTTAAGACAGGCCAAGATTAGCAATTTCCCAGGTAGGCAAAATGCAAGTGGCCAAGTTCATATTACACAGGAAAGAAAAACAGACTGTAGAATTTTACAAGTCCAAAAAGTTTATAATCTGATTTAGCAATCTCTGCTGTGGTCTGCTTATTTTAATTTGCAATACTTGGATAGGAAACATAGTTATGCAGTAAATTCTGTTCTTTAGTGGGAGAAAATCTCACTTCTTCCAGCCTAAACATGTACTTGTCATGGGCCAGGCATGGGATGCTGGTGGGATTGCAGATCAGCTATGATAGGTCAGCCTGTTTCCCAGCAGAACTCCAGTTATTTAGGAATATGCTAATTGCACAAGAATATTGTTTAATGTAGGCAGGAAGCTTTTAGCTAAGGAAACGGCAAATAAGCAGCCACAATAGAGAGCATTGAGTTTGAGAAAGAGGTGATGTATTTAGTTTGTTACCACATTTCTTGAGGGGGAAAATAAAGCTGAAATAATTGGAAGGGAGAAGTTTAGAACCAGTCTGACAGTTGTTATCAAACTCTCCTACACTGCTTGCTCTGATTTCTCTCCAGTTTTTAAGTATATACCTGTTAATAGTAAGTTTTCTAAGTAAGTTTTTAAAATGAGTTTTAAAACTGAAGAATCTCCAAGAGTTTCCGTGAACTAATTCTGAGGAATCTGTAAAAATAAGAAAGATAAACTGTTTGTGATAACAGTGACTGTACTAGCTGAGTTTAAAGATACGTGTAGTACATAATATGATGCTGCATAAAGACCTGCGTGTGTTCAGAGCCAGAACTTATGGATTCAAGAAAAAAAAATTAAAAAACCCCACCCAAAATACAAACAACAAGAAAAAACAAGGAAAGGAAAACAAGACTGTTCAGGAGTACACGACCAGTTAGACTCAGAAAGTTAAATTTTACAGCATGATATTAGCCATCTTGGTGTTATTGCCTTTTTATCACTTTGATTTTTATATCTATATATTTAGGTATATGTATTTAAGTTGTAGTGATCAATGCAGGTCTATAAAGTAGTACTGAAAAAAAGAAAGGCCTAACACTAAAATTAAACCAGACTTAGAAGAGGGAGGAAATAATGTCACATGAGGCAGAAAATTCCTATTAATGGGATTTAATTTAAATTGCTGAAAACCAAGACGTAGCAGCACACAGCCCAGTGGTTAAGGTGTATTTGGAAGCTCTCATGTGCCAGGGTTGCATCTGCTGATATTGTGGACCAGGTAGGTGTGTGTGCCCACATATTTCTTGCTGGTTTTTGGTGCAGTGCTTTTCTTGCACGTCCTGTCAGTCACATTACCTGCTGTATCAGAGGATTCGCACAATAGAGGGCAAGTTATGCCCATGCTTCCACATGGAAGTATAGGAGGAACAAAGTAGTCTAGTTATTTATGTGGTAGAATTGAAAAGGAAAAAAGAAAGTCTTTTTGGATGGTCAGAGAAAGCTCATCACTTCAAAACGGGAACAGGAGAATTTGAATTATTGCAGTTCACAATCTACTGGCCATTTCTGTGCCAAGATAATGCTACATGCTTTTAGTTAAAACAGCAATAAATTTGCAGGGATCTTTCTTTTTTTTTTTTCTGCAGATAATTAAAGAGCTGAAAGATGAAGACTGGAATATGGGCAATATTGTGCATACATTAACAAACAGACGGTATGAAGAAAAATACATAGCTTATGCAGAGAGTCATGACCAGGTATTTTATCTGTTTATTTATTTTTAAGAAGTAAAAGATGATGTTTATAGGTTTGGAGGGTTTTCTTTTTAAAAATGAAGCAAAAGTTGAGAGGGATGGCAAGAATTTTAGAGATGGGTACATGTGGACTACTACTCATATTTTTTTTACTATTTTTTTTTTCTTTTTTTGTGGGGGGTTTCTTATGTTTTTATTTTGTTTTGATCATTCACTTTAATAAAGGAGTCCTGCCTGGAGCGGGTGGGTAATGTTAGTTTTCAGTTTTGTTTTTAAGAAATGAGTGGTAGCATCTTGTTTTTACCTGTCATAGAACATGGGAAGGTGTATAATCTATGCTTTTGAAAATCTTGTTTCCGTTCAGCAAGCTGGAGCACTGTTTATGATAAGCATGAACAACATCCCAATTTAGAAAATTTGTTCATTGAATCAGTGCTTGTGACTGCTGTGTTCCCTTCATGAAGATCTTTCCTCTCTGGAAGGGTTGCAAACATCCTCTTTTGAGACCTAAAAGAAATATTCTGTAACATTTTGGTTCAAAACACAGTAATAGTTCTGTGTATAGAAAAACGATAAAATAATGATGAATTTGGGTAACTCATCTCTCACAATCTTTTTGACAGTTGTTTCTGAAGAGTCACAAAACATTAGTCTAGAATTGTAAAATTAGGAATTTAAACCTTTTTTTAGACATGAATATTTTTTTTAAGTAACTACCTTCAACTTTTTCCTTTACATTGAAGTTGGTATTCTGTTTCCTTTACATCTATAATAAAAGTCAACAAAAGTGTCCAAAACAAAGCCTGTATTTTATTTTAAAAAGAGAATCATCCATTTATCATTCAGCATATCCATTTTGTGTACCTATTTACATTTTAATCTCAGACTCTTAGAGTATTCACTTAAGGCATGAGACAAGAGTCATGATCCTGGTAAAGAACTTCAGAAATTACTTGCAAATCTATACTATTCTATGATAACTTGCTTTCATCAAAGCTGATTCTTCATCCTAAAGCATGGCATATAACATAACTGTTGCTCTTCTGTTTTATGCTGATTTTTATTAATTGTTTTCTATCGGACTATTTTTTGTTTAGAATCTACTACTTGTGAAAAATCGATTTATTTTTAATTAAAATAAAGAATGATTGCAGGTATACATCAGGTTGATATGTGAAAAGCAGGATAGAGAAACAAAAGGGGAGTGTAAATAAAATTCAGTCTGAAGATGCTGGAAGTGATGCACATGAGGGTACAATTCTAATTTCTTATATTTTATAATGGGCTATAAACTGACTATTACTAGTCAGAATACAAGGGCTTGTGGTTATAAGTCTGTGAAAATAGCAGCTTGAAGCTAATTGCTGTCAAAAAAGCAGATGCAGTCCTGGAATTATTATCAGTGGAATGGAGAGCAAAGGGCACATTCAGCATGCCTGGAGTCTTCAATGTTTTGGGTGCCTGTTGGAGGCAGGTTTAGTCCTCTGTCTCCAAGGATATATACAGCATATCTGGAAAAAGTGCTGTGAGAGAGTTGGTAAGAAGTTCAGCCACTGTGGATTGGTTTTCATCAGAAAAAAAACTAACTAGAGTAAGATTCTTCAGGGCAGCAAAGTGATCACTGAAGGGGGAAATATGGCTGTCATACAAAACAAGAATAGGGAACATTTACCTTCTCTTCGAGGAGAAAGATTAGGGGATATTAAATGACACGAACAAATGCCACATTCTGAGTGCAGAGAATAGTTGTTCATTGCAGTCTTCAGTCTTGTCATTGTCACATAGGATTTTTTTTTAATTTTTTTTAAAGTCTGGTTTTTACCTAATGGAATAATCTGTAGGTGCTCTTGTATTGTCAGTCAGAAATCTAAAGGATGATGGTACTTTTCAGCTAGACCTGCTTACAATTCATCTGTCTCTGCGGAATTAAATGAGTTTTCATGCAAGATTATAAAATGAAAATTAGGCTAATTGAGCAAAAACTAGCTATTTACATATAAATGGTCCAAAACGTTTTCAACTACCTGCATGTTAGTATATTAGAATAGCATTTGTGTGGCGTTTCTCAAGTAGCAGTAAGCAGTAGCAAGTTAGTGATTCAGTCACTGTTTCTAGACAGAATTACTAGTTTGTTTCTTCTCTTGTGTGAAATCACAGAAAACCAATTGCGTTCTTGATTGCATATAAATGAATGCTTCATACTCATTCTGCATCTCTAAATCAGGAGTTTTGTTAATGCCCTTCTATTTTTACATTCCAGAAACTTCACTTGGAATGTTTGCTTTCTCATTTTCTGCGTTTTTCTGTAAAAATTCCCAAATGGTAGGTCACTTGTGACTCACTGAGTTGATGCTGACATGTCACATTTTGATATCTGTAGGCAAAAAAAAAAAAAGTTCTTAAAAGTAATTTGATCCCATCAGGTAAAATGTAGGACATCAGCAGGGGTTAGACAGGTGTTTATTATCATATAATAATGATAATATTATTCTGTCTGTGTGGGGAGCCCCAGTAACCAGCCACGTGGAGGGTTAAAGCAGACACTTGAGTCTGACATGCAGTTGAGGCTCAGCTCGTGGACATCCCTGCCTCAGTTTAGGTGCTTCCTCTTTTTGGCCTCAGACTAGATCTATATCACACCCACATGATTGCACATCACACAGCACACAGGCTCAGTAATTAGAAGGTGGGGCTGCTGTAACCTGGTGATCAGAGGCAGGGGCAAGGAAGGTTTCTTTGGGAACAGGGATCATGCAGCCTGAGCCATGTCCTTGGCTCCTTGCTGATCTTGCAAGTCCTCCCCTTACAATATAGAGCACCTGCTATTAAAAAAAAAAAAAAAATTAGAAATACTTTTGAGTGTTAAAAACACCCAAGGGTCCTGTTCACTGTTTTTTTGAACTGTTGTAGGCACTTGTTGGTGATAAGACATTGGCTTTTCGACTGATGGATGCGGAGATGTACACAAACATGAGTGTGCTTGTGCCTCTTACGCCGGTGATTGATCGTGGGATACAGCTTCATAAAATGATTCGTCTCATTACTCATGCACTCGGAGGGGAGAGCTATCTGAACTTCATGGGTAAGTAATCTTGGGAACGAGTCTCTCATTTTCTCATCTGCAGAATGCTCAGCAGGGAGATAAAATGATCTGACATCATCTTACATCCACGGTATTTATCACAATGCTGAAGTTTAAAGCATAAATGCTTTTATAGATTTAGTACAACAGGTGATATGCATTGTTTTTCTGTCTGTAAGATGTATTATAAGACAAGAAAATAAAATTAAGATGGTTCATAACTGAAAGAGAAATAACTTTTAAAAATGTAGTAAGCTCTATTTCAAGTTTGCTTTTATTTACTACTCAGGTATTTTAATTGTTGTTTTGCACATTTGTCAGGTGGTGAGCCATGGCTCATGCAGTTGGGTTGTATTTTGTCTCTATTCTTTTACTTTCCTAAACTTTTTAGGATCACAGTGAATTTACTTAAGATAGCTCGTTAGTGTCGTGTTTATTTCAGTTATTAATTGTCAGGAAGTAGTCTGGGATCAGTTGATTTGTATTTCATTGCTTCTTAGTGAAGAGCAGAGACAAATCACAGAGATATGAGGCACATTGTCCTATCACAGAAATTGTAAGAGCTAATAGTACTTTCCTTTTTGTACATAAGCTGTAAAACACAACTGTTGCCTTTCCTCTTAAGCACAGTTTCTACAAGAAAGTTCAATTGTTAATCTCATTTGATCAGCCAGTTATAGTTCCATGTAGTCATCTTAAAAGTGGAATGTTCTTAGTTTAATCCAAAATTCCAAAGCTATTTGTGCTTGCTGCTCTTTACCACATGCATTCCTTCAAGTTCTTTGCAAAATAGTTCTTACTTTATAGTAAGAATCACAGTTTCATCATGTGGTGTGACAAGTTCTGTATAGCAGTTGTGATTGTCTCATGGGGGAAGTAAAAAGGCTGAAAGTCTGCTGTAAAACCACCATGTCAGTTTTCTGACCATAAACCACTTGAAAAGTATAGAAATTTTAGCACAGTATTTTCTTTTACTTTCGTTGGTAAACAATTTGTTTTATAAAGTCAAAGTGGACGATTGTATGTATATTGCCCTTCTTCCATGATAGTATATTTAACAACATTTTTTTTCTGATTAAAAAATTAGAGAACATAAGGCAGTGGTAACACTGGATTTAAGCATGGCTGTATGGGTAGTTGTTCTCTTTCCTGGTATTAGAAGAAAACTCAAAAAAATACCATATTTGTTTTCTTAAAAAGAACTGAAGCAACTTCAGCACAGAACAAATTAATTCAGTATATGCAACGCTAGTAAAACTATTATTTCCAATAAAATATAGAATTTTTTCTCAAGTGAGTGAAGAGGAATTAATGAAATAAATATGTATGAAGTGTGCAATCAGGCACCAAAACGTGCAAGGTGTGAGGTGCATACTTCCGTTCAAATTAGTGATACCACCACAGTTAAGGAAGCAGGTGTTTAAAAAATACTCCAGCTAAACTGCAGATGTCTTTGCCCCAGATTGACTTCGTAAGATTAGAAAAATTATCAGTAATTCAATGTGGCATGTTAAATCCAGTGTGTCAATGCAGGTTGATTGAGCAATTAATATTGGATATCTTTGAGTACTGTGAATGTTTCAGTAACTACATAATAGTTTGCTATATGTAAAGGTGAAAGGATTGTAATAAATGTTGGCAGAGGAAACATATAAATTCAGAATGCTGCTAACCCTGTGTACTTAAAATGTGTGTTTCATCCTGCTATCTAGTTAAGCAAATACAGTGACAAATGAGTTCCTTAACTTCCAGTTTTGTGTGAATTCTGAGGGTGAGAAAGAGAAGCCTCCTGTAGGGTGGGGGAAGGAGTGGAAATCTTATTTCACAACACCTGGAGAAGATGTTCCAGGTGCCTCTGTGCTTTCCTAGGTCCTCCCATAAGCCTCTTATACCTTCTTTTCCTGAAAATAAAGACAGCAAAGCAATGTGCTGCTTTCTCAGTGCTTTGCTCACCTTGAGGAAAAACAAAGTGCTTCTACAAAATGTTGTATCAGGAGTGCAAATTTGCATTCTCAAATGTATCCTGGAACTTCTCTTTGAAGATCTGGAATAACATTTAATTACAGGTCTGTTGGAGTAACATCTGTGTTTCGTAGACACGTGGAGATCCCTGCTGAGGGGAGTTGTGCCCTGTTGAACACTGAACACTGATTGTGGCTTTCTCCCCTCTCTCTCTCCACACTGGTGGTTGTCTGTTCTTCTTACCTGTATCTGTAGGAAACCACTACAAAAATCCTGAAAGTTATGGTTCTTATTTTTCATGTTTGAGCGTTTAATTTTCACCAAAAGCTTTTATTTTTCTTTCCAGTTGCTTTTATATGCTGGTATTGGCAATCAGTGATGTATGCAAACTTAAATGTGAATAGGAAAGTTTTGTCGTTTCAGTAAATTGATTTGCTTGTAACAAAAAACCTTGGGGAGCATTCTTTCTTCCAGTCTGTGCTTTGGTTTTCTGTGCAGCTTTACAAATGATCTCTGGGGCTTCCTGTGTGCATCTGGTATGGAAAACTTCACTTAGAAAAAGAAAAACTCCATATGCTTGGCTGAAAAGGTGAATAGCAATGATAAACGTCCTGCTGTAGTGAATGAAAACTCTGGAAGGCCAGGTTGTTTCATAGCAAACAATAGTAACAGTAAAAAATTAGTAATTGTTTTGAAATTTGTGCTGTGTCTACATTATCTTTTTTCAGTGCAAGTAGAGCTCAGCAATCCCAGTGTAGATGTCGATTGTTCAACCCAACTCTTGTTTTAAACAGAGATTTTAATACTGAGACTGCCCTGTACTGGTCAGAAGATGTCACCAGACATTAGGAAGTTACAGAAATTCCAAGTTCTTCTGCACAGTATTTTAGTAAGAGCACACGTGCTGCTTCTTTAAGGATTTCTCTCTTCATATCTAATATTCCATGAAGATGTTTCCATAAACAATGCACATTTGATTGTCAGAACTTAAGTGACACTTAGGACCTCAAGCAGTTACAGTATGTGTCTACATTAAATAGTGAAAGAAATCCTTTAATTGTAAATAATATGAAAAAACAACTCTATTCCTACTCAAGTATTTTTCTTTGTAGTTGTAGTGATATTGAAATACAATATGCATCTAATTAACTTAAAACCAGAAAAATATGTGAAAAATATTTAGGGCATATATTTCTGCCCTCCCTAATATCAGGATTTGAAAACAAATCCAGAATGAAAACCCTATATCTGACTAAAGTTCCTAATTGTCAATTTTAGCCCTCTACAAAATAACAGAGGAGCTTGAGATTTGAGTCTTAATTCTTCGGTCGCTAAACAAGGACTAATAGAAGTTGTTATAATATTTGCAGAATATTACAGGAATCTTCTGATCACAGCTTGAAAATAAAGCAACCACTGTTGTTTCCCACTGGACAATGTTTAACTTCACTGTAAAGACTCACACATATTTCCTGAAAATAATAGTTGAACATACCACTGCAAAACTGCTCTTTCTGTATATCCTTCCATTTTCCTTTGCCTTCATTTTCCATCTTACCCCTGAAGAAAAGCTATAGACAACTGCAAATTGTTCCTTTCCTTTAAATTTTCTATTTTCTTCCTCATTTCATCCCTACAGGACATGTGAAAAAGCTGTGCCAGTTCTGTGAGCTTGTTTCCAAGTTCTCTCCATATCTTGCAAGATACATCTGCTTGTCTAGATTTAGACAAACAGGGATAGTTGGGTTTTTTTTTGCCTTGAATATACATAAGATCCAACCCAAGGGGCCTTAAATAGCCTTTTGGGTCCTTCGGATCTTTCATAGCATAAATACTTCCTGTTTTATGCCACTGTATGGTCTTTCTTTTCAGCTTGCTAATAAGAATTTTCTTGCTTCCTTTTTCATTTGAAATTGGCTTAAACTCTTATCTATTGATTTAAGTGGAGATTAGTTCTTATATGTACCTCTAGCACTATTTTCATTACTCTTCTATAGTAAAACAACTCTTAATTAGGACTCCAGAGACCAAAACAACTTTTGAGATTATATAGATATCTATCTCCATATATAGCTAGACAGCGATTTGCAGTAACCAGAACATTTTTTGCAATCATGAGCATTGAGTGATGGTGTTACTGTTTGGGTTGACATTCACCTGTTTCACTAATATCAGATTTGTTAAGCTTCCTCTTTCCCACTTGGTATATTATTTACACAGTAGTTTTATGCACCTTCTCTGGTCATCAGGGTTTTTTGCATGCACCAAAACAGCTGCTTCTCTAATGCTTTGGTGTGATGAGACCTTGTTCTTTCTTTAGCCTTAAAAATAAAATGCTATGCATCATCTATTCCTCTGGGTATTTTAGAGAAAGAAATTTGCCTTTTTTTTTTTTTTTTTTTATTTATTTACTTTTAAACTAAGGGATTTCATAGCAGAAGGCTTTTGAAAATGTATTGATAAATAAGAACAGGAATTGTATCAGTAGGACGAATATCAGGGAAAGGAATGTACCATTTTCCTTAAGAGTATTGATTAAAAACCTGAAATAAAAATTATACAGAATAACTTACAATATAAGTGGGAATGTTGCTTTAGACAGAATCTGAACTACTACTTTTATTGCTACCTATTCTAGATAAAAAGGAAATTATATCGGGAACAAGGACAATTAGCTTAAACCTAAGAGACTTTGGTTCTCCTAGGCATTTTGGAAGCAAATCACTTGCATTTTTACACAAATATCCATCCTAGGGTAATGAGGGAGCTGGCAGAAGAGCTTGCCAAGCTGCTCTCCATCATCTTCCAACAGTCCTGGCT
>JAYRBT010000001.1:7969109-7984842 GCA_036023395.1 Myiotriccus ornatus
TGGATCAGGGGTTGGACTCGATGATCTTGGAGGTCTTTTCCAACCCAATCTATTCTATGATTCTATGATTCTATGAATTAGCTTAAACCTAAGAGAGTTTGGTTCTCCTAGGCATTTTGCAAGCAAATCACTTGCATTTTTACACTTTTTTCTGTACCCTTTCTAAAGCTTATTACTCCTGTGCATTGGTTACAGTGTGACTTTTTAGACTATGACCTAAAACGTGAACTTGCTCACTTCAGTCAACTCCTCCTGATAAACAACCTTGAAGTGCTCAGTTGGTGCAAACTGCAGCTTTAGAAGAGGCACTTTGAAGTCATCCTTCTTAATATGCTTACCTGGTGTAGCTGACAAATGTGCTGCCAGTTCTGGTGGGGGCTTTAATTTCATGGCTGTCTGACAGAAAACAACTATATTCATTTTAAGGTAGGAAACAAGAAGGATATAATCTGAAATCTTACCTACAGTTTACCAGAGACTTGGAGGTACACCATCTGCAGTTTGGTTGTGTATTCCAACATGTGCCCCCTACTCACAACTTGGGTCGGGCAGTGGCAGTGGGAAGAATCCAGATATGTATATTAGGCCTCGTTAATCACTTTAAGAGTCACTTCTGCAAGGTCTAGAATTTCAAACTGTTAATATTTGTTGTTCATTTAGAGTTGATTGAAACAAACTTCATTTCTACACTTGCTCAAAGCACATAAGACCAACTGGGAGAAAAGCAATTAAAGACTAAGGCTCTCTCATAGTTGGAAACTAAGCCACACACATGCAAACCTGTCTTATCGCACCTTCTCTTCACAAATTTTTATGTCCAAATACTAGGACATACTAATGTTGTGGGAGTGGATTGTACATCCTCCTTGAAAGAATAGGGAATACAACTCCATAGGTCTATAAGTTATTTAAATACGTCAGAAAAAAGCTTAGTAGCAGCAGTCTGTATATGTGATGGTGTCAGAGTCTGCACTGTGGCTTCTTAAGTCAGGAACCGTGGGACTTCATGGTCAGCAGTGTCCTCAGAACTGCTTAACTATCAACAGTTCAATCACTGCCTTCAAGGAGTGAAATCCAGGTGGGATTTTCCAGGATGGGAGGGAGAATAGTCTAAATCAAGGTCACGAGTGGCACTCTGTTTTTCTTTCAGAGTAATCCTGGTGTTCCTGTAGTTTGTTCCCACATCTACTGATATCAGATATGCCAGAATGATCAGTGGAGTAGATTTATAGTGTATCAAGCCATTCTGATGTTGTGCTTCAGTTACAAGACGTTGGGTTTGTTTTTATGGATGGAATTCATATTTTTTATTTCTATCTTATTTATTATTATGCTTAATTTATTATTACACCATCGTTTAACCGTGGTAATATTGTTACTGGAACTTCTGCTAATATCCTAAGCTTTGTTCCTAAGACTCCATCTGTTGACTTGTGTATTGTATGATTTGTACAGCTCAGAGCTGAGGCTTGGAACAGCTTTTCTGTCGCCACGTATGAATGCCTAAAACCCGGTCTACTGATGTAATACTTGGTGTGATGGAGTTATTAGTTTCATGTCTGCTTCTTTGACAGCCTTTGCTTTTCCTTTATTGTTGTTTTGAAGAAAAATCACAGAAATAGGCCTCTATGTTAAAGCTTTACAGTATATAATTACACTTTTAGCGCAGTTTTTTTTAGGAATTTCTCATTTCCGTTTTTCAAAATGATAATTTATTGCAGAAGTTATGGCAAAGTTAATATCATAATGAAATGCTTTTTTCACATCTTCTGGATTTCTAACTCTACAGTTCGTGGCTGTTATTCTCTCCTTTCATAATTACTTTTTTTTCCCTCCATAACTAAAAAATTCAGAATTTCTTTTCAGTAAACTATAACTGAATTATTTGCAGATGACATTTTAGTTCTACTTAGGTATCTTTTATGAAAAAAATAAAGACTACAATATTCTTACTAAATTATGTTTTGCTTTCAGCTTCTTTACCTGGAATTCAAATAAATTTTAAAGCAACAGGTTTATCTCACTTTCAGTTTTATTGCTTTTTTAATTCAGAATGTAAGCACTGTAAAAGCTCTGTCATAAAAACTTATCTCAAGTTTCTTGGGAGGGCATATAAATGTACATATTTACCCACGAGTCTTCAGAAGTTGTCCAAAATTAAGATTTTTATTGACACAGTATATTTTTTCCTGTTAGTATGGAATTTTGATAACTTGTGTAAATTTTATAATATATTGAAAATTTATTTTTATTTCTATGAGAGAGGTTTCTCTCCTCAATGATTCATTTAATATGTAAGCAATCAAGTGTAGCCGTCTCCCATGTTCTATGCTCTGCTTAAATTGGATTCAAACAAAATGCTTTGAATATTTTCTGTTTTTATAGTCTTGTGCTTTAAAATGTTGCATATAATAATTATTTTTAAAATCTTCTAAAGCTTGGTTCACCCTATGAACAATTTGTTAATCAGTAGGGCTTCAGAAGAACCTTGACATCTTCAGGTATGTAAAAATGCCACTGTGAGATGACTTTGCTCATCATGCCTTTTCAGAGAGGAAAAATGATCTGGCTGGTTCTCTATTCTGAGCAGAGAGCACTTTAGGGGGATATATATGTGTTTTTCTTATTCACATGAAGATTTGGTCCATCAGAATGGTCATTCAGAATGACAGATTGAGTAGACTTGCTGTATCTGACCTATAAACTTCTGCTTCTGGTGCTCTGGGTCATCACTGGAAAACACATAACTTAGAGGACATAAAAAAAGTACTTTCAGATTTTCCAGTAAATATGAAGTTGATCTACAGATAAAACCAAAGGCCAGCATTCAGGTTTCCATTATAATTTACCTTTTTGAGAGAGGGAGAGTAGAGTTGTTTGGAGGTTTTCCCTCTGTTGTATGTCCTTCGTTAAGTCCATGTAGTAACATGTAGTTTCACACAGAACTTGGCATCTGCCATGTCACAGAGCAGAGGAGTAATGTTTATTTCGAAGTTTCAGTGTCACTAATGAAATGCTCAGTGCAGGAGGTCACTTGTATCATAGCTGCCAGGTGTCTACAGAAGTGATATACCTGATAAAAACTAAATCTATGCAAGAACTTTGTGTGTAAAGGCAGGAAGAACTGTTCAAACAGTTCAAATATGATGTTGATGTTAAAGCTTTTGCTTTTTCTCCCAGCAGTCACCGTACTTCATGCAATTTTGATGCTGATAATTTATCTGTGCTCATTTTAAGTTGCTTAATTTCTGAAACCCCCAGTGACAAAAAGAAGCTACAGCAGCAGCCTCTTACCACACCCAGCTGTGTTTCACTTCTACTTTCTGCAGCCTGTCTGTGTACTCAGTAGCCTGGAAAGGGCTCACCAATTGCATGACTGAGGAAAAAATGGAGCTATTTGTCCAAAGCCATCTACCAAAGAGCAAAAAATTTCTTCTTGATTATACTTTGTAGGCTGGCTTTTAAAAAGAGAGAGAGAGAGGTGACACAACCCATGTTTTCCTTTACATCCAAATCAAGTAATTTAGCACCAGCAAACTATAGTGAGCTGGTGTAAGAGGATGCAGAGGAATCTGTTAATCAGCAGCCCTTCCTTTGGCTACATACTGTTCTTTCCCGGGCTGGTTTTGAGCAGTGCAGAGCCAAATAGAATTAAACCCCGCATGTTACTCAGTAAGGAATTTCTTGTTTTGAGACATGACTGAGCAGGTGACATTTTGTATTTGTAAAGTCTGAGTAATAGATCCTTAGGCATATATTTCAATTTGGATTTTAATGTGTGCAATTGTGGTAATTTGAAATGAGTTTATCTCAGTAGTGTCATTAATTCCCCAGTCAATGTAGTTTAAGCTGAGATAACACTTTGTCATGACACTGGAATAATAAAAAAGATATCTTTATGAGTTCAAGAGCTTCTTATTTTCACAAGATTTTATTAACTTAAAATCTTCTCATTGTCCTAATTTTTCAAGGCCATCAATCTGACACACACACACAGGAATTTACTAGAATAAGAATTTTAACAACATTGTAGTTTAATTTGTGTTGATCTTCAAGGGGCAAGGTATTTTCTAAGCCAATTTTCACGAGAAGTAGTAAAGTCTGCACAGGAAAGCATGTTAGAATGTCTTTTATAAATGCTGACTTGTCTTTCTCAGATGTCTTTTGAGATCTTCAGTTTGAAATTTCATAGAATTGTTAGGGTTGGAAGTGGCCTTAAAGATCATCCAGTTCCAACCCCCTGCTGTGGGCAGGGACACCTTCCACTAGACCAGGTTGCTCAGAGCCCCATCCAGCCTGGCCTTGAACACTTCCAGGGATGGGACATCCACAGCTTCTCCGGGCAACCTGTCTTCCCACCCTCACAGTAATGCCTTTCTTCCTAAAATCTAATCTAAACCTGCCCTCTTCCTTAAAATTGTGTGGGCTTCAGATGTCACTGGAATGTGTCACTGCAAGTGCTGACCTCATGCTGTGATTTGGAGCTACATTTCTGTTGTAATTCATTACAACCTTATTGGAGTTTCCAAAAAGAAAGCCTGAAAGCTCTCTGACCCACTGGGTGTGATTCCATGTGGGAAGATATTTAATGGCAAAAGGCTTTTGTATAGTATCAGTCATAGAGAGGCAGTTATGTGTTGGTGTTGGAGAGGGGAAATGTGTGCCAGATAGGAAACCAACCAGGACAATGTGGGGGTGAAGGAAGAAGCAATCAGGTTGGAATTGGAGTGGAGCTGCAGGCTCCATTAACCCAGGAAAGTCTTTATCTTTCTGGCTAAAAAGATGTGTTCCTGTACATAATTCCACATAAATTATTTCTGTTGAGCTCATGGAAATAGATAAAAAAACACTGAAAATGAGGCATTTTAGTTATACTTCAGAGTAAGTTTTATGAGGTTAATCTTAAGTATGAATATAGAGCTGATTTTCTTAAGGTTTCAAGAAGGAAGAGGCAGAATTTTTAGCGGAGTAAATTAGAAAGGGAGTTTAGGAAGACAGAACTAATTTTGGCTGAAAAGAAAATTAATTTTGTTAGGGGCTTTTTGGTTATGGGTTTTGTTTTGTGTTGTGTTTTTTTGTGGTTTGTTTGATTATTTGTGGGGGTTTTGCTTGTTTTGATTTGATTTTTATTTTTTTCCCAGTAGTACAGGTGCCATCCAAGTTGGAATGTTTTGTTGAATATAAAGCACTACTCTCTTAGTGTATTACAGAGAAGTGCAGGGCAGGAGGAGTAACAAGTGACTAACACCTCAAGGAAAACAGAAGATTATTTAGTGCTGGTGCAGTCTGTTTATGGCCAGAAGCCTAGAACTTTTACTCAGTTGGGATAATTGTTCAGATACTTTTTGTGAAATTCAGAGCAGGTCCTGAGAGCATGGTATTTCCATTTAATATCTTCTCAAGTGGTATTTTTAGAGAGATTATTTAAAAGCAATCTGGTAATCCACTTACTCCTGATTTAAGAGTCAGTCCATAGACTGTGAAACAGCTCCCTTAAACCTCTCATATTTTACTTTTTTTTCTTTAATCTGGCTAGCTGTTAATTCAAAGTACTGCAGGACAGCCTGGATCATCTGGATGGTTTTATTATAGGTCAGCTCTATGTGCAGCCTAAGCTCACAACCTTTATCTTCATAATGGAGAAATATATGGTCTTATTTCAAAGTATTAATGGGAAAAAAAAAGGATATCTGAAGGAAACCATTAACCTCTGTTAACATAGTGCTGGATTGGCAAAATGTTTTCCACTTAGGCTCCTTTAATTTGTGAAAAGCACAGATTTTTTGATTATGATGTGTATTCCTTACTAATTGATATGTATCCTGAAGTATAAGCATCTTTTTTGGTTTTCTTTCTCTGGACTTCTGGATATGTGTCTTTTATGTCTATGTTTTCTCTAAGACTGGGGAAATATGCTTATATGACTTAAGAAAACAAACTTTGTACAGGCTGAGTTTTTGTTCTTATGTTCATTTATGTTCCTGACTTGTTATTTGTTGCAGTTCCTAATGGCTGCCACCATTTTAGCAAGAGAGGAATTGTAGATAATATTGCTTGAAGGGAGAAGTGCAGAAATCTGAACATAAATGGACTTTCATAAATCGAATTTTTTCTTTCATCTAATGTAACATAGTGAAAGTGCTAGTTATTTATAGATACCAAAACACTGTGTGAATTTATATTCTATTTTCCATATGTCTTCACTTGTGATACTGTGTTTTTTATCTCCATGTGTACTATTTAGCTGTGCTTAGGCAGCTTCTATGTATTATCTTTTTGAATATGTGAATACTTCATTCTTTAAATCTATTTTTCAATATATTTTTAAAGTAATGGAGGTGCTATTTGGGATAATTCTTATTCCTGCCTGCAGGTACTTTTCATTCAAAGAAATGTGACGTTAAGTCTCCAAGTTAGGTTTTATTTCTGACGCTGTCACGAGGATTGCTACTCCCCTTCCCACCCCCAAGTTTTATCCTGAGTTTTAGAAGCGATGCTATAAACTGTGCAGTGCCTTTTTATGTCAAATTTAACATGAAGGGTGGAGAGCACAAGTTTTATGAGGAGCAACTGCGGGACCTGGGAGTGTTTAGCCTGGAGAAAAGGAGGCTCAGGGGGAACCTTATTGCTTTCTACAACCTGGATGGAGGTTGGAGCCAGATGGGGTTTGGCCTCTTCTTCCCAGGTAACAAACAACAGGATAAGAGGAATTGGCCTCAAGTTATGCCAAGGGAGGTTTAGATTGGATATTAAGAAAAATGTCTTTGCTGAAAGGGTGGTCAGGTATTGGAACAGGCTGCCCAGGGCAGTGGGGGAGTCACCATCCCTGGAGGTGTTTATAAGATATGTAGATGTGGCTCTTGGAGACATGGTTTAGTTGTGGACTTTGCAGACAACCTTAATGATATTATGACTATTCAAATTCCATAAGTTGATAAATGTCCCAGAATATTGACATATTAATTTCAGTAGATGTAAAGAAAACTTGTCTTATTTGTGCAGACTTGTCCAGTGTGCTAAATTTATTGTTTTATTTGGGGGGGGAATCAATATTCCATTAAGCTTGTTACACTGCTGACTGTGACTAGTCTTAGAAATATAGTAGCTATATATTAATATCCTGCTTTCCTATATGTGGAATGGAATGGGGAGTCTTGATTGAAAATGAAGCAGGGAAGTATCTTCATTTAAAGCAGTCTTTATTTACTGGAGTTCAACCTAGACATAGTTGAAGTTTCCAGAAAATTTATGAAAGTCCCTTTTTGTATTTACTAGTTGTTTTTATATTTGTAGGCCAGAAAGACTGTATTTTTAGGTTTTTACTGCCTGCATAGAAGGCTATTGCTTGGTTTGTGCACTGCACATACGAATACAGAACTAAGTCAATTGCTTGTCTCTGAAAACTTAAACCCAGGAAGAGGCCTGTAGAAATAAATAAAATTTATCTTAGTAAAGGAGCTGTCTACATGTTATATTCTCTGGGAAAGTTTTTTTGATTTGTGTTGTTTTCTGTGATATGAAAATGTCGAGAACGCTTGAGAGGCCAGGCACTCTAGAACAAGGGGTAGAAAACAGAACGAGGGGTGACTGAAGGTTTATGTTCCACTCCTCGGTGCCTAAATGTAAATGTGGAAATGTTTGTGCTAGGAGTGTGTACTGAGGAAAGCCTGTAGAAAGCAGCAGCAACTATATTTGGGTTTGAAGTTGTAGCGAATCTTTTTGTAAGAAGACTTTTTTTCATCTCCTGGTTTCTAGAGGGACGATGTGAGATACCAAGAGGCGGCTCTCGGGGACGTGAGAAGTTTTCACCGGTCTCACATTACAGCCCTGGCTTTCTGTTCCTCCTTCCTGCTGTTACCATGAGCTATCAGGTTTTCAAAGGATTTGTTGTTTTCTGACAAGAAAACGTTCCCATTTAGGTCTAAATAAGAAAACAAGTAGTGAAATAAGCTACCACCCTAGTGTGGCTGTGTAAAGGAATGAAATGGGACAAAACAGAATGAGTAATGACACTGGCAAATCATTTTCTGCGGATAAAAATGTAATTTTACTTATTTTAGAGAATTCTTTTCCCCCCTTTTTTTATAGATGATCTGTGTAAAGCATTTATCAGTTGAGCAAGTTTATTTTTTTAAAGAAAAAACCCACAAAGGAATAAAAAAAATCATTACTGAGAAATATTGCACATGCCAGATTCAAAGTGTCTTTGTGCAAGTAATCTCTGATGGTTTTTTGTCTCTGTTTTGTGTTTTGCTTTTGTCACTTTGAATTTCCATACAGCATTGCTGGAGGGGGAGAGGAGAAATCATCTCAGTGTTTGTACATATTTGGCTTCACTCAAATAGTTGTAACACAGTGATTGAAGCAGGTTTGGGGTGTTGTTTTTTTTTTTCTGAGATCAAAGTTTACTTTTTCCCTTGACAGAGAAGTTTTGTCTTAGAGGCATGAAAAGCCTAATAGAGTTGCAGTACATCTTCAGCTTAGGCCCTAAGAAAGCTGTGTCCCTTCTTTGTATGCAGTGAAATGACAGCATGAAGCATAGCACTTTGAATACATGCATATCCCAGTGAAAGGAAATGCTATTTTTGGAAGTAATATTTTTAAAAAATTAATGAGTGCGTGCATACAGAATAAATTCCAGCAGTTATGTGAAACTTTGGGGTAGGGAAAGCAGAAATACATATGAAAATATGCTTTTAGTTAAAAGTTGCTCAAGGAAAAAAGTTGGAGGTGGCTACTTGAATGAGATTGCTTATATTATTTTATACTCTAATCCAGAAATACTTGTTTCAAAACCTGAAAAACAAATTAAAATTTTGTTATGTTTTAAGCAGCTATTTACTTGTTTCCTAAACTCCTTTGAACAAAGTGATTTGAAGAAAAAACATGAGTGTGAAGACAGATAAGCAATCTGGGAACAACTCTAGGCAAAATTTAGCATTCTGCTCTATGAAGATACTTGTTCAGAGTCATCCCTTCCCCAGCTGTCACAAGAACACACCATCCACAATGCAGCTTTTCCTGACACCCACACCATGGGGCCAGGAAGAAAGAGCACTTGATCTCTTCCCAGTGAAGCCCCCCAGGAGGAGTTGGTTAGATTCCTTTTTTTATTACAAAATCATGTTTGACTCATTGTCAAATTCAGGAAGTAAACTGGAGTTGTAAAACCCCATATTTTTCTGGTTTATTGTGTATATGCCAGTCACTTTAGACAAGTCACTTTGGTCACCCTTAGTGTCTCAGTCACTCCACCTAACTCTACTCTGAGACCATCTTCCTGGCAACATGTGCAGCGAAACATAGTTTCTGCTTTCCTGTTGGCTTTGGGTGAGGAAAAACATGCTGAGCAATGTCTCCCTTCATAAAAGCTGGTGGCACGAAGCAGTGTGGTAAATTCAACAGGTTATTTAGAGGAAGTTCTTAGCCATTTTTTAGCTCTTCTGAGGCTCTCATAAATTTAAAAAAAAAAAAAAAAAAGCCAAAAGCCATCAGCAGTGGTTTGAAGTCTAGCAGGTGTCCTCTGCTGCTGTTTGTGAACCCGTGCTGCTTGGCTCATATGCCTCATACTAGCACTCTTAATGCATGGGGTGATGTGTATCTGGAGTTACATATGTAATGTACCCTCATCAGAAAATGTTGGAGTGCATTAGGGCGTCTGGGATTCCCCAGTCACTGGAACAATTTTCTGTACTTGACCCTGAAAATTGGTAGATGAGATAGAAAGCTGGCAGAAGCTCTGCCTGATGACACTCTGAGTACCTCTTAAAGCCCATGATCAAATGACCTGTTACTGGGGAATAAATGGCCAAAATCTTTTCTCTGGTCTTTCTGGCTCTGGTGAAAATGATTAACTGAAGGAAGAGTGGACTAATGCCACTTAAGCCAGAGCATATTATGGCTTTTCTGATGTCTCTTAGAGCAGTTTTGTAAGGCGTCTCCTGTTCAGAAGTACAAGGGAAAGAGAGTGTGAAGGATTAACTAAACATGCAGAAAGGGCATTTTCTGCCACAATTGATTTTTGAAAGGCTGTGGTAACATTCAGTTAGCCTGGTTTGTTTCCCTGTTATGTTTTCAATTTCAACCAATAATTTGTTTTCACCCAGTTCTCCCAGTATTGTGATTTACTTTTTCTGGTCTCCCCACATGCCAAAAACCAACAAAAAAGACAAAGGCCTCACTGGACAATTGTGCTCAGATCTTACAGATTTCAGATTTTGGTGGTTATTTTATAACTCACCTGCTACTTGCAGCAAAGGTGCCATCAGTATCAATTCTTTAAGTCCTTTTTTTTTATCTGAGAAACAATATTTTGCTTCAACTTCAAAACCTACTGACTGCTGGGCTATATCTGTACCTGCTAAATTTGTTTCGTCTTTGTCTTGCCCTGTATTTTCGTTTTTTCTTCCACCCACTTCTCAGTTGTGTTGACACTGGTTTAATGCCCAGGTGAGTCAAGACTACTTTCACGGTGTGAATCCAGCCCGTTTGTTCATCACTCTACTTGTCAGGGTCTCTGTAGCTTTTGCTGTAGTTGCAGTCTCCACATGCCCACTCAGACTGGAAGCACCTTCCTCAGTTACCCAAACGGAGACCCCCTTCAGAAAGTTGCCAAGTCTACATTATGCAAAACCATTTGGGTTTGGGTTTTACTTTCATAGCCTGAAAATGATGGCATCAGAAATTTTCGGTATCTGGCTAATTGTAGATTAGTATTAGAAGGGGATGCTCTTCAGAGACTGGTTCTAACTTACAGCCTTTCTTTATCCTATTCTGGTGTTGTAAACAGTCATAAAAATATTTCAATAATATGCAAGCATTATATTGTTATGATATTTTAACTTTTCCTTTGTTTGTATGCTCTGAGACGTGACTAGATGGCTCAAGGATTGGGTTTAAGCTGCTTAAAAATCAACTTTTGTAACACTTCCATATAAAACACGTATGCATAATGTCCACGTGATGCAATTGCAAATTTAGGAGCAGTGAGCATTCCAAGACTTAAGTATTTTTGTGAAGTAGCACATCTCAATGACTTTAAATGAATTCTGATTTTTAACATCATTCAGGTGCAGTCACCCTCTTGATAGACACATATAATATCTTGCAGAAAGTTCAGAATAACTCTTTGGAAACTGTATGGGATTTGGTCCCTATTCTAGTAAGAGGGAGAGAGAGAACATCAGAAGAGTAACTGCCTTGAACAGGTCAGAATTACATCATCAGGGGGTTTTCTCATTAATACACAACTTTTGTGCATCTTCATTAGTAGATCTCATTTATAGATAAACAAGACATTTCAATTCAAATGATATATTTTCTACCTCAGGACTGAACAGTCAGTTCCTTAGTCAGTTCAATACACTGACTGATAGTCATCAGTACTTCAGTAGATTGTCAGGCAGATGAGAATTTTCTTAAAACCTGCTCCTTTTTTAGCATGACAAAGGGCCAAAGACCCTGACTCCTGATCTCTAGCTGAAAAACTCTGAAAAAAACAAACTTGCAAGCTTCAATATCCATTTCCACATAGAAAAACCCAACCAAACAAAAACCCCACCAACAATACAAATAATCTTGCCTCAGACATCCTGGTTATGATTGACTCTAATGAGCAGAGATCTTGCAACAGATTATGCTGTCACTGTAAGATTATCATGCTAGCACTCTGGAAATATGCTAAAACTAATAAACATCACTTAGAAAAATTGCTTTCAAGTGTCTGGTTAGAGGCTTACATAAACTACTCGTCATCTTTCATTTCTTATGTAAGAGTATCTTAAAAAAGAAAATCTCCCACAAAACAAAACAAAACATCCCCCAAACCCTGAAGCTAAAAGTTGAAGGGAAGAAAACAAAATACTCTAGAACAATGAATGCAAAAAGTATGTAAATTGATGGGAGACGTCATCCTGATACACACACTAATTATTTTTATAGCAGCATAAATATTGACCATCCACTGAGGATACTGCTTTTGAAACACACTCTAAAGCAGCAGTCTTGTTCTTTGGAATATCAGTATATTTCAAAGCTAATTTTTTTTTTCCAGATTAAGATCAAAAGTAAAATTTTTGTGAGAGAAAACAATCAAGAAATTGTTTCTTCTTGGTAGAGTTTAAACTGGTTATGGTACTTGCTTCATGTATTTATTTACTACTAAGCAGAAGGAAAATTAATCATAATGCAAATGTACTGTTTAATTTGCCACAGGCCAAATGAGAATCTGAAACTCTCGAGGCTACCTCTTTCCTACTCAGGTTGCTCAAAGTGTTCACACTTCCACAAGGAGGTTTTTGGCAGGCTTGTGTTTTCCTAGCTTAAATAGTCAGTTTTGATTTCAGATAGTGTCATTCTTTGTTAACCACTTAGATCTATCTGAACTACCGTTAGATGGTTTTTTGAACAACCACATGTTTTAACTTGGGTTATTAGATAAAAATTCCTTCTAAAACCCAGCAAATCATACTGAAGCACTGTGTTGGTTTGAGTGGAAATGCCAAAAAGTAATGCATGACCCTGTGTTGTGCTCTGCTTTGGGGTTGGTGGGTTTGCTGTCTTTAAACAAAGCTAGGAAACACCAACCAACATTCATGTCAGTGACTAGACATAGTTATCACTCTTTCCCAGAGTTACTCTGCTTGAAGTGGGACTGTGGGCTATGAATGGAATGTCACTACTCCTTTTTCAGGGGCGTGTTGGAGTTTAGTGGATCAGCAGCTGCACTCGGAGAACTTGCAGCAGTTTCTGCTGATCGCTGCTGGCAGTCCAGGTGGGCTGGGCTGGGCTTGAGCAGAGTTAATCTTCTCCCTGCCGGAAGCGCAGTGCAGCTGATGAGCCATAGGAGGCAGTGAATGCCAGCTCAGAGCTTCAACTGGGTTTTTGCCTTTCAGTCTCTGTGACTGGTAGGGCAGTTCAGTCCTGTCCTAAACTCGGCAAGGGCCTCTGCCCCTTCTGGTGCAGCATCTTGGCTTTTTCATAAACATGGTTTTCCAGTTTCTGCTGGGTCTGATTCTCCTTCTATTTTCTCCTTTTCTCCAACTCTGTTGTTGGTTTAAATAACTCCAGTCACACAAATTAGCCATCAACTCACGTGTAGGTATCTGGGTGCCATTTTGGGCCTTTTATCCTCTTACAGTTCATGCAGTGTATTGATGTCAGAAAATGGTTTAGTATGAGCATTTGAAAGTGGCAGGATGGGGTGTTTGGTTTTATTTGTTGCCCACAGTGTCCTTTGTCTACACATAGAATGATTCACGGAAAGAATTTTATCTTGTGTAGCACATTTACTATAAAAACTGTATAGAAAACAGATTAGTTAACTGATATATCTCAGGATTATTTCAAACTATTAACAAAGGGTATGACTCTCAAAATGTGGATTCTGTGTTTAGATTTTCCCCAGCATGTTTGAATTTTACAAATGGCTAATATTTCATTCATCCCTCAGCAGCAGCCCTGATGCAAAAGGGATAGTTGGCCGATCTTTTCCATTGTCAGTTGTTGGCATTTATTTTCATCTGCAATGTAAAAACAAAAACAACCACACAAACAAAAATAACTCCTAACCAACAACAAACTAACCTGATCTAACCTTGAATCCTCAGTACATGATTATTTAGCATCAGTCTTGAACATTTTTTTTGCTGCAAGGTAGGAGTACAATGAAAATTTAAATGTTTTCCTGCTAAGTAGTGGAACTGAAGTAATTGTAGAGAGAAAATGCATGACTGAACAGTAAGAAGTCTGTGCTGTGCTTTTTATCAGCTCACTGAGGCAAGTCTATTTTTTGAAACAAATTATTTGAGGACATTCTGAAAGAGAAACCTGACTTTAAAACGCTTGCAACTCTTCTCATTCTGTAAAGCTTTCTGTATTCTGAAACACTGCTAATATGCAATTCTGGGTCACAGCACTTGCCTTTCTCCTTAATGAGCAGTTTGGGTTGACTGACCAAGCACTCCATGCATTATGCTGGAGGGGTGTTGTCAAACTCCATAATAATTGAGCACTTTGAAAAAAAAACATCTGTATCTTACCCATCTCTATTTTCTGAACAGGATGTAATTGGAAGATGTGTTTATGGTCAAAAACTTCTTTGCCATATGTTGCCATGATGTTTAATTGCTGAATAAGGAACCTGGAAGGATTTTAATATACACATTTTCTTATCAAATATGATGTGTGCCTTATTTCAGAATCATTTTACTGTTTTTTCACACTTCAGTGTGGTGAAATTCTCTGCTAACACTCAAGATGCATGAGAGTTCTCTAAGCTGATATCATAATTTGTATTCCTTTTCTTTCTGTAAACTTTTATTTTGACATTAGGATATTGAATTTTATTTTCCATGCTGATTTGTGCATTTTTTTGTTGTTGTTTTGTGCAAGGACTCCCAGAAGGCCTTTGAGCTTTACAAATTATCTCAGAAATAAGTCTTGGAGACTAAACTATGTCCAGACCTGATTATACAGGGTTTATATTCACTCACAGCAGATCAGTTCATTATACATTCACCAGAACTGTGCTGGATGTAAAGCATGGGCTATTTAAGCACTGAAAGTTCATGTGCCATTCAGCTGGAACCTCACACAAATATATCAGATTGTGCTGTTGTTCCTTCTTCAGTCCTCTGCATAACTTTCCCATTTGTTCCATATCTCAAAGCGAAGTTTAGTGCTGGCACATGTCATACAATGCATGTCTGAGAGACTTGCTGATGACCATGCTCACAGATGGGCATCTCTGACTCCAGGATTACTAAATAGGTGAAGCAGATCTTTGTACAAACAGATATCAATAAAATGTGATCAGAGAACAAGAAATAAGCTCCCCAAGTAAGGGCTGTCACAGCCCTGCAACCTTGTGTTTGAAGTGCAATCCATGATCCAACCTTGCTGCCCTCATAAATCTAGAGAATGTCCATTTGAAAAGAACAGTGATAACCTACCAACATGAACTACTGTCTCCTATATATTTTCACAAAGAGATTGAGGAGCGAGCAAAACAGGTTGCACAACTCGATTTGTGAGTGTGGTGCTGAAAAACGTGTGGATAGCGTGGTCTCTATTGTAATGAAGTCTCCTGTAGGGAGAATGTTGCACACTGGAATTATTCCAGAATAGGACTAGCTCACATGCAATACACCTGTCTCTGTAGCTGTTTCTCTGCTTGATTTTACCATTTTTCTATTTGGTCCAGCTAATTCTTAGACAAATATCCTTGCATATCTAATGTATGGCTCCAGTTAGGTGTTAGTTACACCTAAGATTTCAGCTGTTGTGTAGAGTTGTGTTTAGAAACAAAAATAAACGATTTCATTACCTTTTTCCCCTGTTACGTTTATATATATTTGTCTGTATGCAAGTTCATAGTGGTGAGACATGACAGTAAAAGTTTGCTTTGAAACAGTGCCAAGTCCTGCAGACAGAATACTGGTTGTACCTTTGAAATTCACAAACCACATACGGAACATTCAGAAAACAAATAACTCCATTTCCTTAATTGCAGTAAAACACATCTTATGTGGGAGCTTAGAAATACCATTGATTGGTTTTCTGCATCAGAGGAGTTTAACATTGGCAGCCACAGCCTTGAGGCTCAGCACATCAGGGACAGGTGTCTGGACTCTTTAAGAACTGTGCCACCGTGCCCAGGTGGTCTAGTGGTTAAGGCGCGGCGCTGTCACTGCCGAGACCCAGGTTCGATTCCTGGTCAGGGCCACTCCCCGGG
>JAYRBT010000001.1:7984942-8017524 GCA_036023395.1 Myiotriccus ornatus
AAAATCCAATGCGCAGGCTGGAAGGTGTAAAGACCTTCCCCGGTTCTTCGTTCGCGAAGACTGGCCATTACATTACCGTGCCCAGGTACCACTTGCTTCAGGTGCTGTGGTGGCTGTTTGGAGCTTTCCATTTCTTTGAGGAAAACCCAATATGATTCTGTGCCTTTTCAAAGACTTCTACAGTAAACACATCATTCTGGTTTTGGAAACAATAAGTGCCCGGGTTCACTGGAAACAACAGCAGATGAGAGATGGTTAAAACCGTGAAGGTTTTGAGAAGATGTTTTTTAAAGCAAATGTGTTTAGGACGTTTATAAATAGATTCTCAGCATGGCAGGGTCAAGTCAGCCTCAGATGGAGGGCAGGAGGCAGCTGGCAGAAAGAAGCTTTAATGTATTCTCAAAGCAGTGATACGTGAGTCTAGGAAGAATCTTGGGAACGCACTACTGTGAGGTCATTAGGTAAGAAGAGGTTTAGACCTGTAACCAGAAGTATACTCTGATGGCTGATTTGTACTCTTTCAAGAAAACAAGACTTTTCAGTTCTTTTGTTTGGGTTTTTTTTTCCTACTTTGGCATAAAGATGACCTGTCTGATGTTTAGACAGTAGTATAAGTTTTAAATCAGGGGGTTTTTCTACCTTTTTTTTTTTTCCTTGTTGCATCACTTCTTTATATGAAGTGTGTGTTATGTAGATATAAATATTTGTGGTGCATATAATTATATAAAAGAAAGAAGCTAGTTTCCCAGAATAGATGATGTGCCAGTTGCTGATGGACCCTGTGTGCATTTGAGTAGTGCCTGAAGATAAGAGAGTTGATGCTCTCTGACTGTTCTCGCCTTTGTGAGAGTTGGGGTGACAATATCATGTTCAGTCAGGCTGGTAGGGATAAAATGGATGTCTGTGCATATGCAAAAAGAAGTAACAGAAACCACTAAATATCTCTTTTGGGTATGACTTCTCCCTTATGCAAATGTACTTTACTACTTCCCTATCTTTCCCCCACCCTGGATAGGACCATCTAATTTAACCATTGTCTTTCTGATGCTCTGCTTTGTCTTATGCTACTTCCCTCTTCTCCATCCCCATGTCTCTCTTTTCCTTCAGATTACTTTTCCACAACCTGCAAGGCTTCTCACAGTCCATCTCCTTCTGTTTTGCTTACTAACATTTACTTTAGAATGTCTTTTCTTTCCCCCACTACTTTTTAAGAAGTTTTTCCCAAACTTTAATATAAAATTTTCTTATTTTGTGTTGTTAACAAACTCATTTAAGTAAATAGATTTGTCCCTATAGCAAGAAGAGAATAATACTGAACTTTTTTAGAAATTCATTTTTTTACTTAAAGTGAAAAGCTTTAACTTTCCTATGCATCAGATATTATTTAAGTGGAGTTTTTCTTCAGTCTGCATTTGCTTTCTCGATCCTTTATGTGCTATTTCAAAATTGGACAATGAAATTCTGTACTTACTGACACCAGTAAGTAAACTGCTAATTATTAAATATCCTTCTTTGTGTGACCTCTCTCCTGCTCTAGTCTGGTACTAGATTCACTTTTCAAACCCTTTAACCTGTCAGCTGTGGTATCGGTCAATATCCAGAAATGCATGCACCGCATTTAGCTAAACTTCTTTGACTGCATCTTCTGTTCCAGGAAGTTTCTTGACGTAGGTTTTGTATGTTTTTGTTGAATTTTGGGTTTGTTGTTTTTATTCTTTTTTTAAAAAAACTTCTGCAATGTGTTGTGCAATATTTCTGCTCTTAAATATTTTAGCAAGCTCTTGGAAGTGGTTACCTAAATAATGTATACTGTGAGTGTACACAGAGCCTGCTGGAAATGCCACAGTGTCAGTCTCTTGTTTTTACCAAGATGCATCTAATAGGAAACAGCAAAATGGGAACCGATCAGTTCAGTGTAAAAGCACCACAAATAGTTTAATTGCCACATCTATTTTTTTTTTTTTTTAATACTGTATGAGGGCATGGAGTAAATTTTAAATCTGAAATATTGTATTCTACACTAGGAGAGGGGTGCTGAAATGTAAACTTTCAGGACTGAAAGTTTCTAAGACTAAATGAATAAAATAACCATCCTCTCAGGGTCCCCTCTAGTTCAGGTAACTTCTCATGGTAGTCTTTTTTTTTGTATGAGTTGCAGAAACTCTTGAGCTCTGCTCAGTAAAGCATTCAAGGGAAAACATTCATCTGCCCTTAGGAATTGAATACCATTGTCAGTACTACTATTCCATTGAATACTCTTTCATTTTATCTATCTGGAGATATTTATTCCGGATAATTATTTTTTTCTCTGTAAATCACAGAATATGCTGAGTTGAAAGGGATCCACAAGGATCATTGAGTCCAGCTCTTAGCCCTGCATACAAGCATCTTGACATAAGCATCACATACTCTGCTTTTGTTGAAAAACAAAGTAAATCAAAGTAAGCAATGCCATGGCCTGTCCACTATGCCTGTGCCTGGCTACTCCTCTATATAAGAAAGCTTCTCAGCCATCCAGCCTTTCTTGGTATAGGTACACAGTTGGTTCTTCTGAGCAGAACTGCTGTTTTCTTGTTACTTGGTTTGGGTTTTTTTTCTATAATTAATCTGAAAAAAGAGAGTTGTAAGTTTGAAATATGAGAACTGAACCGTGCCATTTAGTATGGCTGGAATTTTTGTTGGAACGAGGGGGAAATTATCTCCTTTAAGAGCTTAGAACTCTTTTATCAATGTTATCAAATTGGTATGGTACAAAAACTCCTAACTTATAAACATCAGTAGGAAATGAGTGAAGACAGACCAAACTTGATAGGAAGTGGGAATGGGAGGGAAACAATTCAGACATTCCAATGGAATTCCTCAGGATTTCATTCTGTAACTGGTCTGGTTCTTCTTTATGAAGGAGTTACAATAGAATTTTTTCCCTGAATTGATTTTGTTAGTCTTTTCTGACCCAATATGTCTTTGAATACAGGTGCTAGAGGATTAAAAAAAATATGAATGTCTTTGAGTCATCTAACCTGACTGTTTGGGGAGGAGCACATTTGGAATTTCACTCTATTTTAATTTTGCTTGGATTACAAGACTAAATGAATGCTGGGAATGAAGCTCATTCTCTCATCACTTGAAGGCAGTATAGTGTTTCTTATTTGGTTTTGACAGTAATGAATGTTAAGAAGATTTGGTACAAATATGAGTAAATACAGAGTATTGGAATCACTTAATACCCAAGAGCTTCTCAGCTAGAGAAAATGAGGATTCATTGTTTGAAGTGTTTATTTTTTGAAATAACAATAAATATCACATGCTGTCTAAATCTGATTTACATTGATTCTGTTTATAATCTGCAGGTTGTTGCACTGTCATCGTTGTTCACAAAGGCAGTGAAGTTAAATTCAAATCAGTTACAACTCCTGGATAATGATCTGGCTGCTGTAAATTGCTGTAACTCCACATACTTTGATAGCTTTACTTTAAGGTGGAACTGTCGAAATTTTGTCCCAGGATGTCCAGTCTCCAGCTCATCAGCTTTAAATAGGACCTTGTTATAGTGTTTTAGACCGTTTAATAACTTTTTCAGCCTTGTACACCTAATTAACTTCTTACCTTTGTTGTATCAAAAAAGCTACTTGTCTTAACTGCTTTTAAAGTAGTTAGTGTCATACTTAATTAAAAATACAAACAATTCAAAATAACAGGCATCTCTTGATACTGCCTGCTCTATCTTTTCAATACCCTTTCAGCTCTGTTTAGCCTGAATCTTTGAGAGAGAGTTGGTAGTAAAGATGTCTAAAGAAGAAAGATCAAGAAAACTTGAATGACCTGTGGGGCACAGCTTCAAAGGAATCAGCAGCAGTGTAACTGCTTTGTGATGTAAATGCATTTCTAGCCTAATAAACAAGCATGATATAAATTTTCATTATGGTAATAGGTAGTCAATTTATTTGTTGGAATAGTGATCTTGAAGTCTTTTACATAGTAAGGTTTTCCAGTATGTGCAATATGCAGGAAATAGCAATCTCGAATTAATTCCTAAATAAAATTAGTATACATTGTACTGCAAGGATTTTTGTTTTGTTTCTCTAATCAAAATTTCAGTTAATTTCAGCTTTGTTCTCGATTCCTCCCTCCCCATTAGTTCCATTGTCTTGATTTGCATCATTTGTGGCAGCTGGCTTCTTGTCAATCTGTAGTTTGAACCTTTATATCAAACAGTAAATTAATTAGAGGAAAAGAAATCCCAGTAGTACTTCTGTGCTTAGAGGCTTTCACAAGAATGGAAGTGGAATGTGGGGAAGGACACAGAACACGCTTCACAGGTACCACCATTAGTTATCTCCAGAAGTAAGTGCTGGTCACTTCCCTCCCGTAGTGCCTCCTGTAACTTGTTATAAACTAGGAAAAAATAACAAACAAACAAACACAAGAGGTATCAGATGTGGGGTTTTTTTTAAAGGATGCATAGCCTTAATGCATCTCAAGCGCAGAATCGTCTTGGAAGTTGATTGGTAGGCCTGCTACATCCTACTTGTTAGTTCCTTTTCCCTGTACCGCAGTTAAAAACATAACCAAAATAACCTACTTGATTTCATTCAGTTATAATTTATGGACTTCCAGTTTTCTCTCTATAAAGAGAAATCAAAAGGCCCTCTTAAAATCAAGCAACTTGTACAAAAGTCTCATGAGTTTATTGTGCAGAAGGTGCCCGTAGAAACAGACTGTCAAAGGCGTGCAGTGTTTAGACCGTCAACATGCTTTTCTGACAGCATCAAGTACTTTAGTCCTCTGTCAAGTTGCTGCACTGTGCTAAATCGCCTTTTTTTCTTCATAGCCATTAGTATAGTTAGGACATTAAGATTGCCTTTTGTGTTTTTCTGCACTTGTATTGGGTGTTGTTTTTTTGTTTTGTTTTGGTTTGGTTTGGTTTTTTTTTTAAAAAAACAAGGCAACAAAAGACAGCATTGGAACAACACTAGTTACTGTGGTGGGGAAATAGGCAAAGCCAGTGGAGGAAGTATGCTCTACTTACAGTGAAATAATCTATGGAAATTATGAGCTAGTTTAGTGTAATTTATCTGCTGTCTTCTATTGTTTATTTCCCCCATTTTTGTGTTTTGTTTTTTTTTTTCTTGAACAAATAGGTATGATTTTCTTGGCTGTTGTTTCAAGGTATGTATCATCTCTGACTTTCTGATGACTTTTTTCTGTCTTTACCCATGCTGTCTCATATAGTCTATCTTTTCAGTAGTGTGTGGATCACGAAAGAAGATAATACCTTGCCCAGCTCTTCAGAGAATATTGAATTTGCTTAGATACAGTGTCTGTTTTGTAGCAATATCTTTCCTCATTTTCCAAACCGTATTGTTAGCACAGTTTAAGAGCTCAGTCCAGCATTGTTCCAAGGTCATTTTGAAAGTCCTGCTGTGGTTCTGATTCTTTTATATTTGTCTCCAGTTTTGAGCTGAATATGAAATTTAGTGGTTTAGCTTTTGAATGGGAAATTTAATTTACAACTTGTCAGCCCGTTTACAAAGCGGATACCACTCTGAAGCATTCTCCTAAATATATATGAGGCTTTTCTCTTTTGTTCTCTGTTCATTTCTTTGTTCCCAGGAAGCATGTAATCACACAAAAATCACTTCAGAAATGTAAGGCCATAGTTGTCACTGCTCCAGGCCTTCTAGGCAGTGCAGACTGGGTGAGAACGCACATGCAGGGAATCCATCCAAGAAACTCTTGCCTTCTCCCAGCATCCCTGCCCTTTGTAGGTCCACAAACCTCCAGTTCATTGATAAAACTTGAGTCACGGCTTGTAGAAATGTTTTTTCCATATCTATTTCTGGGTACACTGTAATTGTCTCTGTTTTATGGTGAGGAGGGGTTGTGTAATCTCCAAAAGGGTTCTCATGAACCAACTGTCGTAGGTTTTGAAGTGTGTGTTTAACTTTCAAGGTACTTGACATATTTTGATCTGTGTAAAATGAGTAGTCCAAAATTTCTGAGAGTCTGCTAGGCACTGGGTTGCAGCATGAGTTAGAATCATCAAATCTGTCTGAATTTATCTCAGATTTAATAATGACAATATATAAACGAAGAAAACTTTGGACGGATACATGAAAATCATGTAAATACTGAGTCCCAAATTAGGTCTTGCTGTGAATCCTTAGCTTGAGATTTGCTTTGGAGGTTCTATGTAAGAGAAGCTAAGCTTTTTCTTGATTAAATGACAACCTTTTTCCTTCTTTTCTAAAGGAGTGTGATCCAAGTCTGAATAAACCTTTGTCTTCAAGTGAAGGCTGTTCAGTAGTGAGGGCTAGATAATCAGGATGAGACTTATGAAGCACAGTGCTATAAAAAGCCAAATTGAAATATAATGGCATTTACACACATGCAAAGGGACCTTAACTGATGGGCACTGAGAGGGACACAGAACTCAAACATCCTTTATCCCAACCTGAAGTGTGTCTCTGGTGCTCCTGACAGTGTGTTATGTTTGGAAAAGGAGCTGCCCTTGTAAGGTTGCTGAATTGACACATACACTTGGATCCCCAATTGTCACATGCCTTAAGTCACTGGTTTTCAAAATCAAATACTATATGCATCATCATAAAACATTGTGCTTTGCTGTCTGCTATCTAAGCTGCTGCTTCAACTGGAATGTCTTTTTGAATCTTTCTAGAAAGTGAGGAACTCAGATTCAAGTCATCTTTTTCAATAGTTACTTTTTATATCACCAGAAAATATAATGAAAGTATTTATAGCCAAGATAAAAAGTCCAGAAAAGGTGGTCAAAGTGCATGCAACTGGTCTTTTGATTGTTTGGAGTTTAATTGATGAAGTGGGAGGTCCCTCTCTCTGGGTTATGTGAATGGTAGCTCTGATTTCACAGAATCACAGAATGGGTCAGGTTGGAAGGGACCACAGTGGGTCATCTGGTCCGACCTCCCTGCTCAATCTGGGTCATCCCAGAGCACATGGCACAGGTTTGCATCCAGATGGTTCCTGAATATCTCCAGTGGAGGAGGCTCCACACCCTCTCTGGGCAATCTGTTCCACTGAGTGGTCACCTGCACAGTCAAGAAGTTCTTCCTCATGTTCAGGTGAAACTTCTTGTGCATCAGTCTCTGCCTATTATCTCTCATTCTGTTGCCTGTTCCCACCACGCAGAGCTTGATCCATCCTCTGGCCACTCTCCCTTCAGATACTGATGGACATTGATGGGGTCCCTTCTCAATCATCTCTTCTCGAGGCTGAACAGGCCCAGCTCCCTCAGCCTTTCCTCGTGAGAGAGGTGCTCCAGTCCCTTAATCATCTCTGTTGCCCTTCACTGGACCTGCTCCAGGAGCTCTATGTCTTTCTTGTACTTAGGAGCCCAGAACTGGACTCTAAACCAACAGATTTTTACTATTAAAGTGATGGGTTTAGTTTTAGGTTTCTTAGTGACTGTAACATTTGTATCCCAGCTGACTGAATTTGTCTTCTCTCTATTGAGGGATGGGAACGGCAAACTTTTAAATGTGGCATGATAGCATGGAATTCATAATTTATTAATTTTTACTTCCCCTGGAGTCCATGGATATTTTCCTCTGGCCAAAACAAACCTGCTAACAAGTGTGGAAGTTCTGAGAGATATATTAATAATAAAATTACCAGTTTATATAAAGAAACATATGGTTTGGAATTTCTAACTTGTAGAAAGTTATACATTAATATATTTTACTTCTGCAGGTTTAGTGTATTTTTAGTGCTTAATTTCACAGATCCTTAATATTTTTAAATACAGGTAACGAATTTGGACATCCAGAATGGCTTGACTTCCCCAGAATAGGGAATAATGAGAGCTACCACTATGCCAGGAGACAGTTTAATCTTACTGAGGATGATCTTCTTCGCTATAAATTCCTAAATGCCTTTGATAGAGATATGAATAGATTGGAGGAAAGATTTGGCTGGCTTGCATCTCCCCAGGTAAGCTGTATATACTAAATGAGAAGTTCTAGTCACCATTTGGGTACCTGTTCAGAATAACACCAATACCAAATTTGCATGCAGAAATTTTAACCAGCACTTTATTATGCATTGTTTAATGCCTCATCATATATTTCAAGTTGTCAAAACATGGCACTGAAAGATCTTCCACAGATAATAGAAATCAAAAACAGTCTCCTCTTAGCTTCCTAGCAAGGTCTTTTCCTATTATTTTTCCTGTTTTTATTTAGTAACTGTGGTTTGGATAAAGCAGACAATAAAATTGTCCATAATCCAATTCAAGTGTTGCTTTGGGAAAGTGTAAATTGTTCTGACAATACACTTTATAAAAATAATTACTCTGATTCTGAGAAGAAACTTTCAGTAAGTAATAGTCTCCCAGTCTTCAACCTGCCTCTTTTGTATTTGCATTTTTTATTCAAGTATCCACTGTAACTTTTATGAAAAAAACTCAATTATTATAATTTCTCAGTGTTTAATTATTTCATACTAGATGCAATCCACTTTAAATAATTTTTTAAAATTGATATCTAGCTATTTAATAATGACTTTAGCAAATAGAACAAAGGTGGTATGTGCAGCAGTTTAATGTGTCTTATCAAAGCTATTTCTCACAAAGATTTCTAAAGAAAACAAACAAAATCCCCTACATTTTCTAAGTTAATAACAGTAGATGGGACGCAGGTCCCTGTAACAAATAGGTTGAAGATTTCGTTGGATGAAAGGAATCCATTTTTTACTGATGGAAAGTGTGATAAAAAGACCACGTTATGAACTTTTGAGCAAGAATTTGTCAAGTGTTCGATGCCAGCCAGGAATTTACCTCTTTAATTTTGTAACTGTCAGCTATGCTTTAATAATCAAAAACTTTATACAACATTGCAGAGGTAAACAATTTTGATTTGCATGTTACTGTCCATACCTTTGTTGCTTGAATCTTCAAGTGTATTACTTGAAATGAGATACAGAAGCAGTGAGGGGGTTCTTGTTTCTGTTAATTCAGTTAGAAATTAAATATTTTAAAGTGTATCGGTTTGGTTTGTTGTTTTGGTGTTGTTTCTTTTTTCCTTTCCTAGGCCTATGTGAGTGAAAAGCACGAAGCCAATAAGGTCATAGCATTTGAGAGAGCAGGTCTTGTTTTTATTTTTAACTTCCATCCATATCAAAGTTACGTGGACTACAGAGTGGGTATTGAAACTCCAGGAAAATATCCTTTTCTTTACCCTTTTGCTTGTGCAGAAAAGTTTTAAGAGTTGAAAGTTCATTTTATTTCTGTTTTCTAATACGAGTGCAAACTGTAGTTAAAAGGTAAGAAATTACTTGTCGTCAGTATAATCTTGCTTTAATTGTGTACAGCAAAAAAAATAATTTAGAAATTCAGAAATTTATCTTTTTCATAAGAGATAATTTTGAAGATAGCATGAGTGAAAAATTGCAGTTTAAAGATTTGTGATTCCTTGTTTCCTGGAACTGTGTTGAGGTGTGAAAAAGTAAACTTCAGTAAAGTACAGAAAGTGACCACAGGAAGGTGATGCTGTGCACACAGTCACACAGGAAAATGCATTAGTGTAAACCTTCATCAGGAAGGTTGCACAATTTCTGTTTTAAAACTGGGTGGACTAAGAATGTGCTCTGAGCAGTAAATGATTACTCTTGATTAATTGGCTGGTTTTGCATTTGTGTCCAAATTCTTAGCATTGAGGGAGATTCAAAAATTAGTACTGATTTGGTGGAGGAATTTTATTTCACAGAATTACAGAATATGCTGAGCTGGAAGGGACCCACAAGGGTCATCGAGTCCAACTCCTGTCACGTACTGCTAAAGCAGGATAAAAATGTCATGGGGAAAAGTAGTTACTTTGTCTTACACATTGCCATTTTTGCATAGCAGAACATATCAAAGCATTTTAATCCTAGAGAGAATTAAAGGCACCAGAGTGCCCCGAATTTAGGTTGCTTAAGAACATTCAGGCAGTGGTCTTTACTCTCTAGTGACCAGTGACAGGACCCAAGGGAATGTTATGAAGCTGTGTAAGGGGAGGCTTGGTTAGGGATTAGGAAAAGGTTGGACATTGGAAGTTGGACACTGGAACAGACTCCCCAGGGAAGTGATCACAGCCCCAAGTCTGGCAGAGTTCAAGCATTTGGACAATACTTTCAGGGATGTCCTGTGCAAGGCCAGAAGTTGGACTTTGATCCTTGTGTGTCTCTTCCAGCTCAGCATGTTTTAGGATTCCATAATTTGAAGTCAGAGTTGTCCATAATCAAATAGCGGGGCGAGACTTGCGGTATCACAAATATTGTCATCAAAACGCTGCAAAAATATACTTTAAGAAAAAAACCCCACCACATTAATTCAGGCTCTCTGACATTTACAATGTGCACCTAGAGCTTCTAATGAGCACCTAAGGTCACTTAAATGAGTCACTGGCATGCAATTGCTGAAGGCAAAGACGCTGCTTTGAAGTGCAGTTGTGTAACTGTCCCTGCCTGTTAGAATTCAGGGGGTAACTGGCATGTTGAGACAAAAAACTTAATTTAGGATCAGTCAAATACTAAATTCTATCAAGGTAGTTGATACCTAAGGTTAATAGGTGTGAATAAGGAATACAGCATACTAATGTGGGAATGAATCTTTGATCTGCATGGGGAAAGACACACGTTTCCAGCACTATGAGTCAGTGTAACTATCAGAGTGGCATATTCTATTGCCCAGTTTCTGCATCATTATGTGAAGGGAAAAGGAAAACATTTCTGTGCTCATGCTGGAATTTCACTTCATAAATTATGCTCTTTCAGAAGCCTTTTCATGAGGAACAGGCAGCTTGAACTAACAAATTATTTCTGGCTAATTTGCTTCAGTTTTGAGGTAGATGAATAATCAACATCTAGGTCAGCTATCTCTAGTTCTCTGATTGTAGATAAAACTTTGAATGTTAAAAGGAAAACCATTCATAAGTTTCCAGTTTTGTGTTTTTAAAACTGACTAGGCCTTTCTGTGGGGTAGTGTTTGGATTCCAAGGCCAGTCTGCAGTAAAAATTCAGTACGGATATATTCTGTCCTCTGTTCAAAAGCAACATGGCTGAAAGGATGGAGAAAGAACAGGAAAGGGGCTTAAAGTCTTCAGAAATTACTCCTTTTCCTTCCTTAAGATCCCACACTGGTTTTTGTTAAACAATTTTGGCGCTCTGTTGGAAGTCTCATTAAAATTAAGCTTTATGTTTATACCCCTTCCTTTCTAAGCAAGGTTTGTTATCTTGGCACAAAAGTAAATCTGCATTTCATGTTTGATTACCGACCAGTGTGGATTTGCATATCTCAAAATTTACATTTGATTTAAGCAAAAGGCATCCATATTTGGTTGGAGCAAAAAGGTACAGTACCCCTTCCTCCTCAGTACATGTTCATGAGTTGAGTGCTAAATACCTTCAACTGTCTTCTAAATGTTGTGAGCTGAATTTCATCAGGACAAGGTGTTTAACTTCACTACAAAATTCAGCCAAATACTCTCATATGCTTTCTTGTCAATTAGTCTTCTCAAAAATTAACAGTGTGTGGAGAGGAGAAACAGAGGTACCCTTCCTCTTGAAATTAATTATGGTGAGTTTTCTTTCAGTGAAATTCAAGAATTATTAAAAACAAAATGGCCTAAGCACTTTGGGCTCTTTTCAGTCCTACTTTAAAGTGCCTCTTCATTCATGAAGATTTTGCCAGAGAACATGGTGAACTTTGGGCACCTGCCCTGTAGAAATCAGAAACTAACGTAGCAGTTTTGGACTGTTCTCTCATTGCGCTGCAAATACTTGTGGGGAAGGGATTAGTTACCATTAGTGATTTGGTAGCTAATTGACAGCTTTGCTTCTTTCCCCTCCTGTGCGTCTATTTTATGTTGTTGCCTTTGTCAGCAAAACCTGTGCAGTCTTTTATTCTCAAGTGTCTCGGAGTACATTTGCAGTTACTTTTGTGTTATGTCATGCTTGTCTCCCTTGTCACTAGAGATTTCAGTCAGTGAGGCTGGTGGCTGGGAAATTTCCCAGCTCATCTGCCTGAGAGTTGTGTAAAAAGACTTAAAACCAATTCTGTTAATATCACATTTTTGAGCAGGCCTGTTTTCAAAAAAAGGTTGAGCAAACACAGAAGCCCGAGAGCAGTTTAAGAAGCACTGACTTTTTTGAAAGAGTGTTGCTTCACTCATCCTTAATCCTATTCAACACAAGCTCTTGGAAAATAAGATTCTTCCATGGTTTAGAATTGAGGAAGCAGATTATGGATTTTGGAGCACTGTTATTTTTCTCTCTTTTTTGGGTGGTGGGGAGTAGAGGTTGCTTTCTGGTATAACTTCAGGTGGGAGAAGGATTCTTTATTATGTTCATTCAAGAAACTAAAAGGTACTGAAATAATCATAAAGCTAAAATATTCTATTTTTTGTTGTCCTAAATAAGAAGAAATTGAATTTTGAATATGAGTTAGCTCTTTATCTCCCCATTTATTCCTTTACACTTTCTGATTTTATTCTTTCAACTTTATCTTTTATTTTTTGCTAGATCTGTTTTAATCCTTTAAAGTATCTGTACAGATATTTCAATGCTATTAAATAGTTCAGACAATTTTAACAACTGGAGTCACAATGTTTGTCTCTTAAGAAGTCTTCTATTAAATATACTTTATTTTTGTTCCTCAAACCTTTTCCCAGAAAACTGTCAAAGGAGTTATGGGGTTTTCTTATGTAAAATTATGTTTTTCTCATTAACACTTGATCAGGTTCTGACAGACCATAAAATATTGCTGAATACCGATTGATTTTGACAGTCACAACTATGTTGCTTCTTAAATGCAATTCAAATACATCACTTGGTTTGGTTCATCACCTGAAGTGCTGGCAGTAGCTGCTGTAATGCTATTAACTTACCATTCACGGCAGATTGCAGAAGAGACTTTCTTTAATATGAGTCACTATGCTAAAATTAAATTTTTGGGACAAAATGTGATACAGCTTCTCTGTGTTCTTTGTTTTTCCACTCTCTTCTTAGATTTTACTATTATTTGTGCTTTATATTGAGTATATTAGTATTCTTATACTAGATACTGTAGTTCTAGATTTTTTTGCTTTGATTTCTTTCCCAATTAAAAGTTTTTTTGGCATAGTTCCTTAACAGTTATTTTCAAGTATAAAATCCTTCTGGATTCTGATGCTGGAGAATATGGAGGGCATCAAAGGCTGGACCACAATACAGAGTATTTCTCTGAAGCATATCCTCACAATTATCGACCTAATTCAATTATGGTAAGCAAGATTTATTTTTTTTTTTAATTCTATTTTCATCTGTGTAAGTTTTGCTTTGTTTTTTTACACAAATATGGAGTATAATCTAGTATTTTTGGGAGGTTGTAGTTTTATTTTCTGAAATTAGCTTTTGTGTAAATACTATAGAGATGAAAATGTTATAGTTTGATTATAACTAATACTGCTAACTGATTTTTCTCTTTCAACTCTACCTTTAAATTTCCATGCACTCTTTTAGTGTCTGGCACGCAGTGCTCCTTACCAACATGCATGAAAACCTATTGGTATGCTTTTGAGTTGCCATTTTTGTAACTATAATTTGCTTTGTTTTCATGCCTAAGAAACTCCATTTTCATGCTTGCTTTTGACTTAAAGCTCTGTAAAAACTGAATCTTGCGCTGCTTTCTTAAAGTCATTTTCTTAGCTCCACAGATACAAGTTAGAGCAAATCATTCCTTTCTCCTCCTCAGCTCACAGAAAAACTTTGCAAAATGGAACACAATTTCTTGTTTCACATCAAGAATTTTAAGACTTTCTGGTCCTAAAGTGACATGAATAATGGATACTTTCCCAGAAATCACTTGGGATGGAGTGGGAGGCACATCCTTGCATACAATTTCTGTTAGCTGAGATGGTCACTAATAAAATTCTGCCTTTCTTAAGTACTCTTGAAATCAATCACCACAATTAACAATTTTAAAATGTCATTTTTCCCATTCTTTATATATGTATACATATATGCACATATTTCCCACTCCTTACATGTTTTCACAAACGAGTATGTGGTTATATGTTCACATGCACAAGAAAATAAGTTGCAAAAAGGCTGTGAATTAAGGCAAGAGATCAGTGAAAAAATTCACAAAATGCTTATATCACTGAGTAGATTTATATATCTAAAACATATATATGGGTGAAGAAGTCTGTGTCTCCATGCATATATATACCTATAAATAACTTACACTTGTAATCTTAGCTCACTAAAATGGAGTATCTGCACTGATTTTTGAGAGCCACTCCTCATGAATTTCTAGTGTCACTTCTTAACACTTTTAATCTCTCTCTCTCTTTCATTGCATTCAGAATATTGGCATTTCTTTCATTTCCTTGATTTAAAATAGTTTCATTACATGAAAGAATTCTTGTGCTTTCATTGTGCTTGGTGTAAAGGATCTTGGGAATATTTTGGGGTGGTTTTTTTTAAAGTATCTGCATGTGACAATGCTCTCAAAGTGTGGGTAAGTATTTGTGCTAATTTGCACACAAAGAAACGTAAGGTTATGTAGCAAATTAATGCTTCCAGAGTTCTTGATTCACGTGTCCAATTCAAATGCCTTGCTTTGGTGATTGGAGAGCATCTTAATTATCTACCACTAACTTAACTTTTGCTAGCCAATTAACTGTAATTTGGAATGTTCATTTCGCGTTTAGTCTATTAGATGGTGAGTGCAAGTCATCAAAGACAGAAAACTATGTGACAAAATGTGAAGATGCAATTAGCTAGGGGCACGTGGAAGATAAGGCATGAGGCAAACAAAGCAGCAAATGCACTTTTGCAGCATAAGCTGTGGCATGGCAATGGCACCCATAAGTTAGAAAGAAACCCAGCAGTGTGGGTCAGGTAAACTTTCTCTTGTGTCCTTCAGCAATTCAATTCACAGACCACCTTCAGCGACCCCCCCAGCGGATGCCACAAGCACCAGTTAAAGGTAAAATACTCATGGGAGGACACAGAGTTCAAGTAAGCAAGTTAAAAAATCTGGAAAACTTGACTAAATTCAGCAGGATAGATCTTCAACTAAGGAAGAACCAAGGTTACAGTAAATGCCTCCAGCGGCTGTTTTGCAGTAAAACAGAGATGTTTTATCTTAAATAGCAATTTACGTCCAAGTTCTTGGGTGATTTGTCCTGCTTGGGGGTTGCTTTAGTCTTAATACCAGTTACTAAAATCCAAATAGAAGTCTTTGCCTCCAGTTTCTTTTCAAAAAGCATATGATGCCATCCCAATAAAGTCATAGAAGTTCTTTTCCTGCTGTTTAACAATTATTTTATTCTCTTTACACAATGCATGAGACTTTAGTTTATTGCTTCAAAAATTTAGTTCCTCCTCTACCCCAAACTTCAAAGAAGTAATTTTTTAATGACAGATACACCTCCCTTAAGGTGTGTAAGTAAACATTGTCAGCAAAACGTGCCCAGAGGGTTGTGACAAAATGAAATCACATGCAATAATTCTGCTTCTCAAGTCAAGCTTAAATAGCACACAAATGTGTTACGAAAATAGAAGATTAAATGTGACAGGATTCATTCTGGAAACATCACCTAATAAAAGAAATATTCAAGGTGACATAGCAAAATCAGAAAAGAGAGATATGAAATTCCTGGTGCAAAGAACCCTGGATGAAGAGGAAGCTTTGTAAGCACTGCTAGGCACTTCACTGTACAATTTTCAGGCTTGTTTAGTAAAGCTCTAAAGGGCCAGATTTCAAAGTCGTCAGACACACCTTGAAAACTGCATAGAAAAATGCACAAAAAGTTCTTTGTTATATTACTTATGTAAATAATTATTATTATAATATTTTTTCCTTTTCACTGCTTGTTCTGTTCTTGATTGTTAACAAACATATGAAATGTGCATAACTTTCCACATAATCAAACTTTATAATAAGCTGTGAACCATTTTGTCACTGTAAGAATAGACTCTTTTTAGCACAGTTTTATTTCTGTTTACATCTCCACTGTGTTATTCTAATAATAGGCTTTTTGGGGTATGTTTTATAAAAGATATGTGCTTTTTCGAGGCTTCTGTTTTTTATGTCTTATCATCTCTTTGCAAGATGTAAATTAAGAGGTGCACACACATTTCAACTCCAGTCAGATCCTGGTGCCCCTTTAGGGATGAAGTAATTTGTTTGGTTACTTGGGTTATGTAGCTGGATGTGAAACTTAGATTTGGGGCAGGAGAAAGAAAAATAATAATTTTAATAATTATTATCTTTATTATATATAATTATATAATGTTTTATATTTATAATTATAAAAATATAAATTTTTATGTAATTCAAAATGTTTTGATGGTCTCTTCTAAGGTATCCAACTTCACTGAATTTTGCTGAAAGAAAGAACTAGATATCAATGTGTGTCTTAGTAAAGTTTTTTTTGTAACACACTAAAAGTCGGGATTTATATGAAAGTGGTGGGGTTTATATGCTTATATTTCATGGATCAACAGACCTGAGTAATAAGCAGACTAAATGAAATATTGCAGAGTATGTTGTGTCATTGGAAAAGTAGTATATGGCTTATTGATAAATATAATTGTTTAACATATTTTAACTTTTAGATTTACTTTTTCTGTAGTTCATTTCAGTTAGTTAAAAAACAAATAGAAGTCAAAGTATTCTTTTTCTCCTGTCTCCACTACTGTCTTTTTTCTGATTATTTTTGGAATTCACTGATTTAATCTTATCACATCAAATGAAACTGAAATTATATAGTTTATTTTAAGAATATCTTTTTTACAGGGTTGGGTTTTTAACCTTGACTTTAATGTATACTATTCAGTGTCAAAGTGCAACTTGCTGCTTCCTTGAGTCTATTGACAAATTAAAGTACTCATATGGAGTGAAATGATCTAAAAGCTTTTAGTGACCTTAGCTTTGAAAATGCTCAATAACTTTCATGATAAGGATTTCTGTATTGAATTTTAAGGGACTGATGTAATCTTTAACTGTTTTCTCCCCTAGCAGATTAAATGAAAGAATGTTTGTAGTTAGAAACTTAACTGCTCTAACTGGGAGAATCAGTAAGACTTTATTACCAGAGAGGTCTTTTGTTATTTTTACCTCTTGATGATTAAGACTTATAGATTCATTTGCTCATCTTCATCAATCGTTTAACTTAAAACCACCAGCAAATGAAATGATTCCAAAGTTGCTCTGTTGGTAATTTTGTTTCATCATATCTTATTTTTCAGTCTGCTTGTTTGTCATGGGGTTTTGTTGTCTTTTTTTAAAGTACCCTTTCGTAAACTGAAAAAAAAGTACAGAAGATAGAGGACAAATTTTGAGATACAGCCTGTGCAGCCTTTTGCATAAATGAAGCAAGACAGTCTAAGAAATTATTTTCTGCATATTTATGCTGTACAGCTGTAAACTGAAAAAACCAAAATTGAAAGGCAGAACTTCACCTTATTTTAAGCATACCTTCTTTGTCACGTGCAACATCTAGCAAAATGAAAACCAAAATGTCTGAGGTTTTGTATGGTAAATTATAGCCAAAAAACAAAAGCTATCATCCATTTTGTTCATTGATGGTTAATTATATTCTCAGAATAGTGTCAGTATCTGACAATTAGTAGTGATACAGAGACATGAGATTATCTAAAGCCCTCATTTTAATTAAAAGTTTGGGATAGTGTTGGCACAAACTCTTGTGACATTGCCTTCTGCATCTACCAGCTGCAATATGTGCTATCAAATATTTTTCTGCAGTGCCTGATCTAGCTCTGTGTTCTAGTAATTCTGCCATCTGTTACAAAATGACCTTGAAATTGTTTTTAGGGCTTGATGTTTTCCAGTCCTGAAAGTAGGATGAAGAGGAGTTCATTGCAGTTCCAACCCATTTCAGTTGTGCTTGCACCTGGTACTGAATTAGTCTGACAGATCTGAAAGTAGCAGTTGTCATTTGCAGAACCTCTTGCTTGTGGGGCTTTAGATACATTTGGAGATTGCTGTGTATTTTAGTCCTCTCTTAGAGTATGTAAGATGAGATTTCTGCTTATTATTGCTGCTGTTCACAAGTGCTCCTACACATGGTGCTCCTGTATTCTTCTTAGCTTTTCTAATGGCTTTTTTTTCTTGAAAGTATCTGGATATTCACAGGGGAAAAAAAAAAGTATGAGTAAGCATTTGGCTGAAAAGCATCTTATGTTTCTGGCCAGTAGTAGTACCAGTTGTTATTTCCCTTGTTTTAAATTAGCCATCATGAATAGACTGTGATCTTGATAGAACTCCATATATATGTTGGTGGAAAAGTGGGTTATAATAAACCTCCTTTTTTGTGGTTTTTGCCTCTGTATGCGGCGATGCTATTTTAGTGCCAGAAACCTTAATGTGTGTGGGATTTGCCTAGTTTCAGACAGTGTAACTTCCTCATAGTTTAAATGGACATGCAGTACAAAAAAAGTCAAAGGTGATAACAAAAAACAGTTTTGTATTTTACTTATAAGCAAGATTCCTGTCCTCCATCATCCTCTCTGTTAGCACTTCTGCTGGTGAAGTCAACCCACAGTTATTCTAAATATTCCATTGAGGAGAAGAAAGAGTATTTTGATATTATTTGATGACTAAACATTTGAACTTTAACTTTGTAAAAAACTTCACCTTTACAGCTGAGTCATCCTAACTGTCCCAAACAGACCTGGTGTTTTCCAGTCTCCGTATCCCAATCCCCCATCAGAAAAGACCTTGTGAGCCTTCATATGTGTGTTTTTAGATGTCTTCATGACTTCTTAAAATAGCAGAGTTTGTGCAACGCCTTAGAGGAGTTGAGGTAATAGTTAGGCAATTGGTACAGAAAGTAGAGGGGTGATTCACTGAGATCTCTGAAGCCCTGAGTAACCTGGTTTGACTTGAGAGCTCAGGGAATCTGGGCTTCCTGAGGCCCTTTCCAACATGGGTGAGCCTGAAGGGGAGGAAAATGCTGAGAAGGATGTTCGAGATGAACAGAAAGCTTGAAACAGAAGAGAGATTCTGAGGCTGATTTGATTGAATGATAGTCAAGACGTGGGTTAGTTGAGATTACATTCTCTTTAGTACTCTGTTTTTTGGGCTTTCCCTTCTGTCCACATTCACCAAGTGAGCCTCGTGAAATGCTGAAGGAGACATGAATGAGGTAAAGCTTGTGATCAGAAGAAGCAGGTTAGAAGAGCAGAGATCAATACAACTGAAGCAGGTGATTGAAAGTATATAATTCAGCAACAGAATAAACTTCTGAAACCCTCTTCCTAGGGTATGAAAAAAGTCAAAAGTTGCACGTCTTGGATAATGGCTCTTGCTGATGAATACTGAGATTTCCTATGATGGTTTTAATCAGGACACCTCTATATACTTTTACTAATCTATTTATAGATAGACATGTATCTCCCTCAGTCAATCACACAAATGTTCTGAGTTCTGTCTATTCAAATAAATAATAAAGCCCAGAGCACATTCACTGTTGTATTTCTTGACATACCAGTGGACTGGGAAGAAGAAATAATACCTGTATATTTGTAACAGGAATTACCAAATACTTGTGTAGTATTTTTCCTTTTTAAAAAATTTTATACCAGTCTAATTAATAATCATCTTATTTGTAGTTATTAATCAATAATTAATACTTATTCATTGTTCATGCCTTAATTGTTGCTTTTTGTAGTCAATAACTTTGGGGGTGGTTGCACTGATCAATGAAATAAGTTAGATTAGAAGATTGTGCCATATGTAGCTATTCTGTGATTTATCAAGAAGTCCACCAAGACAAAAAAAGACACTAAAATGCTTGTTGAATTTGCCTAGGTAAGGAATAAAGATGTGACTGAAGTAATAAACTGGCAGATACATATCTTCATGGCAAATGGAAAACATATCTGTCATTAGTCTAAATACAATCATCTGCACAAATTCTGAAATTGTGTTTAAACCAGCTTTAAAATTCGAATTGGCAGTGAAGTGGTTGGAGTGGGATGTTTCCACACTGCTCTCAGATTCTCTCTCAGCTGATGTAAATTGATTTTAAAGGAGCTGGACTAATTTACTTCTCCTAAGATCTGACATGTTATTGACCAGAATATAACTGAGAATTGCTATGTCCTGTATTAATGTTAATTTTTATTCCCTTAACTGAAGTAACATTTTGCAAATTCTTTGTTAGAAAACTTATTTCTGTTTGTTCCTTCTTCCTTCTCACTTCATTGTCCAAACCCAGAGTGCTGAATTTCTCACTACACAATTTCAAAATCTCTCCTTTATCTATGTGTTTTGAGGTAGTTGACTTCATTAAGTATTTCCTCTCCTACACAGATTTATAGAAGCTATTTATCACTGAAACCGTAGGGGAAATCATTATGTTCACTGCCTTTCAAGAAGCATTGGACATAGCTCTGTCTGGTTCAACGAAGATCAGCTGTTCTTTTCCTTTTTCTCCTTTTCCTAAAGCTTTTTGCTTCATTGCTGTATTCTGTTTTGAAAACAGTGAAAGCCTTTCATGCCATCAGGCTCTAGTTAGCAGATAACACAGCTGAAATTGCAGAATATTAGGCATTCCACAGGGATGAAGGATAGCCTAAAAAAGGACATTGTCAGAACGAAGCCAATAATCTGCAATCTTGTGTTACCTTTTATAATTGCATTTTTATTGACTTGTTCAGAGAAGATATTCATAAAGTTGACAATTGATGGAGTACTGTATATCAAGGTAATTGGTAGATAGTACGTATCGGTCTTGTTTTCAGATTGTGACTCTACTCTGCTTGGAAGGAATGTCATGTAAAATATATTGTCACAAGTTCCTTTGAGATCTGTGAGGAGTTTTTTGATTATGTGTGTTTTGGTGGTTTTTTTTCATGGTATCCAGGAAAAAGGGCAAGAAAATGCAATGATTTAAATGGTTAATTTTGATTGTGTTCGGTCTTGAAAGTGAGTTTTGTTGCTCAGACACTGACATTGCATAGGTGCCAAGAGTGAGAAGAGTATGCCTCTGTGTCATATTGCTGGTATTTACCTGTATGAAATGACATCACAGACCTTGGGGCAACTTTAATTCACAGCAGAAAGGTGTTGTGAAACTTTGTCATTTATCATTGCACGGTCTATTGGCCTACCTGTCCTCAGGGTTTTGAAACTGGTCATTTTAAGTCAATGAGGCCCTCTACTGGTAGCCACCTAAAATAGATTAAGGTAAAATATATGCATTAAAAAAAAAAAAACAGAAAAGAGTTTGCAATCAAGCAGTATTTTAAATTTTTAGGTTATCTTGTGAAGTTCAAATGCTGGGGACTGAGCAGTCATTCTTTAAAAGTGATGACCCACAACACTGCACAAATGACATATTTTTAATAGTTAATTCTTTTTTAAACTAACTGTTATTTAGAAGTTGTCTCCTGTAAGGCTTATGCTTTTTTTCAGCCATTCTTGTTCTTGTCATGTTTTCACTAGGTGTACATTCCAAGCAGAGTGGCCCTTGTGCTTCAGAATACGGATGTCCCAAAATGAAGTTCTCTGCAACTGTCACTGAAGAAGCAAGTCACAGAAGAAGTGCTGAACACTGTACTAGTTCTAAGTATAACAAAACTTGCTCTAAGGAGGCTTTCTGAAACTGAGTATAGTAATATTAGGTGTTTAAAATGTAAGATTAATATTCACATATAATTGCAGAGCTCTTGACTTGCTAGACCCTCTTTTGAGGAAACTCTACAAAGAGGCAGAAAGGAAAATGTTGAGTTTGTAGTTCTAGTAGTACAAAATTACACTTAAGATGTTGCAAAGCAGCAGGTATTCTCAATTAAACTGTTGTTTACAGAATTTTATCAGGAATAATAAGAGTGATCCCGCTCCAAAGTTTGTAATTTCTTGCAATCCTCATTTTGATAGTGAATTCAAATGTTCATTATATATGAATGCTTCTTGCTAAAAGTAAGTAGTTTGCTTAAATAAAACAGAAGTTTTTGGCTAAAAGGCAGCCTTAATGGTTTGTGGGACCTAATTTGAGGCTCCTCTTCTTCAATGAAGTCCAGCATGGAATTAGAAATGTTTACCCAAATGGATGAGAAGGTCCTCTGAGAGTATTGTACTTTGCCATTTTTTATTTAATTAAAAATGCACAAATATACCAAACAGCAAAATGAGCATGGCAATTGGCTGGTGACCTGGCTGATGCTCTTGTATGTGTTGCTTATTTGCTCCCACCCGAATCACTTAGTTTGTGCATCTCACTTGCTACAGCTGGACAAAAATTACACAGCTATTTTATTTAGGTCACTAAAATGCTCAGTGAGAAGCGTGTTTTGTTCTTACTGCAATGGTACCACACTGGAAGATGTGCTTAAAGTGTAGTTCTTCCCACTGGATTTATTTCACTAACATCAGGACCTTGCAACACTGATTTCACTACTTCCAGAAGCTGCCTTTCAGCTTGGAACATGATGATGTTCTTGCACTTTTATAACTTTTGAAACATTGCTTCTCATGAAGAAGCAGTCTCAAAATACCGTGATCAAACTAAGGTGTTTGTTTTTTTGATTAAAACTAAGATAGATAATTATTGGAGTGCTGCTAAGAATTCAAGTGAGTTCCTTCATGAGCTACAACTTTTTTTGTAAAGAGTAAGATTTTGTATATTTGAAGAGGTATTGCAGAGTATTCTGGAAAATTAATACCAAATTAACGAGACATGCTTTATTTTGTTCCATTAATTTAAAAATTTGAATTGGTTCTGAAATGAATGTCTTTTGTACAAATCTGAATTTTCTAACTTTTAAAATAGCCAAAGAGGAAGATGTCCATGACCATTTCCAAGTCATAATTTTACCCAGTTTCCTTTGTTAACCATTGTGTAAATTACTGAATAGTTGTGCCAACACTGAAAATCTATTCACAGTTCTTGGAATGCTTACTTGTGGCTTACTTCTTAAGCAAAATAAGGGATGGAATAATGCAGCATGATGGAAAACAGTGTTTTGCAGATTTCACACTGAAAGGACTTTGTGAACATCCCCAGTCTGATATGTTCTGTGTGACAGAGAATCTTATTTTGCAGTTGAGTACTATAGGATCATGCTTCATTTTCCTCTACACCAGTTTGATCATTGTTTGGTTGTGGGCTAATAAAAGCATTCCTGTTACGCTATGACTTTAAATAAAATATACAGAACTGTTTTAGCAACTGGAACTGATTATCTTTGGTGTTTTTTTCCCAGATTGTTTTCCTTGTAGTGAAATAATGAGCAACTTCTAATACATGTTATATTTACATTGTATTGATCTAATATGTTTTATAGGGTGGTTTGTTTTTTTTTTTTTTACTGGCACCAGTTCCAGGTTTCAAAATGTAATGCAAGGCAAGCGTCTGTGTCAAACCTTTTTTCAAGAGAAGGAATAAATGTATGATGTGAAGTATAAACTGTAAAATTACATGCAAAATAAACTCTGAGGAGGAGAAAATAAATTCATATATGGTTTCATTGCTTGTATTGTAAAACAATTGTACAGTAGTCTTAACACTGGAAGACATTAGATTTTACTCTGTCTTGAAATCAGGAACTTATCTTGGTCATAAATACTCTGAAACTGGTAGAATATTTGTCCTATGCACATTTTCTTTGATACAGTGATAGATTAATAAAAGCAAACTATAAAATGTGCAAGGTGTAGGTCAATACAAGAAACATAATAATTAGGGCTTTTTTGGAATCCACCTCTACATTTCAGTGGTGAGTGTACTGCCTGTCTTGAAAGACTGGAAAATTTTTCATTGTAATACCCGTGGAAAGCCAATTTCTTGCTCCTGCTCTTTGAATTTTGATGGATTACGATGGATAATTCAGCTTTCACCTTGTATCTGGTGACACTCAGATTGCAACCAAGATCCCTCCTTGGCACTGAGGTTTGTAGCTGCCTGTCACCATGAGTGGTTGAAGCCTCACACTCCTTGTGAGAAGCACATGAGCTCCAGAGCTTTTTCTGCTTGGGTACATCTCAAATCAGTACTCTTTGGCTCTGTCACAGAAGTAAATTAAGTGACCCATGGTGATATATCCCAGGGTACAAAACTCTCCACAGATATTTAGGTATAGTGAAAGAATCCTCTTTAAAGTTAACCTCTCTTAGTTTTTAAAGGACTGGTGAGGATTTATATTTTAACATTTAAAAGTAATACTTCCCTGTCACCTGTGAGAGTACTGGTAATATTTGGTAGCTCTGTCCCCAGAAGTTGTTGCTCCAGGTCTCTTTCCAGTCAATGAGAACTCAAGCTCGTCTCCACCTGTCAATTTATCTAAAGATTCAGGCTGACCTTCCTTCCATCTTGCATTGTGTCTGCTGAATGGTTCTTTGTACTTAATAATTCAAGTTATTCTCTGAACCAGGTGGTTATTGAGATAACAGGCAGGCATCCACTAGACTGGTGTATTCTGTGAGCAATAAGTTTTGATTTCCCTGCTGTTTTCTCCTCCTCCCACAATTCAAGCCTTACTATCCTGAGGTTTGTTTTGAAGATGAAGAATGAAGTGGTTATTTCAGCTTGGTGAGTACTCCCGGAAAACAGATTTTAGTGGAAAAAAACTGTTTGGGATTTCTGGGTTTTGTTTCCCTAGGAAATTTTTCTTGCTTTTTATATTAAATGTAGTGAAAAGTTTGTTACCTATGTGGTCTGAAAGACAGGAATGTGATGTAGCTGATACTCTCCCCAAAGGAGACTAGCTGTATGAACAGTAAGATACCAGGCTGGGTAAGCAGATGATGCAAGGTGATATTGTTCTGTGTTAATCTGTCAGTCACAGTTCTGCTTTCAAATGATGTTTTAAGCAACTTGAAATAGTTTTATTCCCCTCCCTTTTTTTTTCATGACTTCAGGTTCTTAATGGCTCACTAATGGTTAAAGGAAGAATTTCCTGTTCGTTTAAGTCTCCGTTCTCAGAACTTAAAAGTAACTCGTTAGTAGTGAAGGGAGAGGGTTAACTGAATGAACAGCAGGAATTGTTTCCTTTAGTGTAAATAAATATGGATATTCTGTTCAGGATATTTTAAGGTGTATGACTTGTCTGTCTTCTGTTTCATAAATTAATCCCTTTCTGAGGAATTTAGGTATTCAGCATTTAAGAGTTTTATCTTTGACTGATGTTTCCAAACTGGGCATCTTGTCATCGTTGAAGTACTGCTACAGAGATGAAGCAATATTTTACGTATTTTCATGCATCATACTTTAGCTAGGATCTGAGTTTCATAAAAATCAGCCTATAAGTGGCATCTTTGTAACAATTAATTAGGAGTTTTTTTGCCAAGGAAGACTTTGCTTGTGTGTGTTCACACCTCATAGTATATGGTTCAAGTCTTTTGAAGGGATTGAGGGTGTGGGTTTTTTGCTGTGAGGGAGCGCTGTCACTTTTGCCAAACTTATTTTTTAGTTCTGTTTAAGTTTCCAGATATGTAGAGTTGGTTTTAAATTCTTGAGGAGAAAAGCAGCATCCTTCTGAAAGCCTCATGAGCATTGGAGAGGGGAAAAAAAAAAAAAGAGAGAGAAAATCCAAAAGTTTTGGTGCTGCTTGCCCTTATATAGAGAGAAGTATTTTCTTTTTCATGCAATGTTTCCTTTATGTAGGCTTTTCCATTTCTGATTTATTTTAAAATAAACTTTAGTAGTGGTGATGGTCTGACACATGGCTGCCCTTATTAAAAACAATTACGTAAATTGTTGGGTAAAAATAACTCCAGTTGAATACATTAAAAATATCCCGCTTATAGAAAGGTAGAAACAAAAGCTAACGATGACTTATTTAGATGAGTCCATTGTATTTTTCATGCCTGTGAGTGCAGTATGTACCCTGTAAATATAAATAGGTCTTGGATAGTCATGATAAAATAAAACCTAAAATAAATAAGGAGAAAACGTAAGAACATGTAAGTATTGAAGTAATAAGTCGCAGTTTAGCTGATGTTTTTGCATATTTATAAAGCTATTCTGAACACTGAAAAAAGATCTGTTTAATTGAATTAGGCCTGAAAACTGTCTTATAAAGGTAAGACAAACACAGTACTTTCTCAATATTAGGAAACTGATGCAGCCCTAATCACCCATGCCATTTGACTCCAAGATATTCTTCAGCATTGTTAAAAGCTAAGAGGGATCTCTCTCTAAACTCGTTTCTTCTGACTATACCTCGCAAATAATAATTTTAGTGTATAGAACAAGGACAGTCTGTGACAAAATGATGTAAATTTAATGCTTTGGATATGCAATCTCTGCTAATGGTATGAGGTTTATGACAAAATACATACTGCAACATCTGCAAACACTGAACTGCAAACACTAAGATGCAAATGCTGTAATGTTATGGTGTATTCCCTCTGGTAATTTTTTTGTTCTGCTACTTTCCAGTCAGTAGCAGAGTTAGTCTCATTAAGAAACCAACTCTGATCTGCTGTTATCTGTTCTCTGCTGGAGAGAGGATGTTTAACTCCAGTCAGCAGCCAAGCCCCACACAGACACTCATTCCCCCACCAGTGGGATTGAGGGGAGAGAATTAGCTCAGGGGAAAAGTGAGAAAACTTGTGGTTGAGATACAGACAGTTTAACAGGGAAAGCAAAAGCCATGCATACAAGCAATGCAAGGAATTCCTTCACTGCATCCCGTGAGCAGGCAGGTGCTCAGCCACTTCCAGGAAAGCAGGGCCCATCACGTGTAGCAGTGACTTGGGAAGACAAGCGAGATGACTCCAAATGTCCCCCCCTTCCTCCTCCTTCCCCCCACTTTATTTACTGAGTGTGATGTCATACGGTCTGGAATATCCCTTTGGTCATTTGGAGTCACCTGTCCCAGCTGGATCTCCTCGGTATTCCCCATACACCCCCAGCCTCCTCACCAGCACGGCAGTCAGAAAAGCAGGAAAGCCCTTGGCTCTGTGTAAGCACTGATCTGCAATAACAAAAACATCTCTGTATTATCAACTCTGTGTTCAGCACAAATCTGGAACACAGGCCCTTACCAGCCACTTTGAAGAAAATGATCTCTAACCCCAGCCAAACCCAGCACAGAGGGACTGGGGGACAGGCAGCTGTCCTGGGGTAGGTTTGTGCCTAAAACAGTGTTGATAAAATACCAGCATTTTGGCTGTTGCCGAATGGTGCTTGCACAGTGTGAAGACTTTCCTATCCCCTGCTCTGACCCCGCTCTCCAGGAAGTGCCTGGACACCTTCCTGATGATGGGAAGTCGTGAATGAATTTGTATTTCTGCTTTTCTTGCACGTGCATCTTTTGCTCTCCCCGTTAAAGTATTATCTTCATCCACAAGTCTTCTTACCTTCCTTCTGTTTCTTCCCTGACCTGGAGGAGAGGGGAGTGGGAAAGCAGCTTGTGAGGGTGTTTTCTCTGTTTACTGGGATCAACCCACCACCTCCAGCAAAGATTGAGTGAGCCATTCACCTCAGAAGGAACTTGGCTGGCAAGATGAAAGTTGGTGAAGTCTCCTGAAAGTCATTTGAAGGAAAAAGATAGGGGATAAATCCCAACCTTCCCTAGCTGCCTTTCACAAAATATTGAATGTGTGTCTTGTGCTGTAGGGTAAGATAAACAGAGTAGGTTAATTTTCCTGCTGTTAAAGTATCACCTGTGTGAAGGAACAGACAAAGTCTATGCATTCAGTCTATTTCATGCTAAAAATTCTCGGACCTGTTCATCTGCAGTAGAAGCACATGATTATCCCTGTAGAAAAGTGTAAAAATACTTCTCTACTTCAGAATGTGAATACTTTCTAATGTAAAATCCTTCATAAAAGTTCATTCACTATTGAAAGAGGAGGGGAGGAGAAGCTTCTAGAAAAAGACTACCCTCTGGTACAGTAAAGATACAGAAAATTAACTTTAATGAAAACCTGAACTTTAGAATATATGGAATTTTAACTCTTGCTTTTGCACAAATATCCTTTCAGGTATTGAGTGCTATTCTGTTTGTTCTTTTTTCATTTGTTCATAACAGTGGTATTACACCAAATGCAGCGCTTTGAGTGTTTCTGTATCCTGAAACCTGTGTAACAAGGTGATGTACAAATTCAAGTATGAACAAGTTCATACTCATAAATGTTTGAGGCAATCACAGTTTTCAGTCATAGGCTGGGGTTAGCTTTCTTCTGGGGGTTTCTAGAGCAAGAGGGGAGGCTGAAGATGTGTATTGCTTTGGGTAAATGCCATTTAAATTCCTGCCTTTGCAATTCCACTGATCATTTTAAGTTTGACTATGTCACATTTTTGTCAGAAAACAACTAGCCCTATCCTGCACCAAAACATCGTGTCTGTAGACTAGCATGAGAAAGCCAGTTATGCAAACACATCATAAGAATGAAATGTATTTTTCTATCCAGGTTTGTTTATCTGAAGGACATAGTGTTGATCACTTCATGAAATGAAGCAGATGGACTGCATTGCATAAAGAATGGCTTTTTGTGCAAAAAACCTGCTTTCCCAAGGCAAAAAATATTCCAATATTTAAAATACGATATTTTTTTGTGAAAAATATTGGATTATTACAAGTGAGCATTTTCCTAGAATGATATTTGTCCAAACCCTCTCGAAACAGTTCTATAAAAATAAGAATACTAAGAAACATTAATGCTTACATAGTATGCAAAGCATGGACACTCACAGCTCTAACACTCTTAGTGTAAGTGGCTGCATGGAGGGGCTTTCATTAAATTTATTGTGTGAGTGAATTCCTGTACCCTTCCTCTGAAAATAAGTAACTTAGTTTTTAGGAAGTGTATAAAGTGATGGGGCTGTTGGGTTGGCTTTCCACAGGCCTCCTTGGGCTTCTAAAATTCAAATCAGCCATGTGACTTCGTCCTGGTGCCTGTTGGGTAGGCTTGTCAGGCAGTGGTTTGGCCAGGCTGCTGCCTCAGCATCTTCTTTCCCAGGTGTGTCAGTCTGTCCTGGTGATGGTCCTTACACAAATGCTGGTGATGCCACGTGATGAACTGGACTGGAAAAGTGATTTTGTGGAAACAGAGCTCTCTTTAGTGGCATTAAGCTGCCAAGATATGTAGCTCTAGCAGGAAAATGGACTCTTTACAATTGAGACATCTCAGTCTTCCTGCAGCTTATCAGTGGGGACGACTACATTGGTGCATCCAATACATATGTTTGTTCTAGCTGTGCTGTGTAAAAGCTGGCTATTAAAGAGAAATAACTCTTCCTTCTATTTTGAGGAACACCCTGTGTTCCTCAAACTTATCAGACAAGTGCAATACAATATCTCATATTCATGGATTAACACAGTGGACACATGTCCTTCATGGCAATGAACTGCTATTTCAAAAATCCACGAGGAATCATTGAGTAGACTAATTAAGCATTTTAAAACAAGTCAGACAGGGTTTACCTCACTGAGTAGAGCTGGTACAAAACATGGAGGGAGCAAATATCCTGGCGATATGCATCTGCTATAGAAGTTCTCATCAGGAATTTCTTGTGTTGCACTGCTGCTTATTATAGGGGTTGATTGTAATAGTCCCATTTGAACTTGAGTGGTGATACACACCTTGTTATGTAAAACACTGTGCAAGGTTGTTTAAACATGAAAGGTAATTGCTGATTTTTCATTGGCAGTAACTCACAGGAAGGCATTCCTGTGACTAATGAAATATACTGACCTTTAGTGGTAACAGCCTTGATGGGTTTCAACGCATGGTATGCTTTGCCAGACATAGCTTTCAACCTGTCTTGTCTGCTTTTATTTTTTTCCTGAACAGAGCTTGTGAATCTTCCTGCTTATTTTGGGTGATGTTAACAGGCGTCTGGTGTACCTGTGCTCCCTACACAGTCCTGCCACCTCGCAGGATTATGCCATGGTGAGCCTTACATTCCTCTAGCTATTTATTGTCTACTGCATCAAGCCATATGGATCTTCTGAGCAGCCTTTGTGTCCTTATCCCTTCCTGTTTCTCTGTCTCCCTCCCAGCAGGGTATGTTGATGTGCAGGTATTTGCAAGGGTTTGGGCTCATCAGCAGATTTATTAAGGCCAAATCTCTCAGGTGCTTGGAGACAAAGGGGACTGCAGCACAAATAAATGTGTTTGCTGATGTTCTGCTTTCTGCTTTGGTCATGAGAAGCCCAGCTTTTAACTCCTAACTTCCCCAGATTTTACAGGTTGTGTCACTCTGGTCTGGGGGCCCTTTTTCAGGGCTGTCCCTGACCTTTCAGGATCAGTTAGAAGGTGTTTCAGCTGTTGCTTTCACAACAATTACTATAACAGCACAGATGTAAGCTGCAATCAGAGATGTGCAAATGAACCATTCTCAGCTTCTTAAATTTATTCCTTCGTGTCATCTGCTGAGAAATGATTGCATGTTATGGTTTGGGAATTCTCCCCATGAGGAAAAACTGTGAAGTCTGAGCAAGTCCGTTTCCTTTGTGCCCCACACTTGTTTACTCTGGAAAGCTAATATGCAGCAGATGACTTGCCCAGAATTTGAGAGAATTGCTCCAAAAGTCACCAGGTACAGCCTTTTGCACAGGGGGAAGCAAAGCAAAGTAGGAAGATGTGAAGAGCTTGTGATGACACATCACCTGCTGAGGTTGCTCTGATGCCCAGAGTGTGAGTCAGAGTTGATGTGAATCCTTGCTGCAACGTGCTGGATTGGTGCAGTCAAATCCACCCTCTTCCCATCTCTTTCAGGGGGCTTGGTCATATCCGTGCCAGCGTGTAGGTATGGCATGTGCTTCAGGGATTAGAAGCACACTGTCAAGAACTCAGATGACAGGGTGACCAAGGCAGACAAGGATAGGAAACCTCAAGCACACAACACATACACACAGAGTTTACTGTTTCTTAACTCTCTTCCAGCCCTTACTCGAATTGGTCATGTGCTTGTCTTGTCTTTCACAGCGACTGCTGCTGTGAAAAGACACAAGCAGCCAGCAGCAGGCATCTATGTGATAATCCAGCTGCTGGGGAAGTCAGGATTTTTGGACATTAAGGGCCCATGATAGAGGAATCTGTGTAGAACAGGGAGGGACTAAATATCTAGATATCTCTGATAAATTTATCTTCTAAGTCTTCTGTTGATATATCTCACAGAAACATGAGTAATTGGGCCTTATTTTTTTTTAAATACACATTCTGGTCTATTTTGTACCCACTTCTGTTTCTTTTTGCATCTCTGAGTTGCATCAATAGCAACAGTAACCTACTGTTGCACAATATTTCTGCAAATTCTACTGCTTAATTAACCAAGTGATGTGTAATAATACTACATGACATTTTTCTTTAAGTGTTACCTAAAAGGCCTAAACCTCTTAAAGTGATAACAGAAAAGAGGTAGTGGAGTTCAGAAAGATAAATGTGCTGCAAATTGTTTGGTAGCTCTGCAAGTCTGTGTCTACAGCAGTGGACCAGATCACAGAGGTAAATGTGCACTTTTGAAGTGAGTCCCCTGATGGCCTCCACTTACCATGTGCTAACTAACTCATTTTACCAGAGGGGTTTGGGAACAAAAAAAATGTAGATTCTTTAGAGGTGGAGGTAAACAACAGCCTCTTCTCCAAAAGCACTCTGAACATTCCCTGGTGTGTTTTGCTTAGACCCCCAATATTTCCATGCATGGCCTCTGTCCACTGCAAGGACTCCCCATGTGCATCTAATAAGTCTTCCTGTCAGGAATCTTCAACATAGGAGATAAGGATTCCTCTAATCCAGTGTACTGCCCCAAAAACATGTAATAGAACTGTGAGGAGCTCAGTAGCCACTTTGATCTGGTCCTAAAATATTTGCTAACACAGAAGTAGCATAATAGCCTAATTTCTAAATTTGCAGGGCTTCACTATTGTCAATCTATATTGCTTTGCTTAAGCCCTGTTCTTTCTGTAACACTGAAAACCAAATTAAGGATATAGAAATGTGTCTGGAAATGTTTACACAGAACTGATGTTGTGAATCTACAATTATTTTTACAGTTATCTTAATGTAGCTGTTAAGGCATAATAACAGCTTTTAGTCATTGTTTTTCTGCCTGCTAAGGCAAATAATGTCCTTGTCTAATGCAACAGAAACTGCAGGCAGTAGCAAAATCTTTAATATCTAATTTCCTAGACCTTACTTTGCACTTTTTTATCTGAAATGCAGATTTATAAATTGAAGTAGTATATGTAATATTTCAGTGAGCAAAATCATTACCAACAGGATATTTGGATGGCAGCTGTAATTTGGTTTGGGAGGTTTTTTTAGCTGAGACTAATTTGTCTTCATGTGCCAGAGGATTTTTAAAACTTAACAAGTTTTTATGTTGCAGTTTTTATGTGAGGTGGTTTTCAATTTATTTAGCAGCACATAGTGAAACAGTTAATTCAGTTAAAACACTAAAGTCCCCTGTTTCATTTCCAGTCTGCTGCACCTGAGAGTTTCTGTTCCCACTGGTAGTGACCATAAGTTCAAAATCAGGAATTGGTTCTCAATTTTGTTGAGTTTGGTGCTTCCTTGTGCCGCAAAGAGCACCTGAAAAGAACCTGCAAGAAAGATGGAGAGGGACATTTTACAAGGGCATGTAGTGACAGGACAAGGGGGA
>JAYRBT010000001.1:8017624-8029327 GCA_036023395.1 Myiotriccus ornatus
GTAGTGGAAGGAGTCCCTGCCCATGGCAGGGGGGTTAGAACTGAGTGATCTTTAAAGTCCCTTCCTACCCAAGCCACTCCATGATTATGTTCACATAAGGGGTTGTGGGGGATGATTTGCATCCTGAACAAAAGCTCAGGAGAAGTAAAGGTGATATAGGCCCAGCTGACAGATAAGGATCCGTCACATAAATGATATATTTCAGGATATCCATTGCAGTACTTTGCTCATATGAGGATTCACTGCTTTCAGACTTGGCAATGCATTTCTCCTACTAAATTCTTCTTTATTTAATTGCAGTAGGGAAAAAAGCTGGTCTGTAAGCTGAATGAGGTGAATACTGCCCTTGAAGCCCTTCACATATTTTTTGCTTATTTTCTGCTGCATTTTGTCACCGGACCGTGATGTTGCATCCTGTAGCAAATGCAGTAATTGAGGAGGGTGTCATGTTGTCCAATAAAGATACATGACAGGATTAAAAAGCTGTAAATGGCAAAAGTTGTATTTCTGGAGTAGAGAAATGAGACCTCCAAGTGCTGCCCGTCCTCGGTCACTGGAGGCATGCATTGCCCAGGCATCAGGTGGCAGCAGGGTATTATCCCTGAAATCACATGGGACAACTGTGGTGGAGTCACAGGGAAAATGAACACCCTCCCTCACACCTGCTGCCAGCTGATGGGTGAGAAGAAGAAATGTGTGTTTTCTCATGCCTGTTTTAAGGGCCTTGGAGGAAAATCACACCCCAGCACATGGAGGCTGCCAAGGTTGTGCCGGGCATTGTCATCCCACTGTCCCAGCCTGTTCCAGCCCAAGGCAGCACAGACAGGTCATGGCACAGGAGTGCTGAGTATTTCCAAAGCACTCCAAATGTTCTGCCTTCACTTCCCTGGCCTTACATAGGAACTCCAGGGAAGCTGATGTGTATATGTAAGTAAATATCATATTCAAAGGCTGTGTTTGCTGGATACACTGGGATGTATAGCTACTGTGCTCCCTGGAACTGCATGTGATTGATTTCCTTGTTTGATTTCCCTTAAATTCACATTTTTTTTCTAGGCACTAAATGTGCCTACTGAAGACATCCATGCACTGTCCTGAAACTAAATATACCTTTATATCCAAATAGTAGTCAATATAAGCAAAAATGATGTAATTATAATTTAAATCATCAGGGTTATCCAAATGTCTTTTGATTTTGTTTTGGTTTTGGTTGTAACTCTCTGCCAGGCACTAAAATCAAGATTATGGAAGGACCTGCAGGAGGAAACATTAGTTTTATTTTCATTGGCAAACCTCACACAGGCATCAGTACTGTGGTAGTTACGGCGGTCCAATGAATCTGATGCTTATAGAGGGACCCTGGCTAAATAACAGCCCTTCAGTAATTCATGTTTGTGGTTGTTGTAAGGAATCCCAGGCACAAAATTGTCCAATATGGTGTCAGGCTCTGGCCTTGCTGAGTATAGATTACAGAATAGAAGTTAAGAAATACTAACTTCAAATAGATTTGCTGCTTTCAGAGTAATCCCTGTTTATGTATTTGATACCATAGAAAGCAAAAATTGTTTATAAATGCAGTTTAACTTCCTTTAAAGATTTAAAAAAAAAAAAAAATCACCTTGAAATTTTTTTAAGAGGTCTAAGTAAAACTATTAAAGTATTTCAGTCCTCCAGGAAAACTCATTCTTCAATTTCCACAAGAATCCAGCAATAACTAAAATGGATTTCTCTATCCAATCTCAGTGGGTTTTTTTGGGTGAATAACTTAATTTTTTGTGTTTTTTTCCGCACACTGATAAGGTACAAATATTTAAGGATCATATTAAAGATTTTTTTCTTTTGCTAACAAGATGAAACACAATGTTCTGTAGTGCTTGGAATACTTCATGTGTGTTCAATCACCATTTTTAGCTGTCTCAGTGTTAATGTCATGTGAACCCACATAATGTGAATGTATGTATGGCATATGTATGTGCACACAAATATGTATCTGTAATTCTCTTCTTTGAGTGCAAATTGCATTGATACTTATTAGATTTCATCCTTTTCAGGGACAGGAACAGCTTATGTTTGTGTACCTGAAAAAACTTAACACAGAAGTTTTGGTTTACTTTAGGAATTCCCAGAAATTTATGCATAACAAATAATGAAAACTTTCTTAACATGCCGTCAGACTGATCATTTACAAAGCTGAGTGTTGTGGGTTTTTTTGTTTTGTTTTGTTTTCAGGAACAGGATGAAAAGTCTGATCTTCTTGTGGAATTCTGCTAATGAGCCTTTTTTTTTAATAGGCTCTGCACTCATTAAGGAAAATACACAGAGAGGCAAATACCACATGCCTGTATATTTCTTTCCCATTAAGTATATTTATTTAAATTTTAAGTGAAACTGTTGTGCTGATAACCTGCTAAAGCAGCCATGCAGTCTGTGTAATCCTGAATTCTCTTGCTTAAGTAGCTTCAAAGATGTTTGTTTGTTCAGTACTTTTCTTTGAATCTTTCACTGCACTAACTTATCTTAAGCAAGTGAATGTAGTCCATCAGGAAAATTCTGGGATCACAAATTCTAAGTTGGTGGGAATGATTACATTTCTTCCTTAAAGCTGTGGTTTTGTCTTGTGCAATTACCATAACTGATACCTTAGGGTCAGAATGACATGAAGTAGAAGGTAGGATTCAAGGCTGAGCATACTAAATTTGCAGGAGTGTTTTAATATTGTAATTTAGCATTAAAATTCTGCCTACTTAATCAGACTGCATGTGAATTGTGAAACAGAATTTGGGTTTCTGCATTTCCTGATATATATATATATATACATATAAGTCAAATAATAAGAGCTGTGCTATATTTTACCGTATTTTATTGCAAGCTCTCTCAACAAGCTCTGTCCACAGAAGTCACTGAAAGCATTGTGCCCGTTATCTCATAATGATTTATAACCACTGCAGCTGAATTCCCCGACTCTGAATTTGCTGTGGGGTGGTTGGGTTGGGGGATCTCCGTGCTCACATTCTTGCTTTCGAGGTTGGCAGTGCTTTGGATGGTCCCCTCAGCACTGTGGATCCTTGGCCCAAGGAACCTTCTCGTGCTTTCTCACCTGGTGATTACTCCACGACAGGAACGGGGAGGGGGATGCACAGAATGGGGCAGAAGGGAATGAACCAAGTGGAGAAGTCTTTATGTGGTATAAGCCACTGCAAAACGATTCACAAGTTACACACATGCCAGTGAGTGAGGTGCAGCTGTGCCCCACAGCTTATCTTTGGCCAGGCTAGACAGCAATTTCAACATTTGCTTAACTGGGGGGTGACAGATAAAATTCTTAAATCTGAGTTATGTGTTGTGTGGTTCTCGTTTTGTGCTCTCTTTAATTCAGGACTGGAGAGCTCAGTATCGTATAGAATTGAGATACTGATATGCAAAAAATCGCTCTGTTTGATTTACATTAAATCACACTGGGCTTCCTACATCTTGTCTTCTGAAAAAAAAAGAAAAAAAAAGAAAAAAAAAGAAAAAAAAAAGAAAAAAGGAATTACTCTGTTTGGAATGCTGCAAAAGCTCATTTGAGGCCAGTGAAAGCAGTCACAGTACTGTTGGTGGTTGCCAAATCCAAACCATGCCATTTATTTTCTGGCTCCCTTTTGCTTATCATTTGTCAATTATAAATGCTTTTTTTCCACTTAATTATTGTCAAGTGCAAATGCCTTTATGCTCTCCAGATTTATATATATTTTTAAATTAAATTTTGAAGGACTGTGGTGCTTATGATGAGAGTTAAACACATTTCATATCTTAATAAGCCTATTTTTATATTATGCTGCTTGAACTACAATCATGCTAAAGGATGGAGTGGGGGAATAAAATTAATGGGTTACACTTGAAGTAGAAAAAATTATTCATATTCGATAAAAGATCTTTTGATAATTTACTCTTGACTTCACTACTTGATTTATCTTCCCACATTAATTTGTTTTTAATTTTTTTCTCTTCTGAGGTTTTCTAGCTCCAGTAACAGCTCTGAGATGGTTGGATTGATGGACTACAAAAGTTAACATTTTTGAACTAAAAATAAAAAGAGCTTAAACACTTGAGCTAACAAGCAATATAACCTTCACGGAATAAACTAGAAATTCAGCTTTCCAGTGCCTTGATTTAAAATGCTAGAAATTGATTATTTAGTTCACCTACTTCATCTAGAGTAGATATGAACTATTGCTGGTAGGCCTTTCCCTTGAGTTACCATTTACAGCCTCAAGGTTCTATTGCTGACAGTAAGGTTTTTGGCTGTTTCATCCTCTGTTTCCTGGCACATTTCCCAGTGCATTTCTTTGTTTTCCCCTCAGCTGTTTAGTGCTTTCTTCAAATCTTACCAGTGTACCTTCCTGAATCCTCAGTAAAATATTAGTCTGTGCAGACTTATCAATGTTATTACATCTCAACAAGGCGTTCTCAGTGCATGTTTTTACCTCATTTGCAGCCTGCTGGTGTGCTCTCAGAATAAACGAGGCTGGTCAGAATTAATAGTCCTTGTAGGGCAGTTATATTATTTAGTGTAGAGTCAAGATACTGCTTTCACAGCTGCAATGATTTTAAGAACCTAACACGCAGCCTTGCAGCAAATACAGGGCGATTAGAGTAAAAAAAAAAGAAAAAAAAGAAAAGGCAAAAAAAAAGGGAAAAAACCCCAATAGAGTAATTGGAAATATTAAAAGTTCCCTGGTACTGAGCCCCTAAACTGAACCTAGGCCTGTGGTTTGAGAGGCAAATGCTTCAGCTCAGATCGTGGTACCTTCCCCATGAGCTCATACATGGAACACACATGGACACTGGAATTATTCCAGCATGATGAATGCTGATGGAAAATGGTACAAGCTGAAGACAAAATGGCTTAGCCCAGGCTACAAGAATTTTGATGAAACTCTGGACTGCGCTTAGGACTGTGACTGAATCAGAAAAAGGAAAGGAGGATTCTTTCTGAACTAGTGACAAGTCAGATATTGAACTTATCTAAGGTAAAGGTAAAAATGCTCTGCCGTATCATTTGTAAATATTAAAAAATAAACAAACAAAAACCACCTGAGGACAAGGTTAAGTAAATTTTGGCAGATCCACTGGAATTCTTGGAAGAGAATTGTAACTCCATATCCTGAAGAATTCCTGCTGCTTTCCTCAATGCCTCTGTTGTTTTTTCTTACATTGTTTTCAGCCACCCTATGCCCCCCACACCTTGTGCAGTCTCATGCATACACATTTCTCTGTTTCCACCTGTGTCTGAGCCAAGTTTCCCCAACTGTGCACCAAAATAAAGCCAGGCAATTCCCAAACAGCACTTAATAGACATCAGAAAACCTGCTGAGGCACCAAACCAGCCGAGGCTGACCAGGTGATAGTCTGGGCCAGACAGCTGCAAGAAGCAGGTTTAGCTGAGATACACAGTGTATGCTTTCATGGATGATGGATCACATTTTATCCTGATATATATAAAATAAGCATTTTCCCCTTTACTAATCTCTTGTGTTTGCCAGTGTTGGCAGCAACATAGCACAAATCAATTGAGATTCAATAAGAACACTGTTTCTTTCTTCTTTAGTAAGAAAGATTACTTGATGTTCAACAACCAGGATAATACCAAACATCCACTCTCTAAAAAAATAAATCTGATAGTTTTCAATAAATTTATCTTGTGCAGGTGTTGAATATCAAAGTCAAATTGTCACATAGTTTCTTTTTTTATATTCAAACTAACAAATTATTAAACTTTTGTTAAGGACTGCCTGTTCTGTTTGTTCTGTTTGCTATGTTTGTGAAACTTATATGGCTGTTAAATGTTGTAAGTTAACATTAAGAGAATTGTATGTGTACTTGTAAAAACATAAAGATGTGTTCAACCTGTAACCTTGAAAAGATCCTTATTCTCAGCAACTTACAAGTGCTTGGGCAACAGCACTTTTCAGGTCACATATATGACATATCCTTCTTTAACATTTTCTTGTTTGAGTAGCATAGATGGTGAATTTGGTTTGGAACAATTAATATTTAATATAAAGCACTACTGAAAGTTCTTTCTTCCATAATCATGCCTTAACTCTTTGGTGTTTATATGCAAATATTTTTAAAGCTTTCCTACTCAAATAAGAGTGTTTTTTTTTAATTGTAATTTAATAATCGAACTCTAAATTTGTGTAGTTTTATTTTTATTTAAGGCTGTGTGAGAAAGTGGAAATTTTCCTCCTCCTGAGGTGCTTGTAGCCTTCAAATGTTGCCTATTCAATTAACATACACCTACCTTCTTTTCCACACTTTCCTTTTTAGTCAATTCTTGGCCAAATAGCACATTTTCAGTGATTTTTTTTTTTTTGTCTGTACTTGTTAATTAGTTCCTGAGCAATCGCTGCTGATGGTCCAATTTTCTGAGATATTTAGTGGATTGGAGTTCATATGTAGCATTTAAAGCACCTGTCCTAGATTCTAGGCTTTTCTAGTATATGCTGTGATTAAAGTAATGAACATAAACGTGAAGGAGGAAAAAAAATCAGCCTGTTCCATGTCACAGCTTTTTTTAGTCTTGGCTCTTGCCTTTTAAGTCGTTTTTCCGTTTCCATGATGCAAGGGAAGAGATGAGCCTTGCAACCTACTCTGGAAGGTCAATGGCCTGAGGCTGCTCGGGGGAATGACGGGAATGAGCCCAGCACCGTGGCTGCCTGCGTGACAAACCCTATTCACAGCTGTTCCTGTGCCTCTGACCACAGCTGGAGCTGAGAGGGGTTTTTCAGATCACAGCAAACAGCTTAAGTAGGGTAAGTTTTCCTCTAAACTTCCACGCAGGGTGATGCATGTCCTGGGAAAGTGGTAGTGTTTTCACAGGGGGGAAAAAAAAATTAAAAAAAAATCCCTGAGTGAGCATCCTTTTGCATTCTTTTTGTAGTTCAGTTCAACTTAGTATGTGGCATTTTTGTTTTGAAATGAACTTAACCCTAATCTGAAGTACCTAATATGGGTAGCACCACCAGAAGCAGCTCTCGACACAGTGTCAGCACGTGGCTTCCATCTTGCCTAAACCTTGGCTGAATTTTTGCTATCAGTTTCTACGTGTACATTGCTGCAGTTCCACGTGAATCCATGCCTGAAAACGAGTGTGTGTCGTTGTCTATAATGGTGTAGCCACCAGGTAAAGTTTGAATTTGTTTGGCTGTTACATTTCAGCGGGTTTTGCTAAATGGTCAGGTTTTAAATAACTGTTCAGAAGAGATGTAGGTATAGGCAAATACCAGCTCCCCAGGCTTAGGTGTCCATTTCTGTCTGCTCAGCTAAAGCCCTTTGACAGCTCTCTGGGTGCTGCCTGTGTGCTGTCAGCAGGAACACAGAAGGGACCGCTTCGATCAGTAGAACCGTGTTAACTCAGTCTGTATTTGACTAGAATCTGTGCAGATCTCCAGTAGCCTTTACAGCCTCATACTGTCTATTACATCTTCTGGCTTGCTGAAATCTATTCTAATTGATGAAAAGGGATTGTTCACTTGTTGGGAATAGGCTTTGGCTTGCTTGCTTTACTTACTGTAAATCTCCGTAGGCTGGCGATGGAGAGAAGCAGATCTATTGCTCGTTAAACTGCGAGGGAAGGAACCAACACTTCGTTAGGCCTTGGACAATACTGGCAGATAATTAAGTAGGAGCACCTTGTAACTTTAACTGAAGAGGGGAATATGAAGATATATGTGTTTTTGAATAGCTTGACTTTCCCTTTTGCTTCTCCAGTGGCTTCATTTTCCAGGTGATGCTGTCAGTTTTTGGGAGAGACTATCCAACTTCCAAGTGTAAGCACAACTGAATAATCAAAAAAGGCATATTCATTTGCCATTGTTTGGGTTTTGTAGCACTTATTGTATACCCAGACTTAATGAAAGAGCTTAATGCATATCAAAACATTTTTTTTTCCTCACAACTTTAGACAATCTAAGTAATTACTGAAGATTTTCCAGTTGTACAGTGTGTTAGTGAGGGCTGTATTTGACTTTAATGTTGGAAAAGAGCAAAATGGTAAATAACAAAAGAAACTATTGAAATATCAGGTGAGTCAAAAATGGTGTGAATTGGGTGGATTTAGATCTTACAGTTTTGGAAAGCATATTGAATTTTACAAAACTTTCACACATTTTTAATGAGCACAAGTAATCACAATGATTTGCATTCACAGAAGAGGATTATAGTAACACTTTACACTTTTAGGTTTTTACACTTTATGCTTTACTCCAGTAGATGTTCTGCCTTTAAAGCAACTCAGATGCAAGAAATGCACTGTAAGTTTATAAAAGGAATGAGCCTGTGAGCATGGGCTGTAAAGAGGCAGACTCAGTCTTCCCCAGTGAAAACTATAGATGAAAAACGTAATCCTCCCTCCTCCAGTTCAGCTCTGTCAGTGTTTTAGGAAGCCCCAAGTGACATCTGTGTCCAGAATGCAAAATATTTGCATTCTAAAAATTGCAGCAATTTTGTTAAAATATTAGAATAATATCTTTTTTCCTTTTTTTTTTTTAATTCAATCTTCTTATTTGCTTTAATGATACTCATTTTGTAGTTTTATGCAGTTTTAATTTGGGGGAGAGTCATTTAAAAAGCTAAGTCTTAAGTTTGGATCGGGTTTTTTTCCTTCTATTTCTTTGCTGAGTTCCTTCTTTGCTTTCTAAGAGGTGGTGATGGTTAGGGTTTCTTTTTGCCTAATTACCAGAGGGAACAGTGGCATCTGAAAAATCAGAGTAGTGTTTATTTCTTGTGTGATCATCTGTTCTTGCTTCACCTGGATACCTAATCCTTTTAGCAGTGCAGAAGATTATGAAGCTACAGACAAGAGATTATGGCTCCAGGTGAGGGATAAGCAGTTGATCAAACGAATGAAGGAGAGAAAGAGATTGTTTCAATGCAAATATCTCCAACTAATTAGGACTAGGGAGAAGAACTTAGACAAAATTAGGAGTCTCTCTGTCTCAATAGATTTTTTTTTTTCTGAAGGAGAATGCCTTAGAATTTTCATAAGAAATTAAAGCCACTTTTAAAATACAGTTATTTAGGAGATTGATATAACCTTACAGTTAGTACCACACCCTTCTATCAGTTTTGTGAATGTTTTTCCATCATTTGTTATGTTGTTTTAATCTTTGTATCAAAATTTCACAGGGTCAAGAGCTAAGGATCAGGAGGAAAGATCTGTCAAGGGTGTATGGTCAGTGTTTTCCATGGCTCTGCATGCAAAAATGGACATCAACACATCGTTTTGCATTTAGCATCGCATGTATTTCTGAGTGATATTTAACTTCATGAACACAACGCAACAAAAACCTTCCTCGCTGCAGGGTCACTCCTCTCAGTTATGAACATACTGGAGCCCAGAGCAGCAGCCAGTGCAGTCAGGTTCTTTGTGTGTTTATCGCTTTCTTAGTGTGTTCTGTGGTCTCACTTGTTCACAGAAAGTCTTCCATGTCTTGTGTAAAACAAAGAGCAAACTAAGATACTAATTAGCTAAATAATGCTAGAGCTACTCCTTTCTGCCATCCTATCCCTGAGAGGAGAGCATCACAACAAGCAGTTTTCTACTGGTATTACCTTGCACCTCTGGGTCCTGCTGCCATTCAAATATTTGGACTTTTTCTCAAGCAATTAGTCATCTCTCTTCCCATTACCTTTGCAAGAAGTTGTGACCGCTGTCAGAAATTACTGGATTTTGCTAAAGTTAATCCAATTTACAAATAGAGAGAAATTAGAAAATGCATGCCTAATTTTGTCTCAGCATGAGTTGGTGTTTGGTCTTGTACAAAGCAGTCACAGGGTATTTTATTCCTTTGTGGGAATGTTCAGTTCTCAAAAAAACTGCAACAGAAATGGGAAAATACTTGTCTCCACATCGATGCAAGTGCCTGACTGAGGGTGACGTGGCTTGTCTGGTCTCCTGATGTTTAACTGGCACAGATGAGAAGAAAACTGACTTATCCTGTTCTGCTAGACCCTGGTCCATGCCACTTCTGCTGGTGACCACTTCTACCAGAAGACCATTTCTCTGTGCTTTTCATTTTCTTTGGAAAGATAAAAAGCCAAAACAAAACCAAACCATGTCTCAAAGGCAGTAGGTGAGGTAAGTAAACACGGAAAGGAATGATTTATTATGTGAGCTGTGCTGTAGACTCAGAAAACCTCATAAATTGTTTTCCAGTGTGTATGTATAAGACTCAATTAAATGCAGGTAATTAAAAGCTCTTTCACAGAACTGACAAAATAACTTCCCTACCTGTGGAGACATACCTTCTGAAAAGAAATTACCAGTTCCCAAACATGCCTGGGATTAAAACAAACTTGCTAAGCATATTCATATCTTTAGGAGGGATACTCTTGATTTACTTGTGACAGGCATGCTATTTTACAATGCTGTTCTCTTATTCAAGCTAACAATAAAATTCTGTCGGGTTCCACAGAAAATAACAGAACAAAGAAATGCAAAAGAGATTGTTTGTCTTTATGAATGATTTAAAGTTTTGGCACCAAGCACAGTTGTTTGAATAAATGTAATAATGTGAACTCCAAACTCACTACACAGTCCAGGATAGCAGAGAAAATAATTTGCAATTATATTAGGTGGGCCCATACATGCTAATATATTTCTCCTTGGAAAAAATATATGGTTGTTAACACTTGAGTCAATATTTCAATCTGAGAGTTGTGCTATTAATAATCAAATTCATTAACAGAGGTATCTGCAGTATATCTAATTAATTGACTGTTGCACAATAGTAGTCTTTTCCAGCTTTTGAAGTCAGCCAGTATTTATAGCAAAAAAGTGCTGCAAGGGACTTTTAAGTTGTAATTAATAATTATTATGCCTCATCATTTAAAGGGCTTGTCCCATCAATATGTTGCTCCAGTTTATTGCTTGGGAGTCTTGCAGTAATTAAAACTAAAATGGTGGAAAGTAAATTAAATTCTACATTATAGAGATATTAGTGGGGAACAGATACATCTTGTACAGTTAACGACAAAAAGGTCAAGTGTTTCTTGAAAAAATAAGAGCTATGCCTCTACTGAAATATATGAAAGACGTGAAATACAGGGGTGTAAATCAAAATTGAATTCATCGAATTTAATTATGACAGATTGCAGGTTAAAAGAATAATTTGCAGGTTTTTGATAACACTAGTACATAAAACATTACTAGATGATCTTTAAGGTCCCTTCCAACCCTAACCCTTCTATAAGCAGCAACTCTCAAGATGTTTTACAGGTGGGAAGGCAAAGCAGTGAAGGGAACAAATGACATTTTCAAGGTCCCAGCTGATGGCAGTGATCAAATTGATGATGGAAATCAGGTGCTTTCTTGGAACAAAAAGGCAGCTCTGCTTTGATCTCACCCACTGATGCTGATTTCTGCTCCCTCCTGTGTTAAGCACATGTGAGCCCAACTCTTTCTCAGTGCTTTACCTGGTGTGGGAGCAGAGCTGGTCACAGCCTCTTCTGATTCAAAAAAGTACAAGTGTTGTGGTTTTGCTCTGGGCTAATTTGCTTTTACACCCCCCACACACAATTACTATTAGTTGAGAGAAGGGTTATGAAGATAAAAGAGATTTGATTCGGGAAAATAACATGAACATTTATTACTAGTAAAATAAAAACTACTAAAGAACTATATCTATAACAATTCTACTTAAGTAAAAGTGCTATGTA
>JAYRBT010000001.1:8029427-8049446 GCA_036023395.1 Myiotriccus ornatus
GCTTCTTGTCCGGAAATTCACCTGGACAAAACCATCTTCAGCCCCAGGGACGGGCTAGTGGGCAAAACCACGACAACAAGATTTGGGCAGAACACCTTTCCTGAGATAAATTCAGAACAATCGTTGAAACTACACTGATGGTTTTTTACACCCGCTGATACTTAGACCCCAAAGTTGTTCATGGGATGAGAGAGGATTTTGCTGCTGTTACGTAGAAGCCCAGGCTGTGGGTGCTGGTGGTCCCTCCATGCCTGGGTGCTCCTCACCCTCCAGTAAACTGCAGTGACAAGGGTTCTGTTCAGCTGCACTTCAGTCTTTAGAGGAACAGTCCTTTCTTAATTGGTTTTCTGTTAAAAAAAAAAAATTCTCTCCAGTTACTTAATCTACGTTATTTTTGAGCTGTTACTGCTGGGAGAAAACCATCACGTTTCAGAGAGTGGAAAATGCTTCACTGGTCCCGTGTGGTGGTTTGTTCTGGTGAAATGGTATTTCCTCAGTAATACAGGATAGTTGTCTGATAGTTTTATGTTTTACCTTTGTCCTTCTAAGCCTTATCTTATGGGAGTACTGATAATCCTAATGCTAATTTTTCTTCACAAGCTTCTTAATTGTAATTTCATTCGCTGTACCACTGAAAATATCAGTCTCCCAGGAAGAGATAAAAAAGAGCCTACTCAGAACTCTTTGAGAGAATTTCCAAGGTTCATCTTACAGTGCCTTTCTGGAGGCCAGAGTACCTGCTCATCAAAGGTGGTTCAAGCTACCAATAAGCCATTTTTCTTCCTCCAGTTTTTTCTGCTGTAATATGTTTAAATTTTTGGTAATATTTAATTTCTCTAGAGAAGAGAAGTACTATGGAAGTACTAGTGAGGCTTCAGAGTCCTTTGACACGCAGACTGAGAAACAAAAATCCAGTTTTTCTATTTTTCTGCCAACTTTGAAGCATGGCACATGGGTTCCACCATCTTCTGGCAAACAACTGATTCTAGAAATGTTTATTGATAATCTCTCTACACACTTCCTTTCACTTCATCCCCAGGCTTTCTACATGACCGTGGGAAGCTTGCATAATGTAGCTGAGAAAGTTACTGCCTGAGCTGCAGGGCATAAATCATCAACTTCTTCAATTTACACTGAAGTTCTGTTCTGTACGTAATAGTTGTTCAAGGTCTGCTTGCTTATCAGCTAAAACATCTTTGCTGCAAAGGCAGGGCAAAAAAACCTCAAACTGTGAACTGTCCAAAAATAAGGCATCCTGCTTGTAATTAAACCCCCTCTTTATATTTTTTGCTGGATGATTCTCTGTGACTTTTGTCTCCTTAGTGACACATTCATTACAGAGTTACTGTGGTGTTTTGAAGGGCGACAGCTGAGATTATTACAACTTCTCCTGGAATAGTGGGCACATGCGGAGTAGAGCATGAGCTTTCTGTCCAGCAGCATTTAGTATCTGGAGGAGACAGATTAATGCTACTTGCTGTTCCTGGCTGTCTCATTCTGTATGTGTCTGGCACCTCAGGGCAATTGCTTTGGATCAGAGATGGCACTGAGCACACAGAGGAAAAATGGCACTTGGTTGTATAGTGAGAGAGCGCCTCACAACACCACTTTGAAGGAGCTCATTTGTTCTAGTCGCTGGCTGTGAGTAGTATGAGTTTATCTGGTACGTGCAGGCGTGAGAAAGAAAATAAAAGAAGAGGCTGCTCATGCTCAAGGTTGCGCACGTTTGGTCCGTGGGCCAGTTTTCCGGTGCCTGAGTTACGCTGTGAACATTTGTTTACTCAACCAATTTCTATTCACCTATGTGCTCCCTCTGGTAACCACAAATAATGGTCACTCCCTCCCCACAGAAGCCTAGACACGCAGCTGCACAGTTGTTTTATTCCTCTGCAGTGTGCTTTCTTTTTGTTTTGCTTCTCCAAGTGGCCTCCTGCACACTGAGTAGCTTAAGCTGCCATTATCTGTGACTAGCAGCAGTTATTTAGATAAATGAAATCATTGTATTTGCCTTATTGGCAGCCTAGTGGGTGGAAAATCTAATGGTCTAGTTTGCTGGAGCATTTTGGCATTCACTTTTAGCATCATGGGACCTCTACCATCCATTAGCTTTTACTAGTTAATAGTCTTAATATTTACTCTAGTTCTTAAATAACTCTGTTTAACTTAAGAATATAAGATAAAGCCAACAGGAGCATTTGAATGTTCTGAATATGTTATTTTTTAGAAGAAGAAGAAACAAACTGATGGATGAATTTTGCACCATGCAACTTGTAGTTAATTAGCAAAATCCCCTCGGCTGGTGGTTTGAGCTTATGGCAAGTTGTGACTAATTGTTAAGGGCTAAGAAGGATGATTTGTTTCTACAGAAGAGACAAAGTGTACCTATTTATTGTGCATCTAATTATCTTTCTTAAATAAATGAGGTCACCACCATAATTATTCATTTTCCTATCTGCATATATGAACGTATTTACAGTAGGAAGGAAGCTTTTTTCCACTAAAGAAATTACATACAGAGATTTAGACATGTGTTTCTGCTCTGTATTACCAAAACAACTCAGATTCAACAGTTTTCTTATGTGCACTTGATCTTTTATCTGTGAACAACTAATAGTGAAATAGAACACTTTGCATGAAACACGGATGTCGTTCATTTTGCAGAAAAAACCTTTCCCATCTTTTTAATTCCTGAATCTGTAACCTCTCCCTTGCAATTGCATTTGCAAGGTGTGTTCACTTATTCAGTCCTTCCCTGCTAGGCTTGCAAGAGATAACAGGCACTAGATGGATATTTTCCAGACTGTTCCGGGTGGGAAAAGGAAAATAATTTGTGTATAATATGTGTCTTTGGAAATTTTTCCATTATAAATATTTATATTTTTTAAATCCTTCTTTGTGATAACTTTGGTGTTGAAATGTTCGTATTGTGTTGGTGCAGTATGACTGTATTTAGGAGTTTCATTAATCATTCTCACCTACGTTTTCTACAGCTTCCTCAGCCAGATCCCTTTTGGTTTGCCAAGTTCCATGTTGGGCTTCAGATCCAAAGTTATATTTCTTAGAGTGTTATTTAGTTAGCTTTGGATTTCTCTATATGTTTTGAATCAGGAGAGCTGTAAATATGCAATTTAATGGATGATGTAGTATTTGATTTTTAGATGCTAAGAAAAAAGCAAGTTGGATTTGAATCCAGAGTATTTTTTAGGGTATACGTTCTGAAACTTTTAATTTTTAATTGTTTTCTGTAATGGAAATCTGCTGTCATTTTTCATATTGTGGAGTGGGTCAGCAAATGGGCTAATCTCTCACCTGATTTTTAGACCTCTAGTCTCACCTAGACCTTTACCTTCAAATGCAACCAGGCACATTCTAAATAAACCTCCATTCCTGTGCTGACTACAATAAAAGTCTAGTTGCCTGTACACTCACATTTCCATCTACATTATAGATGCATTTTTAGTAGGCAGACAGATGACTCCTAATCTGATTCCAGGGAAGCAAAGCATTGAAACTTTTTTTCCCTTGCCTTGTCAGTGTGCATGAAGAGAAAGTTTGAATTATAAGTCACATTAAGGAAAAAATTCAGGGAACACTAATGGTGTATCATTACACTCATGTGTATGTGTGTGTGTATATATATATGTATACATATTCTGATGTGATAGAAGCATGGGTCTAGGTGGTCTCTAAGCAAGAATTTGAGTTAGGAAAGAATATTTTGGTTACTTTAAACATGATTTCTCTGAAACAAACACATAGTTCACTTTTACAGTCAAGAACACACATTCTGGTTTTGTTGCCCTAAGCCTCAAATATATGGATGGGCTGTTGTGCCTTATGAGTCCACATTGCTTCACAGGTTTGATTCAGTGAAATGGGTCTCAGTTTTCAGAAATCAGCCACGAAATAATCAGGAAAGGAAAAATGTACCTGATATTACCTTTTGATTAGGTATTTTCCTGTGGTGTAGGCAGAGGGAAGAAGCTCCCTATTATAGCCTAGAATAGCAGAGGGAATCAAGTAGTTTCAATACTACTAAGTCCCTTGGTACTAATCCTTTAAACACCTCCAGCAGATTGGGAAGTTGATCTAACATTTGCTGTCAGTACCTATCAGCCAACCTTGCACTCAGTAAATGAATGAGCTGAGCTGGGACAGTGTTGCAAACTTACTGTTTATTTGAAGTTCTTGCAGTAAGTGGTGTCTTATTTTAGTTTCAGAGTTTTATGTTATTGCAAAATCTGTGTTTAGGTTTGTTTTGGAGTTGTTTTTTGTTTGTTTGTTTGGGGGGGTTGTTTATTTTCTGTTGTTTTATTTTGGGGGGTTTGTGGGGTTTTTGTTGGGTTTTTTTTGTGGGGTTTTTTTGTGTGTGTATGGTGTTCGCTTCTAGAAGGAAAAAACTTAAAATTTTGGGTTGTTTTTCCAGCGTTTCAAAAGATCTTCAAAGCTTTCTATTTCAAACCCAACGTTTGAACTTTTTGCATGCCTTGGACTTATTAGTACTAGAGGAAATCTGTGTCTCTGTTGTTAACCTTCTGAAAATTTGAAGATCTCTTGTGTCATGATCCAATAAATGATTTTTTTTACACTACTTATGCTGCTCTAAAATTAGAGGACAGAAACACTGAAAGGCAGCAAGGAGAGTTTTGGTTACTGTCGTCAACCTTTTCTGCAGAGCCAAAACAGGTGCTCTTTAACCTTTTTGTGACAGAAGAGGTTCCTGCTGTTTTGCAGGCACCAGGGTGTGTTACAGGTTATCAGGAGTTATGTAGCTCCTCCAGCTCTGATGATACTTTGAGACGTGTAGAATAAAAAAATAGAGCATGTAAAATGGGGCACAGGAGTGCAGTGTACAGAATAACTCTCTTGATACTGAAAGGACTGTGAATACATACCTATATTATTTCAGTGGACTAGTCAGGTGGCTAGAATTCAGATTTTTTTCAATGGTGTAGCCAAGATTTCTATCTTTTTGAAAAAGTATTTCTTTGTCTAGTCTTGATGTATCTTCCACTGCATTAGGAAGGTGTCTGGAGGAAATAGAAGGGGGTTCCCCAGACCTAAAACATATGCCCTGTGAGAGTCCAAGTCTTATTTGATCCTCTAACTGAAAATGCAGACCCTTGCTCGTCTTTCCCCATCAAAGTATCCTAATTGTAAAGCTGAAGGCTGGGTTGGCCAATCTTTAAAAAGAGTGAAGGATTGTCTCCATCATCCCATGATAAGGGCATTCCCTGGGCAAGGAGAGGACTGGAGATTGATCCATTCTCCCCTCATCAAGTGCAAAACCCAGTGGAATCCTAATTTCTGCTCTGCTATGACACATCTATCATTTCTCTTCCCTATCCACTCTTTCCACTCAGTGTTTCACAAGACAAGAGGAAAGTTGAGGATGCCAGTCCTGTCACTGCATTCCTGGTGTAGAGGGGGTCAAAGGCACGGCAGTGCTTATTTACTTTGTCCCTGAATTAAATGCTCTGCTCCTAGGCTGATCTAAAAAGAAAAAATAGCAGCAAAACCTTGCACTTCTGTTTCAACAAGTTTCCATGTTTTTAAAGGAAAGTGTAAGCTGTCTCCCTGTGTTAAAAATGTTTCTGAGTCCTGCAGGGCTGTGGGTCCTGACTGAGTAAAAACAGCTAACAAGAGATTGTGTAGAGACACCTGAGGAAGATGAAATTTTATGCACTTTTCTCATCCACATTCCCTTCTGGTTGGTTAAGACGATCTTTGAATTATACAGAAACTGAGTTCTTAAAATAGGGCTTATGTGAATTCTGTGGAGGAATGTGGGTGTCGAAAAGCCAAGGATCACCTGTTTTTAGTCCTGACCGCGGTGACAATGCTGGCATTCTCAGCTTGCTTTTCTTTCTTGTGAATTATTTTAGCAGAGCCAGTGGATAAGACTGAGTAATTACGGAGGTGTCACAGCAGCACAATAATTAGGATTGCATTGAGCTTTGCAGTTAAATTTTACGCCTAATGCTCCCATGCTGTCCCCCATCAGTGCTCTGCATTTGAAGTACATCTACAATTAAACCATCATAAAACAGAGTACACAAGCAGACAAAATGATCAAAAGGAACCTGAATCCATGTGGTCTTAGTCAGGAATGACTTTTTTATGACATTGTCTGTTCTTGCTATAAGTTGTAGATATCCAAGCTCTTCAGTTTTGTAATTTCCCACTCTGCTCCCCTATTAATATTAAAGTATGTCACCTTGGGCCCTATTATTTGTCCAATTGCAACATCCAGTATGACACAATAGAACTATAAATAATTTTGGCTCTGTTTATGCTTGAATAGATCAACATGCCTGAGATGCCTAGGCACAGTTTGTGAACACAGCTCTGTAATAATCCTTGGGATATAAAGCCAGTTCTCTTTTTGAAATATACATTGGGCTTTTTTTTTCCTATAGATTGGATACTTACATCAGTGTTGTTTTCCAGGAAGCCAGCAAAACATGAATGACAAAGTCTCACTGTGCTGTTGAAGTCCAGAACAACTGCAAAATTCTGCTGGTATTTGAAATAACCACAGGGTATTTTTGGCTTGGGCTTGTTTTATATAGCATTTGCTCATTTCTTTTTTCCTATGATATTCTGCATAAGGCAAGCAGTAGCATCCACCTGCTGCAATGCAGACAAGAGGGAATATATGGCTTAATTTGGGGTGTTAAAAAAATAAATGAAACACCTATGTACTTATTGAATTAAACATAACTAACTAATGATTCAGGTCTAGAGTTTAGGTTCTCAAATCTCCTTGAAACGTCTGCATTCCCTAACAAAGAATGTAGGGTTGCAGATGTGACCCAGAGCAATTATTACTCGGTAGCTTTGTGTGGGTCAGGATCTAATCCAGCTCAATATTCGGGTGCTGCCCGGGAGGGAGGTGGAAAGGCTTCTTGTATTTTCTTCCCAGTATTTAGGACCTGGGCAAGAAGATGAAGGAAAAGAGGAGGATGGGAGAAGCATGGCAGCTGAGAGAAAGGAGTGCAAGAGGTGACTTGGGAAGGGGCCTTAAATCAAGTGGAGGAGAGAAAGCAGCAGGTGTACAGGGAGAAGACAAGTTGTGTAGTGATGATCCGGGTGCAGTCAGTACGTTGTTGCCTGCAGCCCTCAGTCCACATGCCCTGAATGAGGACTTGGAAGCAGCGCCGGCAGGAGGGAACCAGCGCACAACTTGCACTGCTCAGTAGGAAATCTCAGTGGGCACAAGGAGAGTCCGTGTCCTGGAGAGCCCGTGCTAGCACTGATTTTCTGTGAGTCAGGGTTCTTCAGGTAGCCCATAGCCTTGGTTAAAAGGCAAGTGAACCGTTCAGTAACCACGTTGTTTGGGTCCAGTTTTCATGTGCTGACTTGGCATGGAAGAGTGTCAGTTCATATGTGTCTTTATATGCACAGCAGGAGATCATCATCCTGTTTGGTGGCACTGACAGTCGGCATCTCCTTGACTTGTCCTTTTCCAAAGTGATTGCCTTAGTGCTGGGATCTACTTCTGCAAAGTTGTGGGGCTCCGTGCAACAGTAACAGAGGGCTTGTGCTAAACAGAGACTGACATCTGTGGGCCTACTACAAATGAATGCAGCATTCTGATGTCAGGCTAAGCAGGGAACCCAGCAGCAGGTTTTCATTTTATTTACTAGGTCTTCTGCTTGTAAAACTGTTCTTGCCTTCAGAGAATGCCTACTAGATAAACTCTTCAAACTTAGTGAAGTTCTCCTTTATAAAGATCTTAGTTCAGGAGGGAGATGGGTTACTCTAGTATTTGCAGGCACGTGGCCTGTTCCAGAAAATATTTGATTGCTTGAAAATACTGTTTCTTTTATTTTCCCTACAGCCTGCAACACACTTCAGACGGAAATATATTTTACTCTAGGAGATTTTGTAATAAATTAAATGTTATTTATTCTATTTTTCTTACACTTTCCACTACAAAAGCATGAATATGTTCTAATAACTCATTAAATTGACAATCATTACAGTAGGTTAATTTAAAAACATTAGTGAAAACACTGTAAATTGCACTTAGGCCAAAATGTGTTCAATCATCAAAGTTTACCAAAGGATGCCATCTAGAGGACTTTGACAGAGCAGAAATAACACTCCAGTGGCTTCAGAGAAACATCCATTCAGTATCTCTGTAAGTATTTTGCCTTAAGTGTGCATAGTCTTATTTAAAACTCAGCTTTCTGCATGAAACCATGGGCAGGTGTGCTGTGCGTGTTTTGACTGGTGACAGGGAATAAGCCAAGGTTAGTTTCATCATTTTTCTGATGGGAAAAAGCAATTTAAAATGGCGTGCAGTTAACGGGTTACAATTTTTATCTTCTGTGTATGCAGCAAGACTTTCAGTTTTCATTCACTTCATCTTTTTGACGTAGAACATAAAAAAGGCTTTTCAAGTGGTGGCACATAATAAATATTTGCATCATCTTTACAGTAAAGAAGAATAGGTAAGTGTCTTCTAGTGAATATGTATGAGTGAAACTCTCTAAAAGGCGAGGAATGATTTTTGTTCCTAGGCCTGCCTGTGTCTTAACAGGCAGTGAAACAAAGCATTGTAATTCTGAAAGCAAAGAAACTTCTGCTTGAAAACAAACAAAAAAATAGAGTAGGAATAATAACATCCATGGGGCTCATTCTGTAACAACCCTACAAGATAAGAAAAAACATAGTCAAGTCCCCTCTTTTTTCTTTTTTTTTTTTTCCCTTTCCACTAAAATATATGTAATCCTTAATTTACTTGTTCATCAATTCAATATGTGGGGTCCTTGTCAGGATGGCAATTGGCATTCAATTTATGTGACAGCACTGTAGTCATATTACTCCCTTAGAACCTGGGAAAATGGGCTTTAGAACACATTTCACAGGATTGCCAAGTAAACATTACCTTTTGAGTTTGAACTCACTAATGCTGCTGTTCCTGGGGTTTCCTAACACAAAGACAATCCTGAACCTCTGGCTAAGATGGGGAAAATTAATACTATATTATGTATCCTACTCTGTCTTCACTAAATATCTGCTGCCTTGCCTTTTAAATTGAAGTTTTCTGATGAGAATACATGGGAAAAAAATTCCATTTTCTGGGAAGACTTGAATTTGTGCCTTGTAACTCCTGATGGTTCATTTCTGAGAGGAAGAGGAGGAGAGACTGGGAAATGGAAGGAAGTGGCCTCTGGTCCTTTACTGAATGGGCTGAGAATTTAAAACGGCACAAAAGGGCAAGTGTTTCAATTTCCTTTGTATGTTTAAGAGACTGTAAGCAGAAATTTGGTCCATTTTAATCTTTATTTTTAGGGTAAAATTGAAGCAAGTAATCCCAGCAGGATCCTCCTTGTTTAAACACAGAGATGTTATGCAGGGACATGTAGAAATCTGTCTTGGTCAATTTTGAGCTTTGATTCAAGTTTGAGGTGACTAATTGTGAACTGCTTTCACCTTGTCATGAGGAAAAGAAATGGGGAGAAGATTGATTATGAAAGGATTTTCTTCATTTCCTCCTTTCTTTCTCACTTTGGCTTCAATCTAAATGATGTAGTTGAGTGCACCCGTTATTGAGAAAGGATCAAATATTGCATTCTGATAATAAAAGTAGAGTCGAGTCTGTGATAGAAATTCTAGCTGATATAAAAGAAGATTTCTGAGCGTGGCTTTGTAGAGGAAAAAAGAAAAGAAGCTTTTACGCTTCCGGGAGTCTCAGAAATAGGCAGCAAGGAATAAATTGTGATGGTTGTTTCAGTCTAGATTTCTGTCAGGAGAAAAAGCATTTGGAGACACTAAGGAATAAGGCAGAGAGAAGCTCTGGTATCCAGTTGGGTTTGGTCCTTCCTTACCAAAGAAAGAAGCCAATATGCATCGTTTGGATTGCAGTGCAGCACGAGAGTAGAGGGGATTACACGTGTGTACAGGCTTTCTGGTTTTATGAAAAATTCTCTAACATTTTCCCCTCATTTCAGCAGATCAGTACTGCAAAAGCTGATGGTCAGAGGTTCCTGAAAGCAGCTGGCAAAGAGGTAATGTCAGAGAGGCAAGGAGTGATGTTCATCCTTGGATGGAATTGTGCTTCTGGATGTGTGCGGGAAGAGCAGAGCTGCAGTCGGCTCCACAACCTAGATATGGATATTAACAAGTAATTAAAACTTGATCCCCTCCTCCATCTTCCCCTGCACTGTTCCTAACCTACCTTTAAAAATAACCTTAAACAGTGGTTATGAATATTAACCTTTCTGCTGCTACAGAAAAACACAACATGTGGTGGTGGATTAATCATTAAAATCAGGAAACTAAGAGCACAAGCACTGGAGGGAGTCAGCAGCAATAATGTTATTGAAACAGGCAATTTAAGAGTCAGAATCTCTCAAATAATTTAAATGTTAACTTTTAAGATGACCTATAAAAGAGCAAACAAAGTATAAATCATCAGCAACTACCCTAACTTTTTGCGTAATTAGAAGTTTATAATTTTTCTCTGTCTCTCTGTTTCAGGAGGAATAGCAAAGCCTCAGAAGCTCAGAAACCTTCTTAAAGGGGGAATACACAAATAAATGAAATTTGAGCAATCTAAGTAATATAAACATTGCAGCCAGAGGAGAAGAGGTGAGAAAAAAAGGTAAGTGATTAGGTGCTGGTCTCTTGGCTGCCACAGTTAGGCTTTTCACTATAACCAGTCCTGTCCTAGTGGTCTGAGTGTCTTTGTGTCTATTGTAGGCACTGGTATACCTTAATAAAAGCCATTTAGGTTTGCTAACCTTGTTCTGAATTTGTGTGTTTTTTGTTTTTTTAACCAAGGGAATTATTTTTTTGTTTGTTTATTTGTTGCATGTTTTGGTTTGCTCTCATTTTTGTTCTCTCTCTTACTTGTTGAGGAGAGTTTGGTCTGCTGGTATTCCCCTGTAACAGATTGTTCTCCAAGACCTTTCCTTGCTGTGCCCTTGGACTGGGCACCAAGATCCTTCAGACCTTGGGAAAAATCTCCTCTGGGACAGGTGTGTCACACACTGGGTTCTCAACAAAGCCAATTTCTTAATGGAGAAAGGTTGTATTAACCTTGCTGCATGGTCCTGTCTTGTACAAAGCACATGTGAAAGTCTAAGCCAAGCTTTTCCTCTCTTCTGGATCTGAAGCTGCATCCATGACATTTCCTGGTGACAGCTCATAGACCTCTTGTCAGGTTTATATTTCTTCCTTTTTTTTCTTTTTTTTTTTTTTTTTTTTAATTTGGATAAGGAGGTCATTATCAAAATATTAATTTTCTCTCCAGTTTTCCATGTGCTACCTCTTTTAAAACCTATTTGCACTGAAGGGTCTCTAGATGTGCATCAGAGAAAGCCTGCCAAAATTTCCTTCCTGTTTCTCAAAGAGGACAGACCACTCTCTCAGATACTGAGCTCCATAATGGAGTTTTTTCATTATTAGTAACTAACAATGGGAAAGGCATTAAACCTCAGAGATGTGAAATGAAAAAGACGAGGAGTAAAAAGCTTTCACGCAGTGAATTTTACTCCATGTGTGTTAAACAAGGCGTGATTTTATCTTCTGCATTATTCTTCAGAATTATCATATCCTTCTGGGTACCCACGGAAGCAAGAAAGCAGGGGAGCTAATGTTTCCCACCAAATCCCTGAATTCTTCAGGAATGTTAAAGAAACACAGTAATTTTCCCCTTCTCTATAAGAGATGAATGTTGCTTATTTCTCACCTGAAAGTTGTCTCCTCTGCCTTTTCCCCTGCCCAAATGGTCTTGCTGTTGTCATACAGATTGAAAGTAACTAACCATTTTCTTATTTGAGGTAAGTCTCTATCGTCAGAGAAATGAGGGGCTACACTGTGCAGCGTTTCCTCTGGAGTTTCTTTAATTGGGACACTGCCTGTGTGCTATACGTCCTTTTGATTTTCAGAAAGCTTGATTTAAATCATAACACTGGAAGTAAAATATATATGTGTGTTGGGAAAGCTTTTTTGAGTATTAAGCTTGATTTAAATCATAACACTGGAAGTAAAATATATATGTGTGTTGGGAAAGCTTTTTTGAGTATTTTGAGTTATGAAAAAATTTATAATAGAAAATAAAACCTTGAAAGTTTACATTTCTTTTTCCCTCTTCATCATTTGTGTGGTTAGTCTGCTGCTAAAAGTGTTTATACTCCTATCTCTAGTCTTTTTAATTGTAAGCATGTTGCCTTTTCCCACCTTCCATGCCGTGCTTTTTAATTCTACATGTTGCTGTAGCATCCAGAAGCAAACAACATGATCAAAACCTCTTAATGCACTTTGCTGTACAGCAAAACAGGAAGACAGTTTTTCCACTCTCCAAAGTCCCTACCCTTTTCTATCTTTTGGAGGTAACTAACTTAATATATTTCTTACAATATTAAGTATTGATCTATGTGCATATATATTTATATATATATATATCACCTTCCAACCATCTGTCTCCTCCTCCACCAACCATCATTAACTGTTTGAATTCCTCTGGTTACAAGAGCAAAGATCAGGTTTGAGGAAATGCTTGAATGAATAAAATAGTACAATGTGAGAAAGAGGAAGAAATATGAATTTTTAAAACTGAATTGATGGTAATTTAAAGAGTCTTGAATTCTCCCCACTTCCTGCATCCTACTTGTAAGTGCCCCTGATCACCCTGCCTTCATCTCTCTGCTCTGCCTTCTTTTCCTGCACTTGTTTCGTTTCTTCTCACCCTGTTAGTCTGTTATAACCCTCATTTGTATACAGGGTATTTTCCTCCCTTTTCCAGCAGTAGATATATTTCTTCCCCTTAAGCACTCTCATTTCTCTCTCCATTGCTCCCCCCACTTGCCTGAGATTTTCAATCATCGCTTCATGGCAGTGTTCCCTGAACCTCCCTGTGCTCACATGGCTGTACCTGCCGCGGAAAGAAAAACACATTACTTGATTCATTTTAGAAATGATTTTACAACGTGTCAAGATAAAATGGCTTGGGGATATAAACAAGCTCAGAAATATTTCGAGATCAGGTAGACGTAATTAGAACACAGGCTGTTGATTAGATTACTTTATTTTGCAACAATGGGAGTTTAATCACGTTGGAAATTGGTTGCAGGATTTCTTGTGGTGATTAGATATTTCTATCATATTTTAGTCATCTTTAATTACACAAATAAATACTAGTTGTTTACTTTTTTGGCTTACTTTTTTCTCCTGTCAGTGTGCAGACAGTAACTAGGCCTGCTGCTCAGCAGCCACGGTAAGTGCAACCAGCCTCCTCACAGCATCCGCAGAGAGGGGAGGGGAGAGCTTGGTTCTCTTCCTTTGCGGGAGGATTGCTCGTTACCTGCTTCACAATTCATCCCTCACTCTCATCAAAGCTCTGTTCGCTTCTGTTTTAAACCCCAGACAGCAAAGGAGAAGTGTCCAGTTCAGGCTATACAGAAATGCCCTTCTTGAGCAAGGCCACAAAGATAGCACGGTGGTCCCTGAGTGGCTGAAGGTGAACTGGGGCTCTGTTGCAGCTGATGCACCCAGCGGGGTCAGAGCCGAACTTGGATGTCATAGGATATCTTTCCAGAGCAACTCGGTGCTCTGTGGAGATGTCCCAGGTGCTGTATTCCCCTGGAATGTGATGACAGTGCTGAGGAATGCGTTCAGTGCAGGTGGCCCGGGGGTGCATGCTGAGCTCTGAGTGGGAGCCCAAGACAAGAAGCTGTGAACTGCCAACCCTTTGCATGACAAAAGGCACAGGGACCACATGTGGCACAGGCCAGGTGAGGGACACCCAGAGATACCTAAGGAGCCGATGACTCGGGAAGAAGAGTGAGTCTGACATAGTTGGACTAGGAGGGGAAAAAAAGCCCAGGGATTCCTTTGTTTGGAGACCCTACTCAGAGGCACCAACTCGAGCTGTTTCTGTGTTACTGCACCATGAATAAATTGCTTTATGGAATGAGTCATCTGACACACTAATATGGGAAACCCAGAGTCAAACCGATGAGGTCTGACTGTGTGAGTGGGGTGTGCAGGGAGCCAAGAGGGGACCTGCTGGGTCACTGGAGCCACTGCTCTGAAAGGACCTCGGTCCTGGCAGTGAAAGGCTGTGGTGGTGGGAGTGTGACTGCTTGAGAGTCTCGTGAATGGTCACACTGGGAAAATTTCTTAACAATAGGACTCAAGTTTAAGTGGCTGCTCCTGAACTGTGCGGTGCTGTGGTGGCAGAGCTGGCCCTGGCTCCTCTGCACTAGTCTGCTGTGCAGGTGCACACACAGAGATGCACCACGTCCCTTTACATAAATATACAGATATATATATATATGTTTGTAGTGCTAGGCTGACAAAACTGATATGGGAAGCAGTGGAAACATGTCAACTTTCTTCCCTTGGCCTGTGGGGCTGCAGCCTCACTGCAGTACAGGTTGCCTGCTCCCTGGGCAGTGCACATCAGCTCCCCGATGGGTTCTGTGTCACAGCTTATTCCCAGGGGAGGGAGAGCAGAGCTGTCAGTCCTCTGCCTTTGCTGCCACAGAACAGAGCCCGTGGCAGTGGGAGATGGCCAAGTTAGGCAGATGCAGACTGCCATTCCCACAGATCAGGTTTGGTGCTGTGGATGTATCAAGGTCAAACGAGGGGAGATACAAACCTTCCCTCTTAGGCTTCTGCATGCAGTGTGAGAGCTTCTTGTCCTTCAGTATGACAGAGGGAGTTTATGGGATCCCAGGAGACTTAATGCACTGAGCTGGACCTGATAATCTTACAGAAAAACAAATTCTTTTTTTTTTTTTTTCCCCAAAAGCCTCCCACTTTTTGAACCTCTTGGATTGTCTTCCCTCAGCTACTTGGTCAGATTATTCCCACTGTGCCTGGACTGCCACCCTTTTGTGGTTTATATTGCACATGAATCCCCAGAAGGCTCAGCAGACAACAATTCTGTGGCTTTAATAATACATAATATATCATAACTATCCTCCTATAATTATTTCCCAAATGCAGATAGATTTTTTTTTCCCCCTCTCTTCCTATATCTCCTCTGATGCATTAAATATGCCTCTGGTGATGGAGGTGTGCAAGAAGTCTGCTTCAAAAGTTTAGGCTACACATTATCTTTGGGTAAGTGGCACAATTTTCAACTTTAGTGTTCCTGTAACATTAAGAAATAGATAAGTCATTGTGTGATCCAGTATTACTGAGTATTATTACTGGATTTATCTGCAAGACTAAACTCTATAAAGCAAACTTTAAAAGTTGCTGTTAATAGAACATTTGCCCTGTAACACAAGTCTGTTAAACTTTGGGCAACCTCTGTGTGTGTGTGTATATATCCAGATAGCAATAATGTCATCTTGAGCTGTTGTTGCAGGGAAGGGTAAGTGTGACAAGTAGAGTTTTTTGTGTCCCTATACCCTGTAGGTTGATTTTTAAAACTTAATTCTAATGTGTATGCTTCTGGATTCAAATTCTGGTAATACGACAAACTGGTCAATATAGGTCAATATGGTGAGGAACGAAAGGGAAAATACTGAGAAGGAAACAGAAAAATTATTGTGTGATTCCAGGAAGATAGTGCTCATGAGCAGTCCGCAGAAAGAGGTGGTAGTAGAAAGATAATGATTGTATTTGCGAATACAAATTTGAAACATATGAAGACCTATGGAAAAAATAGAGGAGATTTGAGCAACAAAATAAAAATTTTGGTTAGTTCTTTCAGGACATGAATAGAGAACATGGTCCTCCTAAGGACAGCTCTATTACTTTTTCTATTAGAGTGAATGTTCAGTCCTGCTTCCTCGCTTTTTTTTTTTCTTTTAGTTGAAGTTTCTTCTCTGGCAATATTGCAACTTTTTCAACCAAACCGCTGCTGCCTTGGTCATGTATAGCTCCAGAAACATCATCGAAACTTTCTGTGGCTCATAAGCCTGTCTCTTAATGGTGGAGCTCAGAAAGAGTGCTCTTAAATGCCTGGAGTAAATGCTCATACAGTCAAAAGGGCTTTGGGAACCAAAGAAAATAATGTGAGGTTCACGTCATCTCCAGCTTAATATATTTCCCCCTCCTCCTCCTCGTTTACCCAGGTTTCCAAGAAATCAGTCAGGCAAAGCTGTTCAAATCTGATGCTGGTAAAACTGTGAAAATTTAACATAAGAAAGGGAGAAGCATTTCTATGTGCCACAGTGAATACCAAAACATATTTGACAACACTGGCTTAATATAAGTGTGATAAAGCAGGTTTTAGCATAACATTCTATATTATCTCTTTACATAATACCTAGCAGCTCTTTGGCAGGGTGATCCACAAAGACAAAATAATGCATAAAAGATGCAGTACACAGAAAGATAGAGGGCATAGATTCCATTTGGAGGTCCAGGTTTTGCCACGAGGGGAAGCACATTCAGATAATTTCTGTCCATCCACAAAAGTCAGAATGCCTCATCTTTGCAGTTTTGAAACTAAGTTCTTGTCACTTTAAGTGATGCTTTGCCTGGGCCACAGTCAACAGAATACAGAATTTCAAGGTCTGGGATGAACAAGTTCTTATTAACCCATCAATGCTCGGGTTAAAGGCACTGAGAGCTGTGTATGTTCTCTTGTAGGGAGGTGATAATGAGGGACCAGGTACCACCAGCTCTTCAAGCTTCTCCTTCCAGCAGTCTCTGCTCACAGTCCCACAGTGTTTTCAGGGACCAAAGTTCAGCAAGTGATCGTGGAGGACAGTTTGTAGCATAAGAGCAGTTCCCACAGAAGTGATACAAGAGGTTATTTCCACTGCCTGTTTGGATGAAGCATGGTGCCTAGTGATTGCCTACCAGTCCTCTCTTCTGAGAGGTGGCTACACTTTCTGAGCAGGACTTGGGAGTCTGAAGAAGCTCCCAAGTATCGTTCAACGTTATTAAGCAGTAATAACAATGTTCTGCTGTTCCGCATCATTTTCAGTCCGGCAGTGTCAAGATCCATGACATGTCCCTGGCACAGAAAATCAGTGTCCTTATTTTAGTGATGCAGATGATGAGGCAGAACGTCGTAATGTGTCTGTGGCAAGGACAGACACAGTAGGACTGTGGCAGTAGCAGAAACTTTAATGGGATTTTTCTGTGGTAATCAAAAGACGGCATTTCCAGCAGACCAAGGACTACACTCTAGGCTGAGGGTGGATCTGGAAGGAATGATGTACAATGATTATACTGATTCCTCCTCCCCTGCCACAGGCCTAATGTTATTTAATGATTGTTATACAGCAGTGCCTCGAGGCTCTGCTAGGCTCCTTGCACACAATTAAAAAAAGAGATAATCCTTACCCAAAACCTCAGGTTATAGACTGCATTTCATCTGTTATAACTTTAAAATAACGAAGATTTCCCTGTGGGGAAAAAATTATAAAAAAACCTAACCTAAACTGATGGCTGTATTTCAGCCAGGACACCGCATTTGGGGAGTTTTTCTAATGCTGTCACACAAAAAGGAGCTAATTTACTAATAAGTTACATAACAAATTACAAGAACGTATACTAATGATTTTGTCATTATTATCATCAGTCCATTCAAATCTTCTCTGCAATGTAAACTGTAAACAAGAGAGAAGGTGAGGTCCATGATTTTGTTTTTAATTTTACTTTTTAAAACTTTTTTCTATTTCACATCTGAAGTAAATGTGCTAAACAGTAAATCCCAACCTGACAGATTTAGACAGGTCTCTGTATAACAAGCACTCTTTTTCAATCTTTAAATGTCACCACTGTATAAACCTTTTCAGTGTTCCCTCCCGTTCTCTAAACCCTTTATAAACCCATTATAATTTTAAAAAGATTTTATTTCTCACAGCTACTGCACAGTGGAGGTAAAACCAAATTTTTCTTTTCCAGGGTGTTGTAACTTGAGGTAATATCCAGAGTGCTTGAATTGAAACTTTTATGAAGAATACGCACTCATTTGTCCCCTAACAAGAAAAAATGTGAACATAGACATTGCGTAAATTGCTAGAGATAAAAAAATGCCCATAAATATGGCTGTGTCACTTTAAATATTTGAAGTATACTAAAGAAAGTAAATAACAGTACAATTTTCACTGCAACAGCCGACAGCTGGCTGGCTTTAAATCTTAGTGGAAACAACATTTCTGGATGCTCAGAGCCTCCACTGTTCCATTCCAGCTAAAGGCAGGATTACTTGAGCTGTATTATATCCTCCATCTCATTTTCAGCTCTATTGCACCAATTATGCAGCCTGGAGGCTTATAGAGGCTTATATTGAGTTTCAGATAGATATAAGAAAGTCGTCTATATTCTCTGTGATAAAAATAGTCATTAATTACTGAGATTTGTAAACCGCTTAGCATCCTTCTTAATGTGGTACATCAGGCATTTTACTCCTTTCTATTGCTAATCACCAAAAAATGTGTGGAGAAAAATACTTCAGGAAGAATATGATCTTTTTTAGCTAGAATTGAATACTGGAGTCAGAGGGATGTACAGAAAAGGCTTAACCACTTCAAGTATGAATTTGGTTTTCAAGGGCTGCATTGTTTGTGTCTATAAAATCGATTAAACGCTGATACTGAGAGCAGCCCCTTGTGCAGGGTTCACCAGTATAATCAAATGTCTCCCTTAATCTGCACAGTGGTGTGATGGCATACTAAAAAAAAAAAAAAAAAAAAAAAACCTTATCTAAATGGAAAAGATGTTTTCAGGTAAAGGAGGATGCCAGGGTGAACTAATAAAAACCTCTTTAGACTTCTTTGAAAGGGCAAGAACCAACAACAGACTTGTTAAATTTTCTACACATGTGAATTATGTAACAACAGCTCTAAAGTTGAAATGGCTACTTATCATTCATCTGTTGGTGGGTTTTCATAAGATGGAAGCAAACTGATCAATAATAATTTAAAAAATCCATTCAAATCTGGTTTTAAATCTCTAAACTTCGTATTCTGAGACTGAGTACTTAGTGAAAAATTTCAGCTTTCATAGGTTGTTGTGGTGGTTGTTTCTTTTTGATTTTTTTTTTTTTAAGAGCAAGATATTCAGTCTATTAAAGGAAAACCCATTCAACCTGTGTGGGTTTTAAACATTTATTTCCCACATAATTTTTCTTAATTTGAAAAGTCTCCGTTTGCAGGTTTTTTGCTTGGTTGTCCCGAGATGGATGATTTAATTACAGAAACAAATGGTTTTAGGCCTTTTATGGCTCCCATTACCATAGCAGAGAAATGCCTCTCTGTGCATAACTTATCCACATAAACTTGCCTGTCGAGCTGGGAAACAACGTGGCATCAGGATGTCCTGTGCTTCCTGATTACGTGCCTCAGCCACAAGCCAGGTCTACCCAAGGATGTGGCTTTGGCATGAATCTTTCTCTGCCCCGTGTTTTTGTGGTCATGAAGTCAGGGAGGGTTCTGGAGCTGGTGGGCAGCCAGTGGATCTCCTGCCAGGTCGGTGGCGCTGGCACTGGGAGCTGTCCCGCTGCATGAAGCTGCCCCCAGTTTAGAATAGGTACAGGCATATCTACTTTGCCTCCAGCAACAGTAGTCTGTGACAGCTCAACATCCAGCCAAGAAAAGAAAAAAAATATGTGTGATTTACTCAAAAGTCCTCTGACTTTACACCAAGGAGAAACACAAAGTTGATAATCCCAGTCTCGCACCAGCTTCTCTATGGATAAATGGTGCTGGTGGAAATAATAGTGTGTAGATTAATAGTGGCCCAAAAGAGAGATAATAATAATAATAATCCTAAAAAATTCCTCTGTCTGGCATTCCTTTAATCGCTACAGTTGCAAAAACACCACCAGGAGGTTAGATTTTACAGTATAATTAGTTAATGTGTATTCACAGGAAGTCCATTGGACTGACTAGAAGTACAAGCAGAGTCCAAAACAAAACAGCAGTGAAGACTGATACTTTTAGAGGCATTAACTTGTGATGGTTTTAGTCTAGGCCTTCCTGGTGACCAGTTTGTAACCAAAGAAGTGGCCAAATACCCAGTATTCCATACGATTTTTACGTAAACCAGAGTATAAATAAGTTGGAGATTAGAGACCTCGCTCTCTTCTCT
>JAYRBT010000001.1:8049546-8096506 GCA_036023395.1 Myiotriccus ornatus
TGTATATAACTGTAATATACGTAAATACATATATTTTTATATAAGTAGCTTGACTTTGGGTTCTTTAATTTTTATAGGTTTTTTTCCTTTGCCCTAAAGAGAGAAGGAAGGGGGAAAGGAGAGCTGATACTGTGCTTTGGACATTTGGCAAGGAGCCAGGTCCAAACTGTCACATAACTGAACCATTTCTGGGGCTGCACCATGCTGCAGCCATGGAGGATCATTAGCAGGTCAGCATTCATTGCTCACTGCAAGGTCCTTCAGGAGCAAAACGAAAACAAATTCCAAAACTCTTCTGAGACAGAAACTTTGGACAAGTGAATTTAGATATTATTCCTTGGGAATACATATTTTGGAATATTTAAATATTGCAGCACCCCCTAAGAGCCCAGTTGTGAAACAGGCACACACACCTCACAGCTTCCAAAATAATGTTCCATCACTGACAAAAGACAGCCCATTTATTTTTTCACAGTTGACGAATTTTAGGAAAAGTTTCAGATATGTAAATCTCAGCCTGATTTTCTAATATTTTCTTGTTACTTTTCTTCTCTTAATCATAATGACACGACCAAATAGCTTATTATCTCATTTATTTCTGTTTGGCCACGGCACTTTTAGGTTTGTACCCTTGATATGATATGGAAATCTTGGTGATGGAGTATCCAAGCACTGCATGTGGCTCTTGAGCTTCTGTGAGCAAGCAGAGGTGGATGAATTCATCCTGGCAGTTTTGAAGTGCAATGAACAACAGGAACCTGAAAAGAGGTAAGGTTTTTGAAATTATTTACCATTAATTATTTTTAGAGAAGAGTACACTTAGCATTTTAAAGATGCAAGGAAAATCTTATGCTGACTGAGAAAGGCATCTGCATGAATAGCAATTTCTTATTTTCTCTCAGTGTGTATTCTTATCTTTTAAACTTTACCTGGTGTTGTTCCTGACCTTCATATTTTTGCAAGCCAACAATTACTATTCATGACATTTTCCATCAGATTTGTTTGCTGTTATGTATTGCTTCTAAAAGTACAGGTCTCGTCCAGTTTTAATTTTTTTTTCCTTGTCACCGATAGTATTAAAGAACGTGTCATGACTGTGCACCAAAAGTGTTTGCAATGCTGTGGAAAGGAGAAATAAGCTTGTTAAAAAAAAAATCACATCCTGATTTAATGCTTTCATAATATTCTCTATTTATTTTTAATAGGAAATGGGACAACCTGCAATACAGATTTCGTAGCTTTTAAACACTAATTTACTCTTGATACTTTTTTCTCCCCAATTTGCAGCAACAAGATAATTGTACTGAGTGTGCAATGGCGAGTGAAAAAAGATTACAATGTGTAGCATCCCAGTGTTTTTGACAGCCTGATGTATTGCAACTTGAAACATAGGAGTCTTTTCAGTGTTATTCTCTCTGCTCATTAAAACTGAGAACAGGGTTTCAGAGGCTGACACTGCTTTTCTTGCCTGTTTCTAAGGAGGAGCAGAAATAAGCCTTTTGCACTGGTGACACAGGCCCCATTCACATGTTCATACTTGTGGCCTAAGGGCTAATTTCCTCTTTCAGTTTCATTCTCATTTTCAGCCTGAGGCTGAGGGGAAATTACGATGGAGATGGCTAAGTGACACCTCAAGTATATCTGTGAAATCACACGATAGCATTCTGTGCTGACTACAAGTAAGGGCAATACCTGGCTCTGCAACCATTATTTCTGTGAGATGCTAGAAGAATTACATGTCGTTGTGTTTAGTGGAGAGAAGAAGATCAAGTCCAATAATTTTTGTTTAATGTGAGCTTGGAACACACTCCCCAGTGCAACCTGAGCTTTCAGTCACCAGCTCAGCTGTTATGCGGCTCTTGTCCAATTTGCAAGTCGTCCTGTAGAAACATGAGGAGTAGGGAGAGAAAGGGTTTGGATTCTTTCCTCAGAGGAGAGTCAGGATGTTCTGGAGTCAAGCTTCTATTTGGGGCAAACAAAGCACCTTTAGTCTGAGCCATCAGAATGCAGAGAAACAGCATTATTGGTGGGGTTTCTGTTAAGAGACTAAGTCCTGAGCAGTTGCTCAGTAACAGGTAACTTGTTTCATAACAACTCCTGTCCTCTCTTTGTGGAAGCATATCTTGGGTTTTGGTAGAATTCAGACTATGTTCTGCCTTCTTCCCCTTAAATCACCACGGATAGCAGAGGAGGAAGCTTCATACCAGAGAGAGGAATAGGTCACACAGCAAAAATGTCAGAAAGAAAAGAATATTCCTGTCAAGTGTTTAAACAATATATGCCCCTTTTTTCTTTTCTTAAAAGGGAAAAAATAAGTGTTAATAATTCTGTCATGTGATTAGGATCTCTGGGTTGACACTTGACACTTGCCTTGTGTTGCTCATGTACCTCTGTGGGCATAATGGTTTGATCAGGACTGTGGTAGTTTAGCAAAACATAGTGAAAGGTGGATTATCATTCCAGCAGATAAATGCCTCAGTAAATCAATCTGACTTTTGTACTTTGAGTTTACTGTCTATTGTATACCAGCCAAACCAACTTTTTAGATTTAATAGGACAGTCTCTTCACTTTCTGAAAGCTGCAGTTCGCTGGGCATTATTCCAAAACGCATCCATTTCCAGCACTTTCAGGATCAAACCATTCTTTGCATCTCTGGTTTACACCAAGATTGCACTGTAGCCATCATCCTTTGAAAACTAAAGACGAAGTAGAAGTGGCTTTCCCCTCTCATTTAATTACCATGATTAAGAGCTACAGTTGTAAGGGCAGTGCCCAGTGGCAAATTTCCACATTATGGAACACTGTGAGGACTGCCAAAGCCTGACATAGGACATTTTAAATACTGTCCCATGAAAAATAAAAAAAAGCCAAAGTTTTCTATCTACTCAGGCAGCTGAATATTTAGAAGAAAAATGAAGGTGACTTTTAAAAGTTTATATGTTTTAGTGAAGGTGCAGTGTTTAGAGTCCAGCAAGGATTAAAAGCCCAGCAAACTAAATTGTATAATTTCTATTTTTTGTCAAGTGGACAGAGCATTGCTGACGCCTACCTGAAGAAAACTCTTTGTGTTTCCCCCTAAAGGCTGTGAATAGTTAGGCTTTAGGTTCCGCTTAAAGCTGGGCAATTAACAGGAAAAAGAAATCACAAATATTTGGAGATTTGTTGAAACACCTGGCCAGGTTCTATTAATTTTTATGTTTTTATGTTCACCTCCTCAGAAATATTTGTATTCAGGTGAGTGAAATTTTTTTTGTACAAAAGTTGGAGAAATAGACTTTTAGGTTGTAGGCTGAAATCACTTTCGTGGTATACCAAATCCACTTCAGGTCAAAGTGAAAGCAATAGAGTTCTGGTTTTAAATTTGTCAGAAGGCTCTTTTCTCTCTCTTCCCCTGCTCCCTCTCTCTTCCCTAACTAGCACTCAGAGTAGGAAGCATGCCTTCACCGAAAGGGTGGTCAGGAGTTGGAACAGGCTACCCAGGAAGGTGATGGAATCACCATCCCTGGAGGTATTGAAAGGCTGTGTAGGCATGACACTTAGTTTAGGATCACGATTTAGAGGTGAACTTGGTAGTGATGGGTTAATGGATTGACTCAATGGTCTTAGAGGTCTTTTTCAAGCTAAATGATTGATTCTATGACTCTAAATGACCCAGTTCCTTTCTGTCCCAGATATCACCATTATCTAGCTCCATGGACAAATTCAGCACTCAATGTAACAATTTGGTATCTCCAGTAATGAAACTTCTGTAATAATTTGCTTTTTAGAATCACAATAGAATAATCTTTAACAGTCACATTGTAAAAACTCTTTTATACCTCTCCCTACAGTGATTGTTGATCTATCTGAATTGGTTTTATAATCCTTCTTTCTGTCTATCCACTATAAACTTCTTCTCAATCCATTATACACTTCTTCCCAATCAGAACCCCCTTCCTTGGTTGAGAAGGACATGCTTTTGAAAACAATTTGAATCTCATCCTTGAAGATCCAAACAAGATCTAGGAAGACCTGTTTAAAGAAATTTTCTCCTTCTTCCTGCACATCCTGCTGCCCTCGCTGTTGTCTCTCACTTCTGTGCAGGTGATATCTGCCAGTGAATTAGGAAGATGTACCAAGAGAGAGAGTCCTTTGAAATAAGCAAATCTTCACTGAAATACACTCTTCCAAAGGTTCAGCAAGAAAATATTACTTATGTAGTGCCTACAGGTCCTCTCTTTAGTTTCTCAGGGAGGACTGGGCACACAGACAGTCAACTAGTTTGTCACAGCAATCCCTGTGAAGAGTGTTAACAGTAGAATTCTGAAGACCAAAATATTCGTGCGTGCTCTTTGTATGCAAGCAAAGAGCTATGCTGACAGAGGGGTCTGTGAGGGGGGCAGCTGAACCAGAAACCTTTGAGGTAGGCTGGACCCCATGGGACACAGCCATATATCCTTGCCTTATCCTCCCTGGGCTGCCCAGGGAGGTGGTGGATTCTCCATCCCTGGAGGTATTTAAGAAGAGACTGGGTGTGGCACCTAGTGCCATAGTCTAGTACCTGTGGTGGTTGTGGATCAAGGGTTGGACTTGATTATCTCAGAGGTCCTTTCCAATCCATCTGATTCTATGAGAGAGAGTCTGGCCATTAGGTTTCATAGCTAACTTTCTTAAAATGATCCAAAATATCTAGCCAGAGATATTTAGAGGTGCTCGGAAACACGTAAGTTTTTCAACATGTTAAAAAGAAAACTCCCAAACACTTTAACTTTTTAATCTCTTTACCTGTCTTCCCATAACTACCTTTGCTTCAGTCTGCCTTCTCCATGAGTGTATTGGAATATAGAGAAGTGTACCATCAAGAAAGGGAAGAGCAGAAACATATCCCAAGGTTACCTACTACAAACAGCAAGATTAATTCTCTAAACAGAATTTTGAAGCACGTCATGGGGCAAATGCTGGTGACATAAGATCTCCAAATAATTACAGGCTGCAGTAGCATTCAGAAAAGTCAAAGTATCTTTGTGAACGATAAATTCATTTATTTGTTCTACATAGCCTATATATGGGACAGATGGCTGAGGCAGATCTATAGTTCACGTGTTGCTTAATAGGCAATGGTTTCCTTCAGTAGTAATGACAGTACCTTGACTGGTGGTGCACAAGAGAAGAGAGTGTGGTCAAATTAACAGAGAAAAGGGGTTTCATAAATGTAGTAGTATTGAACATATTACAACACTGTGGTATTTGGTCAAATTCTTCCCTTGGCTAGTAATGAGAGAGGCAATTCTGAGACAAATCAGGTGAATCCAGAATCCTCTAGAATTTTTAAGTGGATGTTGTTTCTTCATTTATTTCATCTGAGCACCGAGCAATTGTCACGTTCTCAGGAAGGGAAGTAACATGGTATGTCAAGGTATGGTAGATGCTGGTATGCATAAGCTCTTTAATTTACTCCCTTTTTTTTTTTAATAATTAAATCTTTGTGTGATTCTTAACTACCTATATTTTATTCAGACTAAATATTATTGTTTCTAACTAATAATCAATAAGCATACATGAAAGTAACACAGGGGCTACTAAAATTGATCACCAATCTAATATTGCTGTAGCCACCACTGCCTCATGCTAAAAGGCATTTATACTAAAATCAGACAGGTCTTCTGCTTTGCAAAGGGACTCTAGCTCTGCATTATAAAACACTGGAATCTATTTTCAAATGCTTTGCGAAAAGATCAGTGTTTTTCTATTTAAAAAACAAGGGAATAATCATCTTTCATCTGAAAACTTTCCGTGAGATTTTGGGAAGTTCCTTGATTGAGGACCCCCCCCCATCTTGATTCTACAATGCCCCTGACCACTGAGTTCAGTGCCACTTGGGCTCCCATACACCTCTGTGTTTCTGCACAGACCCTCAGAAAACCTTGTGCTGGTTTTTGAAGTTTTTAATTGGCCTTGCTGACTGTGGCTGGCACACAGCATATTAGGAGCTTCTATTCCTTATTTTGAACGTGGCTTTTCACCTCGGTGGTGTTGCTCCCTGCAGCAGAGCGCACTGGGGGACAGTGAGTGCTGAGAGGAGTCAAGTGTCTAAGAGGTTAAGATGCAAACTCTTCACCTAGATAGTGAAAATTACTCTGTTGACAGGGATTACACCTTCAAGCATTGACCTTATGTCATTCAACTCAGTATAAGATGAAGTTGTATAAAAGAGTGCTTTATACATAACTCCATATTATCTGTGGAGAGGTTTTTGGTTGTTAAACAACGAGGAGGAGGAGGAGAAGCTGCATCAAAGTATCATGTGTTGCCAATATTTTTATACATAATAAGTGATAGTTAAGCTTGTGTGTTGTTTCATTTTCTGTTCTTTACTGAGGCAGCTTCTCAGCTTTCTGGAAAGCTGTTTGTCATCCTGGACAAGAAATATTTCAGATTACACCTTTCCCAGGACTAATGGTGGTGTGGGCAGAGTGGGCTGTGTAAAATATAGATGTATGGGGGAAAAATATTGTGGGTCTTACTAGCAATCAACAAGAGGTTTAACTAAAATATATGCTCAGCAACACAACTGGCCTGGGGTTTTTTCCTCCTTGTAGCCCTGTGAGTTAATTATGTGTCTCCAAATGAAAGCCTATTGGGTTTAGACACCCTTAAGTGTTAGCCTTCATTGTATCCCTTGGAATCAGAAAGAGGATGTGTGCAGCAGATGTTCCCAGCCTGCTTTGCCTCATTGTAATTCCTACAATACTTGGTTCCTTATCTTTAACCCATTTCTGAAATCGATGGTGTCAAGGCTCTCTGGCTTCACATAATCTAATATGTTTTAAAAAATGATTTTTCTTGCCATCTTATTCTTTCTGCCTCGCTTCTGCATCTTCCATTGACTTTAATTAAGCTTTCCTTGGGCTTGTGACCTTGGTGAGCTTTCAAAAATAAAGTGAACTGACTAGCAAAGTGATTTTTCCCAGTCTTTTTATAGCCCTGCTGGAAATTCACTTTGTGTGGCGTTTGAAAATATGGGCTGATCATTTGGGATCACCGTGTGTGTGCAGAGTGGCAAGAACGAGAAACCTCAGCCTTCTAATTGCTACATTGTAGTAAATAGTTCGTTTCCCTATAATTTCTGGTTTGACTTCTGTAACCCTTTAAGAACGAACTATACACTGTTGTTTTCAAAAAGAAAGATAGAAAAAATTTGTTCTTTCAGATAAGCAGTATTGAAAGAAAAGCCTTTAAAAAAAAAAAAAATCAAGTGCAGAGTAGAAGATGTGTAGAAATGCCTTACACAGATTCTCAGCATGCTTGTTATATTCCAGACCATTTTTTCAGCCAAAAAATCCTAGAATAGATGGGTAGAGGTAGATGACTCTTCTTAATTCCATTTATAATTACATTTGGCTGGCTTTTCACACAAGGTCTGAATAGTAACTCTTGTCCTGATTTTCACTCCTATAGATCCCTGCACACTGTCATACTCTGGAAGGCTGAATATGAAATATCCCTAAATCTGACATTATGGGTACTAATTCTACTGTGATTCTTACATGCAGAATGACTAAGGGGGGATAAAACTTCACAGGATTTTTTTGTTTCTTAGCTGTCTCTACTCTTTCTTACTTAGAATCATTCTTTTTGTTAGCTTCTGTTCCTTTTGTGGATGGTAAGGAGTGCAGAGCTTCAAGTAGCTTTATAATTACCTGCCTTTGCAGACACTTCTCTTCTGTGGTCATAGGAGAGCTGGAGGAATTTGCAGAGTGTGTGTGACCTGCCCAACTGTGGCCCTACAGTAAAAATCACATCTCTGGTGCACACACAGGGGTCAAATAATGAAGGCAGTATTAGATGTGACTACACACACAGAGCAAACTCTCAGTAGGAAAGAGAAAGAAAGCTTTTATGGACTATGCAGTAAATAAAACAACACAAATGTTAGTAAAGGCTGGCATTTTAGCATTAGGTCCAGGTAAACACTACAGTGAAGACTACAATGCTGTTCGACCTGGTGACCTATAGTAGTACAAGTCCTCATTTATTTTTTCTGAAATATATTTTGGATTAGCCATTACTCATTACATGTAAGCTCCTTTTTAAAAACAAACAAACAAACAAACAAACAAAACCAAACAAAAACCCAACCAAACAAACAAAACCGAAAACCAAAACCCACAAAAACCAAAACGCACCCAAAACCAATCTCTTCAAAGAGATTATGCTCAGTGTTAACAAAAACTAAATGTTGAATTAACCGTGACTATCTGGCATACTGCTAAATTTAGCAATCCCTCTTGATACGATGCATTCAACACTGTCCTAATTCCTAGTATTCCTCAAGTCATATTCTCATATGTTATATTTTTCCACTGCAGACAGGGCATTTACATGAGATTTTAAACAACAGATCTATTTATTTTTTTTTATTTAGATACTTTAGGGTCCAACCCAGCAAACCACATCGGATGCTTGCAGAGGTGCTCAGTACTCTGGTTTTAGACCTGGAAACAGGACATGAGATCAGCCAAGTGTGATACTTTCCTAACACAGAAGCCATGATTTTGCAACCCAGGAGCTCTGCAGAGGTGTGTCCTGCTCTTGGAATGAGCTTGGACGTCTCTGATGAACTGCTGCACTGTTCCTTATGGTGAGTAAGAGGGGATGACTCACTGCCATGAAATTAGGTATGTGCCCTCAAGTGGTATTAGATCAAGTCATAACCTTGATTCTAAAAAGCATTGATTTAGTTGTTTATGTCAAATTTAATGGAAGGTATTAATGATGTCATAAAATTATTAACATCAACTCCTTGCCATCTATGAAAAGTGGGTGTCTCAATCAACTCTGACATTCAAGTCACAGCAGATTTCTTTTTTTCTCTTTTTAATTTTTTGGAGTCAGTCTATTGTTGCTATCAGATTTAAGAGAAAAGTTCGAAGAGGAATGCTAAGAGCAGACAGGCTGCAAATTATTTTTCACACGCATTTTTCCTCATGAAGCATTTCTTGGTACTTTCAGAAGTATTCGAATGTTTTTCTGCTCCCCTTTGGAAAATAGCCAATTTACCTCCACTAGGACTGCAAACCTTGAGGCTTTTAAATACGCTTGTATTGAAAGGTATGAGCTGATGAAGAAATAAAAGAGCTGCTCCTCAGAAGAGGCTGGACAATATGGATACTGCCTTTCGAACTGAGGGGACACTATATGGTGCATCCTTTTGCCTGACATTTTATCTAAACAGAAACTATTGTTGTCACAGAGTCTCTTGCATTCTGTACGGACATTCTGCTCTTAAAAAACAAATACCTTTTTTCCACATGGCTTGAGTTAATTCATGGACACATTTTGCAGGTTGGGTGGCGATTTGGGGGGATGATGGAATTCTTTACCTGTGCTAAAGGGACACAGAGATGCAAATGTTTTCCTAGACTTACTGAAGAGGAAGGCAAGCTGTCAAATTTCTGAGCATAAATCGATGTTCAATTTGATAAAGGTAGTAGATAAGGGTGAGGCTTTTTTTTTGTCATAATCTGGAATATGTACAGCATCAGCAAGAAAATTTCAGGCAATTTTATTTTGCTATCTGAAACTCAGCATCTCTTAAGCCACTTCAAGTTAAATTACCACTTTTTACGGTTCCCTTTGGAGTCCATATTTAGTCAGTGACACTTAGGATTTAGTTTGAAATAATTCATTGCTCCTTCTACTGGTGGTACGAGTCACTATTCTTGTAGGACAGTTTTATAAATTTGATTTCCAAGCCGTATTTTCAGGGATGTTTTAGAAATTTCCTTTTCTCATAAGGTAGATCCAGACTAATTAATAAGATCTACGATTCTGGTGCCTTAAATTCATTGTCCATTACAGTGAGTGGCTGCTCAGCGTAGTCTAGTAGGTCAGATCCACTCTAGGCTTCTCTAATAAGTTTTAAAATAGACAGTTTCAGTTTTAAAATGTAGGCTATTTGTATTGATAAATAGATCCTGGGTTAGAAGTTGATTTCCTGAGTGCATTATTGGCCATCATTCTGAATCTGCCCAAACTGGCAGGTTGGTGTTCTGCTCCCTCTGAGGGCAGCAGAGAAAAGTGCCAGTGATGTTATCCGTGTTCTCTAACCTGCAAGAGGTGTCTTGGGTTTAGTTTGATTGTTTTGGCACTTGTATGCTAGCCCTCCAGCTTTTCACAGGCTAAAATACAAATTAAACCAGATCTTTGAGATTTTAGCTATTTCAGGTTGATGTAAGTTATAAGTTCATAATGAAATTTCTAAGAAAAATTGCGTAAATTGGGATGAGAATGTTGAGTGATATTGCTCTCGAATTTTTAGACTCCTAAAGTGGAGATGGTTTGTATTTCCAGCTATAAAGAATGATAATGACACACTTAAGTCAGGATGACATTTGAATCATTTTGCCTTTATCATCTTATGGTAAAATAACTTGACTTTTCAATACATATAAATTTTCAGGTTAATATTTGGTGAAATTCCTTCTGTTTTGAAATATGGAGACTTTTTTCTTGTCATACTGTTTATTCCTTAGATCAAAAATTTATCTTGCTTTCACTTTTATTTCAAATGTGCTCTTAAACATGTCCAAAACATGATTATGATTCAGTGCATACACAGTGCATTTGAAATAGTCCCAACAGAACCTGACGACAGAGCATCCCATCTGGACTACAGTTGCTCATAAGACATAGATGGGAATTAAACTTACAAGTTGCTGACAACTAACATTTTCCAGGTCAACCTCAACTTCATATTTCATTTGAGAAATCCATCAGTGTTGCTCTGGATTTATCATCTTTCCTGACAAAAAATTTGATGAATAGAATGTGCTTCATAGTTAGTTCTTATCCTGGCCACACTGACTATATACATAAAAAGTTCTGTGACTCTGAAGCAACTCATGGCAGAGAATGCATTTAAAATGGTACATGCATATGAAGAATATCTGAAAATTTGCTTTTATAGTTCGTCTGATCAACATCAGTAACTGAGGAAAAAGAGATCCTGCATCTAGGCACATGAGGACGCGTATTTGTTATGCTACAACAATTTTTAAGGCAAGGTACATCTTGATGGTGATTCATTCTTTAGTTCTGTGCCTTTGCAGAAAGTTGCCTCTTGTGACAGAGGAACACGTGTGTTGCATGAGTATGTATACGTGTCTTAACTCGTTACTGTATAACACTTCCTCAGGCACTACTGCTTCCATTTGCAGAATATCTGGACTTTTCTGAATTTTAATAAGTCATCTCTGACCAAAATACCTCAGAAGTCCTCTACTGCTGGAACATGCTCTGATATGTGTTCCTAAACCTCTCCTGGGTAAAAGATCAAATGGGGTGAGAACACCCAACTAAGAAGACCAAGAAGAGATGCAAAGGAAAGAGAAGTTGTCTCAGGGAGGAGAAGACTGAACAGTTACAGGGTGGTGAACTGAAGTGCTACTAAACAAGGGAGACCAGAATTTCTCCAGCTGTGGCAAATGAGCCCCACGACTGAAGCTTGTTCTGCCAGCTGTTGGTATTTTATTTGTGTTCAGGTGGTGACAGAAGGCCTCAACAATGATGAGTTCAGTTACGGGAGGTGTTGGACAGTGCCTGAAGGTTCAGGCCATTTCTGAACAACCTTCCAGCTGAACAAACCAGTTGAGTTATCCCATTTTATGATAATCATTAGGAAGTAAGTGCCCAAACAAGATTTGTGGATCTGTGTCACCATGTCTGTAAAGGTCAGATGGGTGTTTAGGGACCATGAAGAACTGAGCCCTGTGGCCTAGTGTCTGATTTGTTGGCTGGAGTGCAGGCATCACTTCAACTGGTCTCATTCCTAGAAGACTGTAAAAAGGGACTGGATAATTTAATTTCACACTTCCTAACATGTTAAACAATACATGAATATTTTTGGTACACGAGGCAGTAGAGTACAGGAATCACTTCAGCACTGCTTACAAATGGGGGATGAGAAGCAGGTAACTTTCTGCCCAGTAATGTGTCATGTTTTGAGCACACCAGAGAAATATATATCACTTTCACTGTAGCTGATGCTGCAGTCACCCAGTTTGGGTAGAATTGTTACTTGTCATTTGCTGATAAACTCTCTGCTAAGACTATTTTTTTTTTATAGTAGTTTGATATATTAAGAAGATACAAGGGGAATAAAAGCAGTTCAATGTGCCCAAATAGAACAACATAAGAAAAATTCAAGTCATAGGAACTGAGCCGTAATGATATTCCATAATGATATGGGGCAGAGGAATTGCAGGAGTAATAGCAGCAGAGAGAATCAGATTTGTCTCACAGTACTAAAATATTACCAATGAGAAAAATTTTAAAGTCTAAAAAATTATTTGCACCTCCTTGGATTTCTCCCTGGTTGTGACTATTGTCACATGGTAAAACTGTTCACATGAAAAAAATTAATATGATTAATCTAAAAATGGAGAACAGAAAAAGGAGGGTTTGTAGGGATTCATTGGAAATGTTCATGGGTTTTTTTTGTTTAAATTTTGTTTGCTTTCCAGCCTTGTTGATGACAAAAGTTTCTCTCTTCCTTGTGTTAATATAAATCAGGAATTGTAAAAGTCATAATTTTATGGTTTTATTTTTCTGACAGTGGCTTTTTCTGCCTTTCTTTCTTATTTGCAAGGTGTAATTACGAGCAAAGACTGTCCCTTCAGAGAATCTTTGTGGAAATTTGTCTTGTCAATATTAGGGCAAGTTAAGGAGCTCTGGCAAAAAAAACCAAAAGTGTTTGTGAAAAAAATTCCCCTTTCTAGTAGTGTATTAAACTAGTTGTCTCTGCTGCTACTTTTGCTGTTTTTAAGTAGCACAATTATATCAGTCAGTGAGTAAGGGTGCTTGGTACCCTGTCCCTGGCTGAGCTCGCTCATTGTTTTGCTTTCCAGCTCTAACTGTGGTGGTAGTTCAGATCAGCTAAATTTGTATTCCTACATTTCATTACGCTCAGTAAGACATATGAACATCTCTCTCTCAGAAAACCTAATGTGGATAGGTAGGAATTTGGAGCGGTGTATTTCTGAGAGTTGGTGTTTACTTCAAGAGAGTTGTTTGCAGCTGTGTTTGAAAGATGTAGCCGCTGTTTTCAGAGCTGAAGGTGTGTTTCTTAGTTAAGAAGAATTCCTTGCTCACATGTCTGGTTTTGGATGGGTTTTTTTTTTGTTTGTTAATGGGAACAGGTGTATAGGGTCATAAAATATTTGCCTTTCAGAGCCCTGAAAGAAAATTCAGCTATAAAAATGGAGCTGGATACTGTTTAATGCTTTTCAAGGATGACCATCCGAGATCTGTCCTTCAAGGATGCCTTTTTGCTCTGGCTTCCATTACACTTGCTTAAGGGAGAGTGTGTGTGGGGGGAAAGACAAAACAAATGGCCCACAACAGGTTCCTGGTTGGTAGCCTGGATTCAGGAGAGCTTGTTAGGTGAACAGTTATTATTTTCCAATATGTCTGCAATAAAATTTTGCTGTCATCAAGAATCTATATTTTTACTGAAAAATAAACCAAGATTTTTTAGCCGGTTGTATTACAATAGACCTTGAAGTATGACGGGGGAAGAACACATGGATAGTAAAGAAATAAATCTTTAGGTAAAATGTATTTATTGCCAGATGATGTAATTCAGATTTTTATGTGCTGCATCAACTTAAATTTAATGTCTAATAAAAAAAAAAAAAAAGCAAGCACTTTGAAAGGGATAACGTAAAAATAATAACATAAAATGAGGGAGCAAATGGAAGGAGAAATTATTAAAAATCTGTGCTAATAAGCTGAGTTCTGCTTTGCTAGAGGCATGTTTAGGATTGGAGAACAACCAGAATATACAAATGAGATTAAAGCTTTGCAGTAATAGTGGGGTTGTGCAGTCAATGTGCACTTCCAGAGCTGCAGAAAAATAAAAATTGTGATCACTTCTTAAGGACGTTTGTTTTAAACTGACTGACACAGCTACAGGTTTTCTGCTAGGTATGAATCCAAAGATAAAATTGATCTACGCTCTCAGATGTTTAAAGATTTGAAGATTTTCTACATACTTATTATACTTACTATATAAACCATCTACTGCCCTTATTTTTTTTTTCCCCCTTTTTTTAGTGTAATGTAAATGCAAGTACCTCTTGTTTAACGGCACAATCTTCTTGGCTTTCTAAGACACTGAAAACTTTGAATCATCAGAGAGCACCCAGGCAGATGGTTCCAAACTAAGTCTCTCACTTCAGCCATGTGTTGAAGGTTTTTTTGAATGCTGTCTCCTCTATCTTTCCTGAAGTGCTCTAAATTTGCATGAAAAATAGTGCAATAGAAAGCTTTGAGGATTATTGGTAAAATTTGTTAGTGGTGTGGGCTCCTATATAACAATGCCTTGGGTTAACAAAGGGCAAATCAGTGAGTTACAGACACTCTGCCTTCTTTCTCTGTCTTAAGGATAATATGAATGCTTATTGATTCCAAACACATATTGAGAGGCTTCATAAATAACTATTTCCTTCTACAGGAATACAGCTAATGCTTATCAACTAAGCTTGTGTTGGCTAAAAGCTAGATATAGATTTTAAGTCAATAGTAACAGGAACACAGAAAGTATTAATAATTTAATTAAACCTTAACATTTTACCAAATGATACCAAAAATCCCTTCAATAAAATGGTCTAAGTGTTGAGTATAAGATTCTTGAGAGCTGTAAATTACTCTTCCTTATTACCCATTCTGCTTTCTGCATGTAGGTTCTGGCACTTCATCAAAAGTAGCAGAAAATTTCCAATAAAATAGTCCTTTTTGATTTTGTACGTACAGTATGTGAAACAAAAGGCATTTCTTGCAGTTTAATGACCTTGAATAAAATAGTTGGCATTTTTATCAGGTTCTGCTTTTAAAAGAGGGACAATCTGCAGCTGACCTAATGCCTGGTACTTGGTTACACTGGCAACTAAAAGGTAAATCTGCCAGCTGGGAGCAGATAACCATTCTGCATTGGCCTAGGAGGGGTGTAGTTTCAGCAGCAATGTGCCACAGATGCTGCCACAAATGAAGTTAAAGGTGATACCAACCATGTTTTTCTGTTAATTTTCTTGGAAATAATACTGGAAATTAAAATCCTCCTCATGGAAGCGATTAATTTGCATTCAGAGGGTTTGTACTTGCTTTTATTGAGTTCAGAGGCAACTCTGAAAGGGGTTAATGTTAGTGCTAAGAATATGTTTACAGGAGGTGAGCACACTTTTATCCACCTCCCTTCTTCCTTTTTTTTTTTTTTTTTTTAACAGTAATTAATTTCAGCAATTACTCTTCCTCCCTTCTGGTTCATTGCTTGGATGCCACCAACGTCAATGTTGCAACAGTAGTTATCAGCTTTACTGGAGGTTTACTGCCCAGCTCCCATAAACCCTACCAATTGCTGACCTGGGTGGTACTTGAGAAGCACGAACAAAATAGAAAGTACAAGGTGGGGGGAAGTTTAAGGCTGGAGCTGCTGAAAGGAGGGTTTGTGCAGCCCTCTGAGGATGCCCGTTCCCAGCCAGCAGAACTGACTCACAAGCAGGCTACAAATATGCAGCCTGTGTGTAAACTGAGCATCCTTTTCAGGGAGTTGGTATTCCTGTGACAGCAGCAGTGACAGCCCAGACTCAGAGGTGATCAGCTGGGATCTGGAAGCTTCTCAAGCTTCAATGAATTCAGGGCTGACCCTGCCATGAGCTGGATGAGAAACATTGCATTTCAATTCGGATTGAACTCCACGCCACTGTGGCTTCCAGACTAGAACTTGTTTCTTGTTGATTTGCAGGACAAGCCAGTGGAATTAGTATCCATGAGGAAATGTGTTCTGCTGACTGATCTACCTGGTAAGACTAAAGTGGGGATAACCTCATGCAACATGTAAAGTTACAAAGCTATTTAAAAACCCTCAATGATGTCTTCAATGAAAAACAGCATAAAAAATACTTTTCTGATTTGCCATATTATCTAGTGTGTTGTAACTGAAAAATACTTACTTTTCACTGTTGTATAAAATAAAAAATGTTATAGATTTTTATTCAAAATGTTTATACCTATATTTATTCAATTTTTAATTAGCTTTTTATTACAAATTCCTGGAACAGGTAAGTGGTAGAAAAATCAGGCTCATAATGTTTGGAGAGCCATCTTAGAGTTTTCATTCTGGGCAGTATGCAATGTGGAGAAAAATCTAGGCATGTTAGTATTTTTACATTGCTCAGAAGGTTTTTAAGGTCAGAATGGATTTTTCTGATAAGAACGTGACCTCCTGTCTGCAGCACGTGCCACAAAACTTAACCTGCCAAAGGAGTTTCATTTTCTTTTCTCTTGCTGCCTTTAGCTCATCTTGCCCAGCTTGATGTGAATGCGAATATTCAAGATTTGACAGGCTTCAAGGAAAATATGCTGGATTGTAGAAAACATACCCATCAAATCCAGTGGGTAGATAGTCTGAATCTAATATTATATTTTTGGGGGAATCAATCACTACAATGTTGTTCTTTGCTTTAGGGTGTACATGTGCACATACTTCCTAATCAACCTGAGTGATTAAACACTTACCAAGAATGGCTGACCTCCTCACAGACCTTTCTGACCCAGTTACTGCAGTGGATGAATTCACCTTTCTGAAGATTTTTTTTCTGCACATCTCAGGTTTTTCAGCTGAGGCCCATATTCTGCTTTAAAGACATCCATCATGGGCCTTATGGCACACAGAATGCACAACCAAAAATTGTTAGTTTCACATCAGAAGGGAGGATGTGCAGCAAATATTATGCAGTCACCATCACCTGCTCCCACTTTTTAATGACATCTCTTGTCTTCTCAAAAAACAAACCAAAAGACTAAACAAACTAAACCCCCCACACCCCATAAGCAGGCAATACTCATTTTACAGATATCATAGAGACAGTGTATTGACTAGATGGATTGCACTTGAGATCCTCTTAGTCCGTTAGTTTCTAAAGCCACCCCTATTACCACTAGGTTTTTTATAATGTTTCATTATTGCTTATATTTTAGAGCTTTTTGTGCCAAAAGGTTTTGGGAAGACTGAGAAAAAGTATTTTAATAGGTCAGGTTAGGTAGAAGGGGACACTTCTCAGTAACTTATCAATCTTTTAGTCTCTAATTGGGGAAAAAAACCTATCATTTGGGCAAGCTTTTTTTACCTATTCAGGTGTTGTTTGGGGGCTTGTCTGTAATGGAACAGGATATGAGTGAAAAGTGGAACAAGCACCCCTGGCCAAAAGCTAAGGCATTGACACAAGTAGCCGAGTTACCTCTTCGCCAAGCCAAATTCTGCTGATACCCGAGGAAAAAGTGATGAGATTATCAGGCTGGTTTTGACAGCATTTAGCATGAATTGACAGCTTTTATGTCTACTCAAGGCCTGCAGCAGAGATGACCCAGTTAAGGGGAGTGCCCCAGCTGAACCACACTAGTGCTTCCCGTGTCTGTGTGAGGAAAACAAACAGATCCCCTTAACTAATCATGTTAGTGCTGGTGACAGCCTCCACTGCACCTCGAGGATTTTCCAGCTTTGTTCCTGTGCCAGTGGGGTTGTGTGTGGGGGCTGGTGATAGCAAGTGCATTGGGCTCTCCTTTATTTGTCGAGAGCATGGTGGATTACTCTCCTCCATGTTTCGCCTCCACTTGTTGAGAACTTCTCCAGCAGCTAAAGCTGCTATTTTTAAGCAGCCACAAGAAACTGATTTATCTGTCAGTGCAGGGGAATGTGCTTTGCAGAGCAGTAAGCTAGATATCTGGGTCACACACTGTATGGAGTGAGGCAACTGTGTGCAGTTCAGTCAGGAATTAGACAGCGATCAAATGCTGGGTTTGGGGGAGACGTAAAAAAAAAAATCCCCAAACAGCAGGGAAGGAGTCTTCTTTGGGATAAAAATCACCATATGCTAAGCTGCTTTCTTGCCACCAGCTAGACAGCTGTACTTTAAACTGTCTGGAGGAATAAAGCAGACCAGCTTCCTTATTTCACAATTCTTAAAGAAAAAGGAAAAACACTTTTTCATTTGTTGGTCTTTATCAATAACAGGAGAAGGTACCCATAAGCCCGTATTTGAAACCATCCTAGCCTACTTGTACTGTTACTGGAATTTAAAAGTGTTGGGGGGTTGTGTGTATGTGTGTACTTTCATTATAACAGCAGCCTAGCCTAGCATTCTTTAGGGTAAGAGAGGGACAGAAAAGTGGTCTGTACCTCTTGTGGGAGTCTGAGACAGGCCTTGATCAACTTCACTGGAAAATAAATTCCCTAACCACTGGCTATACCAGAACAAGAAGGGCAGAGTTGTGTCCCTCTGCTTCCGCAAGGCTCCCACCTCAAAAGTAAGTACATGTGCAATACAAAGCAGAAATGGTATCACTGACATGGTCAGAGCCCAGCTGTCCATCTGAAGACAGAAGGAGAAGATATGGAATACCAAGCTCCAGAAGATGATGATGAAGTCCCATCATTGTGTCATCCTTACCCGGCATGGCCAGGGCTGGTGGACCCCAAACACCACACACCTGGAAGGAATTTGTGTCTCCAAAGAGCAGCTGTCCAGTGGGTGGGTATAAAGAGAACAGAACATGGCATGAGAAAAAAAGTGTAACTGCTGGATTGTTGAATTCTATTGTTATCCTATTTGTCTTCCTAATTTTCTTTAGTAGAGTGTACTATTGCAAGTTTTTAGCTTGTGTGTACTCTAATAGAAAATCTTTGAGGACGAAGACATATCTATTAGGTCATGTCCACAAAGGTAATGAACATTTCCTTTAGCATTTTTGAGTTGAACTGTCTGATTGGTTTGCATAGGAGCGAGTTGGAAAAGGTATGAGTTTCATTTATTTTTTCATATGAGCTCATCAGGCTGTATTGATGTTAATTGGTCTTTGAAAAAAAAACCAAAACAACACAACCAAACAAAAAACAAACTACAGAAAACCATGAGAAGTCCAGCATGATTATTTTCAGGAACATTTTTACTTCTTTATGATAGTGAAATGACAGTGAACTAAATTTCGCAGCTGTAAACTAAAATCTGTATTTCCTATATTCAAGACACGTACGTGATAGCAATATCTCTCTTTTGAATGCTTTATTAGAAAATTGCTTTTTGCTTTCCTTCTTCTTCCCTTTTCCCCCTTGTTTACTGCTCCCTAGCCAGTAAAGCCAACTTTTATCTGGCAAGAGCGCTGACTTGTGGCATTATGGTGTCAAGACTGTGGGTTCTGAAGAGGCTCATTAGGTACCACTCTGTTCTCCCAACTACACTCCCAGTCTGTATTTTATTATACCCTTCTACTAAAGTGTTGGGCTGAATTGAAACTCCTGTTTTCACAAGGCCTGGCTTTCTGAATATAGTCCAAGGCTCATTAACAGTATTTAATTCTTCAGGGGGGTGTAATCTAGTCAAGGGCAAAACAGATTAAATCAAATTGATGTCTACCTCACTGTCGTGGTTTAACCCCAGCTGGCTAATAAGTACCACACAGGAGGGAGAGAGAAGGAGGAGAATCGGAAAAAAACCCTGTGTGTTCAGATAAAAAACAGTTTTATAATTGAAACAAAGTTGTTGATGATGATAACAATACTACTACTACTACTAACAATAATAATAAAGACATAAGAAAAATAGAGAGAGGAATAAAGCCTAAGAAATACAACTTATGCACAATAAAATTGTTTACCACATCTGACCAATGGATTTACTGAGGTGCCTATTACATTCTGGTATGTTTTCCAAGATCAGATATATGTACATATACATATATATAACTTAAAAGATGCAAACTTGTTTTGCTACTCCAAGTTCACCATTGTAGTACCAGTTGCACAATCACTTTAAATGGGTAGAAATACTGTCTGTAGCTTGTTTGTGGTTTGGCAATTTGGTGGTACTGAGTGTGGGGAAAGGCACATCATGGCATAAGAATAATTCATAAATACAACTTTTTTCCTTTTTTTTTTCAGACGAAATCTAGAACCAGTGCTATGATGATTATAAAATTATTCATAATTTAACATAAATGTTACAAATCTTCAAGTTGCAAGATTTTACTTTGGATTTTTAGGCTTTTATCAGCATGCAGCACTGCAACTCATATATACTCTGATCATATTCAACCAAATGTCCTCATGATGTTCAGGAAAGGGAGGATTTTTTTGACGGCGAAACTTTATACACCCGGCATATTGCAGGTCTCCAAAATAGCTCAGGCATCCTTTCAGGGATTCAAACATACCTCATTTTCATCACCTCTTGTGTTCACCTCAGTAAAACTGTGTGCTGTAACCAGCAAGTGGAACAGCTTGCAAGGAAAACTTCATATCTTTCCAGTGCCTTTATATGTAAATGTAAAAGTCTCCATCAGCCAGTATGTACTGCTACCTGCTGGCCAGTTCTGCCTCTGGGAATTTAAAGTCTAGAGCCAAGGATAACAAGTACATTTTAAATATTACATTCAGAGTCTGAAGGTCATACAGTGTAAAATGTTGTTTCACTGATGTGCTTTTTACGTCCACGTTGAAAGTCTTTGCTGGACTTGGATTTAACTGCTCCTTTTTGTAAAGGTTGGTAAATTTGCAGGGAATATTGAAAATGGAGTCAGCCCTTAAATCATCCGGGGGGGGGGGGGCACAGTATAAAACTTTTCCTTTGATCATGGCCATGATTTTCATTTAAAGAATAATAAATAATGTGATATCTGTTCCACAGAGCTGCTATGACTTTAAGAAGATATGTGAAAGCTTCTGTACTCTTCTAACAAAACTAGTTATTGAGCTTGAATAATATGCATTTAGGAAGGGATTGCAGGGTAGAGGACCCACTTGAATGGAGGGTTTCTATGACAGAATTAATACAAGCTACTGCAGTTTTAGCTCGGTGTTCACTGATGTAATTACATGACTTAGAAAACCTTGTGAGTGATGTTGAACATGTAATTTTCATTCAGTTTGCTCCATTTTTCTGGTCATATCTAGTGCATACAGACTTCAAGTTGAAATAGTACTTGTATATTGAGTGACTGTAGACTATTTTATTATAAATAGCAGTGTACACATTTATAGGTTACGGGCAGATAGGGTTACAAAACCAGAATAATAGTCTGAAAGGCCAGAATAGTAGTCCCTTAAATAGCACCAGGGAAAAAATTCTATTATATGTATCCATGTATAACTTCAAATTGCATCTAAGTTTGGGGATTTTTTAGCAAAATTAGGTGTTCATGAGTCTTTCACTCAAATTCATGTTGGAGTGGTACAAAACAGAAGTAGAGAATAGTCAAAGCCTTGGATATCATGTTGTAAAAAAATGTGTATATCTTATTTTCTTGTTTATTTTGCTAGGCAAATATGCTTTATATATCAAGTAAGGAAAATTACCACAACAACAAAGAAGTACCTATCATTAGCAGAGAAGAAAACAGGCTACTAACTCCAGGAGAAAAATCTCACATTCAGGTTAAAGCCAAACCATGAAGAAGGGCGGCTGCACATGCAATTAAAGCTCATGTGTGGAATTGTCTAATGCAGACATTTGCCTTAGTACATTTAGCCAAAATGTCCATTTCCGAAATTGTTCCCAGACATGTTGTAGTTATTGCATTCTGGTCCAGTTAAAGGAAAGCTTCAGAGAGAGGATAATAGGTGAGGTTTACTTCCAAAACTATGAAGGTGTTTGAGCTAAAATATTCTAAATACAAGTAAAAAGCATCCTGTTGTTCACCACTTCTCCAAAGGAAGAGTTTACAGAACGAGGTAAAATGTGTTTGTGTTCTGGCAGGAGCTTTTAAGAAGCCTGCCTTGATGTCTCTGCTTCAAATCACACTGGCAGGTGTGGTGATGGGGTTTGCAGAAAACCTGAGCGGTTGATCTTCACAGAGGTGGGGTAACTGGTTGCTGGGGACCCAGTCACACCAGGAAACACTTCACCTCCCTGGAGACCAGGTTATTTCTGGCCGTGAGATCTTCCTCGTCAGTGGAAGGAGTCGTTTGCTTCCAGTAAGTTTGCATGGACTTACAGCATTCCCTGCCAACTGATGGTTTTATCTGCAGCCCGAAGGTGGAGCATAAGGAAGGCTCTGGAGCTGCTCTGTGAGGTCCTTTTGTGCCCCTTTCTGGGGCCTGGTTTAATGCTGCTCAAGGCCTGTGTAACTATCAGCCTTCCAGAAATCTCCCAAGGGTGGAAGGCCTGACAGTGAGGGTGTGAAGGCTTTGGGAAAGGAGTAGCTTCACCCTTGCTTTGGGTGGATGGAAGTCAGGCTCCTGTTGAATGGCCTGGCACTCCTGGGTCCTCCTGAAAACCAGACATCCATGGTGCCATTCACATCTCAAACTAAGCAGTAGGCTTTCATCCCACAGATCTCATGACTGTGAGCAGAATTAGCTGAAGATCTCTCTCTGGAGATGGCAGTCTGAGGCGGGGAGTCATTTAGGGAAATGATTTCTGACTAGCTGTTAACATGCCTAACACTACGTGTTAAAATTTTATACCTTACAAGTCTACAGCCTTCCTAATACAGAAATATATTTTAAGTGACTAAGCATATTTGTTTTCAAGGGTAATTTTGCCACAACAATTCTAGACAGTTGGTATTTGAAAATGAAGGCAGAGATTTTTCTCAAAGCAGTGCTGAGTAATTACAGTCTTCCTGGTGCTCATATATTGCTCTAACTTAATTTTATTATCCAATGCATCTTTCCTTCTTCCAATTAGCTTCAAGTAGTTCCCACTCTTGAACCTTAGAGAAGAGTTCCAGAATTATAGGAATGACATTATGCAGCCTGTACTCTAGGTTTGTAAGCCATATTTCTTTTAGTGTGCAGGGAAAATAAAGGTAATAACTTGTTGTGTAGGCTGCTGAGGACTAGAAATACTTCCAGGTGTCTATTGACTTCAGATTACTGTTTCATATCCAATCAGAAAGACTTTTAATTCAAAAAGATTCTTTACTGATGCAGGCACAACTTTACTCATTTCAAAAGACTGCCCGTTTACAGAATCTTTACTTATGTTCAGATCTGACAAAAACAAAAATAAACACATGGTTTCAAAAGTTATGTAATTGGACACTCCTGTTCTGGACAATATTTTTACACTAAAAGAATTTCCTGTTTGGAGAAGTGTCACTAGAAGCTCCAGGTAAATTTGGACACCTATAAATGGAACAAAGAAGTACTGAACCAATTAACTCAGTGCCATAATCTATTTTCGTAGCTCATTGTCATGCTCTTGTGCATTGGTTTTCTCCTCTGCAGCCCTGCCAGTGACTGGGAAATATCTTCATCAGTGCTTGAACCTGAGTAGCTATTTTGCCTTTGTCTCTGTGTAGTAATTACTGGCGTAGTGGGGTGGACCTGCTGCACCTGTGCTTCCCACATCAGCTGTAGTTAGTGGAGTTGTTAATCTGTCATAATGAAGGGGAGGACGAGGAACAGGGTGACAGATGAAAGAAGCAGTGACCGTGGCACTGTGTTGGTCTTCATATCAGGGTGGTGGCAGCTACAAGGAACAGACAGTGATGAACAGAACTGATTGCAGTATTATGTTGTTTGCTGTGATTTGGGGGATATTTTGATGCCTTAATAGTGCAGACTATTTAGAAATTTAGAAGAAAACCTCTAAGTTTAAACTCCTACACAAACTTATATGAAATCTGCAGTTGGATTGGAACTTTAATTTTCTCTCTGATCTGCATATTCTAAAGCACATTTGTATGTTTATACTAAGTTTATTAATTCTGTAACCTATTTTCTGTGATGTATAATCATCAAACAGTGGAGATGAAAATGTGCTCATAAACACTACCTTTTTCCATAACTGTCATCCCATGTCCTATCACACAACAACATCTTTATTGGTAACAGCAGATACAGACTGAGTCACTCTCTGCACTGTAATGTGTAACTGTTTTAACTGTGTAATTACTTCAATAGTTAACAATGTTAACTGCAATGTGATTTGTGGTTGCACTCCTGAAAGCATCTCTCAGTAAATCAAAGTAGATGTGCCAGGGCAGTTACTCAAGTTCCATCACAAATATTTACAGGAGTATATCAAGCCCACTGAATTATAGCTACTAAATTGAACACACTCATGAGAACAAATCCTGTTTGTATAAGAAAGAAGGCACAATTATTCCTTAAACGGTGTGATAAATCTTACTGCTCTGAAAAGGTTGATAGTCATTTGCATTTGGCAGAGGTATTGAAATGCATCTTAATAGACTAAAATGTTCAGTGTTGTTACTGATGAACAACAGAATATAACCATTTTATGGGTGTGATCAGGTGGGTTCAGAACATTTGGTTCTGCGGTTGGATCTTGTGCGTTGCCAAAACTCTAATTTCCTTGTGGCAGCAAATCATGCAATAGACTTGCAGACAAATATAGCATCAGAGCTATTATCTTATGGAAATAAATAGGAGCCGTTTGTTTAGTCAGCAAATGTATGCTTAATAAAGAATACAGATTACTACAACAGAATTGCTGTAGCTTGATTGGTAAAATGGGCTCCTTAAAGAATTTCACTGAACTCAGGAACAATAAAATGTAATAGAATCAGTATCCCCAGGGGTTTTCAAGATACTCTGTAACTGAGAGAAATTAGCTTTACCGCAGCAACTCTACCCAAAGGGAAAGTTTTATGCAGCCCCTCATTTAAGACATAGTTACCATTCTGAAAATGTGCAATTTTTTTCACTTCTTTTAAAAATTGTATTAAAGGAAGAGACTAATTTCACATACAGCTTTGCAGCTCAGAATGCATTCCATTGCTACTAGAATATGAAGCTATGCCATAAAAAAGTCTGAATGTTATTTCAGAATTAATACTCAGTGTTCTTTGGTGTCAGGGAACTTGGGTGTTCCAGGTGAACATTTCTTTCCTTCTGAGGAAAAGTGGTTCATTTTTTTCTACGCCCTTCTGTCATAAAAATAATTTTTATTTGTCAATTAGATGTTTATTCTGTCTCAATACCAGTGAAGAATAAGAATAATTTCATACCTTAAAGAACATCTTGTTTACCACCTATCCACACTTTCATTACTCTATATGTGCATGGCAATGGCTAGACAACTGTACACCCAGGGAAGGGGAATGAAGTTATCAAAAATTCATTTCATTCTTACTACAGGAATCTCTGTATGGAAATTCAGCTTTTTCCATCTTTTCCAGTTTATTGATACATACTGATATTTAAATTGATAAGGTGTTTCTTTTTTAGACTTTCACTATGAAAGACTTGTTTAGCAAGGGCTCAATTCTTCACAGATTTTGTAATATTTGGTTGCGTATTTTCCTAATTAACAGATAAACAGGCAAAAAAATTTCAATAACAAATAACCAGAAATAAAAGCAAGGAATAGACATTCCCAGAAGTCAGCACCTGTTTGCCACTTTTTCTTCTGAGTTATGTGAACTCCATAGGAGCAGACTGAAAAGGACCTAACCATCTCCTATTAAAACCCACAAAAATCTACCCACGTGATCCACTTCTGCAGCACAGCACCGTCTTTGAAGGGTCAGAGGGATTCGCGTCTGAGACCCAAGAAACGGTAAGCTTGGCTTGTTATTTGTGGCTGTTTGCACTCTAGGGAAATCTATCATCTCTTATAGAGGAGAGTAAACCCAATATATGTCATTCTTCTGCCAGAGCCTGTTTAAAATGTCCAGAACCTCAAGAAAAGCAAGAGAGCTGCCAGTGCTCCCTTGAAAGCGTGACCTCAGTTTATGAAGCCTTTTTCTTTTCGCAAGCACCTCTGTGGCCTTGTTTATTTCTGTGCCAACTAACCTTCCCCACTGCAAAGCTTCCCCATTCTGCCCTGCACTCGGGTTGCCAGGCCCATGGCCACGGGTTGCATGTCCCACTGTTCTGACCCCAGGGGATCCTCTTTTGCAAATCCCTGCACTGCACAGCAAATACCATCCAGCTCCTTCACAGGCTGAAAGGTCTACTGAGGTCTCAGAATTGCTTCAGCCACCTGAGTTCTCCTTTCTGAAGGGGATGCTTTCGATGCTCTCAACACCAGTCCCCAAAGAGCAGCATCTGTTTGAACTGGAGGATCAATGATGTTACCTAGGTGGGTTATTTGAAAAAAGTTTTGTTGTTGCTGTGTGACCTTAGTTCAGTGACAGACACTGTGTGATGGGGTAATTCTTCTGATTCATTTGCTATCCTTTTTTGTTTTATTGTGTTTCACTAACCTGTATTTTGCTTCTGACACTAGCTGGCATGAGCCTTCAGTTAAATCATCTAGTATGATTCCAAAGACATTTGATTAATTGCTTTTGATTATGTATTGCATTTGATAATGCTTCTCTATGATTTTCAGATGGAAACAGTACAAGAGAATATACACCAAAGTACTTTAGCTTAGAGACAAACTGAAATAAGAAAAAAAGATTGTCTGTGAGTTAGATTCCTTTGACAACACAAGAACTTTGTGTGCCATATAATATTGTTTTAAGTATAAAGCATGCCTAAAAGTTACTTATGTTACTTTAATATTTAGGAAGAAGACAGCTGGGTATGGAGGTGGCAGACGAAGCAGTATAAATAATGTAAAGTTGAACGCAGAAGAATTGCAGTGGAAATCAGCAAGCTTGGAATGTATAGCAGTCAGGTCTTTTAGCTCAAGAAATAACACGGAAAAATACCAGCAGAATTATTCTGTGACATTCGCACTCAGAAATAACAGCAGAAACAAGTGAAGTGCTTTGAAATTCACCACCTATAACAGGAGCATTTTTAAAAGTGGAATCACCTTTTCTCCCTCTTATTAAGTACTAAACACTACTAGTCAAGGAAGGAGACGCATTTGAAATGTAAAGAAATTCAAGAAGTCACTTTACAGCCGCAGCTACAGAGGAATTGTTTTGAATAACAAAAAAAAAAGAGTTTTCTCTGTCTCTAAGATCACAATTTTTGATCTCAGAGCCACAGGAAAGGCCAATCTCCTGGTGCAGTGCATTCAGGGGAGAGCTTCAGTTTGAATTCTGGATTCTGTTCTTGTGATGTGAGGAACGTTCAGAATATTTACATGTGTTTCTTTTTTTCCCTTTTTCTTAGAGCACCATTGTCCTGAAATGCTCTGTCTCTGGACTGATATAATTGCTCAGTAGGAGCCATTTGAGTCTCTCAGGTAAATACAAAACTCTTAAAATGCGTATTGTGTGAATTCGCTTACCTGACTAACCTTCATTTTCAGAACTATTATAATCTGTTCTGTACGTCTGTCATTAAAAACTCATTCAAAAGCTCATCTGTAAACAAAGAGGTTGTGGCAGATTCTTTATTTTTTTGAGCAGTCCTAGGATAATATGTACATGAATTTCTACAGACCTTGGAATCATGGGTTATTCATTGATCATGAATATGCGTTGGACTGCACGTTGAAAACACCTTTGAGCATTTTATTGGAGGTGTTACTGCATTTTCAGCCTCATTTTGAGACAAAATAACATCTCAATCATTTTTATTTTTTCCCTGAATACTCAGCACACAGCATTTGAAGGAATGTGAAGGTACCTTCATCACTATTGTATTATAAAAGTAATTTCTCTCTATTTCCCGTCCCATTCTGGGGGTTGTGTGTTTTCTTAGGGAAGCTGTCCATGGAAGTGTGGGGTGGAGTGTCCTTGCTGAGCAGCTAGGAGAGTCACAGCAGCTGGCTGGAAGGGGGAGAAGGTGCCATAACAAATGCAGGATTTGGCTCCCTTGGGACAGGGAGAGAAACCCTCACAGGGACTCACAGAGGTGCTGAAACATTTTCACAGAGTGGAGCATATTGCACAGAAACTCCATTTTGAGCAATCAGTTGTTAATTTAAATTTTTTTCTTTCACTACATTTTTGGATTAAAGAGAAATAATTTGTTGACTTACTGGCAAACACAACATGAAAGAAAATAAAAGATACCAAATTTCTATTTATTCAATTTGTTTATTCCCTTTGTGCAATTCAGACAGTTTAAATTTTTTTGCTGTTGATTGCAGGGGGTGGAAGATTTGCAGGGAGGGAAGAAAAGATGTGAGATCTTTAAAAAACTCTTCAGGGACAGGAATCTTTTTCTTCCAAGTTTTGACTGCTACTACCATACCAGGACATGACAGGAATACATCTCCCCTCTCTTGCTGTAATTTGAATGTGAATATGATCTTCCTAAGGTAGGAAGATCAAATATCTCCTATCCAAGCACAAATAGAGAAAGGGAAGTGGAGAGAATAATTCTGTTTGACATTGTCAGAGGTAACACGTAACCTGCTGCTGAGCATGTTACAGACCTACCTATGTCAATATATAGAGAGTGTGTCTGTTATAGTCCCATCTAGAGACCTCAATCCTTCACTTCAGACAGTAGCAGCTGAAGTTTCCAGCGTTAGAGATACAGCTGTAGTTTGACAGCCCTGACCTCAGTCTGTACGCGAGGGATTAAACGTGCTCGTTCAGGCTGCAGACTCTGCAGAGAAGGACTTAGGCAGTGCTCAAGCTCACCCCCCTTTCAGGGTCTGTGAGAGTGGAAATGGCAGCAACTGGAGGAAGGACACACCAGCAGGGGCTTACTGGGGAGTTCGAGTGCTATTTGATACAACATGCACGGCTGGCTGTAAGTCAGTCCAGGCTGTGTCTCTCTTTATTTTTCCTTTCTTTTGGAAAAATCTTACAGTAATACAAATTGAAACTTTTCTCTGTGTTAGGAGTGTTTGTTTTATTATTTTGCTAAAAAAAAAATCATTTCTAAACCTAAATGTTATACACTAATAGCAATTTATTTCTAACTAAAATGATAAAAGACCCAAACAAACCCAAGCCCTAAAACCCCAATAAACTTTAAGTTCCCAAGGTTTATGGCTTAGAGGAAAGATTTTTCTCTGACCAAGTCTAGCTGTGAAAGAACTGATATGGAGGAAACTACAGTCACATTCTGTCCTCACCATCATACACCTTCCATTCCACAACTGTTACAGATGTGCACTGGACATGGGTAGCAACATAACTTTGACAGGTTTTATTATCTTTGCCTCAGGCAGATATGATCATTGTATGTTTGTTCTTTATACGTTGTTTGAGCCTGGAAATCAATAAGAAAGTTCAGACAATGCAGTAGTTTTATTTCCTCATGTTTTGAAACACAATCCCTTTGTAATGCCTGATACATCTTCAAATGTTTTCTCCTGTCCTGTTTACCTTCCAAGAGCCATAATATGCCATTGATTACTTTTTCCTTTTTTCTTTTTTTCCCTTTTAAACTTATAGTTTCCCACTGAAATCAATGGGGAGTTTGTTTCAAAATCAATAGGGCATTATGGCCCTGAAACTTAAGACAATGGTGGCTCCTTAATCTTATCAGAAGAAGTGATTCTGATGCCACAAACAAACCACTAATCCACAGACATAGGCATAGCTGCTAAATTAAGAGCAACCATCTTTACCATGGCACAGCTCTATTTAACTTTAGTGGGAGCTTTGCATGAAAAAGAGCAACAGAAGCAAGCAAGAAATGTGAAAAAATGTAATCAAATTTATCGATCAAACCCTTGCTATTGAACTAAAATAATTTACCAAGGACGGGTTAGTCTTTTACTACACAGACAACTGATTTCTTGGTTTGAAGCACTTCTGGTCCTTGGGGACTTGAGAAGCAAGAAACAAATGTGGATGTTCAGAACATCAAACTGTCTGTTCCCAAATGAATTGCTCAAAATGATGAAACAATTCCAAGTCTTTCTCAAAAGACATTTTGGACCTTCAAAAAGCTGACTTGACTTCGTATAACAGGCATTTACAGATTTACAGTTGTGTAATGGAAGCAAGTGGATGTACAGATTGCTTCTGATTATTCCAAACCTCCTCCTAGCCCTAAAGGGTCGCATTCAGAGTATTTTGCATCTAACATTTCTTATCAACTTCCTTTTACAATCCACAGATCTGATTGTTGACATTTGTGCGGGAGTCTCCCCTTTGTTTTTAATAAAGCTCTGTAGCCATTCCTGTGGGGACAGAACCCCATGTGAGGATATATTTTCTAAAATTCAGAATTTGCATATGTGCATTTTTGGCAACTGAGTAGTAATGAAGATCTCAATAATAGATTTTTAAGCCATATGGCAAGGACAGAGTTGACTATATTTAAATAAAATATAGAAAATAAAACTATGTTTCCCATTTAAAATGTAGAATAAATGTATCTACAGTATTAAAGATATTTCTGAGGAAATTGCTCTCAAGGGAAAATGTAGGCAGAAACTGTGTGTGGTTGCTCTTAAAGAGGTGGTGCTTCTGTTGTCTCCTATATCTAGTTATATCTTCTATGTTAAGCTCTTTGCATAAGGTTAGAAAGCTGGCCACAGAATGAACTTGGCTTTTAGTGCTCCTCCTGAGTACTTTTGCTTCATCCCTAAAAGTGAGTTTAAAGAGTTATCACAGTTTTCAAAGGCTGAAAGAATTGAGATCCAGATTATTAGTTCAACTTGTGAGTCAAGAATGATTCATTTTCTAAAATCTGCTTATATTACTTTGCCAGTGAATACTGAGCAAGGCTTTTGTTTATCTTCCACATGTGGTCACTACTGCAAACAAACAAGTTTAATTTGCTTTGTAAGCTTATTATGAGAGGCTCAGTGGAGAATCAGGGCTGAAAAGAACCTCTTGCCTCTGTGGTTTTATTAAGAACTGTTTTCTCCAGAGAACTCTCAGCCTGTCAGATTAGAAACGCAAAGAGACCTTTTACCCTAACAGTCTCACAGTTATCCTCTTAGTAAAGTTTACTTTTGTGATAATTACATTTTACCATCTACAGTTGTTTACTATATGAACAGCTTTTCTCTGCTGCTTCCATTCTTGACACTTTTCCTCTGATAATTTGTGGATACAATGAAATATTTAGAAATACGTGTTTGCCTTCTGCTTGTTGTCTTCCTTGTTTTTGTTTAGATAGCAAATGATTTTGGTTGTGGTCATGGTGATTATGGACCACAGGACTGGTTTAGGAATTATGCCTGAAGCAATGTAGCACTAATGCTGCTGGTTGGATTGAGAGAAAAACTGAAGGCTTATCCATTTTCCCTGTTAATAGGAAAGGAACCATTAAGGATGGAGTTCCCAGCTGCCAGGATGTCTTGAAGAGGCAGGACAACATCTTCTCCAACACTGACAGGTTTTTTTCCAGAAAGTATTTCATGTGTGAATGTGTGTGTGATAATTCCCCACAAAAAAGTTACTTTTTTTCCACTTTGTGGAAAAAACAAAAGCTCTGGTGGCAGAGCTCAAGGAAGAGGTAGAGAGGCAAAGAAGTATTAGGGAGAGTAAAAAGGGAAATAGACTGGTGGAGTTATAACCTTTTGAGCCCAAAAGAAGTCCAGCAGGAAACAGTGAAGCCCTTGCCCCTCCTGCCATCAGGCAGATGGAGCAAACCAAGTAGATGGGGGGCAATGGAAACAGGTCCCTGATCAGAGAGGTAAAAGGGTTACCTCCCGACCCCCATCACCTCCCTGGGTACCCTTAAAGAACAGATATGAGGCCCTGGACCCAGAGAGTCAGGCAGAGGCCAGTCAAGAAGGGGATGTCTCTGGAGGATCTCCTGGTTGCACCCCATCTACCAGACATCTCTAAAGAAAAAAAGAAGGGTAGTTGTAGTCGGTGACTCCCTTCTGAGGGGAATTGAAGGCCCTATGTGCCGACTGGACCCATCCCACAGGGAGGTCTTCTCAGGGCATGGGTGAGGGATATTAGTAGGAGATTCTCTGAGCTAAATCAGCCCACCGTGGGTGCTCCAAACTGGCAGAGGTGACATTAATGGAAGAAGTACCAGGGCGACTAAAAAGGATTTCAGGGTACTGGGTCGATTAGTTAATGGGACAGGAGCATAAGTGGTGTGGCCAACAGGTCCAGGGCAGTGATCCTTCCCCTGTGCTCAGTGCTGGTGAGGCCACACCTGGAGTGCTGTGTCCAGCTCTGGGCCCCTCAGTTCAGGAAGGACATTGAGCTGCTGGAGCAGGTCCAGAGAAGAGCAACCAGGCTGGGGGAGGGACTCGAGCACAAGTCCTATGAGGAGAGGCTGAGGGAGCTGGGGATGTTTAGCCTGGAGAAGAGGAGGCTCAGGGGAGACCTCATCACTCTCTACAACTCCCTGAGAGGAGGTTGTAGCCAGGTGGGGGTCAGTGTCTTTTTCCAGGCAACCATCAGTAAGGCAAGAGGACATGGTCTTAAGCTCTGCAAGGGGAGGTTTAGGTTGGATATCAGGAAGATATCCAACAGAGAGAGTAATCAGACATTGGAATGGGCTGCCCAGGGAGGTGGTGGATTCTCCGTCCCTGGAGGTTTTTAAGATGAGACTGGAGGTGTAATCAGTGCCATGGTCTGGTGATCACGGCAGTGTTGGAGCGAGGGCTGGACTTGGTGATCTCAGAGGTCCTTTCCAACACTGCTGATTCTATGATATCAAACCATGATGCTTATTAATACTGATAAATTAAAAATAATACCCCTAAACTATTTACTATGCTGGTGGCATCATTGTTTTTTAGAAAAAAAGTAGGTAAAGCTTTATCTAAACCAGGCACCTCTATATAAAATATAAACAAATTTTTTTTTTAGTTCATTTTTTTTTTTTTAATATTAAAGTAGGTTTGTTTAATTGTTTTCATTCCAGCTGATTCCAATTCTTATTTTGGCATCACTGCTTTACATCGAAAAATGTGTATCATAAAAAACCTTGATGCACACCCACTTTCACTTACAAGTCAGCATGATTAACATTTCAGATATTTGAGTGTAAATTAAAACCCAGCTCTAAGCCTCTGATTTTTCATGAATACTTATGAATGTCACCAGAATTTCTGCTCTGTGCCACTTCATTATGTCTGATCAGTTCTGAAAGAACCTACCCAGAAAGAGCTGACAGAGGACAAAATTAAAGGAAAAACACAACACTCTTGGATGATTAGAAATAAAGCTGGTATTTGAGAGTCTTAAAATATGTTTCCCTACCTGCACATCAAAGGCAGGCTTTGGCTGCTGAACAGTGTGAGCCTTCAGACTCCTGACTTCCTGGAAACCTGGGCCATCAGCAACACACAGTACTGAGTAAAACTAAAATGGTTTCTCTCTTGTCCCTGGGATTTGGAACTTTGCTATTTCTGCAATTGTAAGTCACCACCTTGGGCAGAAAATTCAGACTGCACTAGTAAATCTGTGTGTTGAATAAATCTTAGTGTGAGGCTAAAAAAAAAAAAAGTAGACAATAGCTCAGTCCAATCTTTTAAAGTTCAGCTGTAAGAAAGTCCTAGCTGTCTTAAGAATAGGGGAAAATATTTTTCGTAGTAGTGGCATATCTAATTGCTAATGCTCTTGTCATCTATGTTATAGCCTTTGTTAGAAAGCACATTAATAATTCAACAGTACTGATAGCTGGACAAGATGCATTTTTTCATCACAGTCCCTTGTACTCTCTTTCCCCCTCAAGATCTTAGTATAAATTCACTAGGAAGGGGGAATCAGCCTTGCTGAACTCCATAAAATGGGTTTCAAGCCCAAGTGCAGTGTCCCTTGCTATCTTTGGAGGGGTAGGAGCTCACATAGAGGAGAACAGTGGTCATAGAGGAGAACAGTCACTTGAGGTGACTGTGGCACCTCAAACAAAGCCTGTAGACATGATCACATGGTTGACAGCCTTAAAGACAAGTGCTTTCCCATTGCCACAAGGTTACTACTAGGCAATTCTACCATTTTCCATGATGAGTCTCAATACAGACTAATGTGCCCATTTCCCACATCCTAAAAAGTCACAAATCCTTTTGCTGAAGGTGGAAGGTCTGTGCTTGAATCTAGGTGCTAATAGGAAGTCAGGGATCTTACCAAGTGACAACACACACTTTATCTTTTTCTTTCCTTGTAATACAAAGTAGCTGGGTGCATTTAAGTGTTAATAGTTTAAGCCCCCAAACTGTCACACCGTGTCTGGACTTCTTATGGCTACCCTGCTTCTTGCATCAAACAAGAACAGAGCAGTTGCAAATTTACACCAAAATCACATTAAAAATGCACTGAATGAGAAAGCTGGGAATTCAGAGACAAGACAGTCCCTAATCCCCTCTCTGTCTGTACGATTCTCAGCTGTCAGAAATCAGGAATCCAAGCACAGCAGCACTGCTTAAACGCCACTGTTAGAGGCTGACAGCGCAGTATCTGTAAGCACAGGCAGTGTGGAGCAATTTACTTGCTTTTTAAAAAAGCATTTGAACATTTTGCACTTGCTCAGATAGTGTTGAACTTGCATTCATTCTATGAAAATAAAAATTCTCAACTATTTTAGACAAGCAACTGATATCTTTATACTGATAAATGCTGCAGTCCCTGTAACTTCTTGCAGATAACCTCCACCCTAAAAGAGCTTACAGTCTAAACAGACAAAGTGAATAAAAGGTAAGAAATGCATTGTTATTCTTCCCATTTTAGAAAAGGGGAAACCAAAGCACTGAAAGGTTAAGTGGCTTGTCTCTGGTCACACAGGGAGCCCGTGGCAGGGCTGTGAATTAAATGCCTCCTCTTGTAAGAACTGTGCTGTCTCCTTAGGAAATATGAATAGTAGAAAGGACAGAAGCTGCCTAGCACAAATTTACTGTATGGTACTTGAATAACATGGCAGGTAGTACTGGAGCTGAAATAATGAACTGATAGCTGAGAGTGGACAAAAATGTATTATAACAGTGAAAAATGTAAGAAACTTGATAATTTCTTCTCTCTCTCTCTCTCTTGCCTTTTCCTTATGGTAACAAAATTCATGCATTTGCTCCATCAGTTCCACTTGCAACTGATCTTTACACAAATCACAGCTTCTTTAATACCACACTTCTGAGGATACCACATTCCTAGATCCGTTGCCAAAACTTGTCTCCTCAGCAGGGCCAAGAAAGCCTCTTGATGGTGAGGGACTGTGGTCCACAGGTAAAAAAGAACAAACTAAGATAATTTAAATATGTTCCTTATGGGGTTCATTACATTTTTTTTTCTTATTTTCTCCAGTCTTTTATTTTTCTCTTCCTCTACTGTCATAGGCAATTCAAGTAGTACTCCTAAATTGTCTTCAGTTTACAACTTGACATTGAGGCTTATATTTAATAGACTTTGGTTTTGTTATTTTAGACTTTTCAGGCAAGGCCTGATTTCAACAACTGCCTGAGCTGTACAAAACAGATAAGTGATTATAATTAGCTAAACCTTGATAATAGGTAGTCAGATTAGTTAGTGTGAAACAACCATCACAAGCCAAGAATATTTCAAAGCATCTAGATGAGTTTAAGGACATTTAAACTTCAGCAGCTCTTCTAACTTGCTGTACAAAACTTCAGTTACGGCATTTCATTGCAACAATGAATATGAAACAAATAATATAAGAAACAATACTTTTGAATTTTATAGACTAACTTGATTCTTACACAAGAAAGCAGTGTTTTCCAGTCAATGTTTCAAAAATGCAGCCTTGAACTTCTCAATTATTTATAAGGCATGTTTTCTTCCTCTTCTATTTCTGGAGGTTGTATGTTTTACAATGTGTATGAACTTTTAGCATAATGTTATTTCAAGTCATTTGCACAAAATACATCATATTTAGTGCCACCAGGTCTTTGCCTCTTCAGATAACTCACTGAAATACCTAGAAGGATATCAGCTTTCTGATTATCATTTTGTTGTCAGCATACTTTTTTTTTTTTTTTTTTCAGGTTGAAGTTCCTCCCTAGAAATGACAAAGGACATGTACTTTGGCTCCTGATGGTGATTTATGGACATGTTTAAAGATGCAGCTCTGAGGTGTTCTGTGTTTGTGTGAAAACAAAACAGAGCACACACCTTTATTAGTAACATTCAGGTATTTTGTCTTTCATTAATCATATTCTGTACACATGTAAACAGCATTTCTCAGTATCTTCCTGTAGAGAAATGTGCTATTTCTGTCTATATCTATAGTTGTGAAAATGTTTGTTTTCCTGCACATTTGTTGTCAGGTTGTTGTTCATGCCAAGAGAAAGAAACAGGAGGAAGAAAAGAGTCTAAGAGAATCTAGTATTTCTTCAGAATGGGAAATGGACTGGGCTAGCTGAAAAAACAAGCTTTTCCCTATGAATAAAATGCTAAGCAATGAGGAGCTGGGTAATTCAGTGCTTTATCTTTTTGCCTGCCATAACTACTAAGAAAATAATTCAATAGAAAATCAGATATGAAATTGCTCTTCCACTTCTAGTGGTGTGAAAAGAAGGGAAAAAGGGATATAGCAGGTCTTTTTCAAGAAGCAATCTACATGTCAAAAGAGGCATTATTCAAATTGTTTGATGAACAAACATCAACCTAAATTCCTGGATCTACTGTGTGTGACCCAAGCTTTTCCTTGTCTCCTGTGTGTGAACATGAACTCGGGAGGTATTTCTCTGCTTTGACACATGCTGACTGCCTGTCCTTTATTGCACCGCTTGTTATGCAGAGAAGCACAATCACTGGGATATGTGGAAGTGTTATTGCTGTTTCAGGGTAAAAGATCAGCTCAGAAATTTCTCTAGTTTCTCTGTAACTTACTCTTTGCTCCTTTAATGTCCTGGAGTTCATTGCTTGATTTCAGCTCCCCACAGTAAAGCTTTTTCCGAGGCTGTGAGCGAAGGACAGTGGGATTGCACTGGTACTCTTGGTGCTAGAACTGGAAATAGCTGCTTCTCACTGTGCCTCATTTCACCTACCACTTCTTTCAGCGAAACAAAAAGCCTCTGTAATATTTAGTTATTGGAATCTTCCATTTTTTAACCTCCCTTCTGTTCAAACAATGTCCCAGTAACATTTCTCCGTACTTTATCAAGTGTTCACTGTGACTTGTTTTGGTTATTTGTTTGCTTGTTTGATCCTGGGCCAAAGGTATGTTTTGAAAACTAGTTTTTGGGGAATTCTTCCTGTGTTTTATGTAACTGACTGAGCAGCATAGCCTGTGTATTCAAATTAGTTGTCCTCTTCCATCGTGGGCTATTGCTCCGACACCGTTTGTCTGCTGCTTCCACAGATGTCTGAAGATATAATCTTAGACCTCTGTATCAGCACACTTGATCTGATGGAGCTGTCTTCATGTGTGCACACCTGCATTTCAGATGGAATGACTGTACCTAGCAGAAAATTTTCAGCTATACCCTTGATACCGATAAAATACGTGGAGCGTGTTTCTGCACGTCACTGCCCGTGTCTTGAGCAAAAGAACCAGCCCTGGTTTTCAGGTCCCTAACAAGGGAAAGCTGGATGTTCCTGGTTAAAAGAGCACACTTTCATCTTTCCTCCAGTTTTGTTTCTGGCTGGCAACTTCTGAAAAACTTTTGAAAAGTTCAAAGAATGGCACACTGTTACACGCTACAGGCAAAGTTTGTTGGCATGTACTTTGCAGTGACCTGTGATCAAAGGCTGGACTCAGAGTTGTTTAATGTGCTTATGAGCATACGTACCTGAATGAGGAGGGTTGGCTTTTTTGAGGGGCTGGCATGATATGCTGAGTAGAGAGAGTGTGCAATAAAGAGATTTTTATTTTTTTTTCCCACTTCTCTTCTGTTTTCCCCTGCTCTATACAGATTTCCTGCTGGCCAGAGTTTACATCTGAGATGCACATGTTCAGATTCCTTCTCCGAACTGGGTGAGGAAAAAGGGTTTAATCCTGTATCCTAAGCTCTGCAATGAGCTCTGGTCACAGGTCATCTTGGACAGGAGATGTTTCTCTATGAAATTCTTGCTCAGAGTTTTTTCCTTAGAAACCAACAACCCAAGGCAAAGTAACAAACCCCTCCTCTGCATCCCAAGCAGCTCTGCTGTCTTACAGTTCTTGGAGGTGGTAGCGAAAAAGATGACAGTTCATGATGGACAAGGCAAGAAAAAAACAATGCAAGGGTTCTTGAGATGACTGTCCCATTTAATTTCAATATCTTTTGCTTTTTAGTAATTGTGCCTGACACTGAAACACTCCTAGCATTTCTACTAATACTCAAGGAAATGTTTTTCCTGTGTTAACTAAACTTCTACTTTTAACTTAATGAAAAGTCTGCATCAAATTAGTTCCATAAAAAGAGAGTAAAATAATTTTCACTTTCACCACCAGATAGATGGTTTATCCAAGTGAAACTAAATTAAATAGAGAGGGTATTCATGTCTGGTTTTTTAGCCTAAAGAGAAGGGAATTATTTTCTCCTCCCTCCAGAAATGTACGGGGCCTTATGTGAAATAACAACTTTATTTTAGCTGTATCTACTTTCTACTTCTTTCTTTTGGCAGTTGATAAAATAAATCTAAGTCTACACCTACAGAAACAGTTTTAGGTGGCTCCAATAATGCAAATGGATCTATATGGAAAGCTCTTTTCATTTGTGGGGGACTTCACTGACGTTCTGGCCATCTTGTAGGCCTCAGTGAAGATACAAGAGAGGATAAATTAGAACTATTTTTTCCCATTGTCATCTTCTCTGTTTAGAGTTCACATGCTCACTTTGATACAACATCCCCAAAATTTGCAATTCAGGATGCCTAAAATCGGAGTCTTCGTTCTGATGTGCTAAAAATATGAATGTACATCTTAAATTAGGATTTTGTTGTTGTGTTTTACCAATTATGAATGTTTTTCCAGTCAAATTAGTGAATTGAATGTAGCTTTGATAATTTACTAATTGTTAGCATGACTTAAGCCTTACCCAAGGAGTTTTGTTTTACTCACAAAAATGATGGTATTGAGATCCTGGGCAGTACTCAGCTCTTCTGTCATTGAGATATCATTAGTCACGTTACAGTTTGGGTCTCTAAAAACGGATTTTTCTAGCAGTGGGGGACTTCTGTGCACGTCAGTCTTACCTGTTTGGATAACCTTTTTTTCATCCAAGTGTGATTGTACCGCGGGCAACTTAATTTCTGATGTAATGATTATGAGCACACTGACCCAGGTATTTGTCTTGCCTCAAGATGTTCTCATAATTATTTGAAGGGATAATACGTAGGGTTCTCCCAGTTATGTAATTTTTCTATTTTAATCTCTTTTCCTCAGCAGCCTCATCTTTTTATGAATAAACAATATTGTCAGACACACAGAAAACAATACCTTAATGCCTTTGGGAAATACTCCTGGATGATCACAGAAATGATATAAGAAAGACATCAAATTGCCAGTATTTGATAAGAAGGAACTAAGTGTATGAAAATAAGTCCTGTTTCTACCTCTTTGTTATCCAGAAGGCTCTGTCACTCAGCCTGCTTCCTGAGGGACAGAAGAGGCAGCAAAAGCTGAAGTAGATAGAACAGGGTTTGGGGATTTCCCTTCTTAAGGATATTGTATAAATTTGAGATGAAAGATAAATACAGTGCTTCTATCTTCAAGCTGACTTTAACTGTGATCTTAATGCAGGTAAAAATGGAGAGAAATTATGAAATCAAGCAGCAACTGGATTTGGGAAATTGTAGATATGTCGTATCTCTATGCAGAAGAGCGGAAGGTCATTTTCAATTCAGATTCCCTTCTACAACTTGCCATCTCTTTCTGTAAGTATTTGGTAACTTGTAGCTTAAATTTGCTATTTTCAAAAAAATTGTCAGTTAAATTATTCAAATAATAAAGTACTGTATGGTTCTATGCAAAGTAAAACTGCTCTTCCAATGTCAAATTGTTTTTTGGAATTTTTAATTTTTCTAACAACATTTTTAATTTGATGGTCAGGAGGTGGTCCAAAGGTAACATCTCAAAACTTTTCTGCTCTTCTCTCATTTCACCTATCTCTGCAAAGTTTCTTGTATATGTATTCTATGCAAAGACTGACAAAAGTAGCTTTCCCAGTTTATCTTTCCTTCCCTCCTCTCTTCAGTGTTGTGCATATTAATGTTTCTGTTTTGTTCTCTGCTTTTTTTTGTCTGTTTGGCCTGCACTTTTTGAACCCATTCTTGATTACTTCATCAGTATTTCATCCTCACTCTCCTTTTGTTGATTTCTTACCACCTTAAATAAATGCTGGTGTCCTGTTTGCCTCTGCCTGGGATGTGTCAATTGTGTATCCATTCAAGATTTTCTAAAATTTAGCTTCAAACCCGAGTAATCTACTTTTCCAATTGATTTCCAAGCCTTCTAGTTTTGTTCCCAGCCAAGGATCTGTTCCCTGAACTGCTAATCGCGTCTTATGGTGTCATCCATACATGTCCTGAGATTTGTACTTTCCCTGGCTTTCTTGCCTCTGTCCTCTGACTCTTTCAATGTATAAACAGAATTATTCTCCTCATCTTCTGTCTTGACATTATAGTGTTTTAGTCATTGTAAGCAAGAACTTCTAGACCCAAAACCTTAAACAACAATAAGCTTAGTGTGTTCACAGGATGTAGAGATGTAAGTGGATTAGTTCTCTGTAACAACCGTAAGTATTTGTCGTACATGTTTAAATGATAATGATATTATTTTAAAATAGCAATGTGTGGAAAACCAAGGAACTGCAGTAAAAGATTTTCCCCGGTTGTAATAAAGGATGCAAATTCCAAGGGAATGTTAGGGGCATACACATGGTAAATTGTATCCACATTGATTTAAACTGGTTTTAGAATTAGTCTGTAACCACAGAGTACTCCCACTGTGCCATGTGTTGTATAGCTAGGCAAAAGAGGAGTATTTTAGAATGACTAAGCAGAACATTAGAAAAAATAAAATGGTGCATTAAAAAGAAACAAGGCAGTAGTTTACATTCCAGAGAAGATTCCCACGTTGTCTTTGACCTGAAGATGGTTTTGCTAAGCTATAGCAGTTGCTTGTGCCAAATGAAAACACCACAGACTTCTCTGGTGGTGTTTTGTTTCTCTCATGCTCTGGCAGCCCCCCTCAAGGCTGGCACTAGATGACCTTGGGGCTCCCCACCCTGAGATGATTATTCTATTGCAGTCCTTTGTAGCAGATGAGGGATGAGCCAGAGGAATGAAGTAATTGAAGTGATGCTTCTTTGAGTAGTCAGAGATAGATTTACCAAAAGGTCTGATCATGATCCCTGCTTCCTGCTTACTTCAGCTGTTTCTCAAAGCTTATGTTTTTTTTGTCTCCCTCCTGCTCTTTGACCCTTGGTAATATTTTCTGCAATCATTTAGTTCCCTCTTTCTCTCATCTAATTTGCTGCATGTTTTCCTTAAGCTCACACCTCCGCCTTTGGCATCTGCATTTAGGTGAGCAGCCATCAGGCAACCTTAGCAGTGCTTTCAGAAGAGCTCCTGCCTGCTGTCCTCATCCGTACCTGTCAGGCCCCCAGTCTGCTCACTTTGACTAGAGAGGCTTCTACACAACATCCCAGCCTCACAGATTCCCCTTCTTTAGCACTTCTGAAAAAGATTTCCATCCGAAAAATTGTGTACGCAGCTCATTCAGCCTCTCCTCTGCCTCAGCCACAGCAACATCCTCCCTCACTCTGGCCTTGACAAAGAGCATTCTGCTCCACTTGTGGCTGTGGAGGATAGTGCTGAAAAGATCAGTTTCTTTCATTATCCTTTTCTCGCATCTTTTCCTGTGCTGCATCAGAAATAACTGCTTTTGCCTTCTAGGTCCAACCCTATCATAGCTCTTACCTCTCATTCACTGTCAGGATGTTGGCTCTTGCCTTTGATCAACCTGTTACAGCAGCCTCCACTGCCTACTTGTTAAATTTTTAAACAGCCTCTTGTGTATGTACTCCTGAGCTGCCTGTCATGCTTGGAGGAGCTTCTCCATCCAAAAACTTGAATTAAACAGACACTTTCTCTCCTACCGTTTGTAAACTGTAAATTCAAAGCCCCTAAATGGTGTTGTCCCTTGGCTACTGTCCACAGCATAAGTAGCTGGATCCCTGGAATTCCTGATGATGGGCATTTAGCACACAAACCCCGGAGGGGTGGACGCTGTCCCCGGGGCACATGGCATGGGGGGGCGTTCCCTTTTGCGTTCCCTCAGGCAGCAAGTGTAATGGTGCTGTGGGAAATTAAGAGGACCACAGTAAGAAGTTACTTGTCTGCTGATGACACTTTGAAATCACCAGTTTAAAGTGAGCGTTCTGGCTGACCCCTGGTGTAAAGGGGTCTCTTCAACAGGCCTTTGTGGAGTAAGGTAAGCTATGCTTTTCTGTCTTTCACAAGGGAAAAAAAAAGAGGATGTGTTTCCTTTTTTCCCTTCTCTAGTACCACTGCTAATCGACTCTTGCATCACAGGTGCTGAAAAGTGAATGTGAATATAGTCTAACACATGTGATAGACAGGGTAGAGGCAGCTCCTCACACTACTTTTAAAATAAACACCACTGAAAAACGAGAGAGTGGCTTGCCAGAGTAGTGGACAGTATGATGGTTACTCAAATTGAAGCAATTTAGGAAAGTTTAAGTGGAAAGGAATAAGTTTAGTGAAAGGTAAAGTGAAACAGAGAGAAGTAGACTGACGGATATGCAGAGGAAAAGTCAGTGCAGTACAAAGGATTTGTACTTTGATTAAAATCCTGTCTGGCCTCTGTAAAACTGACTCCTGCCTCCAGACAGTTATGCTTGCCACCATTCTCCCAAACCTGGGTGAGGTGGGGTGTGACCATATAGCCTCAGGAAGCCAAAACCACCCAGTTCCCATCAGCTGCACCTTCAGTGCAGGGTGAGAGAGCTTCTGCAGCTGGGGCAGGTGGCAATCTACCCCTTCAGGCTACATCTGACCTTCCCTACCATGGTCTCAGAGCAGACACAGGGAACTCGCAGGTTTTTGACCTTGTTCTCCAGCAAGGTAAAAGAACTCCTCTGTAAGGTATGGAGGAAAAAAAAAATAACATGCTTAATTCTTGTTATAAAAAAAAAAAAAAGATTAATTTGTTTATTTGAATGTTGGTAATTTTGTAATAAATTAATATAATGAAGCCATTTAATTTCCCTAAATAAAAATACTCAACAAACGGCATTTTTCTTTCCTTAAAATTTTTATATTTAATATTTTAAAAATTTCCATGGATAAACACTTTCGGCAGAGAAAGTGTTCAGCCCAGCACTCAATCTCAGTTTGCAGTATTTAACCATTATGAAGTAAGAAGTATGTTTGTTAAGTACAAGGAGGCATTGTCTTCAACCAGTAATAGACTTGCTTCAAAACTGTACTGAGGGAAACTGTAGTTAATGTTGAACCATTTCTTTTTTTGCAAAGTTAGAGAAGAAAATTACGTTTTCAAAATGGTGCAAGAAAGCTTCATCAGTTGAAGGGGAATAATGTTCTTCGTTAAATCCAGTTTAAAACATCTGGAAAGCTGGGAAGCTGTTGGAGTAGCATACTTTGCTAAATAGGAGTTATAGATATGTGTGGAAAAGCTAAAGAGAGCATAACAATGAGGGACAAAGGGGAGGAAATTCTTTCAGTGCAGCAGAAACATGGAAGACTAACAGTGGTGTGCTGCTGATACTAGACGAGGAGGTAAAGCTGTCAACCATGGCACAGAAAAGGTAAAAGAACCCAATGAATGTTTCTGTTCTGATTTGGAAAGAACCAGTGTGATCTGCTCGTATCTGACAGTGATAAGGACTACTTTCTACTCGATCAATAAAGTGGGAGATCACTAAATGGCAACTGTCAGAGCTAAAGGGTGTGTTGAATTTACAGGGCCAGATAACGTGCACCTGAGTGTTAAAAGGGCTCTCTGGGAAACTCTCTGAACCACACTGCTGATTTTAAAGAAACCACAGAACAAGGAAGAAGTTCAGGAGCAGTAAAGCAAATTCAATGCACAGACAATTTATGAAAGTAAATGTCTTGCTATAAAGTTGAGTTGGTAACCTGCTATTAATCTCAGATCAAAACTTGGAAAGGCTGACCTAGAACTCAACTAGTAAATATAACTACAACAAATATATGTACCCTGTTGTGCCGTGTTACGGACTGTTTAATGGGGAAGAATGTAAATGTAAAGGAGAAATCATCATCATTAACTAGTTCATTCTGTCAGTGTTTTCCCTTCGCCAATGCTATTCAATATTTCTACTAATGCAGTGACAAACACCACTGGGCAATTCTTTTCATATCCTGGGCATATGACACCAGGTAAGTGTTCCCAAATGTGTCCTTGGAGAGTAGCTGGAGCTGAGCAATGACCTGTGGCCTGGGTTTCGATAGGATGTGCAAGGCTTGAGAGATCGCTGAAAACTCACAGCTTATTGAGTTTATTAAACTCAGTCAGGAAATAGAAATAATCGGAAGTGCAGCCATTTTACGTGATCAGAAAAGAGATCTCCATCTCATACACACTCCCCATAACTATGCTCTTCTGAGCTAAACCTGCTTTCGAAACTATCACTTTCTTCACTCTGAAGGGGTGAGATGAAGCTTGGGTCACTTGGATGCAGATCCCGAGTCAAGATTACACCTGCCCTCAGGAGTTACAGTCTTAATGTGCTTCAGAGCTCCTTGTGCTTCACCTCAAAGCACTCTAATAATGTGTGGGCTACTGTAAGAAAACATGTTTTTCATAACTGATAAACTGCAGACACAGGAGTACCCCCTGCTGAAAAAGAGACTTTGTCTCAGTCCAGGGTTCGGACACTGGAACACCCGAGTCCCCTTGCTAATGCCCTGGTGTGGTTTGTGACTCTCTGCTTCAGTTTTCTTGAGCATAGCACCCAATCAGGCCGTAAAGATAACTGGGTGCTAATGTTTTGTAAAATCCCCTTACTACAAATTAGATTTTTATGAAATGCCTACTCAGTACTCTGCAGCCGATTCATGATATGTTACTAATAACAATAGGAACTTCTACTTTTGTTTTCAGAGTTTGGGTCTGAACACCATAGCCTAAGCAGACGAACTGATGCTTGATTTAAGAAAAGACAGATAAAGAAAGGCAAGTCTTGAAATCTCTATGGAAAGACAATAAAAAGGTGGGTTTTTTTTGTCTTGACATTGTCAGTGCATCATCTGTAAAGAAAATAGAACTATTTTTATGTCAGTAAAGCCTACAGCATGTGTTAGTAACGGATCAAATATGAAAAGTAATTTTAATAAGTGCGAATCAAAGAGGGATTAGAAAAGCTCAGGGGATTTGGAGATGAGACTTGAGTTCAGGGAATTCCACAGCTCAGGGGCATAACAGGTGAATGCTCTGCTACTCATGGATGAGAGACCTGGCACAGGGGGCTGATGAATTTGAGATTTATTATTAAAAAGTAAGGACTGAGGGTATGTATCAATGGTGACCAGTTTTTATAGGTATGAAAGAGATGATTCAGACTGGTAATGAAAAACTCAGAACAAAATTTTAAAGTCGGTGCACTGACTGATAGGAAGCAGGTATAAATCTGCCATAGCTGAAGTAATGCAATTGGATTTATTGCCATAAGCAAACATATGGGATGCAGCATGCTGAACAACGGGGTCATTTGTGAATAGTGTTCCATACAGTGTGTGCCTATTATTGTAATCTAAAAGCCATAAAAATGGGGTTTAGAACAGGGCAGGCAGCACAGAGAGCAGCAGTAATACCTGCCTTACACCTGCAAAGTAGAAATGTGTCGCCTAAGAGACTGCTTTTGAGAAAAGCTTTTAAGAAGTTAACAGTAAATGAAGTGAGGAGCCAAGGAAGGATACAAAGTTGAAAGTTTTGGAGGATTCATTAGGTGTACACAAGTGCCACCAGATGGGAAAACAGAACATGACAAACAGTACACAGTGAAAGACAGACAGGAAGGAGGAGGGTGAATTTGGTGACTGGATTTCAAAAAAGCGATGTCTCATGTACCCATCACAAGGAATGCCTTCTAGCTCCTTTGTGTGCAGAAATGTGCAGGGCTTTTTATCCCCTACCCTCCATCCCCCTCCTTCCCTTGCTTTTTCTTTCAATGATTGATAGCCCACAGTTTGAAGAGAGGCTTAGAGAGAAATCCAAACCTTTCTTTGGTCATACGTTATGAGCTGAGTAATCCCTTGAGAAAGAGAGTTTTAATGCATTAGGGGCCTGTCAGGAATTTGGATATGGATCCTCCACAAAAGTTTTTGTACACTCTAGTAGGTAAGAACCAGATCACTGGGGTCAGTACTGAAACTGTAACTCTTCAGAAATAATGTTGAGAGTTATTACTCTTTGAGCAGTTGCTCAGATAACATTTACCTAAAGCTCTAATTTACAATGTTGTAAGTTCTTGTGCATTTTGTTACCATCACTGTTGGCTTAATTTTTTATATTTTTCATGACTTAGAGAAATAGGCATTAAGCAGTGAGTTTTCTGTCCCTGGATGGAATTCGATGCTGGCAAGTTACAGCTGCCTGATATTACCACTGCCTCCTGTTTGAAACCTTTTCTGTGACAGGTTTGTGATCAAGGTGTTGCATTTCAAAGCAAAACGATACTTGTTTTTGTGAATGACTAATCTATGTTGCATAAAGAATATAATATTCTTTATCCATTAAGCCTTATGCATTAGAATATTCCAGTATTCTATTATCAACTCTTCAAAGATTTTTAGTGTTACACTTTGGTGAATCTGGTGTCTCATGGAGTCGTGATCTAGTACTGCAGTGCAGCTGGTGCTTATTCTGGAGCAGGTTGTGGGTGGAGTTACAGCTGTGTGTGTTGTTGCATTTCTACTGCCTTGGTGTCCTAGTTTTGGGTCCATGGTTTTGAGTCTCCTGATTTCAGTGGCCTAAACTGGAACTAGCAAGGACAGATGATCTGTTTGGTCACAGAAAGGATAATTTCCACACAACTTTCTTATTCTCTCTTACTCTTACTTTACATACTCTAGTATGCACTAGCACACTGTGGTTAATAAGTTTAGGAAAGGCAGCATGCTCTTTTTTAACCCCTACTCGGGATAAGTAATAATATCCCCTAAATTTGTTCTATCTGGCATATAATTTTCATTACCATGCCACTTTGATGCAGTCTTGGTCTCGGGAAGGGAGACAGACCAGCGTCGGGGAGTTCTTGCTGGCTCTGCAGGTGTTATGCGCAGCCA
>JAYRBT010000001.1:8096741-8124318 GCA_036023395.1 Myiotriccus ornatus
ACATCTCCTCTTTTTGGTCCTTTACCCAGTTCTCGAATGCTTTGTCCATGTCCTCATAGATGCCTCGATCTCCAACACCACTTTACTGCCCTGTTATCACCCACTAGAGATGAAAAAAGCACTGATAGATTTGCCAGTCATTTTTGATCTCTTGACAGCTTTGTAACTCTGTTAAGCAAAAGAGGTTTTACCTCCAAAAGGTAAAATAAGATATTGTATGAGATCACTGTATCTTTCTGTTTGTAGGGAAATGGTAGAGCATTACTAAATAGCAGGTTAGAGAGCCTCCAAGCTTTCTGAATACTATTTGAGGGCTTATTAATTTTTTACTATTTAAAAAAAGTCCCACTTATAAGCAGGACATGTGGGTCCTTAAATCCTGCCAATATCAGAGAAATTTGGAAGTCTACACATATTTGCAAAAATATGTTTAATCACCTGCTAACTACTTCCACAACATCAGGAAAACCAAGCAGACTATAGCAATATTTTTGCTTTTTCAGCCATTTTTCATGACATACTCTTGACTGGAACAGACTTTCTTTATTTCTTTCAAGTTCTCTAATTTCATCAAATAGATCTGGTTATTTAGATAGCATAGGTAATCTAACCCCACCAAGACATTATTGTGCTGCTCAACCATTGTTCAATAGAGGTTTTTTTCCCTGGAAATTGAGCAACTTGCACTCAATGTACTTCTTGTCACCGTAGATGTGTGACTTATCTTGTTTAAAGCTTAGGACGCCCTCAGGAAAGCTCTGAGGAGCTTTGACCCACTTTGGGGAAGTATGGAGCTCATTAAGCTGTTGCTATTAAAGGTCACATTTTGACTCCTGATTATTTGTAGAACTCCAACAGATGGTGAGAATAAGTGACTTTTCTTCTATCTGGAAAACATAAAATGAAAAAGCTGATAAATACAGAAGAAACCTGCAGACTGGTGAATGGCTGGGAGAAGATGAATAAAAATTAATTGCCTGTCATCTTGTTCAGTGTGACAACATGGGGACACAGAATTAGGTCAGTAGATACCTGGTTCCAAACAAACAATGTAGGATGGGGAGAAGACAGAGGAAGAAAACATTTGTAACCCAATTTCAAAAATTAGATGTTTTTTCTAACTTAAACCTACTCTCAGTTTGAAACCATTCCCTCTTGTTCTGTCAATACATGTCCTTGTAAAAAGTCCCTCTCCATCTTTCTTGTAGGCTCCCTTCAGGCATCGGATGGCCACAACTACATCATTCCAAAGTCTTCTCTTTTTCTGGCTGAGCAGTCCCAATTCCATGCCTTCACATTTTGGGTAGGTATTACTGTGCAATTGCTTCATTTCTGTATTCTCTGGATATCTTTCTTCGGCCTGTCTGAGGCAGAATATTAATACATATGGGCCTTAAATTGGGTTTGGCTCAGTATGAACCTATTGTGATGCTTTATTTGTACCTTTTATGATATTTTATTCGTACTTTGTGGGTGACTCTCTTCACCTCTTCCTCAGACATGTTACACCTGTCACCTTCGCCAACATTTCTACTCCTTCAATCACAAGGTAGCTCACTTGACGGTTACTCACCAGAGCAGAGCAGCACCCAGAAACAGGAAACATCACTTAAGAACACCAGTGTCATGCAGAGAAAAGAATCAAACATCTCGTCCATGGTGGGAATGCACTGAACACACGTCGCTCTTACGTGGGTTAAGTATCTTGCTAAAACATACGACTTTAGGATGAAAGGGTTGGGTGCAGATGGAGAGCCTGTGGAAGAAAGGTGATGTGCTCTCTGCCCTGCCTTAGGGATATGGATCAGTAACACAAGGAGTGGGGGATGTGAGAGCCAGCGGGGCAGTGGTGATGGGGTGGACGCAGGGCACTGCATCCTGCATCTCCCTCTCCTGAGGGAGAGTGCTGCTCCCCACAGCATACGGGGGAGTGTGAGGGCAGGTTCTGAGCTCTGTTTACGTGCCTCCTCAATTACTTTTTCTTTCTTTTCTTTTTCTTTTTTTTTTTTTCCCCTCTTCTTCCCCCCAGGGAGAGAAGAACTAAGCAGAGCCTCCCTGTGTGCTTTGAGGAGCTGTCTGAGTGCACCTCCATTCACACCCATGTGCATGTGAGTGCTTAAAGCAAGCGGAGCAAAGAGCACAGCGCCCTGATTGCCGGGGCTGTAGCACACTGAGCTGGCACTGCGAGGAACTGCACATGCAGCTCCATCCTGTGCTGCTTGGTGTGCGCAACCACCTGGGTTTTGCAGTCGCAAACAGTCCGCGATCAATCATTAATTAGTTATGCTATGAATTCATAGTTCGTGTGGCTTAGCAGTGAAGGTCAAATGCAAAAATTTGTTAAAGTGCCCCCAGTGAAAGGGCACGATCAATTGTTGTCACATTTTAATTAACATTCTTGTAGATGGTTCTTTCCCTTTTTTTTCTCAGCCCCCATCCCCAGCATTCATATTAGACTAGACCATCTGCTTAACCATGCTACTCATGACCTTCAAAAAGAAGTGGGTCTATATATTTATGGCTTTTTTCTTTCTTTTTAAGATGTGCTATTACAGAAATTATAATAGTAAACATTTGAACCTTTTAGTAGACCCTTTTAATAACAGGAACCTTACATTAGGGTAATGCAGCAGTTTTCAGAACAGTGAAAGTCAACCAAAAAGTTACTTTTCTGATAAACACTTAAAAAGACTGAGTTAAGGTAAACACTGGTTTAGATTATTTTTCTTTTAAAATCACAACTGTGTTAAGAAGTAAAATCCACTGTAAATGTGTAAAGAAGAAGAGTTAATGGAAGTGATCAACTACTTGATCACTGGCTTGAGATAATACAGTACTTTAGCCACAGTCACATCAGGAGTGGGCTGATGTCACCCAGGTTTTTTTCGACTGATTCACTATTATATTTACCCTTCCAAAGGCTCCTTTGCCAATCTGAGAAATTCGTCATGATTCTTTGAATGGTCATTTCTTCACACAAATAAAATATCCGGGAAGTTGCTACAGGCAAAAATATAGCTGTGCATTGTACTAATTTCTTTTGTTGTCTGACTTGAAGAGGGTTTAGTGTGGGCTACATCTTTCCAATTAGCATACAGTTAGAAGGATTTTCTTAAATAAGACATCAGCTGTGTGGTGACAAAAACTGGCCAGCTCTCTAAGTAAGGCCCTCTTACAATTAAAATGGAAAAGCAAATCAATTTTATGAAGCATTGGAAGTTTGAAGCCTATTTCATTTTGCAGTAAAATGAATGTGAGACTAGGTTTTTGCAGAGGAAGAAAGAGTTCAAACAGGCTACTACTGAGTATTTAAAGCATGGAGTGAGGATGGCTGAACTAGATTCTATGCTTTGCCTCTTTTGGAACAGAGAGGTTTTATTAATTTTTGTCCATTCTGATTCAAGAAATTGTTATTTTGGATCTGAGAGTTTCTTTCCACAACCTGTCCTTTCCTAGCTCTCCATCCAAGACTCCTGTGTATATTAATTCATCCTAGTAAATGTTTAATTGAAATTTATTCATTTTCACAAAACATTTAGCTTCAGCCAAATTGCATTTTTCCTACCAGAAAAAAAATATTAAGGGAAAAAAATGGGTTTAATTATACTCTGTACATAGCCATTGGGAAGAGAGTATACAACAAGATCATGATGGTAAATCAGAGAGTCTGAGTTACAAATTATTTTACTCTCCTTCATAGAATAATTGTAAACCTCATCTCTCTTAGAAAGACATGGCACTTGTCCAGGCACCAGATGTGGTCTATGTCTCTGTATACAGCAGTCACAACATGATCAATATTGAATGTTCAATGGAAGCAGATTGCATCCATAGCAAAATTAGATTGCTTGTGTGACCAGCCCTTGAATAAACCAATTTCTAATAAACAGTGAATTGATTTGCTTATTCTAAACTTCTCTACATTATACACTCTGCTTATGTATTACACCTCACATTTTCTTGTGCCAGGGTTAGTTTTATCCATGAAATATCCCAAGGTAAGATTTTAGTGAGAGAAGAAGCTAGGCCAGTGCAGAACCCTTTAAAAAATATCTTCCACTGGAATTTTGACATTCTAGTTGGTTGACACAGTTGACATTTTAATCAGCAAATTTATGATTACTCATGTGTTTGGTGATTTTAAATTTCTTTTTCCCTCTCCCAACTCTTCAATCCATTCTTGGCAGGAAACTAAGTCCAATTTTCCCACTCTGGATGTGGATCTTGTTATAAGTATTCCAGTGGTGTAGTCTGACTACAAAACTGGTAGGGCACATGCCAGTGTATGAAGACTTTGCTAAAATCCACTGTTGTACATCATGTAATATTATCAGGATGCCTTTTGTCAGAACTAATTAGGTGGGTCTTTAATGAATGAATCAGGTTAACTAAGCTGTGAGGAAGGCTCTCAGAGAGCTGGGATTGCTCAGCTGGCTCACTGGCCTGGTGGAAAATAAACCTGTTAAAGCAAGATGTTTTCTGCCAGATGCCTGTGCTGACCTGCCTCCCTGGAGAAAACCATTTCTACACAGGAGGCAAGGCAGGGGAGCAGTGAGGAGCAGGAGGTGGAGGGAGGCAGCGTGGGACTGCCTGACCTTCAAGGGGTGCAGTTCTGCACATGGGAGACCGTGTCTCAAGGCAGCAAGCAGAAGAGAAAGGTGAGCTGGGACTGGCAGTCTGAGCCTCTCGTCAAGATGTTGCAGGGGGCCCTGCAGCATCCAAGGAGGCTCGGGGCGGGGGGTTAGCTCTCTCCTGGGTGTTTCCTGCAGCATCTCCTCCCCTGTCTTCTGTCTCATACCTTAAATTTTGAATGGCCATTTTTTGTTCCATCTTCTTTTCTGGAAGAAGCTGAGAGTTGTTACTCTTTTCTGTGCAGAAGTAAGGAGGAACGTGAAAAGATTTTGTCTTTCCTGCCATTTCAACTTTAGCTTTTCTGTGTAGCCTATGCAAACTCGCTTGTGTCTGCAAAAATTACCTCAGGTGGCCAGCTATCAATAGTCTTTTCTCAGTGACAAGTGATGTCCCTCAGAGGTCCATATTGGGACCAGAGTTATTTAACATCTTCATTAAATGACATAGATGAAGGGATTGAGTGCACCCTCAGCAAATTTGCTGTCGACACTCCTGAAGGATGGGATGCCATCCAGAGAGACCTAGACAAGCTTCAGAAATGAGCTCATGGGAATCTCGTGAGGTTTAATAGGACCAAGTGCAAGGTGCTGCACCTGGGTTGGGGCAAGCCCTGGTATCAGTCCAGGCTCGGGGATGAACAGATCCAGAACAGCCCTGTGGAGAAGGACTTGTGGGTGCTGGTGGGTGAGAGGCTGGACATGCCCCAGCCATGTGCACTGGGAGCCCAGAAACCCACCGTGTCCTGGGCTGCATCCAAAGCAGTGTGGGCAGCAGGGGAGGGAGGGGATTCTGCCCCTCTGCTCTGCTGAGACCCCACCTACAGTGCTGCCTCCACCCCTGGGGTCCCAGCACAGGAGGGACATGGACCTGTTGGAGCAAAATCCAGAAGCACCAAGTTGATTATAGGGATGGAGCACCTCTCTTTATGAGGAAAGGCTGGGAGAACTGAGTTTGTTCAGCCTGGAAAAGAGAAGGCTTCAAGGTGACCTAATTGTGACCTTCCAGTACCTGAAGAAAACCTACAAGAAGGACAGAGAGGGACTTTTTTACAAGGGCATGTAGTGATAGGACAAGGGGGAATGGCTTCAAACTGAAAGAGATTTTAGATTAGATATTAAGAAAATCTTCCCTATTTGGGTGGTAAGGCATTGTAACAGGTTGCCCAGAGAGGCTGTGGATGTCCCATCACTGGAAGTGTTTAAGGCCGTCTTTGGATGGGGCTCTGAGAATCCTGGTCTGATGAATTCTGCCCATGGCAGGGGGGTTGGAACTAGATGATCTTTGAGGTCCCTTCCTACCCAAACAATTTGGGGATTCTGTTATTTTTAAATTCTTCATCTTCTGAATAACGAGAATAACCTTGAACAGGTACATCATAAGGGAAGATTCAGTGCATAAGGCAGTCATAATCATTAGTCTAAACTACCTTTGAGTCTGTTTACATGCATAGCATCAGTTTCTGCTCTTGTCTCTGCCATTTTTTTGCAGTTACTTTTTTTTTTTTTTTTAATTTTACCCCTTCCTGTCCTTTGCTTGTTTGCTACCTCTCTTTTTGCCTTTCTGTAGTTTTGCATGTTTTTTAGTTACTTTTAAAATGTTCACTGCCTGCTTCTTTTCTTCCAAGGCACTTCTTTGTACGAGCTGTAGTGGCTTGCATATTTTCAATCCAAGGAGAGACTCTATTTACTGAAACAATGCATGCCAGGTTTTTGCAACCAGTTCCTGTTCACTCACAATAAGTGTTTTCCCCACTGCACAATCTGAGTTTTACCTCCCTGTGTTCAATGTGGTTCTCTTTTTTTTCTATCACAACCATATATTTAATGGACTACAGTTATCATATTAACTTTTGTATGAGTGTGTAAACTGCAAGTCATAAAGGTTTTTCATATTCAAGGAGATAAAAACAACCTCTGAATGTGGCTTTCTCTTGAATAGTTCCCATAAAGGAATTTTGTTCCTTGCTCACTGTGCATATGATGCATATTTTGTTTCTCTTTAGATAGTTTCAGTTCTTTTGACTGCAGGCTTCTGCAAAGTGTTTTCGTTTCAAGTATAATGACTCCATCCAAGCACTGAGTACTGCTCAGGGTTTATTTCCTTGTCAAGATTTTGAGTAACCTTTCATGCTGTTTTATATCACTTCATTCCAATAGTATTTTGCAGATATTTCTTCAGAGTTCATCTCTATTTTCCTTTTCCTGTTCCATAAACCCTGATATTTACTATCCAGGGCCATCATTTTAAGTCCATCTGTTTTCATTCTATTCTTTATGATACTGCCCTCTTTTATTAATTAATTGCTCAATAATTTTGTTATTATAAGTTAAGATATCTAAGCACTCTTTTTCTGAGATCTTGATTTCTAATACCATTTCTGTTTGACATCAAATTATGTTTTCATAAACTCCCTAATTCAACAGGACTTCAGCTGGATTTCAGATTTGTTGAAAAATGTTTACAAGTTTCTTACTCAAGTTTCTTACTGTCCTGGTATTCTCAGATGAAATTCTTCACTTTCCAGCACAATTCTTTTAGAGAGAAATGTTTTCAAATATTTATAGGCTAAACTGGTAATTGGTTTTGACTTCTTTAATCCATCTTTACACTGCTAAGCAACTTTTGAGTATGTGAAAGGTTATGTTGAGAAGAAAGTTTTCTTTAGTTTCTCTCTGCCTGATTTCATAAGGAGGGAAAGCTCTTACATACATTTCTTCCAGTTGTCTCTTGTACTTTCTGGATTTCAGAGGTCCATGTTCCCTTCACTCCTCATCTCTCTCTTTTATTCTGTTTTAGATTTCTTTCTTATACCAGATGGAGCCTGGCAGGGAATGTAGGGCCAGAGGGTCACCACTGACAACTGTTTGGTGCCTGGTAATGCAGGAAGCAGTAGCTGTGATGAGGCCCCAAACCAGCAGGCAGAGCTGTCTAGACATTTGTTTTTTTTTCCTGAGAGTGAGCTTCCCAAGGAAGATCAAAAGATTTTTATGTTAAAGAAAATTCATGGGGTTTTAGGTGGTAAACCAAGTTGGTTTAACTTTTTAAAGAGAGAAAGCCAGACAAGCCAGGTGAGGCAGAAAAAGAGAGTAAAGGTTTTATAAGTGACTTTTTCCCCAACCTCAGTTTCCTTGCAAAAAGGTGTGTGTTTCCAGGCTGGATTTTCACCAGCTTTGAATTGTAGCAAATCCTACACAGGTCTCTTAGGGAGATCAAGTAACAGTAGGATGTTGCAGCCTGTTCTCCCCATATTTTATAAACTTCAGCTTCATTCTTGTCCCTGCATTTTCTTTCTTCTTTCAGCCCTGGCAGAAGGCTCACTGGTTTCTCTCCACCAGAAAGGCAACTTGAACCGGTTGTTCTTTCTGTCTCAAAAAACAGCATACACAAATTTAGAACAGGCAAAACAGAGAGACAATTATTGCAATACTTGACACACAGGTGACAAAAAGGTTACAAAACATCGTGTCTGTCATGTTGCTAAAATCTATCAATGACAGCAGCAGCCCTCTCAAACCAGACTTGCCAGTCTCCCAAGGCTAATTATCAGTACCATTATTAACCATGATATGCTGGCAATTTTCATAGTAGTTGAAGGTATAGTAGTTGCTCTATCACAACATCTTCTAAAACAAATTACTAATGCAGGTGTGTAACTTCTGGAATGAGGGAAGCTGCAGGTAGGAACTGCAGAGGGTAAGTAGAGGAGTTTGTAAGTCTGTCTAAATATCACAGAATAATAAAATGGCCTGGGTTGGAAGGGACCTTAGAGATCATCTTGTTCCAACACCCCTGCCCTGGGCAGGGACATCTTTCATTAGACCAGGTTGCTCAGAGCCCCATCCAGCCCGGCCTTGAACACTGCCAGGGATGGGTCAGCCACAACTCTGAGTAAGCTGTTCCAGTGCCTCACCACCCTCACAGTAAAGAACTTCTTCCTTATATCTAATATAAATATACTCAGTTTAAAGCCATTCCCCTTGTCTTATCACTGCATGCTCTTGTAAAATGTATGCTTCCCAAAATTCTCTAATTTCCAGAAATAGGTCTCTCTCACTGAAAGTTCTAGGTTGCTGCTTCCCCTTGGTGTCTTTTGAAAAATAGGATTAAATTTCTAAAACCCTTTGGTATTTTAGGAAATTTTACTCAGGATTTTTTTGTTCATTTGTTCATGTTACAGCTTTTTTTTCCTCCCATTTTTCCTCATGTTATGTTTGTTTTTCCATTTGGTTTCATTGTTGGGTTTTGAGGGGTTTTTTATTTTGGTTTGTTTGGTTGGTTGGTTGGTTTTTTACTAACATTTTACTGATTGTTAAAGCAAAAAAGAAAAGAGGAAAACTCTACAACCAGGAACTTGTGACAATTGCTATATATTAATATTGATGCTAATTTACACTGCTTTTATTTTAAGGACGTTATGTTTTGCTTCAGTGACAAAGAGGATAAAAGTTCTTAAAAGGTGAAAAAATAGAAGGTGGTATAAAATTAAATTGGCAATGGGAGAAAGTTTCATGTGTGCTCTGTGTGTGCTGCATTTTGTGGTGCGTCACACGCTGCAGAAATATTTGGTTTTCTCAGGTACAGGTGCTTTTCAACAGCCGTATTCTGCTGATGTTTTGATAAATATTTTAATTAGATAAATTTAATTAAGTCTTCTGGGGAAAAAGCAAACAAACAAAAAAACCCAGCCAGAAATTATATGGATATGCTGTGCTTATGTGTCCTTAAATGTGCTGATCAACAGCTGTGATGGAGAATCTGTACCTTCCTTCCGACACACCTCCAGGGGGTTCCCGTGCAAAACTGATTAAATTGAACAGAGATAAGACACTTCTAAATAGTCAATAGAAAATGCTCCTGCAGAGGCAGGAAAGGTCATGGAGAACATTCTTTTGTATGTAAGATGCTTAGGATGTGTTTTTAATGGGGTTTAAAGTGGCAAGTTCCAGTGGACTGTGCGTGTGCCAGAGTGGTCACATTAAAACCGTGGGCCAGATGGATTACTGGAGTCCTGCAGAGCAGCAGTTCAGGAGGTCTTGCCTGACCTAGCTGAAGGTGTCATTGCAAGGATCTTGGTGGTTTAAAGGAGTTGATCCTCCCTTCCCTGCAAGCACTAATTTATGCCAAGATCTCAAAAATAAATCAGTTTTTTAATAAAAGAGCTGCCTTTTCATGTCTGTATGAAAGGTTTCGGGTATAATAATTTGAGCAACAGGGCAGATTCTCAAAAGCATTTTGGGGCAAGTTAGGCGTTTAACAATGGATTTTTAAATTTCAGGAGGAGATGGAATTGGAAAGAGAGATGACTTGATTTTCCAAAACGAGAGCTGTGGATCATTTAGCACTTTTCAAAATTCATGCAGCCAGCTGAGAGCTGATCGATCTGTGAAAATCTGGTTCTGACTGCTGCTACCCCCCACTGCAGGAGATATCTGCCCCCAGGCTGAATGGCCAATTGCAACATGACTCTACAAACCAGTTCAGGTAAATACAAGCCATTTACTGTAAACGTCTGAGACTGACCTCTGCTCAATGAAAAAAAAAAGTTAAAATGAGGTAAGACATTCAAAGGAGCAGTGTTTGAAACTGGAGCTGATAATTTACATGCCTTTAAGCATTTCTGTTCAATTTTTGTTGAGTGTTTCTTTCTTTCTTCCAAATTATTGCCCTTTCTGGAACGTACTAAAGATTAATATGTCAATTATTGGGGATATTTTCCATTGGGAAAAATGCCCTCTGCTTAATGTTTGGCGTAGAAAACCCTGTGCTTGCTGCCTGATACTGTAACACAGCAAACAATTTAAAAATGTCCTGTTGTATGACTGTTTCCTCTCTTCTCTGCCCAGAGTTATTTTTAAAACTACATATTGATTTCCTTCTTTTCACTTTAAAACTCCCTGGAAACGACCTCTCCTGTCCTGCAAGGACCCCTGTTTGTAAAGGGTGGCTCAGTTTCACAGGTAAGTAAAAGTCTTCTATTGATCCCTGAAGGACCACTGATAAGATCCTCAGGGACCTGGGGCCAGAACAGGAAGCATTGCTGTAACAAGCACCCTTTGAGGGAAATACGGTGTGAAATAAAAGACAGAACTTACAAAAATGTCCTTAAATTTATACTTCCATCAAGATTTCAGATAAAGCACACAAGTGTCCAGGACTTAGTTCCAATTTTGTCATTCAATAATAATTGTAATTCAAGTTTTTGTCATTCAGTGATTCAACTCAATCCCAAATAATTTGTGATACCGTTGTAGGAAACCAAAAGAATAGAAAGCCACAATCACCTTAGAATACTTCCTATGGAATCCTGAGTTTAGTTTTAAAAAATTTATTATGATTATTCCATTGAAAAAGAGGTCATTGTGGGAAGAGGTCCAGAAGCATCTGGGTGTCCAGCTTCAGTGTATTCTCATTTTAAAATAAAAATTCATTAGGTGCTTCTTCCCCTCTAATTCCTGGTGAAGATGTTGGGATCTTCAAAAACCCCCAGAGATGGAATTTGTCGTGGCATTTTACACCAGGGCTGTTGCAGAACCAGCATTAGAGCCACATATATTTGTATGAATACTTTTTTGCCCACCCCAAGAGATAAATCAGAGCTGTATATCAAAGACTTAAAGTAAATTTCCTGAGGAAAGGCACATGAAGGAGATCAAATTTCAGAGACTTAAATATTCCACAAGTGTTAACTTGACTAAACATGAGGGGTTTTTTAGACAATGCGAAGAAAATGTACAAGCATTATTGTCAAAAATGAGGTGTTGCAAAGGCAAAAGTGCTTTCTTACAAAGTTGGATGTATATATGTTTGTTTCTAAATGGACTGAGGATATCTGCCATTGTGACTCCTTTTCCTCAGTTTTGTCAGTTGTGCTCTGATGCACATCGGTGACAAAGGTGTTTGCTTCGGAAATAAGGAACTATAGATTTTTATATTTTTTTTACATTTTCACAACACTAGGTGTATGATTTCACATAGATTAAAAGTAATTTCCCAGATGTTTCTTGTAAGCTGAAATGATAGAATTATTGCACATAATGTTTCCTTCCAGAAGCTTTGAAAAAACCTCAGAATTTTCATCTGCAGTTATTCTTGTGTACATCCATCAACTGTATTTATGTTCCAGACTGGATGGAAAATCAATGCAAACATTTCCAAAACAGTCTGTTCAGTATGGTAATTGGCTCTTCCCATGGCAAGGTGCAATATTGTTAAAAAAACCCCTAAAGATTTTACATGGATTCTAGTACTTCACCACAGTATAACCACTGTAGATGCCACTGTTAAGTTTGTGACCTCAAAAGAAGGATAACATGTAAAGGTTAACCAAGATCAATAGAGAGGAGAATGGACAGAATCCAGAGAAATGTCACTTCTGTTCTTTTTTTATGATTGTCAGAGAATGCTTGAAGCAATTTTAACAAATACAGCATTTTCTGGGAAATGCAAAATGTATTTTTACATGTTGATTGAAGTAAGAGCATTTTAGCTCTAGTTATGAGTAAAATGTGTTTAGACTGTTGTAATTTATGTTCCTGGGTGTTCTGACTTACAGGTGCCTACACTTATTGCTAAACTTGTTTCTTCGGTGTTTTCAGCTTTCATGAGAGTGGAAACCAGCATATCTTAACACAGTCTGAAACTCTTCATGAAGTGACATGGCTCCAAATTCAGAGAACCAGAGAAGGGTTGAGGTTGGACGGGACCTCTGAAGGTCATCTGGCCCAACCCATCCTGCTCAAGCAGAGCTGCCTTGGACCAGCTGCCCACCAGAGTGTCCAGACAGCTTTTCAAAATCTCCAACTCACCGTCCATGGAGAAGGGGGTAGGAAACAATGAGGAGAGAAACAATTTTATTCCTACGTATAATGGTCTCTCAGAAAATTTACACATTGCTCTTTCTGTAACTCTGGTAGGTGACAGCAAGAGAGTATGAAGCTGATGGTCATATGTCTGTAAAAAAAGGAAACATAATTGCATAATCTTTTAAATACTCAGACTCACAGATTGTGGTGGTAAAGTGTGTGAGTGCATAGTGGAAAAATCAGGTGGCTAAATGGGATATTTTTAATGAAAGTATCTTTTAAGTCTACTGAAGTTGACTGCAGCAGTTTTGGTGATACATGTCCTGAGCCTAACAAGAACAGTAAAATGAAGCAGAATCCCCCTTCAAAAATGTCTCTTCATTCTCCTGAATGATACCACCAGCAGCAGTGTCAGGGACATCTTCATATTTAGGGAGAGCCTGGACGTTTTCTGGAATGTATTATGTTCAGAGGTGACTGCATGGTTGCTGATGTATCTTCCTCTGACTAGTGGAGTTGTTCTTCCGGGAAAAATCACTATGAGAAATCCAGGAGGATTCAGGTTGGAAGGGAAATCTGGAGATCACCTGTTCAAAACCTTGCTAATTGTCTCCTGTGTAGTAGTCTTCCTACTGTAACCATGTTTTACCTTCCAGCTGTCCCTTTGCCAGTGAGGCTGATTAAGAAGCCATCAGGCTCAGAGATTCCCCCCTGTGCAGCTGCACTGGAGATCAAATTCTGCAATGGGGAATGAGGAGTAAAATAGTAAAAACCTTTAGAAAAGAGTAATGGTATTTGCTGCTGTGTAACAGATTTTTGCTGTTCAAAGCAGAGTGAAAAGCAAACTCTAGAGCAATACCTGTTGCAAACTACTGAACTGCCTGCAAAGATAGAACATTTTGTAAGTACAAATCATTCAACTTCTCGCATTTCCATTAGTTAAACTGTTACATGATCCGCTTTGTAGGGTCTGCCTTGCTTGTTTGTTTTTTAAGGAGTGCTTTCTTATTTTTGGTGAAACACTTTTCCAATGTTAATTGTATTCCAATGAATAATTGAAATGAATATCCCCCAAGTCATCTGTGTTGTCCATAACGGATACTGATAAGTGATCTCCCTGTTTATCTTGCCCCATGAGCTTTTCTCTTCTTATTTTCTCCCACTCTCCTGTTGAGCAGGGTGAATGAGAGTTGCTGGGTAAGATTCTGGCACTTGGGCGAGGTCATTCCGACATAATACTACTTATTGTGGAAATATTTGGGGGGCATGAAAAAAATGATAGGTAGACTGCAATATTATTATTAAGAAAAATGCTCAATATAATAATATTTTTCTTTAGAATAAAGAGATTTTATCCTATAAAATGCCACCTATTAAAAAAAGCCTTCTAAATAATGTACATTTCCAGTCTCCTACTAAGGCAGAATACGTCTTAAAGATCTTTGGTAAACTTTTGACTGAGCAATTACTGGTTGCTCCAGTCCCCAAATACCAACAGGACTAAGCAGAATTCATGCCCAATAAGAGTCACTGAGTTCAGATGCAACAGTTGAATTTATATAGATAAAGTGTCTTGTTAAAAAATGTAGCACATTTTAAAACATTTTGCCTGTCTGATGTTTCCTGCACTCGGAATGAGAGATACATGTGAGCTTTCCAACCAGAGTTGCTGTATAAGAACAGTAACGAAAGACTGTGCACACAAAAATAGAGATGGTGGAATTCTGATCGCTTGTGGGCTTCCATCTGTGTTTAATACTGGTGTGGTTTACCCAAGGGGAAAAGAAAGTGACATCTAATATGGGGTAAAAAACCCCCATTTAGTTTAGTGAAGATTGTCTCAATATTTTGTAGTTTCTCTGTTACATTTCTTATTAGAATGATTCTCTTTAGTATGAAGGTGTTCCAGGGTTAAAATGTAGGATCCAGTTCCACTGAGTTACTGTTACCAGTACCTTATTCTTTCTTAAGTATGCATGTGGAAATTTTACTTGCAAGTGGAGAACTGAACTGGCTTAATCTTTATGTGTATCCTTAGTAACAAGTTTGCACCATTTATTTGGGAATAAAAAGGTTAATAAGAGGGTTGTCTTGAGTCAGTAACCTGCTAGCCACAAGGAAGATGCCCAGTGTTGTGTTTCTCTGAAATTTGCTAGTTGAAGACATAAAAACTTGCAATTTCTGAAAACTAGGCAGTTGAGTTTAAATTATGTACTGACTCAAAATGTTAAAGTGATTAACCAGTGAACAGAATATAAAAATATGTGGTACTTCATCTTTGACACAGAGCCTCTAAACTGAGAGTCTGAAAGCCACAGTGTAGTTCTGCCACAAGCTGAACTTGACACAGGAATGGATGAAATCAGTGTCCTTCTTTCTGTTGCAAATAATATCCAACCACATTCCACAAATGGTTCATTGTGGTTTAAACATCTTTCAGTGTTTGTGTCTTGCCCAGGTGTGAAGAGATGAAATAATGCTGTGTGGTCAAGAAAGGGAATGCTCTTACATAGATAGCTATAAAAAAAAAACAAACAAGCAAAAAAAAAAAAAACCACAAAAAAAACCCCAAAAAAGTTGTCCAAATAAATTCAGACAAGTATATATCAGGAAAAAAGGATCAGAAATGTTATATTCCAGAAAGTTAATCTACTTGCAAAAATTTAATTATTGAAATTGTTGTGCTTTTTAGTGTGCACAGAATAATATGAAGCAATTTTGCACTAATTTTTGGTAGCTCCAGGAATGCTCTGTTTTAGTTGTCTCAAATTTATGAAGAGGTGTGTATGATTTGGGTTTTATTATAATCATCCCTTGAATAATCAGATGATAGTCCTTAGAAGAAGTGAAACACCAGGCTAGATGTACTGTTCTCATGTTTGCTATGACAAAATCATATGTTTCTATGGCAACAGAGTTAATCTAAACTGTTTCAATTGGATGAACCCTGATAAATTTTGCTACCTAAAGTAATCTGCACTGTGACATTAGATTGCATAAAACAAATTGTCTGCATCTAGTCTTTTTCACTATTTAACCAAGATGTATTAAAGAATTTGAGTAAGGTAACACAGCAATCCCTATTCAGTACTAAAATGTGGTGCACAAAATCTCCCTTCTTTAAATCATGTTTTCCTAGCTACTGAAGTAACTAAATCGTACTAATCTGACTTTCTACTTTTTGTCTGATTCCCTGCAAAGAATGCCTTCTGAAATTTAGCCTCTCTAAAAATTAAAAATTAAATTGAACCTCTTTGCCTGACAGCCTTGTGAAATTTCTGCTCCTGTGGATACCCAGACCCACCCAAGGCTTCAACCCACCCTTGTCTAGTGTGCCAGCAATGCAGATGCACTGCAGTTTCACCTTTTAGGAGTGCATGGATTTGAACCAAATTAAGACACTCACAGATTTCTATGTGTACAAGAGAAAAAGGGGGGGAAAAAATGTCCTTTTTAGTGCAAGGAAATATAGAGCTCAGTTAAGGAATGACAGTGTATCTTGTGACTTCTCTTTCTGTTCTTTGGCCTTAGGCTGTGGCTTCTTAAGGAGGCAGGTATTTGGTCCCTGTGGCATTTCCCTGGCAGCAGAAACCTTTTTTCCTGTGAAGTTTCCTTCTTCAGATGAACTTGCAATTAGTAAAGGTATCTTTGCTCCTGTAGGTATTTTTCTTTCCAGACCTGCTCTTGGCCTTCTTCCTCAAAACACGACTTAAAAGTTAAAAAGGAACTTAGATGTCTCTCAAGTTTCTTTGTCAAATGACCCTGAATGACTGTCATCAATTCATTAAATTTTCCTTGTAGGTGGCTTGTTACTTCATTTTCCCTTTTATTCTTTAGATCTGGAAGTGTAAATTTGCAGTCATGCCCAGTTTTGCTCGTAGCTTGTGCCACTTGCTTGAAGAATCATGAAAATTTAGGGACAGGTATCATATTTCTTTTCATCTCTACTGGATTCCAGCTCCCTGTGAAGGAAAAGGACAGCAGAGAGGGGAAAAAAAAAAGGATTTCAAACATGAAGTTGTAATGCAAATGTTGGAAAAATCATAATTGAACTTCAGACATGTTATATTGAGGAAGGGGCCTTGAAATGGATAATATTCCCTGATACAAGCAACAGAAATCCTTAGACCTTGTTTTAAACCTGCAGTTCAAGCAGCATACTCCAGATGGCACACAGTGATGATAAAATTATTCATGTGCTACTTTGAGGGATGGAATATGCAAACAGAAGGAGCTTGTTAACACAGAGCCCCGTGGAAGCTGCCTTCAGCACTGACAGTCATCTGTACATTCAGAAAGCAAACAAAACTTCCAGCTCTTTAAAAGACAGTGTTACAAGGGAAAAAAAACAAATAAACGAACCCCCATGCGTTAATCTCAATGATAATGCAGATACACAAATGTTTGAAGAATTATCACCCTTTATATGCTAATAGATACCCAATGACAGATGTTTTCGAAGCAGATAGATGATTAATTTGGTCCTAAGTTACAAAGAAATTCAAGATACATGAATATTTAAGGGAGATTATTACTTGAACGTAATTAGAAGGGATATACCAGTAACTTCTTATATTAAAGATATGTTACACTACCTTTTTCACATTCTGAGTAAAAACTTTCCTTGTGATTAGTCCTAATTAAAATGAGTGCTGCAAACTGCAAAGGGCAACCATATCTGAACATTTATGTGCTTAGATTTCAGGAATAAGTCCATGAGACATCAGTACGTGCCTATATATGTGATACAAGAAAGAAGACAACTCTCTGACTGCGTTTCAGCAACTGACCAAAAGCCATATTACACAAAAATTTTACAAACTAATATTGAAGAAGCTTATAAGGCTTTTAAATGGTGGGTTAAAACCTGTATTTCAAGTGAAATGCCAAATTGTACAGGATGTGAGTGCTAGTTCTGACTTTGTTCTGACTGAGGACTGTGGGTTTTGAAGATTTACAGGAAGAACAACAATAACAAAATTTCTGGAACTTCTGGTGTTAATGCAATTTCTAACAAAAATCCAGCTATGTTACAGAAACAGCTTGCAAACTGGCCCTTCTCACTTTGCTGCCCAAAAGGCTTTCCTGAGACCTTACGAAAACAGTTTTCCTGAAGAAGTGGTCCCATCTTAGGATAGGCAAATGGTGAAGCAGTTGTCTAAAAGCAACAAAAAACTGGCACTAGTAGAGCAGTTTTCCCTACAACAATCCTCTGAAGTATATTTAAAATAGCTTATTCTGTAGTCTAGGTGGCTTTAGATAAATGCCACAGCAATGCTCTTTGTAAATGCACAAATCTAGGTAAGTACTGTATTGTGCGAGAGGGCGAGGTTTACTTTTTGTAGTTCCACACATTGATTCTGATGAACATTTCATGCAAAAGGAGTTTCTGTAGTAGAACATTTCAGAATTCATGAATAGTAATTGAGCCCTTTAGTTCTGCACTAAACTTAAATCCATTATTCTCCATTTAAAGCAGACACATCATGTTGCTCTACAGAACACTGCTCTGTCAATTCAGTGCTTTTTTCAGTGAGCTGGGCTAGAATATTAAGCACTCTTTGCTCTCAGTATTCTTGCTGTGCTTGGCACATTTGGATTCCATTTGAAATAGGCAAATAGCAATTCTGCTGTTCATAATGGATAGCCTATATGTGTATATGCACCTTGCCTTTGAAAGGGAGAGCATATATTATTTGCCACATCTTGAATCTTTGGCAACCAGTTTGCTTCATTTCCTCTCTCTCTCCCTGCACATAAGCAGTGAAATGTAAAATGTAATAGAAGTCCCTGACAAATTTCTGTCTTCTATACCAAACAAACCAGTCTGCTTTGGCATTCAAAAGGTGTATATATTTATATATATATATTTTTTTTCTGTCATGAACAAACTAAAGAAATACATGTAAAAACAAAGAGTTAAGTAAGAAAGATTAAAGTTTCCAAAAGTCCCCTCCCATGCTGACTATTTTTCAGTCATTTGCTGGCACGCAGCTCTTACTGTGCCTAGGCTGTAGTGTGCTGATGCAGCCATACATCTGTCCATGCCATGCTAGCGGAGATACGATTCAACCTCTCCCCATACAATTTTTTTGTTGCTCAAGTTTTGTGAATACACAGTTTAAACCCTGCTAGCATGTCCCAGCAAGTCTGTGCATGGGAAGGATTTTATGTTCATCACAAGCAATGAATCATGCAGTTTTGCTTAAATGAATGATCTCGTCTGAGAACGGTGTGGTAAGCTGAGCTTTATAAAAGCATGCCTAAATTTAAAGTTTCCATCCTCCCAATTTTTTTCCCTGTTAGCTATGGTTCTGTTACATTTAGATCCACGTCGACAAGGTTTGCCTGCACAGAAGCTGGGGGGGAGGAGGAACTGAATAGAGAATGTGAAGAAAAAGTATCTGCATCTTTTGCTTAACACATCTATACAGATTCCTATGTCTAGGAGAAGTCATACGAGGAAATGTCTCATTTCCATCCTTAGTGCTGAAGTAACCCTGAAATAATTAGATTCTAAGGAGAAATTATGATGATGCTTCTACAGCAGGACACACAGCATGTGATGTTTCTCTCTTCTATACCAGCAAAGTTGAAATAGAGTTGCATGGGACAGTCCTCTGTTTCTGAGCCACTGTGTATGGAGCTGAGTCTAAAGCCTACTGTTCCTGCCTGCATTGCCTGATGGTGTTTTCATCTGTGCATCAAGTAGATGATAAGGTAAAAGTGATCAGCAAAAAGCTGAATCTGCCAACATTTAAAACTAAGGCCGCTTAAAATAGATATCACAAGTCTTTAGAAGTGGTTAGCTGTGAAACAGTCCCTGGGGAGAGAGCACAGACAGTGAGGGTTTCTTCAGCACAACACATGTGTGTTCCAGATGTTGCAGCACCCATTTATATCTCTCTTGCCAGCCAGTGATGGCACTGAGTAATCTCCATGTTTTACCTGGTGTGGTAACACCTATGCAAAGGGAATCCCCAGTTTCCAGACAGCTAGCAGGAAAAAGCAGCTCCAGAAGATTTTCATAGTTCAGTCTCCTAAACTCAGAAGATGTCAATGGAGCTCTTTAAGGTTACCAATTGCAGCTGTCTCGTTTGAACTGAAAGATGTGTGAGGAATGGTGATGCTATTTTAGAAAATTGTTTAAAATGCAAATCATCGTCTTGCCTCACACCAATTTTTCAAGAAAATAAGAAGGTAACACTGGAATTTAAAGACTGTAATTTGAATTTAATATTAATGCTTGGATGCTTGGATTGCAAAGCTAATTGACCCAGGGCCTCGTGTAGTGTACAAAGTAGATGCTCACCCAGAAAAGCCAATTTTTTTTAATTTTTTTTTTTTTTTTGTCAGGAAATGGAGACATTCTGCTATGGGCTAGGGTTTGTTCCTTGCAGAGGTCAAACCAGTGTCTGTTTGAAAAATTCATGATCCAGGAAAGGTAATTTTTAATGAATATTTATGAAAGATGTCCTTTCTTATCAGAGCTGTGCAAGTTTTCAGGAGCTTGCCACTGAGTCTGGCTTCTGATTTTTAGCAAATAACTTGTGAGTTCCTTCTGAGCAAATATTCAGGTTACATTTTTGTCTAGCTTTTTCTATGTTTTTCTGGGATGTATCTTTTTTGCATAGTAAGACATATCACTGTGAAGCACATGTAGTGCATCATATACAGGTTGGGATTTTTTTTCTATAGGAGGCTAATATTTCGAGAAGGTTAACGTTTTAAATTAATTCTATTTCAGTGTTAATAATTTTAAAAAATCATGATGAAAGCAAACACGAGCTGATGGGTTTATGTAATTCATTTTTCTAATAAAATGTGTAGCTAGAATTGCCAAAGATCAATAACTGGAAGGCTTTCCTGGATTAGTATGCTTCTTTTGAGTCTCAAACCTTACCTGCAAAGCCTCAGGGTATTCAATAGGTGAAAAGAATACTCCTTTTGAGTTCAACTCTACAGCAGCACCTAGAAAAAGATGCTGAGATCGGTGGCTGGTCTTGTGTCTGCAGAGGCTGTTCGGCCCAGCGTGTCTCAAGAGCTTGCTGTGCACTGGGCACAGTGAAAGGGGTCTGGAGCCAGAAGTGCTCCAAGGGGCAGGGACTTGCCAAAACCACGTGGCAGGGAAAGGCTGAAGCATCGTCATGACCAGCTTCCAGGGCTAAGTTTTGTATTCCATGGGCAATGTTGTTTTAAACGAGCCCACGGAAAATATCCCAAGAAAAAATATTACTCCTAAGTCTAGATAGAGTCATAACGGATGAATAAAGTACTAGATTCTGATTTCTTCTAACAGTTATACAATTTACAGTTGCTGTGAGGAATTTCACTCAGTTTCCTCTCTGTTTTTTTAAGCCTTTTGTTTGTTGAAAAGACTTTACATTTTTATGTTACTTAATTTCTCCTACTTGAGATCTTTAGCTAATATTTCCTATCCTCCTCTCCTAAAAACCTTCTTTATTATTTCATTGTATATGATAATATCATTATATATAGTATTTTAAATCCTGCCTTTTTAAAGGATACTGTTTGATCACAGTGATGCATCTTTTGTATAATGCTACCTTGCTTGATGCCTTTGCACAGTGACCATCCTGGGGCCAATATCAAAGAGGCAGATGTTTAAGACACTTTCAGCAAGGAGGGACTCTGACAATGGCACTGCAGGCTGAATTTCTGCTTTGCTGCTTAAGAGTTTCCTTTTATTTCTGGCCCCCTGGGCTGGTTCCCTCTGGAATTTCTTTCTGAGTTTAATCCCAAGTGGATGGGAATTATTCATAACTTAATTTAATATAGGAGTATAATTCTCAGCTGGTAGATAAGCAGGCTTAGAGGTCATATATTGTCTTAGGGTTACTTTTAATCCTGTAAATACAAATTTTGTAGACAGTATCAAAAGTAATATTACCTTTCAATGGAATCCTGGCAAAGAACAATCACCTTGTGATAAAGTCTTGAATTTCTTTGGTTCTTTTTAAAGATTTTAATATCTATTATGTATATAAAATAACACTTAACTGAAAAAAAAAAAAGAAATATCTGTTAATAGGAGAAATATAATATCATGTGACCGAACAAAATCATAGCTGAGTGTATTTGACATTTTATGTGGAATAAGGAAAAAAGACCCCACAATCAACCCCCAAATGAGTAACAATTACAGGTAAAGTTTTATAAATATTTAAACAAGGTAATTTCAATAACCTGCATATTACCCAAGAATCCACAAGTTCCAACGTGTCACTGAAGTTAAATCACAAAATACTGTCTAAAACTGTTATTGTTATGGTTGTTTGTGTATACTTAATAAGTAGAGAAGAAAGAATCCTGAAGTTTGGGAACTAGGGAAGTTAGGGAGTCACATAGTTGTTTTGATTATCTGTCCTTGGTTTAGGTAACAATTTCTAATGGATTTGATGAAAAATGTTATAGAGAGTTATATCTCAGAAGTATCTTTGAAAATATTAAGGGTCTGAATCTATAAAATTAAAACAGAGTTAAGGTCTTCTATTGCTTAGAGTTCAACCTGTCTGATACTGTCTGTGCCATTTCCCCTCCATCTCTTTGATTATGTATTTTTCCTCTCACATCAATGAATTCATTGCAAAGAGTAGTTCTGTGACCATCTTAATGATGTTTTCTCTTGTGCCTTTACTGCCCGTGCTTAATTTGTCTCTGAGAAGATCAAGTAGGAGTGGTGGTTAACCTGACTGCAACCCCACAAAACAGATTGCTTTGATGAGGAAAATCATGGAGCATTTATTGTTGGGCTGTGTTTTTCTTTTCCCGAAGAACTCTGCAGTAGTTCCTGATTAGTGGGAAAAGTTCTCCTAGTGCAAAATAAAGCATCTTTTAGAAATAACAGTAAGTGCATAATGAGACATGCAAGTGGGTGCCAGCCAACAGTACCTTTTCCTGCCTCTTGTTCAGTCCTATATCTACATTCAGTCAGTTTTTCCTTTGTTCCCTCTCGTGCTGTTTGGAATTATTTGTCAATTTTTATTTTTATTTTTTTGCATAGTAAACAAATAGTAATATACTGGCAACTCATAATGATACATGCAGTCAAGCCTCATCTTTAATTGATAGCTTAATTGACTAGTCCTACTTAAGAAGTAATTCCTGCCAGTTTGAAATAAATGTACTAGGCAGTATACATGAAATATATGTATTTACTTCAACACTACCTACTATTGTCCTTCACTCCCCTGCTGAACTGATTTCTTCATATTTTGGTTTCTCAACTTATTTTGGCTGGGCTCTGTAAGTACCATGCAAAAAGCTGACAGAAATGCATCTTCTCCTCAGGTCAAATGCCTTTAAGAGGCTGGAAGTGTCCAGCTGAAAAAAAAAAAAAAAGTAAAAGTTTTGGTAATCTGAGTCTGTCTGGTTGGCAGGTTCTGGCTAAGCAAAGTAACAGAAGGACCAACTTTTTTGTTATTGTTTTCTTATTTCTTCTCTAATATCTAGAGATGAAGGTGAGAAGTCCTTTCTCTTGCAATCCAACACTACACAGAGGAATTATAGAAGTAGACTTCACAGAATGGTTTTGAGTTAGACAGGATGTTAAAGATCATCCAGTTCCAACCCCCCACTGTGGACAGGGACCCCTCCCACTAGACCAGGTTACACAGAGCCCTATCAGGCCTGGCCTTGAACTCTTCCAGGGATGGGACAGCCACAGCTTCCCTGACAACCTGTTCCAGTGCCTCACCATCCTCCACCCTCACAGTAAACAATTTCTTCATAACATCTCATCTAACCCTCCTCTCTTTCAGTTTAAATCTATTCCCCCTTATCCTGTCCCAACAGGCCCTGCTAAAAAGTCTGTTCCCTTCTTTCTTGCAGACCCCCTTCAGGTACTGGAAGGCTGCTATAAGGTCTTGCTGGAGCCTTCTCTTCTCCAGGCTGAACAACCTCCAGCTCTCTCAGCCTGTCTTTATAGGAGAGGTGCTCCAGCCCTCTGACCATCTTCATGGCCCTCCTCTGGACTTGCTCCAGCAAGTACATATCCTTTTTATGTTGGAGGCTCCAGCACTGCAGGTGGGGTCTCAGCAGAGCAGAGCAGAGGGGCAGAATCCCCTCCCTCCCCTGCTGCCCACACTGCTTTGGATGCAGCCCAGCACACGGGAGTTTCTGGGCTCCCAGTGTTATAGTCAAATGACCAGAAAATCTTTTAAAAATATAAAAATAGAAATTTATTGAAGGCAAAGAAGCAAAACAGCGTGCTGGGAGACAGGGGAAGCTTTCGTTCCACCAACGGTCTGCAATGCAACAATTCAAAGACCCACTTTTTATACCCCCCTTTATCTCCACCCCTTAAGTCTCTTTCTATTTCTTTATTGGTCTTTATTTCGCAGGCTCCTTTGACATTGGCTCAATTTTTCCCGGGCTTTATCATGCCACCGTGGACTCCTCCAACATTGGTTCCATTTTTCCCGGGCTTTGTCACACCACCATGGGCTCAGCCAGTGGTGTGGCCAGCCTGCAGTCCTTGGAGCTGCTGCTTGGAGATTCTTGGGTGAGAGTGGTAGATCCTCCCCTTTGGTTCTTGTAGTCCTTTTCTCTACATGTGTACTTAAACAAGTGCTTGTAAAATTTCAATGCATAACATATTTCTCATAACAGTCATACTATTTCTCATAACTCAAACACAACTCCAACCAGACTTATCAGTAACTCATTTCAATGTACTTAATTTGATTAGCAAATTGGAGATTATACTCTTTATTACCCATTACACCAGTGAACATGGCTGGGGCATGTCCAGCCTCTCATCCACCAGCACCTCCAAGTCCTTCTCCTCAGGGCTGCTCTCAATCCATTTTCCACCCATCCTGTACTTGTGCTTGGGATTGCCCCAACCCTCAGCAGTGACCTGAATTTTTGCATATACTTGTAGATTTGAGAGAAGAGAAGCAGAAAGAGTAACCACAGGCTTTTTTTTTTTTTTTTTTGGTAGGACCTGTAAGCCAGGAGAAGGTTTAAATATCCTCGTTATGCTTTTTTATGTTGTGGGATCTCTGAGAGCAGAAACATGAAAACTGGTAGTGCAGGAGAGTCTGCTCTCAGGAGGAGTGGGGGCATATGAAAGGTCAGTATGTGCTTAAGGTCATGTTTTGTCACCTTGCACAGAGTGGAAGGTGTTGCCAAATCTCTGGAGGGAGTGGGGAAATCAGCAATTTGGGAAACCAGTGTCAAAACTGAACTGACCATAAATTGTGATTAATCTTAACTGTCTTTAATGGTTATTTTTGACTGCATATTTTTTTCTGAAGTGAAATTGTTGTTTGTTAGCTATAACTTTTTAACTCTTCTTTTAAAACAGGTATTCGTTAAAGAAATCTTATTGGGAAAAGCTTTTTATGGTCATTTTGGCCTCATCCTTGAATTGCCATCTGGGTTTTAACTTATATATATCAGTTGTCCAGCTCTGCTCCTGACACAGTGAAATAATTAAGCATTTGCTTAATGGATTCACTGAAGTAGGCTTTAAGATTTGCTACATGTTTGCTTTAAAATAAGGTCTTACAAAAGAACAACTCATTAAACAGCCTCTGGAAATTAGTTGCCACATTTAATAAAACCATGATCTGCTTCTCCTTTGACAAAAGTGTTAAAGAAGGTCTAGCCTGAACTAAAGTGGCACTTAGTTTTTCAGGGGCTTTTTTGTTTTTCTTTTTTCTTCCTTCTTTCTGTATTCTTTTGAAAAAGGATAAACAGGCCAAGTCAGAACCCCAAGTATCTCTTCATGTTATTTATGTCACTGAAATCCTTGAAAGCTGAGAATGAAAAGCATCTGTACACCCAAAATAGTATAGCTACCACAGCCTTTTTTTTTTTTTTTCTTTTTCTCGTTTCTGGACAGCAAAAATTCCTTTGTCTGTCCCCAAAAGAGGCAGTGTAGCTTCAAGGCTTGGAGCCTAACTGGACTTTGCAGCCCCTCATCACTTCCCTGTTGGGAGGGAATTCTGCAGCTCTGAAATCTGCCTCCGTGTGGATTTATCTCTCAGTTTGATGTCACAGCTTGGTTTTGATGTACCTTCTCCTCAAGGAGCTGCTGGGCAAGGTGTTTATAACCCCCTACTGAAAGTCTCTCCAAATAAACATATAAAAGTTGATTTGTCCATATGCAGTAGTTTCTTACTGACTAAAAGCATCACGGTAAAAAGATTGATTATGGAAATTCAGTCTCTCTATCTGAAAATAGAAGAGGACATTTGTAGAAACCCCATACTGTCAGAAGAAAGCTAACTACTACACAGTGCAGTGAAATGTAATCAGGTTGTGAATAGCCTGTAATTCACACACTTTACAAAGGGTTTTAAAATAGCTTTTTGGGCTTGAAGTAATTTTGCCCCTGTTATTATACTTACAAATAAAAAAAAATCCTTTTTAGGATTTTTTTTTTTTTAATTTAAGGAATGAAGTTTCTAAGATCACAGCAGGCTGCAAAAGATGACTCCAATTTATGCAATAATTGAATAATCTCCTTAATATACTCTCTGTTGGGTACTCAGACACTTTTGAAAGGCACTGCAAAATTTTATACTCTTCTGTAGTCTCGCTGATTCTTTTGTGCTTCACAAGCAACAGGAATTAAGTATTAAAAATCACAGAGGCTGGGCACGGAACAGAGAGGTAGAAAGCGATCCCCTGACCTGTATGCTGGGCAGATTATGTGCTCTTCTTAAATTATTCCACAGAGCTATTCAATCAAAGTGTTTGGCTTATTTTAACAGGCCAGTGACTCCTGTACCACTGCTGGATTGCTTGGGGAGCCCTGCTCTTATGACTAACTGCAGCTGACATTTTATCTTAGGGCAGAAATCTGCCTGTGATAGGATGGAAAGCTTAGTCACAGCCTCTCTTAGACTTTCTTTCCTCCGTGTTGTGAGAATTCCATCAGTTACCACCTTTGTTTTCAGCCTTCTGTTCGTTGTGTTTGTTTTTTTTTTTTTAATTGATTCTGTGCTTTGTGGCCTATTGAACTCAAACCCATCATCTTTTGGGAACTTGGGAGGTTTTGTACGGTTAATTGGTATTCATCAGCACAAGCCAAAATAGCAGTCACTGAAGTCATTGTCTGGACTCATAGACACTGTCTGTGAGGGAACTTCACACAGATTATTTTAAAAATATCAATGTGGTAAATGTGTTCTTATTTCACTAAGAATAAATGAATAAATAGCTCATTAAAACACTAGAAGTAAAAGAAAACTGTAAAAAAATTGAGCAAAATGAGCTGCAAGGAGGAGCTATCTAAAGATATGTGTTCCTGGTCAGCACTGGAAATACCCATGAAGCATATTAGATATGTCACTATTAGTTATCAGTTAATGAATTGCTTGAATGAAATATAAACATACCATAGCAAAATGTATATTCCTTATAATTAAGCAGGTGCTGCTATTTAGCAGGAGTGTTCTATTTAGCAGTGAAATATTAGTGTGTGTTAATGAGTGCTCTTTAATTTTGGTAAAATATTGAGTTGATATTTTTAAGAATATCCCTTAAAAAGGCAGAAAAATCATGCTCCTTGATTTTAAAATCTTGATTTTCACGTAAATATAGAAAATTCAAATAGAAGTCCATGACAGCCAACCTGGAATTTATCTCCTTTCTTCTATCTGAATATTTTCTTCTTTTTGTGCTTAAAGCGAAATTGCAAAGCAAAATGCTGTGAAACTCAGCCATTTCTGTGGTGCAACATCTCTGTATTAAAATTCTTACCAGGATAAAGTGGTACATATTAGAATCACAGAATTCCTTCATTTGGAAAAGACCTTTAAGGTTATGAAGTCCAACTTTTAATTACGAAGAATCCCTGCAAGCTTCTCCCATTGACTTAAAAAATGTGTGTGTGGGGTTGTTTGGTTGGTTTTGGTTTGTTTGTGTTTTGGTGTTTTTTGGGTTTTGTTTGGTTGGTTTTTTGTTTGGTTGGTTTTGTGTTTTTAGGGTTTTTTGTGTCGGTTTTCTTTGTTTGGTTGGTTGTTTGTTTTTTGGCTTTTTTTTTTTTATTTTTATTTAAATGGAATAGTTGATATCACTTCCTCTCCAGAGAAGTTACTCAGAAGAACATAGGGACCAAGTGGTAGACCAACTTCACAACCAATTTTTTGTGATTCTATGGTGATTAT
>JAYRBT010000001.1:8124418-8144689 GCA_036023395.1 Myiotriccus ornatus
AAGTTACTCAGAAGAACATAGGGACCAAGTGGTAGACCAACTTCACAACCAATTTTTTGTGATTCTATGGTGATTATATACTAATGAGTGTACCTTGGAAAGTGTATTGGCTCAGTTCTTCCCACTCAGAATAACACCACTGGGTGGTTTGTGTTAGTAGCTGGAAACTGTGTATACTCTCAATTTGAGCAAATTTCCCACTGATACAACTCAGAGAAGCACTGAGGTTTGCATAGTTGGAGTTCAGCTCCATAATATGCAAGGATTGTGGGAAATCGAACAGCTGATGTGAAGTGAGGAGAACTACATGGCATGAGTAACATTGTACTTAGAAATATTGGCATAGTTGGGCTTTAAATCAGTGTAAAATAGTAGCTTTAAATTTTATACGGACTTTAGAAGGGAACGAACAAGGTGTGATTAAAAAGTGATTTTTTTTTTTTTTTTAGCATTTCATTTAATTTCCTTCTGTGTATATTCAGCTCTGCTGTGTATTTTGTCATAACAAAAAAAAAGCTTCCAGTTGTCTGATCTCTCTTTGTTTGACAAGCTGCTCTTTTTTAACACGACAGTCTAGCTTTGAAAGCTATTAAAATTCCGCGGATGCCTTTACCTCGGGCCACGTAAAGGGATCAACCAAAAGTCTGCGACTTTGGGCTGCGAGGACTAGTTCTGAAAGTTTGTATTTGCAGCTCGCATTTCGTGGAGCAACAGTGACAACCAGCGGCCAGAACCACGAAGTTAGCCAAGTTACTCCTCGTGGGTGTCCTGCAGATCACCAGCCACCCACGTCCATTCTTCACGAACGTGAAACGATTTTATGATTCAAAAGTAAAGGGCAGAGCTAATTTATTTCCTTTTAAGTCAAAGTCTCCACTCTGGCGGTGCGTTTAAAAGAAAAGAGTGCTTCTCTTCTCGAGAATAGATGTGCTCTTGCAACAGAGCTGCCATGAGCAGATCAAAAAGGTCCCTGCTGACCCGTGTTGTCCATATTTCAGTAGCATGTCTACATATGTATGACCACTAAAGGTTTGTGTGCCTTGCTGGTGGTACATGACACGGATCAAACCAAATTAACCGCGCTGAGCAAATCCTGCTTCAGTTCTTCTGGAGAGGAAAGGTTTGAGTATAAAGGTCACCCTTTGCTTCTGACTGGCAGTTAGTACACATAATACATGGCCCTGTGTTGCCTGCATCTTAGTTTGTTATTTATTCCTTAAAAAACACAGGTTTTATCTGAGAGAGAGAGAGAGAGAGAGAGAATGTTACTCCTGGCAGTGATGCTGTAGAAGCCCTAAAAAGCCTTAGTAAAAATAATCTTATCCACTGCTTTTCAGTTTAAAGAAGTTAAGTACCTCTTGCGCCCTGAAGTTTGAAGCCTGCTATACTTCAGGATCAGTGGGATTGTTTTTGTGGAGAGGTCTCCTTAAATTTGAGGAAGATACCAGGCCTCAGCCCAAAGTAGTTTGATTTATATTGTTTAGAATTATTCCATGCACAACATTTCATGGCTTAACACCAGGTAAATAGTTTACATCAGACTAGAAATACCAGCCCTCTAAACATCTTAGCACACTTCTCCTCCTCATTAGATGTTTTTCCCCCACCACACTACAGAGTAAACAAAAGGTGGCCGGGAGGTGAAGGTGCAAAGGAAAAAAAAAAAATTAAATAATAATAATAAAAAAAAGAATCTCCATACCTTCATTTCCCCTTCTCTGGCACAGTTTTATGAGTGCTTATGGCAAATTTGCTTCTGTAATCATAACTTGAACCCATCTGGGGATGAGATTGGCTGCTAGCTCGGTATTTCCACTTAACGTATTCATGATTAGCATGCACAGAAGGAGTAGAATTAGGATGAATGTTTTTGGAACAGTACAGATAAATCCTCCTAAATGTAGTACAACAGCTCTGGAAATGCACAGTACTGGAATGTAATGAAGCTGAACTCTGTAGAGAGTTTGGTATTCTCAGTACCATGCCTCTCCTAATGAACTCATTTAGATTAGAAAATGGATTTAATATTTCTTTGGAATTAACCTGAGCCAGTAAAGAGGATTACAATTTCTTTCCATAAATATGGTGATATTACAGGGTGAGGTAGCATGTTACATGAATATTTAGCATTTTATGAGCATTGTCATGAAGCCAGAAAGAGTATAAGGTAATTAGGTTTTAATATAGTGATACTGTTCATGTGGTAATTAAATTTGAAAAGTGATAAAAGTATATTTGAAAATTATTTAAATCCATATTTTGTTGCATTTTAACAACTTTAATAATGCTTAAAATGAAAATTATGACACGGTTACCCTAAACAATCAATTTCAACAGGTTGTTTTTAAACATGGAAAACTAAAAATAACATGAGTCCTTAAGACAAGGAACAAGACACATTCCAGAAAAGATGTGATAAGTTTATTCTATTTTCTTTAGAACAGTATCTGCTGGTGAGAGAATACTTACAGAAATCAGGGAAAAAAACTTGACATAGATGTAATATTTTCCTTTGTTTTTCAAAACCTTGCAAAGCTGTGTCCCAGTGTTGTTTCTGTCTATTAGACTTTTATAGACACAAATGTGTTCTTAATCACAGTCTGTGTTCTCCTACTTTTGAAGGGTTATTTACTGAAAAAAAGACTAAATCATTGTCATTGAAGTTGTCTTTACAAATGTCACTTAAAAAAATGGGAAAGAAAAGAAAAAAAGAGTACTGAAAAAGCTGGATAAAGTTGTTTGAGGATTACTCTAAGGGATTTAGTTTTTTTCTTTTTAAAGAAATGTATTATGTGAAATTGATTTTCAGTATACACTGTCTGTAAAAATCATCTGCATGTCTGAACAATTATTAATTTTCCATCTGAAACTCAGTGTACTCTGCATTGGAGAATAACTCTGAGGCTGGGGGAAGTACAGGACAAACACAGGTAAAGTTGGACAATTCCAAATATATCCAGTGGGGTGTATGGACTGGCTTCTTGTGAGAATTTCCCCCTGCTATAAAAGCTTTTCACTTCAAATGCCTGAATGCAGAGAGGTAAAGTATAAGGGCACCAAGAAGAGTTGTTTCCTTTTAAGGAACCTTTCAGCAATTTAGTTCAAAATGGAGTAGCATTTACAACCTGTTTAGGTTGTGAGCAAGATCAACAACATCAAACCTAGTGCGGTCAGTGGTCAGAGTGTTGTTTGTGCTGAAAGAGATGATCTTAAGTGCAAAGTGTTGGGATGGGAACATGGAAAATAGAACAATCTCAGCAGTTCTGAGGATGGACAGACATGGCTAAATAAGAAAATATATCATGACTGTGGTAACTTGAGAGAAAGAAATAAAAGTGAAATAGATGCATTTTATGTAGTGTTTTTTGCCAGTTAGTTCCAAAATGTATATTATGCAACAGCATAGAATCTGCTACAAGACTACATATGCTTGATCACTACTGCCTGGCCAAGTTCAGAATTTTGAGGGATAGTCCAAAATTCAGAATTTTGTTGCATTGCAATCTGAATTGAGCAATAGAATAAAAATTCAGAATTTAATTTAATTTAATTTTTAAAAAATGCCACAGGTTTAGATTGACTTATAGAGTCTGAAAAGATGATTCCAAAATATTTCTTTTTCTCAGGGAAAACAAGTAACAAGGACTGCTTTATTCTCTCTTGCTCTGGGTCTTGTTGTACCTAAAACCACCCTAGAATTTTTTTACTACCGCTACACCTAGGCATTGTGGGAGTTGTATGGGGTCCCAGTTATAAGTCAAAAAATGCTGTATGATGGGAGGAAAACATATTTCAATGTTTTGATGAGTCATTTCAAGACACTTTGCATGTTTATACTGATAGAGCCTGACTACACTCAGGGTCTTTTCATTTTTCCTACTATCACGTGTATCAAGGAAATCTGTGAGCAATTGGGTTTCATGAATACTTCCCCTCAAGGCCATCTCTCAACAACTCTTAAATTGCAAAATGTTAAGCTCTAAAAATTTGGCTAGTGCCTAACTGGGAGGTGATAAATTCTACCTCGGATTTTCACTAGTTTTTAATGAGCATATTCATGTTCATACTCATAGACTGGTGAGTCAATGTTATTAATCCTAAAAAAAGCAAACCAAAAGAAAAAAGAATTAAAAAAAGAAAAACAAGAAAACAAACTGGTAAGAAGATCCCAAAATTTATTTTTTAACTGTTCTTTTGATTTTATTCTGCATTCTGGTGGTGGTAGTGCTTGTTATTACTGTTGTTCTCTTGGTTCCCTGGATCTGGAATTATTTATGTGCATCACTTATTTTGGCATTCCTGCCACATTTATGAAGAGAAGTTACAGAATCACTTATCTGCATAATATTAGTCTGCTTGACCAGCAATTAATTATGGCACCAGTCTTTTACATTATTCTGAGTGCTTCCAGCCTCATCATGTCTTCAGGGATTTTGCCTTTCTCTCTCAAGTCACCAGAATTTCCTCTTTTGCTTCTCCAACCGGACACCCTGGATAGTAAAAAGGAAAGGAGAATGGGGCAAGAGCGATGGAAAGCAATGAAAAGTCCTGCTGGATACTTTCTTTCCCCTCTTCTCTCCTCAGCTTTGTTTAAATAATTTCATTTGCTTCCTAAGCCAGTTCTGAAAGTGAATTTTCCCTGAAGAGGTGGGAAAGCAGAGACAACAGCCTGTCTGAGATTTGCCTCAAGGCAGGACTGAAATTCCCTAGAAGGCTAAAACGCCACACATCACTGCACAGTGGCTTCTCCCTGCAAGAAAATCTCAAGAGGAGGAACTTCTTTTATTGGATTTTGGTCTTCCTGTGCTTGCAGTACAGTCCTGGGTGAAGTTCTGCACTGGGCTTGAGCAGTGAGCGAGTGGGTTACAACGTCAAATGACAGAACTAAAATTTTAGAAGCAATGTCTTAATGACACAACACTGAGTTGTAATTGTCTTTTTGTTATAAATACGTTTTCTTCCTTGGGCTTTCAACTCTGTTCTCACTCAATTTTTTTCATTTTCATAATTAATTAAAATGGCAATGTTCTATAACCAGTGATTGAATTATATGATATTACTTGCCCAAGGCGATCAAAATTAATCAAAATAAGTAGTGAAAGTTTTGCTATTTTTAATACAGCTGATTTGATTCCTGGGGTTTTGATCAAATTAAATGAAAGATCAAATTAACCAGTGATTAAATTGAGTAAAAGGCACTTTTGTATGCCTGAAATATGTTTTAATTTAATTAATTTCAAGACACAAAATATTAACTGGTGTTTTAAAAATTCATTTGTATTTCACTGTTTAATTTTCTAGAAACTGTTTCTTTCCCAAGGTTAGAACCTTTTACAAGAGAAAAAACATACTTTTAAAATAAATTCCTCCTTAATCCTTTCATTTTCCCCCTGTACTTTTTAATGCTTGTAGAGAATCCTTTGCACTCATAAACTATTATTCTGAAGCTTCTGAACTCAGCCTACAAAGACTTGATGTGCCAAAGGCCAGTTTAGCGGAAATCTGAAACTCCTCAGATTTCTCCTTAGACCTGCCAACCTGAGCAGAGAGTTTTGACCACGAAAGACCTCGAGCTGTTAACATTTAACCCAGGCACTGGTAGAAGTGTTATCATTTTTGTCATACAGAATTTCATTAGCGTTCTCCTAAAATCTAGTTCATGTCTCCTTTGTTTAATGGGTTAACACGACTTTTTACTGTACACACTGATAAGTGCAAAGAAATGTTAAAATGGGATTTCTTTTACGTTGCAGAAGTGGTCTGAATGAGAACAAAATCATGATTGGGTTTTGTCCGGAAATTTACTTGGACAAAACCATTCACAGCCCCAGGGACGGGCTGGTGGGCAAAACCACGACAAATGGGATTTCTTTTATGTTGCAGAAGTGGTCTGAATGAGAACAAAATCATCCACAGTACATTTTTGTTTGCATGGTAAAAAATAAAAGATCTTGAAACAGCACTCGTGACTTCTACAGGGAGTTTGCACAGACTGATGGAAAGTGGTTGACCCAGCTGGGGCACAAATGCAACAAGCTGCAGATAGAGGTAATTTTCTTAAAGGTGGTTTTTACTTAACATTTAACGTTCTTCAGAATCAGAGAACAACATAGTGAAAGGCAAGGTGAAGAACAGGGGATAATTTTGTGAGTTACAGTGTTAGGCAAGTGTTGCCTTCTATTGAGACACTTCTCTTCCACTCTTTACTGTTAATAGAAGTGAGATAAAGCTGTAAGTGTGTAAACATACCAAACATTGATTAAAAATACTCGATGTTGTGTATCAAGGCTGAGTGTGTTTAAGCATTTGAGGCACTTAAAAAATTTCAAGCGGAGTGTATTGGTTGTAAGTGGAGTCTAATCTCATTAGTCCTTAGGTCCTGGAAAAGGCATACTTAAAGGATTAGATCTGTTTAGTGTGATCAGCACGGTCAGTCTTTTGCAGCTATTTTTGATTAATGCATTTATTCTTTCAAAAGGAAAAAAGAAAATGTTTTAGTGGGAGGAGAGAGTAAATGAAAAATGAGCACCTAGAGAAGTGTGAAAGTACTATCATCCTCTAAGTAGCATTTTATAGTAACTTATGGTATCATTTAATAACCTTTACCAGGAGGTGAACAACTGGCACAATCTGGATCCTGACTTATTCTGTGCTTGGAAGTGATTGTTAGTCAGTGGGAATAGAAGCTGTGAGATAAAATGTTGGTGTTGGCAGGTTGATAGCCCTGCTGATAACTTTAGGAGAAGCATGCAGGACAGGAAATGGCACAAGCTGCTAGACTGTTTGGAAATAAATAGCTGATAAAGCCAAAGAGTAGAGAAGCATCGGAGAGCCTTGGGATTGCAGAGATACAACAACCACATTTGTGGCCTTCAGGGTAAGGTCAGCTTTACTCTACTGGCTTGTCTTACATGCCCTGTGCAGGACTCACCCTTGAGGTTGTACACTTTCTTTGGGTCTCTGCTTAGCGTGGGTGTTTGGTGCTGTTGGAATGCCCAGTGCCCACACGAACATCAGAAGATGCTCACTGGTGGCAGCTGGGTCTGCAGGCACCCACAGTTTTCCAGGGTGTTTTACTATACACAAAAACATGATCTCTTAGAAACCCTATATGCAAGATCCCTTACAGAATCTAAATTGATTTCCTGTCACAGTTGTTATGTTTGACAATGAATGTTTTATTTGGTGGGTAGAGGATCTTGAGTTTCCTTTCCCAGTCTTGCAATTAATTTGGAATTTGAGTTGCATCCTGTATTTCAATAACTTTTTCTAATCACTGGCCTGCAAAAATGAATACAATTCTGGTTATTTATTTTACATGGTTATTTCATGACTAATACATTTTAAGATCCTTGGATAAATGCTGTCATGGAGCAAAGTGTTTTTATGGTGTTTGCTCTGTGCATTTTAAAATTGCAAATAAAATATTTGGACAGTTGTTTTATAAATGTTATCAAAAGTATTTTGAGAAATTTTTAGAACTACAAGGCAGAGTTTGACGCAAAAGGTTATTGTATAACTCTTTTACTATTACATCTTTGAGAGCTATTGTATTTTCTGTGGCAGTTTTAACCTTGGGTATCAGTGGTATGACATCTGTGAGTTCTTGAACGTTGTTTATTATTTTCTCAAATCTTGCTGATTTATAGAAGTAGTTCTTCAATCAGTAATATGTTTTTCTTTGAACTTATTTCTTCCTTATTCCTACTTCCCACTTAATTTTAAGAACTTCAGTTATCTAAACGATGCAAACAGTAAACCAATCCTTTTTAAAATTCTACTACCTGCCTGTTATTCTCTTTTTTTCTCTGATGGATATAATAAAAATTCTTATGCTTCCTCTTTGGTGTTATGTGCTTTACATGACATCTAGAGACCAAAATTGATGTGAGCTGTAATTAATCTTTCTGTGAGGCTTTATAAACCCATTGGTAAACCAGAGATAGGAATCACACTGTCTGCATACCTAAAGTTGTTGGACACTCCTAAACAAATCTGCATTCAGAAACCGTATTTCATAGTGTCATCGTCCAGCAGGTGTAAAAGATCTGTTGGGGAGGAAAAAAAAGATGCATGAAAAACAAAGACTTCATCTGTTTTATATGCAGTTCCCGGTGCAATTAGTGCATATACAAGTTGTACAGTAATCTAATTAGAGCATCTGACATTTGCCTGTGACAACCAGAACCCTTTAGGTAACCAATAGTGTTACTACAAAGCGCCTGATTAAATACACCTTCATTTCCATCCGTACTCTCAAGTTGATATGATCAATTTGATCAAATGATATGAAATGATCAAATATATATCTTCTGATTCTTGCTTTTAACTATACCTACTTCATCCATCAAAAGATCAAAAGGACCAAATTTTGCTATATAAACCATAATATGTTACACTGTTGTAACTTCATAGGCATTCTGTGAGCTGTTTCAAAACCTTCAATAAGCTTGAGTTTCATTAAGCCATTGTTATGTGTTTGTAAACATATTACTAAATGGATCAAGGAGAAAATAACGTATTTATTTAGAGATGGAGTTTGCATAGCTTAAATATGGATCACAAACACCTTTTTTTAATTTTCTGCTTTATTAACAGTAAAGGTTCATTTTGTGATGATGTGTACAGGAAAATATTTCCCCTTTTTGAAGAAGAACATCTTTCTCTGTAAATTACTATGCTGTTTGGATCTGGTTTATCCTTTTAGGCTGCATATTTTAACATCTTTTCACCCTCTGAGACTGGTTATCAGGTTTACTGTTATCTCAGTCCTGGTAAAAACATGTCTCTGAGGATGCAGCCCATTGATTAGCAATTAGCCAAGCTTGTTTTGAGTCATAAACACTTTAGACCTTGAACTGACGTTTGCACTGAACCTTCCTAACTAGTTTATGCTTATTCCTCTAGCCTTGGAATTCGGTTTGGATTACCAACACTCAGCTGCAGGTCCTTGAGTGTGTGAGGTCATTATCAATAATAGTAAGTAGCCTTCATTTAACATTTCTACTCAATATCCCCTGAACTCTGGTTTGAAGTGGCTGGTCTGGGATTGCTGGGACAGTCTTGTCCCGTGGCCAGGGCACACAGGTGTCCTGCAGGGTGTCCTGGAGGTGACAGAGCGGCAGGAACTGGAGAAATTAGGAGCACACTTGAAACAATTTCTGCTAGGTTTGTCTGCAGTCATTAACCCTAACTGGCTACAGTCACCCGTTTCTTCAACAAAGGACTATGTCAGCCAAAAATGTCAAATGCCATGGTGGTTTTTGTCATGTCACGAAGGATAATCATTGTCTGGGATTGTTTGATTGTTCTCCTGATATGATTTTAAATTCAATTCATTTGGTACCTAAAACTTTTTTTAATACTGAAGACTGTGAATAATTTTAATGTTCTGATGTCTAGACCTAACATAGTACAGGACTGTAACTCAACAATAACAATAGAATACTTAAAAAGTACCTGAGGTAATTATAGGCCTAAATTTTCATGGCCATCACTCTCCCTCCCCTAATTTACTCAGATATCTTTGAAATTACTGAATTTTGGCTTCTATATGTCAAATAATAACTGTTTACTCTGGAAAAAAAAACATACCAACAACTAAAACATATACATAACACAAACACACATTCCAGAGAATTTTCTCTACAGGTTCCTTTCCTGTACACCAAAACCTGACAACCTAAACTCAAATGAAAATGAAAAAAACCTCTTTCCACTTCTTATTTTACAATTTAAATCACAATTTTTCCTTCAGTGTATTCAAATACTTTAAACTGATGGAATAAGAAAGGATAAAGCTGACCTAAAATAAAATACAAAAGGATGTTGAAGACTTTCTTGGAAATGTTAGAAAATGTTTATTCATAAGTTTCTCAGAAATAGCATTTAAAAGTCTGTGTATTATGCACATAAATATTTATAAAAATAGTTTTATATCTCTGAAATTTTAGTATATGTTAAGATGCAAGATGATTGGCATCTCTAAGTTACCAAAATATTTTTTTGAAATGTTTTAGAATTAATTTGATTTGCTGCCACCTTCCAATTTCATCACAATATTTTTGTCATGGTAGGACTACACATGAGGGTTAACACTGATTCGTGTGAAGTTTAGAGGTGGTTTCATTTTATAATAATTATTTCAGGAGAATTATCATGTCCTTTTGACAGTTTAGTGCTTAAAGAACTCATTCCTATTCTAAATAGTCTAAGGAATATGTTTACCTACTAGTTTTACTTAAATTATTTGAAAACTTCAATACTAATAATGCACAAGAATATTGAAATATTTCTGCATCAGTTCTGATTTTTCCTAGTATATTAAATCATACTTTATTTCAACTTTAACAGCAGATTCATCAACGTGCTAAAGCAAGCAGAGCATGCCAGCCAGCTAAGCTGGATTTTATGGTTGTTTTGCCTCTCTCCAGCACTGCTAAACACTCAAAGCGTGTTGATGATGCATAAGATCCTAAATTTGAAATGTTAGTGACATCAGCATGTTATATAAGGGCAAAAGGGAGAGCTCAGTCTCCAAGTCACAATTTCTACAACTCTGTGGTCATTTGTATGATTGCATTCTTCTTCATCATGCTCCAACTGATTTTTAAATTCCATTAAAGTGGAGCTGAGTACTCCCTACATCACATTTCTAGTGCCTCCCCACCTTATACTTCTAATGTCTTTACTCAGTCCCCCTAGACTCTTGATATATTACAAGCACCAGAAGTTTTGCATGCAAAATTTGGTTGCTTAATTAGCTCTGATGTCACAATAATATACCAGTATTTGGTCTTACTGTTGTTAAGTAAAATTAACTTAGAGACACTAAACTTAACCCTTCTTTTTCTAGAACAGAGGTTTATATACAGGAATTCAACAGCCGTTAAAAATAAATTTCAAGAATGCATAATATTTTCTTTTTGAGGTCATTAGCAGGAAAAACCCCTGACATATGCTAAACGGACCAACACTTTTCTTACAGGAGTAAAATTTTAATTAACTGTAACTCAGATTAATTAACTACCTTGTAATTTCACCAAAAATTAATTGTTCTCACAGGCTGCATAGTAATTTCAGAGATAATGCACTACATTCATCACTTGGAACAAAAGTCCTTGCAAGATGGCACTTGGTCAATACAACAAATGAGATTTCCCCCTGAGCCTTCCCCAGGCTGAACACTCAGTCCCACAGCCAGCCTTTCCTTGTAGGGGAGATGCTTCGACCCCCTGACTTCCTTTGTGGGCCTTCCCTGGAATCTCCCCAGTATGTCCATGTCTCTCTCGTGCTGGTGAGCCCAGCAATGCCCACAGAGCTCCAGGTGTGACCTCTGCAGTGCCGATCAGAGGGCAGGTGTCACCCGGCGCGTTTGCAAACAGCTCAGAGCTTTGAGAAGTTCAGTGTGGTTTCTCCGTTTTTGGTAACATAAAATATTCTGCCTGGCCCTCAGCTGTCAGCCAGAGGACAGCAGATCTCCCTTGGGTTGTAAGTCATATCTGCCAGCCTTGTATGGTTGTCTTGGATGCCTGCATGGTAATGAATGCTATATTTAAGCAACTGAATCTTATCCCCGCTGTTTGGTTTCATGGTGTTTGTTGTGTTGTTTTTTTTTTTTTTTTCACATTATCCCTAGACTTTTCAACTTGTTTTAAAAAGATTTTAGAAAGATTTTACATCATTACTTTCCCTTGACAGCTGTTACTTGTTTTCTTGTAATCTCTTGGGTTTACAAAAGCCAAGGGATTGAGTATTTTGTTAGGCTATTCATCCCAGATTTTTTTTTTCTAAAAGAATGTCACTATACTTGCTATTTTGTGTATTTTAGGACCTCATCTGTCTTCAAAATATCAAGTATTCTGAATAGCAATCATCCACAAAATAGTAATCTGATGCTGTTACAATAATGTAGCAACTCAAATACATCAGCAGTCAGTAATTGTCTGTAAATAAATTATCTTCTTTACTGCATTTGCTTTCCCACACCCCTGAACCCAGCATTGGCACTGTGGCTGTGAGCATGTGGCCCTAATTGCTGAACTTTTGGCTGCATCTTTTCTTCTGTAGAGCATTGTCTTTCTGTAGAACAAAAACCTCAGCTACTATCCACCAAGCATCCTCAGTGATATTAAAATAATTGTGAAGTGTGACACAATTTTAGATATATACTGAGCTATACTGAATCCCATTGGTAACACCTTCTTGCCTGCTTGTGTCATTCCACAGTCACAGCAAACACTAACTCATTATTAGGGTAGCAGTATTTTTTTACTGTTTTGAGGCTGCAGACTACAAGCAGTTCGAGTCCAAGTAATGACCTACCAGTCATTGATGCTTTAAATGTATTTTTAGTGAATAGACCTTTAAGAAATCAATGAAAGCTCTGAAATGGCCATTTTTCAAACGGCTAATCTCTTCTTCAGCTTTTCCATTGTATCAGATATCAGGATCATTTAAGGCTGAAGCACAAACTACTTTTCTCTCTCGGAAAATCTTTCACTTCTTTTTTTATCTCAAGTTTCAGCTTCAGCTACTGGATTTGGGCAGACCTTGGAATTTACTTACCAAGTACTTTCCAAATGACTTTGAACTCCTTACAAAGGCATGGGAAAGGAAATTAGGTTTAAAGATGATAATTATTAACTCCTATATCTTGTACCCTTCATGTACATAAAACTCCCATTGATTTCAATACGGGCTTATTTTCAACATCAGTGTCAACAATGTGAATAATTTCATTTGTAGGCTTTATGGAATATGAATTGTAGATTTAGTCCTGACATATCACCTTCAGAATAACAACAACAAAAGGGTAATACGCCAAAAAGCAGTAAAACTCTTTTATTACAAACTTTGTACCAGCTTCCATGGCAAGAAATAACCCCAGATCTCAGTAGTTTCTATTCCTACCACTGCTGCTTTCCAAATGAAACTTTAAAGATAATACCATACTTGAAATAATTGCATGTTTACCTTTGCATAAGAAAAAAAAAAAAGACGGTGTGATATTTGTTACCTAGGGAAACAGTCTCAAGGCTCAGGGTTTTTTTTATTTTATTTTTAAATATTAAGTATTTTCAAGAATCAGAACGGGTTTTAAATATTTAAAGTAAACCCCTGGAAACTGAGTCACCTCTGCCTTTTTTAACTGCATGTGCTAGCTTCTTATGTTGTTTTTTGATGTGGTTCTTGGAATCTGTCATTCTCTAGTGCAGAATTGTGTAGTATAACTGACAAACCTTGAACTGAAGTGAGCAGGGGGTGAAGGAATTTTGTGGTGCTTTTTGGTGACCTGGTGGAACCCCTGAGCAGAATTTAGCTCTCTTAGAGTACAGATGGAGTGATTTGTCTTAGTGAGCTGTAGAAAAGCAATAATAAAAGATCTTTTCATAACGATTTAAAAAAAAAAAAAAAATCCTTGACTTGCCAGATTCCATGCAATTGGGTATTAAATTTTAATTAATCCTCAGAAAAGAGAGCTTGAAAATGGCAGTATAAATAGGTGGAGTGTATTTATATCTTCAGTTCACATATTTCATCTGTCTTGTTCTCCTTAATCAGAGTAAAATGTTTCAAAAACTAATCAATTTATGAAGTCACTCCAGGAGTACACACTTGTACATTTCCTTCTTTTTACTATTTTTAAGGAAGGGATTTATTTAAAGGAATGACTGACAAGGTTAATGATGTAAATGGAGTATTTTAGGAAGGATATTTGATTGGACTTTTTAATATCTCCACTATCAATTATTATGTTTTAACTGATTCCTGCAAGGTTTTCTGCTATATCTTAATCTAGTTTTCAGGAAGTATTTTAAAAATTAGGAGACCATTCAATAGATCTGATGCTCAAGTGTTTCAAACAGCAAATTTTTTTCTTTTGGGACAGTTTATGAACCAATTTTTTGGATAGAAATTAGAATTTATGTTCAATGCATCCATTATCAATTCATCAGTCAAGTTTTGATGACCAACCAAATGACCAATGACACAGACAAAGCTGCTGATGTACAGCTTGTTCCTGGTTATGTGTGTTCATGGAACTCTAAAACCAAATTCAAAGCTTCTTTTGTCCATGAAAAAAATAGGAAAACCAAAAGCATATGGGCTTTCCTAAATGAAGACCTGGAATGTACTGTTATTTTATGCTAATATCTGGTTTAACGACAAATTTTGTTATAGAAGGAAGTGAATGTTAGGGAAACTAATCTTACTAATAAACTCTTACAACTGTGTTGGTTGTCTTTCACTTCTCAGAAGAGTCAGGGAGGAACAACCAGTGTGGCTGAGAAAATTTTGGAATCTTTCCAAATTCTGTGCTGGTGGAGGGCCATGCATTGCTCAGTCAAGAGGGTAAGCCAGGGCACACCCAGTGGGTACAGACTCTGTGATGCTGCTGGGCACGAAAAGACTAACCAGCAATATTGCTTCAGGTTCAAGAAAAATAGTGCAAAATTCCTGGAGTCTCTGGGCAGCTTGGAAGACGGTGCAGCTCCCGGGGAGACCTTTAGGAGCTCTTCAGGCACCAGTGCAGCATCAAGGCAGCTGCATGTCTGAACTCCCAGCTTTTGGAGACCCCCACTGTTGCAGGGGTAGCCTCAGCAAGCCTTGGAGTGCAAGAGTAAGGCAAACGTTTGGCCCAGATGATGGGAAGGTGGTGTGGGTGCATGGCTAAAGCAGTCTAAGTTCTGTTCTGCAAGCCTCATGCAATGAAAATTTGAAGGGTCTCAGCACCAGATGTTTTGATCTGTGCCAGATTTCACGTCAGTGTGGACATAATCCTTGTTGGCAAACCCAGATTTCTCTGCCAATGGTAATGAGACTGTAATAGCTTCAATACAAGAAATTTAGGCTGGTTTAAGTGTGAGTAAATTTGGTAATCTACAGAACCTAAAAATAGATATAAGGGATTTATATATGTTATATATGTATGTATGAGCATGGAGAATAGGTAACTGTCAGCACCCTTTTAAAGGTGAATAACAGTTATCCACACTATCCTAGTTAAAGGGTGAAACTTTCAAGAACCTGGGAAGGACCAGCGCTGTTACAGAAGAAAAGAAATTCAACAGATGAAAGTGAAACATTGCAATGCCTTGTTTCCACAGAGCTAGCACAAGCAAATATTGAATCAGAGACTGAGCCAACTAAAGGCACAAAGTCCTTGCATTGTAGAAGTGAAGAGCTGCAAACTGGGGAGCTAAAATAAGAGATGTCAAACCAATATTTATATGTATAACAAACATATGCACCAGTCTGAATAGGTAAATAATTTACCTGGAAATTGCAGAGACAAGACACATTCATGACAGTGTTCTTGTCTCTTGGAATTGCAAATGTGAAAATGTGTATATATTTATTTAAATGTCTTTCCTTTATGCAAAGAAGGGGAAAGGAGGAAGACTGACTTGCATCTGATCCAAAGTTCCATGAATTTTGTTTGTAAACTCAGTGGTTTTGGACAGGGCCCCCACCATACAGTTTTATCAACTCATCTCTCCATGTTTAAATAATTGATTGAAGCCTGATTGTAGTTTATGATGAGCTCACAAATATGTTAATGTTATGTATCCCATGCATTTCAAAGCACTGAAAGAACTATTCATGCAATTTTGTCTAGGACATATGTCAAAAATCTATTTTATCATAGAAATTTCAGCATAAGCAATCTGATAAGGAACTAAATCTTTCAGGAAAATTTTGCTTATTCATCAGCCTTCTAAAGGGTTTAGTTGTTTGCACATAAATATGGTTTGATTCTGTTATTCGTGATTATGAACATACCCCTAGACTGTTCACATTAATTCAGCAAGTGTTCCCACTGACAATTAAATGAAAATAGTGTAATAAGTCACCACTTGCTACAAGGATCCTAACTGTTTTTTTGGTGCTGGACATCAGCAGTCAATAGATACATCTGGAAATTTTGTTGTGCTTGTCTGTTTATTCACATGGCCATAATCATAACGTCTTAGTATAAATAGAAGTTTTGAAAATTAAAAGGAAAGACTTATTTAGGTTAAATTAGGAAGACATTGGGAGACACTTAAGTGCAGTAATAGTCAGAGGAAAGCAACTAAGATGTAAATATGACTGACTAATTTTCAAGGTGTTCTTCATCTAAATAGACAAAAATGAAAGGTAAATGGTCCCAGAAGAACACACTGCACTTACAGAGCAAATGAAAGACATGCAAAAGCAGTTTATAGAGATGTTGTGTCTTTAGACTTAGTAATTAATATTATTATTTATATCAATTATAATATTGTTATTTATATATATATAAAATGAATAATAGTAGATAATCAGTAGCAGGTAAGAACAGCAGATGATCTGGGAGGTGGCTTTAGAAGTTTCACTCATGACCAAGCAGATGCTGCACCCTGACAGATGCACTGAGCTTCAGCTGCAGGTAGGGAAGGGAATTCACAGCTACAACAGCCAGATGGACACCAGAATTAGAATTCTGTTCTGTGAGCCAGCTGTATGGTTTAATGGAAAACAGGCTAGAAACTAACGAAAAGATCTGTAAAGGAGTTGAGATGGTATCTCAGTTTACCTGAAGATCCCCTGTAATGTAGATTCTGACCACAGCTAACCCCAGACTCTTCTGTTTATTGCAAAGCAAGATACAGCTTGGAGGCTGTGAAGACTCAAGCATTTGAGGAGAGACAGGTGAAATTGTCTGCTTATCAGAGTTTGGCAACTAGTGAAGAAAGAAATCCTATGCAACACAGGTAAGGGTGACAGGTTTTTCTGGTTCAGATTTTTATCACATGATCTTCGTCTGCTTTCTAAAGGACTTTTAAGAGTTTGTGGTTGCCGGCAAATTTGGTTTGGAAGCATTGCAAAACCATTTGTACTGTTCAGTACAATGCAAATATGATGAAACAAACTATTTTTGACCAAGTTTTGCATTAAAAGATGCTGTTAGAAGATGTGATGCACATCCCTTTGTGCAAAATCTTGCAGGGCAAAACTTCAGCTTACTGAAAACCTCTGTGTGCAGTCATAGTCAAAGAAAGATAAACACAAACTTCACATTTTCTTTCATAAGAGAAAAAAATTCCAAGACGCATGTTATCTGGACACATGGAACAGTAGTGTTGACAAAAACAAAGTTTAATTTGATTAAGATTATTTTTAGGCTGAATTCTGGAATATGATGGAATAGCTTAAGTATAATTTCTGCATATATAAATCATAAATATAAGTTACAAAGATTCCTTCTAAAAAGTACCTCTTCCTATGCCTGCACACATTTATGTTCAAAAGCAAAAGACTGAAAAAAATTGGATGTAACAACAAATGTGACTGCTAGTGATACTTACAGTGTAGTTAATAACATACCTGAAAATAGCAAATAATGTCTGCACACTCAGAAGTGAAATTATCTTGAAGGCTTCACTGCCTTGATCATTTTACAGTAAGTCATGGAAACTACTGGAATTATGGCAGTAGTTATTAATTTATAGGGTATCTTTTGTTTCAGTGCATGAAATGAATGGATATCAATAGTCTTCTCTTTGTGCAGTTCACTTGTAAAGCACGTTATATCACAAGCTTTTACCTCATATAAGACTACACCCAAGCTCTTCTTTTTATATTTTCTATAAGAGTTCTACAGCAAATCCTCCATGTATTTTATTTATTTATACCTTCCCTTAAATACTCCTTGCTTCAGTATCTTTCATTTAAAAATGAAATAAAAATTTACTGGCCCATGTCTGGGAGATCCTTGGGTCTAGTAAGTTTATTAGCTTTTCCCTGATGAATTTTGTAGGCTCCACTTCTTCCACTGAGATGGGCTTACATGGATCAATTAAGTGCAGTCACTCCCTAAGTGGAAAATCAAATTAAATACCAGCCTGGAAAACAGAATGGTTAAACTATGGCACTGTGAGATTGGAGAGAGTCTGTGAGGAGGGCAGTCATCCTTGGAAGATGCTGCTTTCCAGTTTTGCCTTTCTTTCTTGTCCACTTAATCTGATGCCAAAAATACTGACAGCTCTTGGTGCTTTAACATTGTGTTGCTGCCGTGGATAGAGCTGACTCGATAATACTGAGGGCAAAGCCTGGTTGCAGCTTACCCTTTTCCACAGAGAAGTAGCTGGAGTATTTTGTTGAAACCTGCTGGGAAGAGCAGTCTCTCCTGGCAGTGACCCAGGAAATCACTTAGTGCAAAAGAAATTCCCATTTTGTTTTCATGTCGTCTGTAAACAACGAGCTGGACCCAACAGTGGGACTTCTGACTTCTGTCCTGGAAACATTTTCTGTGCATTTGGTGAAACAAACCAAAACTCTCATTTTGTATATTTACAGAGAAACCAACTTAATATAATCCTGTCTTATGTATTTAACTGAGGTTTTTAATTTTTTTTTTTAATTGATTCAAAGACTTTTTCTCAGTTAAGTAAGTAGCTGTTAAATATTTAGGAAATGTTCTGATACTATGCCACAGAATATTTGAAAGTCCATGTAAATAAATGCTTAGAGAAGAGAGAGAAATAAGCTTTATAGAATTTCCCTGCCTTTACTAACTACACCAAGCCTTGTGCATTGGAAAACATTGCAAATCCTCCACAAAAGTCATATAAACCTTTTGACTCCTACAGTGGATTTTTCTTAGTCTCTGTTTTGTACATAAATTAAGTTTGGAGATGTGAGTGTGGGTAGGGCCTTAGGGCTTGTTGGACTCCAGCTGAGATGCCTAAGGCTCTGTGTCAAGGCACAGAGATTCTGAGATATTATTCACTGATTAGAAAGCAAAGTTTTAATATGAGGCTTGGAGTTCAACTGTTCTTTCATTTAGTTTGACATCCTCCTTGTTTGCCTTTCACACACATCATGCCACAGCTTTTGCTGAAGTTTCTCTCTCTACTCGGTTAAAATAAATTTAGGAAAGGAAAAATAAAAGCCTCATGTTGTTTATAACTGCCAGGTTTGCAATGAAAGATGATGCAATTAATGCCATTTGGATGATAGGGCTTCAGAAATCAGTATCACTGGAGAAGTCACCATGCATTCACAAAAGGAAAATCCAATGTTCTCTCTGAATTTCTCCTTTTTTTACCCACATTTAGGCAATAAAAGGAACAGTGCTTCTCTATTAGGAGAAATCAGTGAGTTCTCAATCACAAAAGTAATTCACCTGCAATGCGGAAATTGGGAACTGTTTGTTTGACCATCTGTTTTTGACACCTTTTTAATACTCAGGTATATATGACATACGAAAGAGTCTGTTTTAACTTACATGATATCCAGAATATTGAGCTTTTATTGCAAGTTTGCTCACAGTTTGGAGTTATTTATAGTTTGGAAACAGCTTCTGAAAAGCTGCTGTTCCAAAAAGAAAAATAAAATAAAAAGGAGGTGTCGAGACAGTGAAGAGCAGCTCCTCCTGAAGGTTCTGTATTGTCACCAGTGATCTGTGGTGTCTGGCACTGTGGCCTCAACTGCAGGTTAAATGAAGGAGTCAAGTTATTGGCCATAAATATTGTCAGTGATCTGGGTGTCTGATTTTCTGGGCTAAGCACAAACCCATTGCAAACTGGTACTGTTTTTCCTAAAGCTTTTCAGGGAAGAGTACTGGAGACAGTAGGTACCCAGAGAGCCTTTAGAGGCCTGATCCAAACATGTGAGACTTTCAATTAATTTTAAAAATACCCAAATTAACCTCATGCCATAGCATTATTTAGGTAATAATTTCATATCAAATTATCCTGTAGTGGTTATATCCTACGTGCTGGAAGCAGAAATGTTCTCTGTTGCCGAAGAATATTTTCACTTAGCAGTGAATGGTTACTCAAAATTAAGCAGACAAGATGACTGAATAATGCATAAGATCTGTGACACAAACAAGAATATAATTCCTTTCTCCAGGACCCTGGTCTGATGCTTTATCCATAAGATTATCTCTTTCTGTCAAGATCATTTATCTAAAAATGGAATAGTAGAACTACAGAAGATAGAAGAGAAATCAACAGAGTTATGGAATCATTTCTGTATGAAGAATAATTTTATAGACAAGGACTCTTCAGACTGAGAGAGCATTGAAGGGGGGAATATGATAGAAGATTGTAAAATCAAAACTGCAATGAAGAAAATGAAGGATGTTTCTCATAAAAAAGGAGGGAATGATTGTTAAGTGGAACAAAGTAGATGCTTATTCACACAATGTGTAGATAAGGAGTGAATCATGTTTCCATAGGATACTGTGGCATTAGATGTGTTCTAAATTATCACAAATATTGGTGAAATAAAAAACAA
>JAYRBT010000001.1:8144789-8157558 GCA_036023395.1 Myiotriccus ornatus
AATAAAGATAGAATACTGATATTTAATGTTTAATCTGTCTCAGAAAAATTCATAAAACTTAGAAAACTGGAAGCTGCCAGAGAATCCAGCAGAATTTGAGTACTCTGTCCTTCAAGGCTTCTCCAGGCATCTTTTGCTGGCCACCCTCAAGAGATGTGGTGCTGGACAGAACTTTGGAACTCACTTTTAATAAGAATGATTATCTAGGGTGCTGCTGATCCATTAAACAAGTTATTAGAGAGAGAAAATTAAATGTTTATATCTAAATGTCTGAAATTAAATATGGAATGCACATAAAGCAATTATTATACTAATAATCTTACTCTGTAAAATATGATAAGGATATAAATGATGAGGATATAAGGCTACTGGAGTGCATCCAGAGCAGGGCCACAGAGATAGTGAAGATTCTGAAAAGGAAGCCATATGAGGAACAGCAGAGGGCACTTGGTCTGTTCAGCCTGGAGGAGACTGAGGGGAGACGTCATTGCAGCTACAACTTGCTTGGGAGGGGAAGAGGAGGTGCAGGCACTGATCTCTGCTCTGTGGGGACCAGTGACAGGACCCCAGGGAATGACCTGAAGTTGTGTCAGGGCAGGTTGAGGTTGGATATGAGGGAGAGGTTCTTCACCCAGAGATGGCTGGGCACTGAACAGGCTCCCCAGGGAAGTTGTCACAGGGTCAAGCCTGTCAGAGTTCAGGAAGTATTTGGACAATGCTCTCAGGCACATGGTGTCTTTATTGAGGTTGTCCTGTGCATGGCCAGGAGTTGGACTCAGTGATGCTTGTGGGTCCCTTCCAACTCAGGATACTCTATGATTCTATGAAAACTCTTACTTTTCAGTTGTGTGATCTATAAAATACATGCCCATTTAGTTGCTGCAGCTATCATTCCAGGCTGGTGTAGTGATATGCCATAGATATTTGAAAACCTTTTGTGTGGATTACCACTCAAATCTTTGTTTTCTATAAATTATTTTAATTTTCATTATTTTTAAGAAAAATATCCATAGAATTATATCAGCAGTTCTTCCGGGAACTATTTTTTTAATTGCTCCTTCCAAACACAGTTTAAGGGAGAAAACTCTGGTGGTTTGTGACATTACGTTTTTTGTTTTACTTCTGACAACTTTGTTGGAACCATAAGGCTTTGTTCTTTATAATACTTAAAGCTTGCAGTCTGGCAGGTTTTGCCTAGCTCACAGCACTCATTCCTGTTTGAAGCAGGTTTTCAGGGAATGAAGCTACAGAAATGATGAACAAGATGTATCTTATTAGTGGTCCTAAAACAAATAGGAAAACATTCTGTAAAAATCTGACTGTATATAAGGAATAAACCTGGCCATAGATAAGGATGGGTTTGAGCTGTAATATTGATATCTGTTGTATGAATCTCATGAGTCCTGTGTCCTGCCTTGGAGAATGACCAAAAAGGCTGCCTGGGGACCAAAGCAGGCACACAGTGATATGTCCCAGAACGGTCTCCCAGTCTCCATCATTTTGCTGCTCAGGGACTGTCTGGCCCAGGGATGTCTGTAAGTAAGTGTATAATTAATAATTCACTGTGGTCTTCCACTTTTTGTGAACTTGTTCCTCTTTTCCCTTGGCGTTGCGTAGCTCTTTAGCATCCACCACATTGTTTCCCCTCTTGTCCCTTTCCTCACCACTTACTCTTTTCAAGGGTATGGCTGTTGTTTTCAATTCTCAGTACAAAACAAAATATACCAAAATATATCCCAAATACCTTAAATATTATTGACTGCAACTTTTATGTTGAAGAACACAGGATGTTTCAGGACAATGGTGTTAATCATTGCTCTCAAAGTTTGCTTTCCATCATTGCTTTTCACATATATCCTCTAAAACTATTAATCTACTAAGCAGTGCTTATTTTTATATTGTTTGGTCTCTTAAAAAAAAAACTTGGGTGAAGGCACTGCACTGAAAAAGCTTGTGCTCGGTGCTGTTAAATACCTCACCAGCTCTTAGAAAGTTAAAAATTAAGAAAATAACAAACCAAGAAGAAACCAATCAACCTCCTTTCCCCAAATACGTTCCTCTCCTGCCTCTGGGAAGTCGTGTGGTTTCAGTGAGAGAACCAAGACAAGCATCTGAAATGAAATGCAATATATCACTTTCAGGTCTAGTTTGAGAGGTTGTCAAGACCCATCACTGAAATATCTTTCAGCCCATCAGAACATTTCTTTGACAGAAACAGGACTTTTTGTGCAAAGCTTTTAGAGCTTAAATATCGCCAGCAGCTAAATGCTTTAATCTGAGGTTTAAAAGGAAGAGCAGGAGAAAGCTGAGTAAGTCTTGGATAAAGCAGCCTCATTATCTTGTAGGTTTGATTTAAAGGTTGTACCTCCAATACTGTTTGCAATATTCTAGGACTATTAAATGCATGTTTGCTGAGAAAATTTTATAATAATTCTTCTATGTGTTTTTTCCTGTATAAAGGATTTTAGAGATGAATGTTGCTTGTTGGATTATTACTGTTGTTTCTTATGGTTGTAAGATGACCAAAACTTAGCTCACACTTAAAAAAAATAAATGAAAAGGTAGGGTTGGTAGGGTTTTGATAAAGCAGATAATAATGCACATTGAATTCTAGGTAATATTGAATACCTATATCCTCTTTACACAAGCAATATGATGTCTAAAAGTATTAAAATTCAAGTTTTCATATTGTAGAAAAATATATTATAATAAATACTTACACTCTGGCATTTTGAATGGCAACCCATATCTGAGTTCCAAGCAAGTTTCAGTTAAAAATATGTTTTTTAAGCCACAGTGACAGCAAGTGACTTCTTTTTCTTCATACATTCCAAAAATGAAGCTTAGCAGGTTGGGGTTTTAGATAGATGAGAGAGGAGAATATTTTACTTCTGCCCACATGATTCGTACCTCAGCATTGCAGATCTCCCAGATTTTATATAAATCTAAGTATGTATATGTATGAGAATACAAAGCTGAAGAAAATGAAAGATAGCAGGAAAGATATACCTAGTTTTTCACCCCTGATTATCTTCTTTTCTTTTCTAGAGTACAGGATGGAAAAAATCCTTTCTTCGAGGCTTAGGAAATGAATGATTGTCTAACTTTTGATAAAGGAAAGAGAGGTTTTAAACCTCAAATTCGTGATTTAAAAGAGATTAAGTAGTTCAGTCTGGCAAAATTAAGATTTCTAAAATATCCTCCTTACTTAGACCTTCTCGATAAATCTCCATATTTCCATGGTATAAAAGGGGAGTGTTATTTATACAAGACCTAACCTTGCTCCAGTAGCAATGCATGTTTGGGAAGTAGTTTTATCTCTCGTCACTGTGGGTAACCTCTGTTTTTTTGGTGTTTTCGGGTTTTTTTTTGGGTTCTAGGAGAGAATCTGTTGTGGAACTCACATTATTAAAGCAATTTCAAAGGAGACTGGAGTAGCAGTGCAATAATTGAGTTTGTGTGACAAGAGTAAGACACAGGATGCAGAGTCTGAGGAGCCCTCAGCACGGGACCTGGAGGACATCCTCACAGGATGGGGAGTGTGTATCCTGACAAAAGCAAGGAAATGAAGGGACTTCACTTCTAAAACTGCTATTGTGTAAAATCTTTTTTTTTTTCCTGCACTTCAAAACCATTTTTATTCTTTTTTTCTTAATTACTTTGTTTGAAAGGTACAATCAACATCAGAAAACCAATAGAAAATAAAGCTATTGGAAATTTTGGAGTTGATTAACAATTGGAGAACACATTGGCTTTCAAATATTTGCAGATATTCCTCCCTTTTCATGAGAGAGACAAATATCACCAAAGACATCAGTTGGGATTAGAAAAAATGTTGAGATAGGTTTGAAATGAAGTTTGTTCAAAGTGGCTAGGAGGAAAATGCTCCTTTATGGTAAAACATATCTTCTGTAAAATAATCTTAGCAGGAGATACAATCAAATTCCTTGCAGGCCATTTTTTACTTGGAGGGGGGGAAACGGTGAAAAGTGTGCAGTAGAGAAGAGTTCTTCAGTGTCAGGACCCAGACCAGAGGTGTTATAGCCTTAACGTGTAGAATCATAACATTCTACAGCAAAGATGACTTCCCCTTGCTCTTTTTTGTCTAATCCAAAATAGATGACACTCACAAAGCAGCGTGCTGTGCCCTAAACTTTGTGTTCGTGCCACCTACCCAGGTAGGCATATTTTATTTTCAGTTCCCTTCATTTTACTTCTTAAGGATTCACTCAGGAGACACTGTTAATGTTGACGAAGAGCCTGGTGTCACTGAGCTCATGCTGATAAAGACAGAAGAGAGACAGGCTGTTCTGAAGCTTGTTTGAAGATTAAATACGTCTCACATCTAGACTGGAAGGTTTTGACTTTGAAACCATGAGAAGGTGCAGTGACTCAATGTGAATCAGAGATGAGGCAGTCATAGCTGCCTTCCAGCATTAATGAGCATTAATCTGGGATGCTGTTACACAAACATTTGCCTCTTTCTGATGGAAATTAGGTTCCTCAGGCAATTACTGTTATAGAAATAATATTTGGAGCAAGCGGGTCTTGGAGTTATTCACACTATATGGACATCGTGTCATCTTTCAACTGTCAAATTCCAACCCGTATTCAAAGTAAAGAATTGACTTAATTTGTTTGAAAAGTTAAAAATGTAAGAAGTAGGGATTGCAGTAAAATAGCCAGTGAAAGTCAGCACTGGTGTAATGCTGCTGTGTTTTCATCATCTGCCTTATTAAATTCACAATATCTTTTGTCTCTATCTTTGAATCAAAAACTAGAAATAAAGACTCCCAATTTTTGCTGGTATGAGCTAGAAACAATAATTTTATTTTTATTGCTGGCTGCAGAGGATTCACTGTTGAATCTAAAGTGAATACCAAGCTTTGAGGGCAGGGTATCAGCTCAAACAAAAGCAACAAAAGTATAATTCTCCTTTATTGATAACCAACTTACATATGTAGTATTTTGTGATATCAGCGTGCTAATTCTGCACAGCAGATGCTGAAGTAAGGTGCCAGCTGAGCCAGCCATTTTCATTGTGCATTCAGTCTAAAGACCTCCCAGTCTATGCTATCAGATGCACACAGGTTTCATGGATTGATATGCAATTGCTTGCTATTTCAAAGAATAAGCAATTTGAGAAGTTCCTGCTGTTCCTAATTACATCTCAAGATTCAGGTTTCCTCTAACAAGAGATTTTTGTCAACTCTTTTCTGTGTTGCTCAGCATTTTTCAGAGCAAATTTAGCCCTACACTTGGCCTTGTTTTGTTGCTGGTTTTGCTGTGCCCAACACAAGCCTGTGTGACAGTGCTTCATTTTCTTGAATTCCGGGGTTGTTGCTTGTTTGCTTTACACAGAAATGGTTTCTTAAAAGAATAAGGTATTTATGCATGTAATACTTCTTTACTTGTGTCTGGCTAATTGTGACAATATTAGAAGTAGTCATTAAATTTCTGTGTTTACAACTGTTTATTGTCTTCAGATTGCAATTTCACCTCCTTCTTTGCAGCCATGACAGAAGTTGATTATTGGATCCCACTCAGCTCTTCGGTGTCAGCCGGGCATCCCAGGCTTTCTCTGCACAAGGCAGCATCTCCTTGGCCAGCCTAAGCACTTGTGGAACAGCCTTACAGAATTCTAAGCAGGTCCCAAGGTCTGTATAAATACACATTTATATTAGGTCTCTATTCTTGGAATGACCCAGAAAGGCACTTACTCATTCAGGGTAAATCCTTTACAGTTAACACAAAAAAAAGTATTTTACTTTCTTCTGGTTTGGTTTGATTTGGTTTGGTTTGGTTTGGTTTCTCCAAGGGAAAGTTGCTGTGCTTTACTTCAGGGTGGGTACATCACTTGGCAAAAGGACACAGCTAAACATGATGTGAAAATGATGAATGGCAACTTCCAAAAGCAAGGCAGTTATTTGTAAGCATTTTATTGTAAAATTGTGCAGGGCAATTTCAAACTATTATTTTTGTCATACCTGAAATTTGAATTGCATTACTTCACAATTTTTTCAACTTTAATCATTAGTTAACTGAAAGGATGAAAAACTCTATGAATCTTTTTTGCCTACTTACTACTATTGGAATATTTTGCTGTTTTAAAGGACTTTTAATCAAATATATAGAGAGTTTCTATTTCACACCTTTATCTGAATATTTAATTTTTTTCAAAGACAGGCTTATTTGCCAAGGTATTTTTCCACAGGAGTTAAAAAAAGGGGCAACAGGGAAGCAAATCTTGGGTTCTATGTCAAAACAGCATCTTTTATGATTTATTACTTCTCAGCACTTTATTTTTCTGCGAAGTTCCTGCAGGGGTTTGACATATTCACTTCTGCAAGGAACAGCATGCTGTAATTTTGCTTCCTTAATTTCCCTGTAGGTCCCCTCAAACTCTGGAGATCCCTTTTTTCAGGGATAATCGGTTTCCAGTGGCATCTACTGCGCTTATGAATGCAGTACTCCTAATGAAGATGTTGAGTGTCTTGAATAAGGATATGGCCACACAAACATAAAGTGCACTGGGGGCCTTTGGCACAAGATCATGGATTATCAGCATAGAACACGGACCAACTGTTAAAGGGAAAATGCTGTAGAGAGCAGGCAGGTAAATGAGGAAGATGAAGCCTTACAAGATGCAGCATGCTCTCTCCTGCATGTTCTGGAGGAGTTTATCCAGTATGAGGATTTGAATTATTAGGAAGAGTAAGGTACTTAATGCAGCAGGGAGCAGATGTAACTCTTGACTGTGTCCTGAGTGCTACCACTGTCCTAAACCAACTATACCACAATAGTCTAACAGACTGCAAGTTGTAAAGCTTGAAAGATGTCAGATAATGAATAGAAATGTGGAAAAGCTGTCATAATTAGGAATAACTACTAACTTAGTTCTCATCAGTATGAGGCCAAGAGTTACATATTGAACAACATACTCTTGATAGGGTGTTGAACTTTGAAAAAGAATGAGTGCTTCCACAGAGAAAGAGAGGATCTTTATCTCCAGGGAAAAAAAATTCCTTGTAAATGCTACCATTGCAAATATACACAAAGCCATGATGATGATCACAAATTTTAAAATCCTCTTGTGAGAGCCCTTTCCCTCAGAACTGAGAGAGGGCTTCTTGCACAATTTATAATATTTGTAATAAGAATGTCAAAATGAGAAGCCTGACTTGGAGCACACTTGTCTTAATTTTACGTGTCTGAAAATTTAACCAATTGAAAATGAAATAATTTATGTTTTTTCATAATCTCGTTTATTCTATTGCATGTTACAGCAGTGAAATATATTTTGTGATTCAGATTTTCAGAAATGACCCCTTACTTATAGTTAGACTCCTGTACAAGTTTTCAAAATGTTGAACTCCTGCTAGTTTTCATCCACCTCAGAGGCATCAGTAAAATCTTTTTTATTTTGTTGTACATTTGCTCAATTTCAGTACACTGCAACTTGGAAAAAATGAATAGGAGATAAATGATGGATGGGAGAAGCAACTGAGACCTGTCTGAAACATAAAATTTGGCCCCCAACCATCTGTCCTTTACTTGGACCTAATTTTTATTTCTGTATTTACACGAAGGATATTGAATCATTTGATTTGGATCTCAACAGATAGGTAGAGAATGCAAAAGTGTCCCTTCTGATGAGGTAGATTTGTTTTTGAAGTTCCTTAAGATAATAGAAATTACACAAGATTAACTTTTTAAAAATAAAAACAACTTCCTTTTACAAATATTTTGTTTGGTTGGTTTGGTTTTAGGATTTTGTTTGTTTAATTGATTGATTGATTTTTTTTTTTACAAGATCGTCAGTTGCCACATCCTGATTTAAGTTTCTTCAGTGTAAATCCTCATGACATGTTGCCTTAAACTGTAATACTTCATCCCACACAAAAGAGTGAAGCATTTACCTTCTAAAATGACACACTGACTTTCAAGATTTGCCTGTTTCAGACTACCAGCTCAAACTTTTCACAAAACAAACAATGGTATTGTCAGTGGAAGGTTAATTTGAAAAATTGGTTTTTTTAAGGTCATTTTAAATCAGTCCTAAGTTATTTTGGTAATTTATTGTGATTCTTCAAAATTTAAAATATCCTATGTTTGCAGGTTCTCTGTTTATCATTAATCTCTTACTTCCAATAGGGCATCTGAGTAAATAACATGTTATTTTCATTTTACTAATACATATTCTGTGAATCCGTCATTTGTTGTCCTTCAGCTCTATGGAATGTTGTAGATATGGTAACTTCCACTATCCATTTTCTAGTTCATTTACTTAGACACAAACACACACACACACTCATTTAGAAATCCAGATGTGCTTTTTATCATTTGTGCCTAAGCATCAGTGGTCCAAATTATTGTTTCCACCGTTTCACAAATCCTTACTGCCGCCATTGTTATGTTTCTCTAGTGACCTTCCTTTACTTGTAAACTTCTCTCCCAGAAATAGATATTTCAGATAGTTTTATTACATGCCATCTCTGTTTACTGTTTGCATCATCTACGCAACACATCCTTCATGCGGAAAGTAGAAGCTACTTTTTATCATTCCAAATCATGAATGCAGCTATAGGCCAAAGTCATCAGAGACTGTGCAGACTTCAGAAAATATTGTCTTTTTATGGTAGTCAGTTGCCTGTTATTCACAGAGGATTTACTGCAGTAAAAGAGAAGGCTCTTCAGGATAACCTTTAAAGTGCTGTTTCCACGGAGGATGAGTTGAATTCATACTAAGGCTGTCTAAGTGCTCCAGCATTGGGAAAAAACCAGAAGAGAGGTTTTGAATCATGGGTCTTTATGCCCGTGACACATTACCTTCCAGATATCACCGTTCTCACTTCAATCTGTCAGATGTTACTGTGGGGAATACAGGCTAATGCAGTCATCTCCTGCTAAGGACATAATGTCAATGATTTTATCCTGTCATACTCGGAAAAGAGAAATATGGTTAAAGATAACCTCTGGACACCCACCATGTAGGTGGATTATGAAAGGCAAGCACTGGAACACCGTGTGAGTCTTGTATTGAATATACTCTCTTCTGCTAAAATAGCTTAAGGCTGGATGGATTTGTTACCAAAATGGAGTGAAATGGAGTTAAAACAATGTGGGGACAAGGTCCTCTTGTTTAAACTGCAGGAGTGCCTGGACCTACAATACAGGTGTGAGGTCTGCAGTTCATTGTGGTTTTGGACATTATGCCCAAGAATCATCTGTCTCTATTGTACGAAAAGCATTTTTGCAATTGAAGTTAAGTTTCAAGAGTTACTCTCAGGGATCCCTTTGCAGCTGCTTTTGCTGGATTAGTGTCTACTATATTACACAACACACTCTTCCAGAAAGAGAAGGACAGCTAAATCACTCTCACAGAAAGGAATGGAGACTCCAAGTCAGATTTCCTGTTCTGCTCCAGATTTTTTTAATAGTTAAAAAACTATATTTAAAATTAACTTCTTTAATCTAACAGGGGTTTGTTTTTTTGTTTTGGTTTTTTTTTTGTTTGTTTGTTTGTTTGTTTTTTTTTGAGGGGGAGTGTTTGGTTTTGGGTGGGGTTTGGTGTAGAACCAAAGGAATCCATTGCACAAAATTTCATCTTTAAATATTGTGTTTTTCAGCAGTCAAGAATCTAAGTTGTGCTGTTCTGTGGATCAGGAGATGAGCAATAATAGGATAAAGGAATTCTTTGTTGGTCTTGTAAGAAAATCAGGCCCATGGAGTATGGCATAACTATGTGTTGCCATGTGCTGTTATAACTTCATTTTCTCCATCCCCTTAGTAGTATTTTGATCTTTTTTTTTCAGTTCCAGCAGAGGACACAGCCAAAATACAATTTTATTCAAGGTTTATGAAAATAAGTTGTTGGGCAGGAAAATAAATGTAACATTACTGAAATATGAAAAATGATAGCAGATTGTTATTGCAGGATGAGACATGAGGTCTCCATGTGAAAGAAAACATTTCTCAAATGTACAAAGAGCTTTGTAAACTCTTCCCATAGGTTTGCCTATTGGGGTTGGTACTCATGAGACATAAAAAGAATGGAAGCAGACTTCTTTACCTATAATGTTTGACAGCTGCTTCTTTGCCTCTAGACTTCCAGTGGGGATCAGCCCAGTTGAGTAGTGACAAGCTAATTATTGTGTGATATCTTGCTGTTTTATTTTCATGGTCTCAGTTCAATTCCCCATGGGAAACATTTGCATCACGAGGAGCCCAGCACTGCAGCAGAGCCAGAGGCTTTCACCATGAAGAACTTCCTTTTTAAAAAGAGATTGGAAACTTTGGCATAAATGCTGCACTGAAACCCTCATCCACTTTCACTGCATAACTTCTCTGACCTTCTGCAGGTAATATTTACTTTGAAGGCTTCCAGTTCATAGAGAGCTATCTTCTCTTCTTCCCAAAAGAGAGTGACTACTTTAATAATAGTTTCCAGCAGGATGACAGAGCAATAGAGGAGAACATCCTGTACTCTTTGTTCTGTTGATTAGAGAAATACCATATATATTGATTCGCTTTATAAATAGAAACTTTTAGAAGAATTTCAATGAGTTTCAATCAGACTGTCATTTCATTTACTAAAAAAACAAATCAAAACACTCCCCCCAAATCCTTATTTAAGGGTGTACTTTTTGTTTCCAGAACTAGCTAGGTTTCAGATAATGCGCTTCAAGAGAGGAGTTTTGTGAGTGAATTGTGAGATGCCTTGACTAGAGAGATCCTGTTGTGAATCCCTGACAAACAGCTGACTACAGGCAACTTAAATAACCATTTAACCAGAGCAATATGAGGAAAATTGAGCTGATTTTTAGCTGGGTGATAAATCATACATTTATGATTTAAGTATAATACAACAAATTTAACTCTGGTTCTTTGAATTTATTTCCTTCAATATATCTTGAAAATATATATTATTAGCCTGTCCTAGTGCAAAACCATCAGCTGAAACTAATCTCACTAATGAGGTTCATTTGTTCTTTGACAAACCAATAAATAGTTTTCACAAGAAAAAACTTAACTAATAGTTGAGCCACAGCCTTATAATTAATTTTCTTCTCCAGTGGTAGCAAGCATGGAAACAAACAGTAAATTTTTCATTTGTTCATCTCTTTCGAGCAACTGTTTAGCACAGATATGCTTGATTAATGGATTTAATTTGTTCCCTTCTGCTCTAGTCAGTTTTTATATTACAGTGGTTATCAGAGGGTAGGACAATAATGTGGGTACTCTCATTGTACTGTATTCCATCAGTGTCAGGGCTGCCTTCTAGCTCCGGGTCTGCATCTTTAACCTTTGTATTCCTCCCGAATCTTTCATCAATCTGTGTTACAGTCACCTTGGGAAGGGAAAACAGAAGCACTCAGTCAGCACTTACAGGTAGCAAAGTGTGTCATTACTTCTTACAAAATGCTGGCAGCAGTGCACCTTTCATTTCCCACAGAAATATGATTTGTGAGATGAGCAACCCTATGGTTAAGAGAGGAAAATGTAAATTAATAGTCTGCTTACTACTTGTACTTTTTATTTATATTTCTGTGTGTGTAAAAGTATAAATTATACAGGTTTTTTTAACCTCATAGTTTATATGTATATATGCACACACCATATTTTACTGGTTCTAAATATGATTACTGTTACATACTTCTATTTTGTGTGCCTGGTTCAAGTAACATCATAAAAAATAAGACAGACTTCAAAAACTTCCATTTCACAGTGTTAGTTCCCTCCCAGCAGAGCAGATATAGTCGTGGAGACTTGCTAAGGTTATTCTAGGTTTCAGGCTAGAAAAGTGCTGCATAATTACAAGGTGCCATGTTCCTTCAGTTTCTATTATACTCAAAAGGAGTTTAACCAAATTTAGTGGGAAATATATTGCTTCTGTACATGGCACATTACACCCTTCTATAATAAATCAAGTTTAAAAGATCATTAAGAACTACTGAAATAAAAATGTATTTAGAGTGCCACTGTAGGCATGCATGATATACATTCTTTGAAGATGATGGCATGCAACTGGGAAAAGTCATTTTGGTGAACTTGTAATTTATGTATTAGTGATTCTGCAACTGTATAAATGAGTTATATATCTTCTGAGGTATCAGACTAATTTCCATATTGAACAGTGGTATAGATATTTACTTGTGTTCTCCTGATTTCAGTAGTGTAGAAATGCTGTGAGAGACAGTCCACCCAAAGAACCTTTACAATATAAGCAGACAGGAACAATCACACAAGTGAAAGAAAAAGAGATGAGGATGACTTGCCCAAAGTCCCAGAGCAAGCTGGTGTCACAGGCAAGTGTAAGCCTGACATCTGCATCCTGCTCAGATGTGCAACCCACTGTGGCTGCCTTTGTTGTTTCTATTTCAGTACCTCTCCCTCCGTGTTATCTCGGACATATTCAGCTGATGAGGACTGACTGATACCGTGGTGCCCACTAGACATTTTAATACTTGTCGTAGCAGGAGGAAAAACATCTGTTATGCAGAGTTTACTTTAGAAGAACATTATACTAAAGCCTTCATTTGTCTGTGACAATAATAGCCTGACAAATTGTGAAATATTGATGCAAGTTTTTCTCATTCATCAGGATCACACCATTCATTTTTGTCAATTTCAAAATGTGAGCGTCAATTGATACATTTATTAATTTGACTTTTCCTTTACCTGATCCATCCTAGAAAGTGAAATTGTGAAATGACTATTAAAACCTCCATGATTCATGTTAGATACTTTGATGGTTTCACTGTGATCA
>JAYRBT010000001.1:8157658-8170713 GCA_036023395.1 Myiotriccus ornatus
TAGAAAGTGAAATTGTGAAATGACTATTAAAACCTCCATGATTCATGTTAGATACTTTGATGGTTTCACTGTGATCACTGACTTTAAACCCAAATGTAAAAGAACATATAGAAATATAAAAATTAGAGGTGAGTCCAAGGTGAGAGTTTTGAAAAGTGATGTTCTAGTCCTGGCTTTTTTTAATTAGCATTTTTTCTTGTGTCTTTCCTTAGAGGTTTTTCCCCCACTTACTTAAAGAAAGTTTGGTTTGCCAAGGCAAGTTCAGGATGGTCACACATAAATATTTGGTTCTTCTTCTGATTTTGGAAATGTCTGAATGAAATTAGTTTTATTATTCTTATTTTTCTTATCTCAGTGAGTATACTTGAAACTCCAAAGAAAAGAAGTAGTCATGTTTTATCTACAGATCTTTTTTTTTTCTCAGTTTAATGTATATTTAGAGTCTATTTAAAACTTCTGTGCATTTTGACTATGCTGTAAATTCCTATTTGTGTGAGGTTTTGGGGAAAAAAATCAAGTCTGGAAAAACAGGCTTGAAATTATAGGTATATTGTAGCTAAAAGCCTTTTAATAAAGAAGATTTTTAACTACTTGAATTGCTTGACTTTTATCACCTTTTATCAGTTCTTACTGTCTAGGTTGGCTTTATAACTAATGTTCCTACTAAAAGAGAATTGAAACAAAATTGTAAAAATCAACACAAAATAGCCAAAAGCTGATAGCTTGCAAAAATTAATTGACCTTTCAAGCAATTCATGTAGTTTTAAAGATACCATCTCGTCTCTGTTGATTATAGTGCTCTATGTTACAGAACAGAAAAGAGAAGCAGTCAAAGACAGAAAGGCAAAAAAACCCAGTCCTAAACTTCTCATTACGTGTGGCTGGTAATGCTGCTTCTCTAACTCTTTGTAAAATAAGAGCCCTTTGTTCATTCCTTAAATTTCCCATGCTGATCTCTGCCTTAGGCTGAAGCCTTCCAAGATTACCTCAGCCAAAAGAGCTCAGAGGTTTCTACGAGCACAGCAAAATTACTGTGGCCTTCTACACAGCCAGGCACAGGGACCGAGGGAGATTAGGGAGCCCCGGGGAGACTGAAACAAAGCCATATCTTACATGTTTCCAGTTAATACACCTGAGTCTTTCCACAAACGGTCCATAACTGTTTGTAAATATTCCATGAGTCGTAGATGTGTCTTTTATTCAAACAGCATTTCCACAGTTTGTAGGCCAACCTATAGGTGTACTAATGAATTCAGTGAGTATTTGAAAGCAAATTTTTACCGTGCTTCCTATTCTGATAGATAAAACCCTAATGCTCAAACGAAAAAGAACTCCGATGTGGACATAGTAAATAATTGAACTTTCTCTCAGTATGTGATGTGAAAAATGCATTGAAAATGCCAATCCTCATATTTTGGAAATACTGCACAAATAAAGTCAACCCTCACTCTATAGTGCTACAAGTGGAAATATTCTACAAGTAAACGAATAGTTGTGTTTTCAAATTAGAGTATTGCATGGACTTTGGCTGAGATAGAGTTGATTTTCTTGAGGGGAGCTTCTGTGGGGCTGTGCTTGGGAGTTGCACTGGAAACAGTGCAAGAGATATTTGCATTACTGCTGAGCTGTGCTTACACAGAGTCAAGGCCTTTTCCACCCCTTGCCCCACCCCACCAGTGAATGGTCTGGGGGGACACAAGATGCTGGGAGGTGACACAGCCAGGACAGGTGAGCCCAGCTGACCCAAAGGATAGTCCATAACACAGGACATTGTGCTCATTGTATATAGCTGGCGGAAGAAGGAAGAAAGGGGGACATTTACAGCGATGGTGTCCAAGTCACTATCATACGTGATGGAGTCCTGCTCTCCTGGGCATGGATGAGCACCTGCCTGGCCATGGGAAGCAGTGAATGAATCCTTTATTCTATTTTGCTTGCATGGTGAACTGGTTTCATCTCAACCCAAGAGTTTTCTCACTTTTACTCCCCCAGTTCTCTTTCCCCATGTCACTGTAGGGCAAGAGAGCAACTGGCTGTGTCATGTTTAGCTGCCTACCAGGGTTAAAACACAACAAACATGGAAAAAAATGTTCATGTTGAGCACCACACAGTAATTGTGGAGTACAATAAAAATGCTTCCTATTATAAGTAAATACCTTTGGTTACTGTAAGTAAAAATAGAGGGTAATACAGTAATTAAACTGTAATTTCCATCTTTTTCTGTCAGTACAATAAATAAGGTTGCCTTTAAACCATAGCTCTGCACCATCCCAGTTAGGGAATGCTTTATAAGATTATCTCGGTGATGTCTTGTTCTCATGTAGCACTGTGTGTGCCCCTGAGCACAAAACACAGAATCTATTCAAGCTCTGTCATTAACCTGAGGGCTAACAAGCTTGGAGATGACTTAGTGAAAGGTCAGGTGCTTCATTAAGCCCACTTGTCAGCCATTGGAGGGTTTCCAGCAGTGGTGAGCTGTGACAAAAAACATCCAAATTTACATTATACTTCTGCACAATTAACTCTAAATTAGGAAATTGGAGGCAATCTAGGGGAATAACTGAGGGATTAGTCACGATGAATTATGTCCATCTGTAGTAAACCAAAGTGCCTCAATGCCCTGGCAATTAAAATACTGTTGTCTCTGCAGAGGTGACCATAATGTCAAGCAGTTTGAGCCTTGTAATCCTTAGACAAAAACAGGATGTCAAGTTTTTTTCTCAGAAGAGACAACTGAAATCAGAAAACCTCCTACGATGATGAGTCACATATTTCAAAGAAACTGTAAATCTCTCAAGAGCCATTCTCACTTGGGACGACTGTGAATGATATGTTCTGATGCAATCAATACTTACTGTGTGTCCCATACAACCAGTAAAACTTAATGGTGACAAATGCTGGATTTCTCCTGTGTCCCAGAGCAGGATGCTCCTCACAATGGGGCTATTGCCTTGCACTGGGTTTGGGCTGATCTCTGATGGGCTGACACCTTGTTAGTGTTTAACTTGGCGTGCCCAAGTGATGAAAGACCATTACAACAGCTAGTTCAATGTATAACAACCAAAATAAACTGTTGAAATAACAAATTTGCACTGTTAGATTGAGATTCCTTAAATCTTACTCTGATCTGGCACTTTGACAGAGGATCCTGAAGGCAATAATTCCTTTTTCATGTCTTGTTAAAAAATCCAAGAAAAAAAAGAATTATATAAATATTATTAATTCGAAGAAGGCAGGATAGAATTCACTTTTGGTGGAGGGCCAGTTGTTGAGGCTTGTATTTGAAACAACCAAGAAAATTTACTGAATTCTTATCTTAATAGGATTAATTTTTTTACTATTTTTTTTTTAATACAAGTTCCTGCCGCAAGAAGTACCATGAGTTTTACTTGAAGGGAAAACTGCAATTTTTTTACTTAGTTAAAACTTTTTTCTGTAACCTACCTGTAGTACTGCAAATAAACATAGAAATTAAATTCAAAATGAAGGCCTGGAAGCAAGTGGAAAGAAATTTATATTTTAAAAAGCCATATTAACATTCCTGAAAATCAAATTAATTTATTTGAACATTCAGAAGCAGCAGTCATATAAAAGTAAGATACATAAAGAAATGCTTTTATTAAATTATGTCTGTTGAATTCGGTGATGTTCTTGACACATTAGAGAAGCTCTCTCGACCTTCCTTTCTGGTGGCATGGGAGTAATTTTTCCACTTTTTTCCCCATATCCTGGAAAAGTTAATTAATTTGGCATTTCCACAGCCTCACTATGATTCAGAAGCCATTGGCTCTTCACTTCCCAACCTCATCTCAATTTTTGTAACTTACAGGGTTCTTTCTCCTCTTCCAAAACTAATGCTGGGGTGGGGGACTGTGGACAAAGCAAAGAATAAACTTAATTTTATCAGAGAAGTTGGAAGTACCAAAGAACCTTTTTCTCCCCTTCCTCCCATCACTTTCTTCCTGTGAATATATTATTAGCATTTGAGAAGAGGGGAGGAAAGCTGAGGCTTTAATTATTTGCTTTTATGAAACAAGTGAGAACATGTATAAATTAGATAATCAATGGTTGCTCTTTGTGATGGACAAAACAATTAGAATATCTCTCAACAAACAACCGTGTGCATCCTGACCAGAAAAAATATGACAGAGAAAAATCAGGAGGTAACAAAACTGGCTGTGTAAAAATGTCAGGATGTGTTTCAGTACACCAGCCATAATGCACTCTTGACAGAGATCTAGTCTGGGACCTCTTCCTGGGATTGCTTGTCATGTAACAGCTGGGCACAGAATAAATGTTTTAAATTTTCCTGTAGCAGTTCATCAAGTTACCAAGATTTCTGTCCTTCAATTTCATTAAAAAGAGACTTCTAATGATAATAATTAAAAAAGAGGAAATTACGAAGAGTTGGCACCTTCAGACTGCTGCAAAACATCATATCGTTGACACCATGGATGTCACCAGAAATCTTAAAATGCAAGGGAACTATAACAGGAAGATTTAGTTCTTCCAGATCACTATTTGCAGGAGAAACGTGCAAATAAATGTAGAATGCAGTATTTGCTCAATGGCAACTTCTAATGAATGCTCAAAAGCTGTGAAAAACTGTTGCCTGTTTCTCTTTGTAGGCAAAGTTTCTTCTCTTCTGTACCAGTTTTCCTGTGAAAAAAAGAGTCGGTTATTTATTCTCAAAATATTCTCGTTCTTTATTTCTCAAAAAAACCAAGAACACAATTTCCTGGCTTTAGTATTATGTGATAGCAACAGAGATTCAGAATTTCTTAGCTACAATACTGATGGTGGAATATTCATTATGAAAAATAGACATGTATGAGTTTTTTCTTTAACAAAATCTCTTTCTTCTCGGAGTATCTCACAGTGCAAGATATAAGAAAAATACCTCGGTTTAGTTTGGTTATTTGGTGTTTATGACATAAATGTATATCACTGAAGTTCAAAAAGTTGGTACCATCTCAATCATTTGCTATTTCTGCTCTAGTTTTGCTGCTGTTAGATAATTGCACACCTGAAGTATACCAGAAATAAAAATCAAACATACCAGCTGCTTTGTTGAGAATGCATTGTGTAAATGTTGTTTGGCTTTTTGTTGTCTTCTGACCAGAGTTTCTGCTAGTGGTAGATTTCTTTAAAATCCTAAATAATGTTTCTTGCATTATATTATAACAGACCATTTCCCTGCAAGCAGCAGAATACTTGTGGTGGCTTGGGGAATATTTGTGGAATCCCCTTAAACTAGAATTGTTGGAAAGGTGATCACTTGAACGCTTTTTTTGCTCCATTTTGATCCAGAGGTGCTCCATTCTGATGGCAGCATTGAAAGAAAACAGAGTTGAGGATTTCAGAGGGCACTGACAAGCAAGAGAGGGAAAGTCATGTATATACGTGAACATATACGTGAGTATAAATGTATCTATACTTATGTGAAAATATTATACATATAAAAACAGCAAAACATAGAGATGGGCAACTGTACCCTGTGGTGGTGCACCAGCAAAGCCTAATCTTTGACTTGGTACTGTAAATACCAGCTGCAATTAAGAGCTTCAGTTTTCAGTTGTTCTACAGAACAACACAAATTCTCAAAAAAATTCAGAGTACTTAAGATTCTTAAACATACTAAAACTCATGTCTCTGCCATTTTTATTATGTCCTATTTAGTGTGCAAATGCAGGTGTGCTATCACAGTCTGTGCTCTCATCTTCAATTAGCTTCAATTTTTGCTTCAATTCAAAACTTTATGATGCTTTTGTTGGTGTTTGTATTTAAACAAGAGGAGAAAAATTGGGTACCATTTGATTGATAATTTCACGATTCATTTTGTGGATAAAAGAGGACTTGAGGACCTGCAGAGGTCTTTTTTTTTTTTTCATTTGCATTTACATGTTAGTACATTTCTGATAAATGCTACAAATAAAAATATTTTCCAGACTGACTTTTGTTTGGATTATTTTACTTCTAACGCTGAAGATAATAGTTAATTTACAGCTTTACGTTGAGGTGGGGGAGATCTTGTCAAGGACTGCAGGGAAAGCATGACTGTGCTTACAATCTATTTTCCAGCAACCCCAGTCCTTCTTATGAATGGGAACACTCACATAAAGTGTGATATGAGGGAGATTAGCTGCATCTCAGTGTTTTCTGGCAGCACACTATGTTCATGTCATGTTCTTGAATTTCATTTACAGATAAGCTCTGTGAGTAATTGTAGCATGCAACTTAGAACTGTAATTTACTTTTGATGTATGGAAACAGAGGAAATTAGATTGACTCTTTCAAATTACATTGTATGTTGAGTACATGGTTTCCAACAAACAAAACGTTTCCTCCACAGCTTCTCTTTAAATCTTTTCAGTCTCCAAAAGACTGCAGTTGAAGGTAAGACGATAAATTGGTCACCAACAAGATCTTGAATGAGTGGGTTTTCCCTTAATGTGGTAAGTCTTAACGGTCTTGCAAGCCTGGATGTTATTAATGTTATACATTATCCTAATGGTCTGAATGCCATTAATATTCTACATTAAGCATCAGTAATTACTATTCAAGTGATATTTAACCTAAAAGCAACATATGAGTACATTCCACCATCCCACCTTTCTCTCACACATCTCTGTCACATGTAAGAAGTGATTAGAAAATGGATTATATGATTTCCTAATTGCTCCTTAAAGAACATTTCAAACCCCTTGTGATATATCATAAGCAGAGCATTCCCTTTGAATGTCATACAGTTCATTTTTCTGCTTAAGGGAGAATTTCCAGATTTAACAAAAGATACTCATTTTTCACAGGGATGTCATAAACCAGGGTGATGCTATTCTGCACTCCTGAGAAAATTTTAGGACATCTTCAGTCAACCTATGTGTAAGGAAATCCTCTAAAAAATACTGATCTCCTGCCTTAATAAAAATTGCCCATTAACCTGGGTCCTCTGGAGAACCAGAAGTCTTATGAAACTGTGGAAATAGGAATCTGTTGAAAAAATTCTTAAATTTTTGGGTGGTTTTTGGTTTTGGTTTTGGTTTTTTTGTCTTTTGTTTTTTTTGTTCTTTGGGGGAAGGGGGAGGGGAGGAGAGGGTTTGGTTTGTTTTGGTTCTGGTTTTTAGGAAATCTCAGTTTTAAATACTAAAATTGGCCAGAGATTCCATTTTGGAAGTTCCCTTCTTCACTTCACGCTAAACATAGTCTGCCTAGAAGACATCTCCTCCTGCTACATCTTGTAAATGATTCTTCTATGGATTCATATTTGCTCAGAGCTGTGAAAGATAACTATCTCACATTACATCTACAGTTAGTAGCTTTCCCAGTCACAGCAACATTAAAAAAACATAAGGGTCATGATTGGAAATTGCCCACTTAACGATGTTAAGAGCTGTAATTTCGCATCATTATAAAGAACTGCTAGGGCAGAGTTGTTTTGCAAGCAGCTAGTTTCCTCTCTGATGGATTTGCTTTGTTTTGGGAAATAAAAGTTATCTTTGCATGTAACTCGTTAAGAGATGAATCACTGCATATATCTCCTCTTGTAGAAAGCAAATGAATATTGCGAAGGCATTTTATTGCATTATTGCTACTCTGTATCATCCCCACCATCTCACAAATATCATAAAAACTGAAGATCAGTCATAATGTGTTTGAGATTTATCATAAAGAGGAGTTATGCCTGTATATTTGCCATGCTCGAGCAGCAGACCAGCCCCTCTGGAACATGAGTATTTACTAACAAATCCACTTTGCTGGCAGTTAATACTGCAATCATTTAGCCCTGCGTTCACTTCTTGGCTGCTCTTCAAAGTAAAACTCCTTCTCAGAAAACTTATTTAGGTGAGATGGACTAGCAGGAGCTACCTGTGTCCTGACGATCTTTTAGTGACTGATGCTTGCTTTTGTTTGTCACAGGGAAAGACTTGGATACACATAATGCCTGCAGACTTTGGCAGAAGAGAGAGACAATGAGAAAACACTTTATTTACCTTGACACCGGTGTTTGAGCAATGCTCTGATACTGAAGTCACCAGGTGAACCTGAGGCAAGATGAACTTCTGTTTTGAAGGCCTCTGAATGTGTCCTTCCAAGGCTTTTTCAGCTAAACACATACTAACCTATGGGCTTGGTCCCAAAACTCACTGGCAGGACTTCACACCTATAAATTCTGGGGACTCTTTCTCTGAGACTGCTCTACTGATTGAAGTTGAGATGCTCAGAGATCACTGTATGTATAGTCACTTTACTGCAAGGCCACTTTCAAGGGACCATAGTTGGCAGAAGTTCCTTTGTTTGAACTCAAAGACACACTTTTGTATAAAATTATAATTAATGTCCCTTTAAATCTTAAATTTTTTAAATATACTTAAGGCTTTCTGTTGCAAAACACCTTCCCTGGAACGTTTTCTTTCCTGGGTCCTGCCACTGTGTCCTATTTAGGTGTTCTGTCCTGGCTCAGTCTTACACATCCTATTAAAAGATCCGTGGACCTCGTGCCAGTCAGGTGTACCTGCAGCTTCTCGGCAAAAGGGACAAAATGCAAAGCAATGATACAGAAAAATAACGGTACATACTACTTATACATGACATTTTTCCTTTGCATCCATCTTATAGTACAAAACTAGTGCTTCCCAAGTACCTGATTCCACTAAGCATGACATTCGATACTTTAAATTAAAAAACATGCATTCATACCTGCATGTTTTGTAAATCACATCAGTGTAAGTTATTCCTGAATGAATGCTATGAAATACTTTTCATTATATATTTGCTTGAAGACAATGACAATATCTTGAGAAATTATCCATAGAGGCACATAAATATTTTTAAAAATATCCAACTAAAATCTTAAAGATTACAGGAAAGATCTCTGACTTAAAGGTAATTTTGAGAAAACTTTTATCAGTCTTGAAGATTTTCTTTCATAAATAAGACATCTTCCAAGAGCTAGTGTGTTCTACAATAGCAGTAGAGACACAAAGATAAGAAACTTTGCATTTCTTTGTGTCAGTTCCTTTATTTTACAGGTATGTGCTGCATCCTTGTTCCACAGTTGTGAATTGTAAAAAAAAACCAAACCTCAGCATCTCTCTGGTCAAAAGACTCAATTAAAGTCGTTTTGTTTTGGTGGTTTGGTTTGGTTTGGTTTGTTTGTTTGTTTTCACGGGTTTTGTTTGCTTGGATTTTTGTTTGGTTTGGGGGTTTTGTTTTGGTTTCGTTTTTGTTTGTGTTTTGTTTTGTTTTGTTTTTTTTTAAACTTTGTTTCCAAAGTAAATTTCATTAAGAAAAGGTAAAAATCATGATTTAGAGGAATTTTGCTGGTCAGAATGAGAAATAAAAGATGTCAAGCCTGAATCAGAACCTTCTCCACCCAAATCAGATTCCTCCCTCCTAGCTACAGAGCATCTTTCCGTGGGGGAGATGTAGCTCTCACATGAAATAACGCTTTCCTCTCTTGGGCGTAGAGTCTCACACTAATGCTGACCACAATTTTTCTTCCAGATCTTGCTGTGCTGAGTGAAGACATCAGCCTGCAGCCTGCCCACCATGGTTTATCATTTCTCCCTGCTACAGGTTAGTATCTTTATCAGCTAACAGCCTCACTGAAACATTTTCAGGCCCAGGCCAAGCAAGATGCTTTAGAGTTGCAAACTTATTCTATTTAAACTTAACTTCAATCATTTTGACTGACATGATTTTGGAAGCAGCAGTACAAGTAGCTGAGAAGAAGGTTGGGAGGGGTTGGTAGGACTGAGTAAGAAGATGGCAACACTGGATCATCTTCGGCTGTGAATTTCTAGTCCTATTCTGGGAAGCAGCTAAGTTTCTGTATGGATGATGCTGTGCCACTTCAGGTACAAGGGGGAGTAGCAGTGTGTGGTCCTTTGTATTTGCCTTAAAGTAGTTTATAGAGTGCCTGCCTTTTCTTTAAAAACTCTACACTTATTTACATTGAAATGAAAACCCGCATTTGAAGGCTCCTAGTTAGGAGGGGTAGAAAAAATGACATTAAACTACTAGTCTCCTACCACAAAACAGAATACTTTAGAAAGAAGAAATACAGTAACATTTGTTTAATTTCCCAACTGAAACACAAACATATTTACCCTCCTGTATCATCAGGGGAATCTTATAATGTGATACATCAAGCTGGGTAGCTGTTCCAAAATTGAATTTTTCCTTTGCTTTAACAATATATTTGTCCAATAAACATTGTCAAGGATTTTAATTAAAGCAAATACTATGGAGCGTTGGTTAACAGATACAGAACCTTTAGTAAGTGGCTTAACTTTGTTATTGCTTGTAGGGACTTAGGAGGCAGTGAAAGGAATTCATTACAATGGGAAACCTCCCAGAAAGAGAGCGCAGCATGTGCATGATGCAAATAATAGCTATAAAACTAGAAGGAAGCTTTACTTTTAGAAATATATTTTAAAGCCCAAATAAAACAACTAAAGTAGGGGTTTTTTTCTCTCATTAAACATTATAACAAAAAGACCAAAGGAAACAGTTCCCATAGGTGGAAGTAGAATCAGATAGCATATTTATACGAAAGTTCATTCCCTGAAAAGAGTACATAAATTTTTGGCAGAAAAGAGATTATTATAGAAAAAGAAAAACAAGGAACAACATCCTTACAAGCATTTCTGCTCAAAGAACTATGCCTTACACTTGTTCTGTACAGATGTATATATCTATAAGGATCATTCTGTACTGTAAATCTAATAAGTGACCTAAGGCAACAATGGTTAACATCTGTTTTGTGGTCGTGGTAACACTTTGACAGTGTTAAACCAATCGTGTTAAAGTCAAAAAAAAAAAAAAATCTGCTTGTTTCCTTTTTTTGAAGGGAGAGAAAGGATTAAAGGACCAGGGCTTTTTCTAACAATGTTCAGGACAAATAATCTCACCTAACCTTGCAGTTATTGTTGTGGGAGCAATAAATTTGTCTCTTTCCACTCTTTTAAGGGCTCATGTGTTATCCATGAAAGTCAATGGAAGGTTATCAAGACTTAAAGGAATAATTTACCACAGCTAAACATCTGCTTTGTCTTCAGAGCTATGTAAGTAATCAGTCATCTTTGAGTTTTGTAATATGTTATATAATACTAAATGTACATTAATAAGAATTAGATAAGTATGGATTTTTTTCTTTCTAAAGTTACATAGAAATATGTTTTAAATTTTTACATAATAATTTGGCCTGCGATTTTTTGGTTGGTATGAAGAAAGGGTGTTCTGTGTTATTTTTAAATTACTACATGAGAAGAACTATGTAAGGGATTATTTTTATGATGAAATATAAGAGTATAGTATATGATCTTAAGGTTTATATAAAAATGACAACAAGTATTATTATAAAGTTTTAATTATTTTTTACAATATTTTCTGGTAAAACATTGTTCTTCACACTTCTTAAATAACAAGGAGTTTTTCCAGAAATTAAAAAAAAAAAAAAATTAGAGTGTTGAGAGTGGAAGCCATGCAGACATGGATTATTTAACACAAAAATCTGTACTGTGAATCCTGAGCAATGTAGTGATTTCATTATTTCCCATCATTTAAAGTACTTCAAGACAATGACATTTGCAGTGTAAGGTACTGAGAAGAAAAAATAGACAAGACCATTTATAAATCTACTCACATTTAAAGAATTAGTCTTTGTGTTTCTAACTTTTTAGAGGTAAAGATGACGACATACATGAAAACAGACTTTAACCTAGTATCGTAACTTTTAATGAGAAATTACATATAATGGTGCTTCAGGAAGTTATCATTATTTATAAGTAAAAGGCTCAGATGAATTCCTCTTTCCCTGTACTCATGAATTCCACTGATTTTCTGTAATCCTCAAAAGCATCCTCACAAAGTGACGTAGGTGAATATTTGGGAGAAAATATACATCAAGGATTGCCCCAGTGATGACAAAGGGAAAAAAACCCCAATGATTGTGGAGGTAGATATCGAAATATTCCTGCAATTTAGATCTGTGTAAGACTGCCAGACTCACAAAGTGGGGGACTCTGTTTACTTTATTTAGCTTTGTTTGCAAAGGGAGCACAAAAACCCAGAACTGTATAATATCTGTGCAGTGAGGAAAGATGTGCCATCAAAATGTGGGAGCAAGAGCAAAAAAACCCGACTACCACCACCTGAGTAGGACCCTCAAAATGCCAAGGAAACTTGGGAATAAAAAAGTGATCAGGGCAAGCCTTTCATAACTCTTTGTCTGGTGGCTTATTCTCCAAAATGCTATCTGAAACATAAGGCTAGAAGATGAGTGTTTTCTTAATATTATATTGCTGAAATATACCTTATATGTGGTGTTTGTGCCGTGGTTAGTCTCAAAAATTCTGTAGGGTGGGGTTTTTCTCCCCTTTAATAAATGTATTTGGGGCTGTAAATGCATTTACAAGACCTGATACATATATATACAACTCTTTCTGTAACGAAGAAACAAGTGTGTACCACTGTATTTTCTCATTACCTCTGTAAAGAGGTACTCCATTTTTTTTTTCATTTTCTCAGTCAGTAAAAATGGGAGAAAAAACCTGAACTGAATGACCTAGCAGGTGATGCAGGAATCTGCTAAATTAGTTGGTATGTGTATAAACTGGATCTATCAAGAAAAAAAAAAAAAAAGAAGAAAAAAGAAAGCACAACAAAACAAAAATCCCCCAGTAAGCTAAAATTCTTGTATCTCTTTAGGGGAAAAAAACCAGTAATTGATGTGAGGAACATCAATCTCTCAAGTTATTCTATTATTTATTTTCATAATTATAGTATCTAGGGACCAGAAGTGGTATTATATAATTAAATTAGATGGAAGGTAAGCTTGTGGATGAAGGTTTAACATCACTCAAAAATAATAAAGCCAAAATTCTCATAAATTAAGTATATACAAGGCAGTGGGTCTTCCCTTTTTCAACTGATTTGCAGTCAAAGAAACTAATAAAAAAAATCACTTTTGTTCTATTGTCGGAGGTGGGCCAGCAGAAGCCTACAGAGAATGGAGAAAGATGCAACAGAGCTGCAAGGAAGTCTCAGAGGAA
>JAYRBT010000001.1:8177303-8187699 GCA_036023395.1 Myiotriccus ornatus
ATAAGCTGTCCTTTTGTTCTAATAAACAGCCATTTTGGGGTCATCCGTGTGTGACCGTCTCCTATCCAAAGTGTGTCTCGAGGGTCTCTCCGTGGGGGACCAAAACCCCCCCGCGATATAGAACTATGACATCTACGTGTACTAGAAAAAATGAAGCCTGAGGAAATGGCCTCTAGTCAGTAGTTTGAAAGTAAATTGAGAGTAAAGACTACTTTGAAGCAAAAGTATTAAGTAATGACCCATCCCTGAAGATATGGAAGGTATAACTAAGTGAATACAGGATAAGTAATAATGGAGGTCATGTTGTCAAATTAAAGTTTTAAAGCACTTACTTTTCCATATTGGTTCTATTACCAGTTATATGCACTTAGGGCTGAAGAAAGTGGGTCTGCACCTTTATTTTCCTTCCCTTGTGACTCCATGGGCTATGGCAGCACCTCTGGGTAATCTATCTGTACTGCCTATTAGTGAGGAAAATTGACAAAATCAAACAAACTGTGACACGTGACACGTAACTCGCATATATTCCAAGCAGTGCAGCCTCCATACGATATTTTATGCTGACAGCTTATGTAGACATCTTGTTGCCTGTATATGATGGCAATAAATCCTGTGAATTGAAATAGATTTGAATGAATGTTTTCCAATTGTTTCCACCACAAGTTGGGGGATTACACTGATGCAAAATCATCCAGCTATAACATGGATAGATATCTATGTTACACTGCATATGTGTGTGTATTAGGACTGAAAGCACAGGAACAATGGGAACAGGGACCACTGGTCAACACCTAAATTGTATTTTAAGAAATCTACTCTATTTTTTTCCATCCAATTAAATTTTTCTGTCAGAATCCCTAATGTTTCCTTTCAAGGGGACACAGAGTAAGACAGATGCCCAGAGTATATAGATGAAAGAACTGATTTCACAAGCAGCAAGAAACACCTCTTGAATTTTCTCTTTCATTATAGCATTTGTGAATCCATTTGTAAACACAGATGTCTGCCAAAACCGTATCCTCTTCAGTCTACTCCTCAGGTTGGAGGCATTTGGCAGCTGGCTGTTTAAAACTGTCTGGCTAATGGGACCTTTCTAGCTAATATGATACCTAATGTTTGTCATTGTTTTGGATTTACCTTCAGAGTTGTATGCAAGAAAAAGTGGAATCATGTGAAAGTTGTAAAGTGAAAGACATGTATTCTCGTACATAGTTTTTAATCCAGCCTTTATTCTGTCTGGGGTTTGGTTGGTTTGGTTTGGAGGTTTTAGGTTTTTGTTTGGGTTTTTTTTGTTTGTTTTGTTTTGTTTTGTTCTTGTTTTGGGTTGTCTTCTGTTGTTGCATTGTTTGGTATGGTCTGGGATTTTTTTATTTGTTTCGAGGGGTTGTGTGTGTGTGTCTTATTTTTTATTTGTGTGTTTTCTTTAACAAACGGGGGGAACTCACACAGGTCACCAAAAGCCCTTTTATGGGCACATATTGTGAACTGAGGGGACCCTCGAATAGGCAGAATGAAACTATCTCCATTTTGTAGAGAAATGAAAGCAGGCAGAAGCCTCTGGAAGAATAATACATCTTAGAGGAAAAGTCACTCTATGCTCTTTAATTTAATCTTTACTCCCCAGGAAGTACAAAGGATCCAAAGGATAGCTGGCAGCTCTGTCCGTAAACCTGCATGTTAGCTTGGAAATTCTCTCTCCATGTCTTTCAGAAAAAATTTGTTCATTTAATTAGTTCCATTACTGTTGAAAGGGTCGCATAGCTTGAGCAGAATGCAAAGCTCACCACCACGACAGCTGACACTGTCAAATCACCCTGCAGCCAGATTGATATAATACCATCATACAGCAATCACGAAACTTATTTTGGCACAACAGCACAAAGATTGGTAATCAGTTGTTAGTCAAAACCTAAGTTTTTGCAAGTCATTGGATACAATTTATAAGAAGTGGTCTTACATTACTGCTGTACTGGTGACCCAAGGATATGTTTAAACTAAAGAAGCACTCAAATTAAGCAGTTAAAATATACTTAAATTAGATAGAAGTAATGCAGTGTATTAGACTAAAGAGTGTTAATGGAAAAAAAAGCAAACAAATAAAGAAAACAAAAGACCTATCTTAAAAGAAAGTAAGTTAGGAATACACAGACTCGCATACATTTAGCTCAAGTTTCATTTTCTTTTTCTTTTTTTTTTTTTTTACACAAATATCAGTTAAAAGAGAAAATTAATGTTTCATGTCTCAAGGTGTCTCATACAAGGTGAAGGAGTGGCAGGGTCCTGGTATAACTTTTAACTTGAACTCACTAACACGTCTAACTCTTTAACCCTTTACTGTCAGTACCTATTGAAATTTACTGTACTAGAGCTTAGGTTACAGATCTCCACATATATCAAAACCATAGTTTATTGTCAGAGGTTGATAATCTTAGGTTTTTTGTAATTTTGTTTCATTCTAAACATAAGATTTATGCAATAAGAGAATAGAGTTCCACTTAGCCCACACAGTACAACTTTGGGATTGTTCCAGGCAGAGATGATTACGAAGTTCTTCCACAATGACTACCAGTAGGGTCTTCAAAGGCTCTTTCTTCTGGGAACAGTGTGTTTCTTGCACTATTTGCAAGCATTAGTACTGTATATGTTGATTTTATTAACAAGGTGTTATTCTCAACCAAGAATCGGGATCTTAAATTAAGCTGACCTGGCCTTATGTGAAACTGGAGAGAAAGAATAGTTTCTACCACCCCGTAAATGGATTTTCAAAGCATTCTTAAAAATGTATTTTCTACCTGACTTTTTAGTGGATTTTCAAAGGAATATTTTTTTTTCTCTTTTCTTGATTAAAGCCGATTATTGCAATGTTAATGTGGTAAAGAGCTAAATTTTTATTAGGCTTAATGTTATAGTCACTTGACCAATTCAGGAACTAAATTAATCTTTTGATAAAAATTCAAACACACAAATTGAGTTAGTGCTAAGATATATTGGAATTCTATAAAAAAGCCTACATGAGCTTTACACAATTCACAGAAAATCCAAGGGTCAATTTAAGAAGAAATTTTGTTGCTAGGAGACGAGAACTGCAAGAAACTCCAATAATGTTTCCTCATTTTAAATAGTAAATGGGTTAAGAAATAGTAACCATGGATCAATAAGAAATAAACCCAGATAAGTCAATGGGTGTCTTAGTGTGAATGTATGGAAAATTCTGTGCAAACATAAAACATTTGGATCGAACTTTTTTAATGTTTACAGCACATGCATATATGAGTAAATAAAAAGTAGATAGTAGATCCATCCCCATGTATTAAATCTCTATTTTGGTTTATATGATACCTGGCATTAAAATCTGCAAAATTATTATGGAAATTTTAGTGCATCTGGTACACTTAATTGATTAAAGTTTCATATAAAATAAAGAAATGAGAAGAAAACAAATATGATATTGTCAAATATAAATCTGGAAATATAGAACTAAATTTTAACTACCAAAGTTAAGGATTCATCAAAAATTTTAATTGTCTATACAATATTCAATATTTCACAGCAAATCAGAAGGACAGCTGGAAGGAGAAAAGAAGAGGTAATGTTAAATTGCCTCAGAGAAATGTTATTGTTTAATGTCTTGATACTGTTTTGCTCCCATCTTGTTCCTTTTAAGCCCATCCAAAACTCTTCCAAAAAGCATTAGATTTTTAGTACAAATTTCTTCTCAGACCCTTTTTTCACTATCTCTAAAATTTGTCTCTCTTTTAGAAGTGTATCTAAGATGAACTTTACTATCTATCAAATTCATCTGTTCAAATCTACCTTTTCAACACTAAGTCTTAGCTCTCATTCCTCCATTTTTCTGCTACTTTGGCCTCCAAGAGGCAAGTAGAGAGAATTCTCCTTAATAACTCGTTGGCAAATTATGCGTCCACAGTCTAAAACTTTTGATTCTGTCTATGGGAGATTCTTAACAGTAAATAGAGAGATAAATCAGAAATGAAGAAAAAAAAAAAGGTTCCTTACTTATGTAATAGATTTCACTGTGGCTCTCTGCTGACAGACATTTGTGCAAATTTTTCCCAATGAATTATTAGTTTGTGGGGCTGAAGGAGTTACACAGTAGTTTGAATACATGTCATGATCCTAATACTGTGATCCCAGGTGGAAAACTTTTTAATCTTTTGGTAACTGGTATTTGTTTGTTTTTCTTCCCCCAAAATTATTCAGAGTTGTATGAGTTACACACTACATCCCACAGCTCCTGCTGTAGAGAAGGGAAGTTTCAGTCCCAGAGCTGATTCAGATGACAAAGTTTGGGGTTAAATGCCTGGATCAGAAAAGACAGAGAAGATTTGAACTTCAGTCTTTCACTTCCCTAAAGAGCATGTTGTCAATCAGTTTGTCAGGTATTCAGTAGCAGCTCCTGCTGAAGAATTTTATTTTCCTGTAGGGAAACCTGAAAGAGTCTCTGACCTATCCTTGTATTAGTGAGAATTTTGAGGAGGAGGGATGGGGAAGAGATATTTGGTACAGTGGTAAATTGAGGGAATTTCTTCCTTGTCTTTTAGTTTGAGAAAGCTCCAATTTTTTCCCAGGACTGCAGAGCTTAGAGGGCAAGTGGTGAGGATGTGATGAGAGAAGATGAAAGGCACCCAGTTATGCTCCCTCTGTTGTGATCTGGGAAAGGTGCAATGTGTGTCTTGCTTTGCTAAACCTGACTGTAAAGGAGCATGATTAGAGGTGCTATTTAAACTCAGCCTAACCTTTAAAGTGGAAGTCCTCATCTACTCCAACAAACTGAAGGAAAGGATTGTTGATTTTTCTGTTTGTTTCTAACTCCATTTTATTTCTGAAGTGGAGGAAGTGGTGAGGTAAAAGGTTGCCCCACAAATAAAAACTGTATAACCTTTGTATATTATTTCTTTCAGAATTCTGAGATTTTCTTTCTACTTTTATCATAGATACACAGATTCATCATGGACAAGGTAGTATAATTTCCCCTTAGGCAAACTCTGCTACAGAGGTTGTGGATACTTCTCACTTCTCTGATCTTGCCACTGATTCCTGCAATGATAGCTTTTATTAATATTTATGTCCTGTCCAGTGAGACAACTTGTTTTTTTAGGAAGGATGGTTGTGGTGAATAATCATTATTCACTGGTGCAGTAATTCACATCCTTGGTCTCTGAAATTCAAGAGAAGAACTGAAGGTTGAGCAGCAGAGGTGGTGTTAGCCTGAGGGAGTTTATTGACTTAAAAAACATAGTTCCCATTTAAAGAGGAACTTATCCCCATGAAATCTAATTTTACTAGTACATCTGAGGTCAGATCGTGTGTATTTGGTCGGTTTGCATTTATAGGTTTCTTCTGACAACCTCAGGTGAATCCCCAATGAGAAAACCATAGGCTGTAAGTTTAAAACCAAAAGATCCAAAGGAATTGATTAATAATTTACTCAACAGTTTGTTTTGTTTTGGTCTTACCTCTTCAAATAAGCATCTTGTTTCCCCTCTTGACTGCTGCACCTGACATTCCTCTTAGATTGTTAAGTGCTAGAAAGGCTCACAGTAATTTTTATACCACGTAGTTAAGTGGTAAGTTTAAAAAGTAACATAGACACTTTTTTAATTAGCAGGAAAGTAAATGAAGAGAACAGGATTTGCTGTCTTAGTCATGTATGTGATGGTTACAGGAGTATAAACAGCAATACTACGTACACTGAAAGCAAACAAGCAGAAGGATTTGGCTGAAAACTGGCATTTTGAGGAACTTTGTCTCTTAGTGCATTATGTCATCAACTTTTACAATCTTCTTCCTATGCATTGTGATGGTGTCACAAGAGCTAAAACCACCAGAGAGCCGCCCATCAGTATGAAACAAATCAAGAGATCATCTGCAAGTGAGACTTTCTAAATCCACTGTGTATTAATCAAGTTTACTCTATACAACTTTGAAAATACAGTTCCTTCTAACTGGTGGGTAAGTCAGGCCTTGCATGAAAAGAAATTTAAAGGAGGTTGAGATAAAGATAAATCAAATGCTGCTCTATACACTGTTAGAACAGTTAGTGAAAATGAAATGCAACACAATTTAAATTGAAAAAAAAAGATCCATTGTGCAAAACATTTAATTAGTGTGTCAAATTTGCCACTGTAAAAGAAAGTTAATTACAGAAGCTTAGGAAGATTCTCAAGAAGAGGGCATTTGTATGGATATGGGAAACATGTATGCTAGAGGTGATTTAAAGTCAGTAAATTTCACTGTCTAAGAAGTCAGTGAGTAAATGAAAACCAGGAAGGAGAAGTTTTCCCCTTCAATTATTGTCCTCTACAGGATTTTTGGCAACTTTTAATTCTAAAAAAAGAAAATAATCAACTATAGTAAACAAAGAAAAATATAAATATAAAAGAAAATAATCAACTATAAGCTACCTTTATCACCTGAAAAATCTTCATTACCTTTTTTTAAAATCCTGTTTACCTAAATCAGAGTTTCTTCACGGCAAAATTCTGTACACAGCAAGAAGAGCAAAATTTGCACCTGTTTATCAAATTGAGCCTCTTAGAATTACTGTGTTTCCATAAAACTGGCTAAAAATAATGTCTTTTGCTTAGAGCAATTGATTAGTTGGAATAAGGCATTAATTTTGTCTCAGCAAGTATATATTTAAATAAGATTCAAAATGCAATCAAAAGGGTTTTTAACTTCTTGAAATTTAAATCTTGAATTTATCAGACCACGAATGAACAAAAACTGTAACCTTCAAGTGTATTTGCAGATTTTTCACTGCCAGCAGTAATTCTTCTCTCAGAGAACTCAGCTATAAGAGGTGAAGAGATATTGTCCATGAACTCGAAAATGTATCAGCTAATTTCAGAGACACTCCTGGCTAATACCAGTAGAGCTGTGCCTTCTAGAGGGCATGACATACTAGTGTACTAATTTCTGACTATGCTATCTAAGCAGAAGGAAAACTTGCTTTGGATAAGAAAAATAGACAAAATAATCAAGACAACAACAAGAGTTAGGGAAAAAAATCAAACTCCTTCCAGAAGTGGTGGTTTGTTTTCTTTCTCTTTTTTTTCCCTCTCTGAAACTGGAGTTGATTCATAGAATCATAGAATATCCTGAGTTGGAAGAGACCCACAAGGATCATCAAGTCCAACTCATGGCCCTCCACAAGGCATCCCCAAGAATCATTCCAGCCTTTTCCAAGACACAATTTTTGTACTACCAAACATTTGAAAACAAATTTTTCGAAGAGCTATCAACCCCTCTGGGACAGACTTGAAACTGGCCTGATTTTAATGAAAATCTGCTGAAGTTAATCTTCTCAGATGATGATCATGCTGAAAACACGTAGTCATCCTTCAGATAGTAAAACCCCTCTCACACTGACAAAAATGCTGACAGGTGTTTATTTAAAACAGTACTCAGAACTGGGCAGAAATCCCAGCTGGATCATTTTGTGTTTTGCTTTCTTCCTTCTCTCAGGAAAACAAAAGACAATAGTAAAAATTTTATGAGGCTCTAGCCAAATGTGAACATCTCTTCCTCCTGGAATCCCAAGGACACATATGGCTGAAATCATATTTGAATATGAAGCCGTGTTCTAGTTTGCACTCAGCTTTGCTAATGGCAGCATAGCAAAGCATCGATCTAAGCAGTCTGTCTGCTCAAAACTTAAAAATGTGGACGTGTAGAGTGTAATATCTCCTGCTGTCGAACAATGTTTTGTATTGTCTCTTTACACAGAATGAAAATGGCAAAGCCTGGGTAGTTATGGTGACTGAATAGAGGTCATGGGTCTTCAGACAACACAGTTCAGCTGACACAGTGAGTAGAGCTGGAAGACATTCAGCACACCTTTCATATATGTGGTTATATGGAAGCACTGACTTGTACTTGAATGTTCAGTTTTGTGCAATGCCCCTGCATTTCATTATGAGGATTTTGTATAGGGTTTGATTGTGGACTTTGAAGGACAGAATACTTTTATTTCACTAGGTGCAGAAAAATAATTCAGCTTTGTTCTTTCTCATTTCATTTTTCAGGTGTTTTAAGCCTAAAAGGATACTGTGGATGTTGCAGCACGGGGTCTGAAAGACATAAGATAAAATAGAAGGCAAGTAGGAATATAAAATAGAAAGCCTGGAAAAAATAAATGAATAACACTTTTTTTGGTTTGGGGGTATTTTTTTGAAACATTTAGGCTTTTATTCGTTTGAACTACTGTTAAGTTACTGAAAAATGTCCTAATACAAAGGCTGAAGTCAATGGAGAAATGGTCATCCACAAGGGGATCCCTCAGACTTGGTTCTAATTATGGTTTTCTGCAGACAAGCTGATCTAGAAATAAAGACCACTATACAGAGCACAAATGAGGTTCTCACTGCTAAAATTCCCATCTTACTTTGTCCAAGGACTTCTTTTTACATCTACAAGGTTTGAAGGAAAAAAACCCCTACTTAAAAAAAAAGAAAAATCTACGCATACACAATATCAGCCCTCCTGATCCACTAACGGAATGGTAGCCATACAGATTCAATTTTAATAAAACCTATTTCTTCCTCCCAGATCATGTTTTTGAAACATATTCACCATTTGGTTTTCAAAGGCTATTCCATAAGCACAAGTTTTATTAGAATGCCCTTGACTACAATCCTAAAGTTAAGTGGGCAAACTAAAATTTTCTTTTTTTTTTTTTTCCTAAATTTGTCCTTTATTTGCTGACAACAGTTGAATATCCTATTATGAAAAAGTAGTTCAATTTTTACGGGTTTAATAAAACCCAGCATTTTGTTCATTTGTATTATAGAAGAATGGGATTTTTCCTTAAATCTGCTTAGATAGTTATAGGAAGCAGATACCCTACTAGGGCAGCTATGTTAAAGTAGCCCCAGAAAGTTGATTTGAATCTAAAAGAATATTTTAAATAAACCCCTAGTAGTTCTGGAACTTTTCTTTCCTTACACTTGAGTGCCAAGTGAAGCCATGGGGAAACCAAACTAGCAAAGGCATTCTTAGCTTCAGGTGTTTTCAGTTCTATGTATCTGGGAAAGACAATGGAGAATGTTTCCATAACCATTAAAAGCAAAACCATTCTGGAGTTACTGGCCACTGGCTTCAGATAAAGAGCTGACAGTCCTCCCTTAAGTTCAAAAAAGGCAGATGGGTGGAGTTGACCCATACAGATCTGTCTGGCATATCAGCTTTGCTTGTGATATTTGGGCAGGCATATAACAAAATTAAATGGAATGAATGTATTGTGACTAAACTCTACATGTATTTCAGAATTTCATCATGAATAAGAAGTGTTAAACTTTGTCCATGCTTAAAATAAGGTATTTTCTACAAACTCCTCTTACAGGTCTGTAACAGGAGATGGAAAAGAGTGTTCAGTGCTGCCTTTTCAGTAATTTTTTACTTTGACTAATGACTGTCTATCCGATCTGAGAAGAACAGATGTAACTTGTGTTACACGCTCCAGACTTCACTGCTTTATTGTGATATCTTTGAAAACTTAACTAAAAAAGGCCATTCCTGTAGGGCAGAGATACCACAAGGTGAAATCAATCTTGCTGCTGATGAAAGGAATTGTGTGCCACACAGTTTGCACTTTAAATTATTTAGAGTGTTAAGGCTTCCTTGCCAGCAGAAATAATTGATTTGAGAGTTGGTTCACTAAAGACCAGCAATATGCTATGTAAAATTTGTGATGTGTTCTCTGTTGGCAGTTCTCCATGCTTCCAGGCTAAAGAAATTGCTTGGAATTGCTTTAATTCATAAAGGTGTTCCAAGAAAGTCACTGTGAGAAGAAGCACTGCAGAAATAAAATGGTCACTACTTTTCCATGAAATGCTTGAAATGGGGATTCAGCCTACTCAGTAGATTTCATTTTCCCAACCACCCTTCAAACCACTGGCAAATTGTCTCACAGATGTAGCTCCCTGGAGCTAGAAAGAAAAATCAGGCAACCATCAAATGAAGCAGAATGAACCAGCAAATTTATCTCTGGCTTGTCTCCTCAGTTTGGTGACTGGAACACTCACCATGCAAAAATTATAACTCTTTTAAATTATTTCCTGCATATAAAATAATTTCCCACATTTTCTTTCTAATACTCCAGCAGGCTAGATGGACAAAGCATTCCAGTGCTTGGATATCTGAAAAGGCAAACGAGTTCGTGTTTCAATCAAAAGAATATACTAAAGTTGATCTCATCACTCAGCCTTTTGCTAATGAAAGGTATGTATCTGAACCAAATGAACTGGGAACAGAGTCTGAAAAACACTTCTTTCTACAGTATCAGTATCACTACTTCTTCTACAGTATCAGTCTCAATCCATCTTGCCATCCAAAAAGGCCAAGAATATGTATTTTCTCTGACTTCTTAGTAACT
>JAYRBT010000001.1:8187787-8205292 GCA_036023395.1 Myiotriccus ornatus
GTGAAAATAGTTGAAAACTAGTTTGACATCTTCTGACTGTATGCTCATCAGCTGAACAGTGCTGTTGGAATACCTTAGATCTCTTTGCAGGAAAAAAAGATCTGCTTATCATTCCTTGTAGAGAGGTTTTTCACCAAGTAATTATCTGTTGGGCATAGGCTCAGTCTATCAGTATTGGCCAACACTAAGACAATAAAATATCAGTAAAACAACTCCTCATGATTAGTCTGCCATAAATGTCATGCATTTGGGGAAAAAAACAGAGCAGTGAGGACATCCAGTGCAGAAGGTCAGGCCTATGCATGAGCTTAATGAAAGATAGTGAAGCATGTCATGTCTGAATGGAGACTTCAAATAAATAATTTACTTACTTGTCCATTCTGTCTCATTAAATCTTCCTTCTTGTCTTTCCCTTGAGACAATTTTATTACTTCCACAATTTATTGTTTTTATCTGTCAATCTTTATAACTGGCTTTCATTATTTTAACTGTTCAGATGAAGCAAATGCATTGTGTGGGGGTTATTTGACAATCAGCCAAATCCCAGGGTTACTGATGTGACCACCAGGTTTTTTAGTTCCTCCTTGTTCTGAGCAAGGTAAATTATCAGTATATTTAAGATAAAACTGTAACCTTTTTTTCTTTTTTGGAAGAGAACTAACTTTAGGGTAACTTTTATTGTGTATTACACCAGGATCAAAACCTTTGCTTTAAGTTATAATCTTCTTCTCATTGTTAAAAAGACAAAAATTCAGCTTTGGACACCTCTACTTCTCTTTCCTGCCCCTTTCCCCCAGCCATTCCCACCTCAGCAATGTCTCTGAAACTGCTGGGACCAGTCCAGTAAGAATCAAGTTTAAATGTAATCAGTATTAAAAGGGTTACAATGATACAAATCCATTTTAATAGCCTTGTTTTCATTCTATTGCAGATCCTTTACCGGTGATATTTCTCTGCCCCACCAAAGAAAATAATCAGTGAAGAGAAACAATTTTATAAATTTGTGATGGACTATTTTTTTAATCCTGATCTGTATTTTAGTTTGTGGCTGAAAATGCAGTTCTATTTGTTTAACTGAGGAGACGGTGGCAAGCGGACAGGCAAGATCATCAGGGAATGGCATTAACTCACACCAATTTTCCTGCTGCCTGGAAAAAAGGGTCTGACTCCTTCTGTGTAGTGACAGCAACTGGTATTTCAAGGACAAAAGTGTAGTTAAATTCTAGAGCCCTGGGTAAGTAGGGAGAAGGGGAAAGAATCTCACAGAATTTAGCAGACTACTTTTTGTTCTGTTCTGGTTTGTCTCTCTCTGGAGACTGAATAACTTTCTGTAGATCAAGCAAAATATAACATTCAGAAGAGTGCTACATAAGAGGAGAGGAGTTCTGGTAACAGCTTATGTTAAACTTGCCAAAGAGCACAAGTACAGGATACCAACGGGAAGTGAAGAAAAGTGCAAACTGATGGGGTTTTTTTAGAAAGAAGTAAAAAAATGGTTTAAAGAAACAGAAGGAAATACGGGTACATTCAGAGAGAGTGCAATAGAAACTGCTAATCTTGAAGCACAACACTAATGTTAATTCAGGGAAAGGTGGAATATGGGTGCAAAAGCCTAAATTCTAAATCAATGTTGGAAAAAGATATCAAAAGAAAGGACAAAGAAAGAAATTTTTTAAAAAATTAGTCAGGTTTGTCTTTCTTTTGCCGGTTTTGTGTATGCCTCAATACCAGGTTGTAGATAGTACCACATCTCCTTTCGTGAATTGCTCTGTATCTCAAGGACTCATTGTTTTTACAGTGAACATCTTAGCTGCATTTCTTCCAGTTCATTTTGTTGGGAAAATAATAGAATTGCTAGCCCATGACTTTTTAAATAAGCCTTACAGCAGGAATCAATTAATTTCTTTTTTTTTTTTTCCTGCTTGTCAGGCAATCATTTCTTAGTAAGTAATTTCAGCAGAAAGACCAACCTAGGAAACCCTCTGAAGCTCCCCACTGTAGCAGGAAAAAGATCATGGAGAGCACTAATTATTTTTAAATCAATGTTGTTCATTAATCAGGCTCATAGCTTGGCTCAGAACACTGTTGTGCCAGGCCTTCCTATCTGGGCAACAACAGCTTGTATCTCAGCCTGTGAGGCCAGAGGGGTTTTGAGCTTCTTTGGAAAGAGCCAAAAGAATTACAGGGAAAAGAGAAGACTTTTTCCTAAATAATGGTTCAAAGTGGGTTTTAGGTCCCAGGATGGATGAGGTTGGCGTCTGCAGGTTCCCCGAGCTTGACTTCCAATATATATGAAGTCAAAATAAATGTCACAATAAAGTCTCCGAGGCTTGTTCCCCTTCTGTGTAGTGTGGGTGCCAGGTGACATGGGAGAAAGTGGGCAAAAGGTGGCACAGAGCCCATGCATGGAGCCCAATCTCCTGTGGCCTCAGGGAACTCTGAGGAGGAAATCATTTTCTCAGTGGACCACATGCCTCCCTGCTGAGGATTTTTTGCACATTTATTAACATATTTTTCACTGATGCCTGCCTTTTTCCCAGGAAATGCATGTTAGGTCTGTTATCATGAGTCTCGTACTATCTCATACTATTCTGGTAACTATGGTTCATGTTTTACTTTTTTTTTTTTTAATTTTATTTTTTTAAAGGCAGGCATTTTCCAAGAAATTCTGTGTTAACTGCTAAAATGTTCTGAATATGTAAAGGTATTCACCTTCATAGTGGCTAAGGACAGAAAAGAACATGATGTTATCTGGACTATTTTTCTCATACTTTTGTATGCTTAGGCCATTGAACATCTTCTTTATCTGAAATCCAAGAGAATATGTGTTATTAAATCCTACATTCCAGGAAAATCCTCTCTGATTATGAAACTATTGAAAGATGAAGGCTCCAGACTTTTCACTTGTTAGTTACTAGGACTGCTATTTATTTTAGTTCATAATTCATAAATTATGTTTGCTTTGTAGGTTAAAAATCTCATTAATATCCATTAATTTTGCCTCTCTGTGTGTATGTGTGCGGACACGTATCCACTAACGTTACATTATTTTTTGCTAGAAATTATAGACTGAATTCTTCCAGTCAATAAAAAGGCTTTTTTTCCCCACAGGCCCTGAATTGTTCTTGTGGTTGTTACACAGTAGTCACTATTTATGGGGAACAAAGAGTGGTGTGTAGTGTTACATCATCTGTCTTGCTGATGCCACTGACTGAGTAAAGTTATTCCTCCGTCCCTCTCATTACTTAGTTTGAATATCCATCCATCTCTGGCCCTTTGTGCAGCCTTGCTCCACTGGGGACACTTGTTAGTTGCTGCCTACCCTCACAGCCCTTAAATCCTTTCCAGGGTGATTGCTTCCCAGGATAGCATCTATCTCTGGATGAACCTGTGTCTTATATACCTGTCATATCCTCTCAATTATTTCCAATTTACCTTTGTTACAGACAGCTTTTACTGGTTATTAATCTTACATGTCCAGATCACCAAAGGAAGAAGAATAGATCAGATCCACAAAGCTCAGCCACAGATTTGGAGTGGGAATGGAGGATTTTTACTTTCTCCACTTAAAAGCTTTTTGCATGATCTGTCAGTCAATTCTTAAATCTTTAACATAGACTTTAATGCTATTTTAATCCATTTGGCACTGCTAAATGGAGCATCAAGTGACATTGAGATTGTGCTTTTTTGACATACTGACTTACAAAAAATTGGAAATATTTCTAAACTTCATTTATATAAGTGATTTAGTTCACAAGGACCTCCCAGTCAAGTGAAAGGGAAGTGGTTAAACAAATAGAAAGAAAAGACTAAGTGAAAACAAAAAGTGTTGGGACAGAAAAGAATATAACTCTTCAGGTTAACATATAAAAAACTGCAATATAAAAAAATCTTCTCTTTAAGTTCATGGCTGGAATTAATCAGATTATTCAAATATCAGTGTTTTCTTTTATAGTAAGGAGATCATCCTTCATGCCTTTTTTGAACAGCATTAAAGATATTGTTCCAGTTTCCAGAAGTGTCTCTAATATTCTCAAGAGATACACATGTACCTTACATAGTACATTTATGTCTTTGGTGATAAAATTATTTATATTGGCTGGTTAAAATGTTTGTGAATACAAAATCATTTTATTTTCCCTTATTCATAAATATTCTCTTAGGTTTATAATGAGCTGTGGAAAGTATTAAATCATTATCAGTGACTTCAGTGATTACTAGTACAGATAAGATATATTATTAAAGTTTCTATTATTCTGGTATAGCCATTAAAAATGTTTTATTTCCATCTAGTTATTGGTCCATACAACAAACAACTGTGAGAATAACTTTCTTCCTTAAGTTATTCTCACACTGGCAGTGATGTATTCTTCTGTGCTTTTGACTTCCCTTAGCTTAGTTTGACACTTCACAGACAAAAATCAATATAAAGAAAATGCTAAGCCCCTAATTTTATTTTATTTTTTTTTCTATTTGTTCTGTTACTTCTCTGTTTCTGAGTTCTGCTGTGGAATGAAGATGGAATTTTAGTCTTGGTTATTTTATTTCTCTTTGAATTGTGACTTAATGGATACCTAATTTGGACCTTTTAAAGAATTTGTAATTTTCAGTCTCATTATTTGTTTTTCAGTTCTACACCAGTGAGTCTCAATAGCATCTCAAGTGTTCTGTAGAAGGAAAATACATATTTCATTGGATAAATCCCTTTCAGAACTTGCTTTCAAACGATTTTGTCTCTGGAATCATCACTTTGCACTGGTGACCTTCAAACTGCTGAAGGAAGGAAATTAAATGTGATCTATCACGACAGCAGAAAGTAGAAGTTGCTCTTTGTCAGGGACTGATTCAATAACAAACCCATCACATTTTGCTTAGAACTATGAAACTATAAGAACACACAACTGTACATAATGGAGGAAAATAAACAGACCAACTTTGGTTTTATTTTGGTGAGCTTTCAGTTCTTAATTATAAAAAGAGAGGGCAGGAATCTCAAGCTCAACTGGACATGTATTTGAAATATAAACAAAACAGCAACCACAAAATTCAGCATTTCTTTGTCTTAACGACCAGAAATAAAATGCTTGGTATTTTAAATGTTAGTTTAATCAGTGTTAGAAGTGAAACAGACCTCTGTTTTCTTGCACTAAATCCAGTTCTTTTTGGTTGTATACTGAATTTACAAGATAGAAAGAGGTTTGGTTTTCTTTTTTTTTTTTTTTTGCTTTGAGACTTGCATATTGTTTCAATTTAGCAACAATTTCATATGAAATAAAATCTTGTTTAAAGCCTAATAATAATTCTAATCATTAACCTCTTAAAAATTCAGAATCCTCAAATACCTGAAGGACTAGAGGCACTAAGAAGGTTTAAAATTGGCATTGATTGGCAGTCCCTGAAAGGCAATTGCTCTGCCTTTGTGACAACTAAAGTCTATTTTAGCTTTCATTCTCCTTATATGTTCTTCTAGGCAGGAAAAAAAAAAAAAAGAACTTTACACTGAAGATATATTTTAAAAAAGTAAGATAAAACTCTACAAAAATTCCTACAAAACTCAAAAACTTATTCAGATCAAATTATACACTTTTTTCTGCAAGAGTTTATGTTACTGAGAATTTATTGGTTTGTAAGAGAGAGAAAAATACAACTGTTTTGATACGTTTTAAATAAATAATATAAAAGTGTTTGTGCATATGAGAGAAAGAGTCTGAAATATCTCTGGATATGCAACTCTGAGTCACCACAGGGATCAGCTGAATGCATAAATGTACAGGGATTGGGATGAAGAACAAATTGTATGCTCCTTCCTGAAACAAAGTCATAGCCACGTATGAGTTAATTTGATCTGAATAAGTTTTGTTGTGTATTAGAATCAAGCAGTGAGGGTCTCAGTGTCGCTGGATTCTGAACTGATTTCAAAGGTCAGTAGCTCTCATCACTTTTTAACTGATAAATTAAAATGTGAGCTGAGTAGGATAACAGACTAACAACTGACAGAAAGGCAGAACCATGTAACCCTACAACTACGATGGATGAAAGGATTTCTGGAGGTCACCTGGTTCAAGCTCCCACTCAAGGCAGAGGTAGCTTTGAATTTAGAAGCAAGTATCAGGTCATATCAGGTTGCCCTGGATCATGCCCAGTTAAACACTGAATTTTTCCCAGGATGGAGGTTCCATAATCACTCTGGGCAACCCGCCTAGAAGAAAAACATCTTCAAGGAAAAGAGTCTAGAAGGACCAAATTAGTCGTAAAATGGAGAGCGGGAGCTCCTCACCAGGAGCTGCAAAACAGCTGCGATGGTTTTGTGGTAAGTCACACAGGATCCACTGGAAATGATCACAGCACCTGGTTCCCATTAGGACAGCATCATAAGGAGTCACATCTTTTGTAGGATTCATGCTCCCTTGACTCCTCCTTGAGCATGAGCTCAGGACCAGAGACGATGTGGGGGGAGAACCTGTGTCTTCCTTGTGCAGTACTCTGGAGACCAATATTTTGATCTGCGTCCTCCAGAAGTGGAATATCCTTGAAAATTTTGTTCAAAGCAGTAGTTTGGAGATCATGGGAAAAAAAATAGTGAATATCGGACAAAACCTTTTCTGATTTTGGCATGTGAGAACATGTATGGACCTCACACATTTTCTAAACACATCTCCCTGTGTAGTGAGGAAAGCTGCTGTGAGAAATGACATCCCTCCCCTCAACCAGTATCAGCAGCACAGACAGACTGACCCCTCTGCTGCTCAGACAAGGATTCCTCCACACCTGACTGCCAGGCACAGAGTCCCTGCCTTACTATCCTTGGTTAAAGATCAAAAAATAAAGCACTGAGGGTGAGATTTATCTCACCTTTGACCAAAAGCATTCAAAAATAATGGGCTAATTACATTTTTTTATTTTTTATTCATGGGTTCAATGGATAGAAATTCCAATGAGGGAGCCATTTCATCTGCCTTTTTATTCTAAAGTAAAAAGAGAGCCTTGGTAATTAGATTAAACTCAATGAATAATTTTCTGATGAACTTTCTCATAGAGATTAAGGATCAGAGGCATGATGGTATTTAAACTTTCAGCTCTCTCTTTAGTCAGCTGTCTCACATTGATCTTACCTGAGTAATTTCTGATATTGGGATCTAATTACAGTGTAAAGATCATACGTGAAGTCTGTGGCAAGCCTTACTGAAATAAATCTTTCAAGAAACATTGCACTCTCTCTTGAATAATATCAATAATGTTTTTCATGTCTGCTTCACTAAGATATAATTAATAGGAGAATGCCTTTAGAACTTGCACATTTATTAATAATTTTTTAGGATGTAAATGGTAAATTTTAAAACTTAAATTACCGTAAATTATTGTGCTTTTCTTTTTATTATCGATGGCAATGTTCTTTCCCTCTTTCAGTTACATTGATAGAAAGCTATTAACAAATTAATTAAAGGTAATGGGTGGATGCAAGGAGCATGAGTTAATATGTGCTCAGGAAAGCACTTAGACCCACGGTTGCAGTTAACTTACCACAATTTTAATCAGGTTTGATAATGTTCCTATTAAATCCATTTCACAAAATGAAACTGTAATAAAAATACTGCATGCACAGTTTAAATATGTCCTGCCTAATTTTAAAATTATATATTTTTAATATTAATTTCAACTTGCCTTTAGTGAATAGAATAAAATCATCTACCCAAATTACCAAATCATAACGAACTTCAAAGGCAATCCTGCTTTAGGAAGTGCTGTCCCCTGCTGTTGTATTTTAGGAAAGCTGAGTAACATCTTTAAATGAATTTGAATATGTGAATGCAGAAACGCTAAAAAATCATTATTGAATTTACATGTGTACAGTAAAAACTTCTTTTTCTGTAGACTAGATGTTATTTTTAAAAGAAGGTATTATTTCTTAAATATATTAATATAAAATGTGATAAGAAGATAATATTCTTTAAATTCATTATTTCTAGGGTGATAAAATGGCCAAACTTAGTTCATAACCATATGTATGTTATTTAACAGTGATTTGGCTCTCTCTTTGCCTTTTTCAGTGTCATGCAAATGAAGTTTTGTCAAAAGCAGCCATGCAGTTTCGGTGATTTTTCTCTACTAAAGCATCTAGAAACATTTTGTGCTTGGAAGCTGTTCGATTTTTTCAGGGCTTTTGCACAGAGAAATTAGCGGCTCATGCTAGAAATGCATATTTTGAGTATGTTGTAGTGGCAGATGAAGTGAACACTTTACTTCCTGCTAAGCGATGCTAATTTTTGGGAGTTGAAGAAAACAATGCCTGGAGATGCTCAGCCTCTTCGTGTTCTTCTGACATAGGTCTCCCCAAATGAGACTGCGTGAGACTTTACCCATCCCTTGTGAAAGCAGCTTCCCAGGCCAACTGGCCTTCAAATAGGAAGTAAAATCCTAACAGTGACAAAGATCAGAGGAGGCCTCTGAGGAGGGATGAATAACCTCTTGAAACGGTGAATAACATCTTGAATGCTGAAGACAAGCAAAAAAAGCCCAAGGACCATTAGCTATAACATTTCCAGGGCCTGAAAAACAACAGCAAGTTCTAGAATCGATCTGAAAGTTTGCTGACTCAGATGTTAACTTAATTTTTGAACAGTCCAGGAAGGGAAACTTCAATTTAGATGAGCAGAGAAAAATAAAACCCACTTGTTTACCTTCAATCTGAAAATAAATCTCCCTGATTTCTTTCTCTGTGAAATTCAGATTCTGCCTTTCACCACATTAATAAGATCACCATATTTGCATGTTTTGTTAATCATGAAAGCTTATTTAATTTATATGCCCTTATTTACTTTCTGAATTAATGGTATGGTGGATGTTTAAAGAATACATAGCTGATATTATCCTCTCTATTATTGCTTAATGCTTACAGAGCAGAAGAGCCTCAATACCTCTAGAAATGACTGATGTCCCCGGTGCTTAGCTGAGTAATACACACAAGGAGGAGGGAAAGCAGAACTGAGGCAAAACTTGTGCTTTGATGTTTCCAGTCCTCAAGTAATAAAGGCAAAGTAGGAGTCTGGTCTGGACATCAACAGACAGGTATTTCTGATTTGGGTGTGTTCGGTTCTTACTACATACCCGTGGTGATACTAAGCTGCTTAAAGCCTCTCTAAATTGCCCATAGGACTGAAGTCACGTTGTCCACTAACAGCCTTTTCTGTGGAACACAGCCTCAAATAGTTTTCTTTTCAGCTAAGAGTATTTTAGTATCAGGTGGTTTTAAATGAGAAGCGTTAAATCCTAGTTTATAGCATGATTTCTGTAACATAATTATAGGAAATACATTTTTCAGAAAACCCTTAGAGTATTCTGGTTTCTGACACGAAAGGTTTAATACACAGTGGCTCCAAAAAAGAAAAAAAATAAATAAATTTGCTTTGCACAGGAATAAAATAGGGAAGTTAGAACAACATAATAACTGCTTTAAAGTCCAGTAACTGAAAACTGGATTGTTTACCTACATATGGGGTGGTTAATTAGTGCTAAACTTTAATAAAATAGATATTAGACCTGTAAGGGGCATCCAACTCTAATAAAGGGCAAATATGTGTAAGATCATTTAAAGGTGTTTATGCTTCATCTTCCTTAGTGTATATGGGAAGGCAGAAGTCTTGGAAATATCCTACCCACTTAACCCAACTAGGTTTCTATGACTTAATAATTAGGCTTGTTGGGCTTTTTTCTCCTTTTATTCATGGGGAAAAAAATAAAATCACTCTTTAAGAAAAAAGACTAACACCTTGTCACAGACTTATATACAAAGAGCTAAAAGGTATCTCATAATATCATCAAACTTTACACAATACAGCATTTAGAGTGGAATAGGTTTTGCCCCCAGAAAAAAACCTTAGAAATTTGATTAGCTTTGATTAAAATTTATTAAATACTCTTAAAGACTGTTAACTAATTGGATTAAGCTTGATTAAATACAGCTCCCCTTGGCTTCATTGTATTTTGAATAAGCTTCTCAGCAAGTTATAATGCTAATCTAAATTATACTAACTCACTGCATTAAATTCTGGCTCTCCTGAAATCAGTGGTAAAACTCCCATGGACTACATTCAGGTCAGAATATTATTGAAATTGTCTCATCAAAGTAGTGCTGAGCACACCTGTGGTGGAGGTGAAGCTCAAAGGCTGCTTTGCAGCAGTAACCTACGTCCTGATATCACCTGGGGGTTCAAACTGCTTGAGTGAGTTTTAATTCTTGTCCCTGCTGCTCAAACAACGAAGTAAGGACTAAGTAGGGCCAGAGGCGTCCCGCAGAAAGAAAGCTGTAAGTCTAAAGGTTTTTGTTTTTTTTCTCTTAGTCCCAGATTTTCTGTGCACTGCTTGATTTCTCTAAATTCTTTCTTTGCAATCCTGAGCTTCACAAAAGACAGCTGGCTTGGTAAAAGTCATAGCTGTAAGGTCAATGGATCACCAGCATGTCAACCTTGTTATTTCCCTCTTATTGTTGTGGCATTTGTTTTAACACGTTGGCATGGATTTTGCTCTAGCCTTAGTATTTATCAGGAGATGACTGGATTCAAATACATGAATAACTCTCCCTGTGGCCAAATGCAAGCCAGCTTTGTTTGTAGCATCCCATATGGTGTTGTGTTGTTCTGGATTTGTGGCTATAACCATGTTGAAAAAACACCAGTGTTTTGGCTGTGGTTAAAAATGTTTGTGCAACATTAAGGTTTTCTCAGTTGAGATTTCTCTGTGTCCTAAGCAGTCAAAAAGTTCCATTTCACTTCTGTGGTTTGTTTTCTAGAGCTTTTGTTCGGTTTTGTTGGTTGGGTATTTTCATGTTGTTGTGGGTTTTTTTTGGTTGCGTTTTTGTGGCTGTTTGTTTCAAAATTGAACAAACAAAATAATATTCTTTTGATATTAAGTAACATGACTGATTAAATGGAAAGTTAGTTTCTGGGGATTCTTCTTAGGAAATAAAAAGCATGGGTATTTGGAATATAAATAAATGGCTGTCCATATAGGAAAGCTAGTTAGACAGCATTTGTTGAATGTGTTATGAGTTGCGTTTCTGGATTTCACTTAAAAATATGATTAGAAACCGTTGGGGTTCTTTTTCACTGTTAAATAGCTGTATGTTTGGCTGAATAATGTATCACAGGTATTAATTGAATAGTATATTGCCAGGTCTGACGGTGAACAGCAATACATATTGAACAACACATGTAATGAGTTTTCATTCTGTCATTCAGCTCTGGGAAGGGTGTTGCAAAGCAGTACGTTACTTTAGTTTAATTTTGTTTCTAATAGTGCTTATCATTTGTGCATTTAATTCTGTGGTGTTTTGTAAACTGAAGTTCTCTAATAATCTGTCACGCACACATGAGTCTATTGTATCAGATATCACTGTCTTCTTTTCTCCATCGCCTTTTTTGAGGGAATTACTAAAAGGTAAGAAGTGAGTAAGGGGTTTTTTTGTGAGAGGGAAAATTAGGGTGAAAGAGAATCAATAATTAGAGCAAGGGCCCTACCTAAACTGGCATCTTTGGTCTGGGCTCAAAAATTCCCTAATCCACTTGTGTGTAGCGATTATCCTGTTGGGAGGCCAAAGTCTGCAAGTCCATCCCTCAGGTTAGCCATGAACCTGTGCTGTAACCTTATCAGCTGGGAAGTGGGGAGCACTGAAGGGTAAAGATGTCATTAAGGTGAAGAAGGAGAGATTACGTCAGGAGGTAAAGGCTGCAGCTGATGATGCTATTGGGTTGAAATTCCCAGCATTAAGAAAAGGACAGCTGGGTGTGCTCAGCTGGAGTTACATTCAGAAATGTAATATTCAGGTTAGTAGATTCCCAGATTTATTAATACTGCTGCTCATGGGACTATTTTTTAATGGGAAAAGTACCTATTGGTCTAAAAGCTGCATTGGTATAAAAGGTATTCAAAGAGCAGATAATTTTGGCTGTTAATCAGAAAAATCTACAAATTAGAAAAAGGATAGAGTAATTAGTCTGAGTGGGAAAAGCCTTGTCTTTTTTTTCTATCTAAATAATTTAATGTAAGTTAGTTATTTTGAAAATGTTTTCGTTACTGTTGTTTTCTTCTTGTGCATCAAACCAGTGTAAATTTCCAGATATTTAAATAGCTCAAATTTTAAGAGGCTCAAATAAAAATGCTTTAATTTTTCATTTTCTCATTATTTACTTAATTCAACATGAAAACTTTTAAGTTATTTTTATTGACCATAAACAACATATTTGACAAACTTATTATTCAACCCCCAAACTGCTCAGCCCTAAATCGAATTCCACTGTCAAGCTCTTTGAGCATTACAAGGATTTACCCTTTTTTCACGTGTACTAATTCATACCACGCTGAAGGATTGCACAATCTAAACCACAAGAATTAATAACCATTTTTGCCTGGTTTGGCTGGTTTTCTTCAGACATTTCTGGGGAAGAGCAGTGTATGTCTCTTAAATACTCACTGCCAGATGTCTAATTCTCATGCCTGGTTTCTTTAGAAATTAGTATTTTTTAACTGTGTTACAGCTGGAATTTATTAGAGCAAGAAAGGGGACCTGATGGACTGGGGAAAATCCCCTTAACCTTCTGTACCCCCTGATAAAGGCACTACTCTCTCCAGTACAAACAAACTGGAATTTTCCAGGATGCCAGTAGGAAAGAAAACCAACTCTGTGACGCTTCCTCATTTGAGAACACTTTTCCATGTTGCTTCTGTTGAAGAAAAGAAATCAGATTCCTGGTTGATTCTGCAGATAACTATGCCACAGATTTGCACTGGTGCAGATATATTATATGTTATATTAGATGCCTACTTTGGTATTTAATTCTAGGTGTGGTGTACCTGAAGAGCAAAACTCCTTGGTGTAGTTTATTCAACGTTGATCCCCTTCCAGCCAAAATAGTTAGTTTGTAAGTTTACCATTTTGCAAGCATAATGTCATGTAAATCCAATTTTTTTTTTCTTTTTTTTTTAGTGGGACTTGATTTAATTCCTCATAATCGATTGAGGAGTGTAAGCCAGCCAACAGGTAGTGCAAATCTGACCTCCTAGTGATTTTCCTTTTGCTACAAACAGGAGATTTTATCTCATCTTCTCAGACCTAGCTTAGTGGTTTCTGTTTGTGGCTGAATGTTAATCTTAGGTTAAGCTCTCGGGTAGCTTTATCTGGTGTAGAAGGGTTCTGAAGATGATCTTATTCAGGTGGAACCACAAAAAGGTGTCCAGTAATTACCACTGGGGTCTGCATGATGTTAACCCTCTGCTGTGAGTGGAACCTTGTGACTGTGGCAATCAGATGTTCTGGGAGAAAAAAACCAAACAGCTGTGATACAGAATGGACTTTCAGGGTGAGGGAAGGTCTCTTGAACTCTCACAAAAAGGCGCCCACCTCTTGCTAAAAGTTCTGTGGAAATAATCATCTGTTTGAATCTGTGGCTGCCAGGTACGCTTTTCTGTGAATAGCCCAAGCCATATTATTTTTAACAAATTCATTTTTTAGAGATGTTTTATGGTCAGTAGGACATCTTCTATCACATTTCAGTAAACTTTTTTTGATTGCTTTTATCTGTCCATTTACCAGTTCCTAATCCTCTGCCACGGTAGTGCTTCAGGGAGCTCATAACTTCCCTTAGACTCCCTCCCTACATAGCGCATGGTGCATCCTCAGTGTCCTAAAACAGGGCACTGCAGACTGAGGTTAAATTTCAGGCCTGGTTGTAAAGCAGTTCATTGGTATGGATTATATGACAATTCTGATGAATCTTCTGAAGAGGTTTGAGGAATAAATACAAGGGAGATTCTGAATTTGAGGATGGCTTTTTCTCTTGTAGTTATGAAATGTGATTTGTGCATAGCAGGTTTTGAAATTCTGGTGTTCTGTGCTTAAGCAGAGCAATTAAGTTCCAGCAGCCTTGATACGCTTCTAAGTGTGCTCCCCCAAAAGACAAGACTCTTAAATCTAAAAATCAGTAGGTTCAGTGCTTCCCAGATACAAACATGTAAAAGCTATCCTTTCTGACAAGCATTTGGATTTTAGTCTGATGGATTGCATTTCAGCAAAATGGGCAAAAAAGTCCAATTTTTTTATTCTCCTACAGAGTAAAATAATAATAAAAAATTTTGTCTCACTTATTTTGTCTTTTCTTAAAAAAAAAAAAAAAGAAACTAATGTTGAACAGGCTTAATGCTTTCAGGCTCTATGTGGCTAAAATGTCAGAACTCTTTGCCAGAATATGGAAGTATTTCAGAGTAAATATTTTCCTAATTATGCACAAGCAAACCTTGGTGATTTTTGAAAGCAGTTTTGAATTACAGGGTTTTTCTAAGTAATTTATTCCACTGTTTCTACTTCCTTGTATTTTTTTTTAATTAATATCTAAACAAGGCTTAGTATATCTTATAAATTAGAAGCAGGAGGAATTCTACTAGAATACCAAAGTACCTATGATGTTGCCCAGCTACAGAGACCACTGTAGGTTCCTCTGTAGGTATTGACTCTGTAGGTCAGCAGGTAAGTTTTAAGCACTAATCCTCTCATAAAGTGTACATGACAGCAAGGGTAGCACTTAAAGGTCATTCAATATCTGCCTTCAAAAGTGAACTGGAGAGTTAACCGTTTCTGTCTCAGGGAATTCAAACAACCCCAGCCCCATAGGCACAAAAGCCTGTTTCAGAGATCGAAATTAGCAGGCATAATTAATATATAACCAGGTCTATTTGCAAGGAGCGGGACAATTGCACTCTCAGCAGCATTTATTTACCTCCTCTTAAATTCAAAGTGCTGCCTAAATCAATACTGCTAGTATAACTAGCAGGAGGGACTCCATAGGCAGGTTTTCCTAACCATTGCTGATACAATATGAATGGTAATGATGATCCTAAGTAAAAAAACCAATTTATGAACTATGTAATGCTTTTCTGTTGATATGTGCCATATATCAGAGCACTGCAGAACAAGCAGGGAGAGCTATGTGCATAAATTTGTCTTGTTTACCTTCACACATTAGTGCTTCTTATCAAGCTACTGCAAAGGAATTGCAAATTAAGTTGTATAATCTTGTGTAGAGTTTAAAAAAACAAAACCCAGCAAAAACCACAACAAAAAAACCCGAAGCAATGAAAAAATATCCCAACAGGGAGGGACTTTTGAACCACAAGATCCCACAGAATATAACCAAGCTTAACTTTACCCCAGATATATGTTTTTGAGTGAGACAACTAATTAGCTTTCTTCAACCCAGTCCATCCATGAAGAAAAATTCACCCAAGACCTACTTGACTAAGTCTTCTCACTAGAGTGGGAAATACAGAGTACAAATCTTGCCTGAAGATTCTTTATCCCCTTATTAACAAAAGTGAATGACACCAATAAATTATTTTGCCAAATAATTTGTAAGTCTTCTCAAGAAATCATTTATTTCAGTATTACACCCCAGAGGTGTAACCAGGATCCTGTTTCACCAGAGCGGGGTATGGCCAGCTGCGTAAATTTGTTGGAGAGGAACTTCCTCTGAACCGGGTATGTACGGTTCCTGCTGGAAACTTACTGTGAAACCACAGCCCTTTTCCTACTCTTCTGTGCCTGGAGCTTAGGCCCTTTATTTCTACACAGAAAGTTTTGCTGAAGGAATTTCCTAGATTCAGTAACAGACTCTGGAAATCCTAAAGTAAAAAGCACCTATTAGACCACCTATTTACAGCTTTTCAATACGCCTGAGATTTTGGTTCTGCTTTTCTCTAGTATCTATGAATTATTAAACTTCATTAGAAAGATCCATAACATTAATGAATTACAGCTTTCACTTTAACTGCAAACTCAGACACTAATTTTGTCATATCATGAACAGTAGGCTCTCCTGCATGTGAGATGCTCTGGATTTCCCCTTGGAACCAAATAGAAGAAGGGAAGGACAGATGTCCTTAACTTGTAGTAAACAGAACAGTGTGTAACCTGCAGGCTGGTATGTATCACTGGATCATAGTTTGATCTCTACAATTTATTGTCCTGGGAAGATTTGAGAAATGTAGTTGCTGTATTTTTATTTTTTTTTTAATTTTATTTTATTCTTTTCCCTCTAGACATGAATTATGGGGGGATCTGAGAAGCCAGGAAGAGAACACTTCTGATAGACACCTTTTTTTTAAAGAACTTTCTTCCTGAAAGTAATTTTATTAATGAAGAGCAAGTAAATAATTTTGTAATACTCCCCTGAAGCATGGTTTCTTTAGGCTGCTGTGTGCAACCTGAGAGTTATTTTTCATCAGTTTCAGTAAGTTTCAAGTTTCAGTGTTTTGAGACAGTCACCACACTGTGCTGGAATATTCAGATGAGACATGACTTAAAAAATTATATAGAAAATGTACAGAAGTGTTAGAAGTTCATTCACACAAAAATACAGTTAAGAAATGAAGTACAAGAAGTACTATCTTGGGTGGGAGGTATGACAGTAAAGAAACCCTAAACTCGTTCCTGACCATCAGATTATACAATAGAAAAGACCTTTGAATATTTACTTCAGAAACTGTCTAATGCATGAGCAGTATTAAATTTATAATATAGTTTGCTATGAAAAAATCCTCCAAGCCCTAAATCTCACTTATTACACTTTTTAGCAGTTTGTTATAGGACAAATGCCAAAGGAATTCGGCATCATTTGATTTAAACTGGTATTTGGAGATTATTATTTGAGACTGAGAATTCTTTGTTTAATTTGCAAACAAAAATACAGGTTTAGTTAAAGATTTGAAATGTCATGATCTCACTGTTTTCTAATAAGGTCAGGAGTTGATTAAACTTGTATCATCTTCAGGAAATTAGAAAACTCATCACGTTCCAACAAAAAAAATTGCAGTTGGGAATTTAGGTATTTAATTTCTACAAACCTTTAATATTATAACTTCATTGTATAAACATAAGCTATTTTCCATGTCAATCCAAACAGTTATCTTGCTAAGTACTTGAACGATAACCTAATTAGAGTTAAATAATCTATTGAGGTATGAGCAGATTTGAACTTGTGACCTCTTATTTAATCAAAATTCTTTTAATTTTGTTCTTATAAAAGACTTGCCTCCTTTAGGTTATCCTGCCTGTGAAAGGAAGCAAAAAACCTATGAGAAAATGATATTTTCATAACTTGTTCTGATTTAGGGTCTAATCACATGTGATGGGGAAATTCCAAAGATTCTCCTCAAGCTGATATCTGCAGTGCTAAGGTACTGAGAATTTTAAGGTTCCATGAAACCCTCTTTCAGTATTCATCTCTTAAATGGTTACAAAATCTCCATTTAGATCCGAAAGTGACTCTATGCTACAAATATTTGACTTCTTATGTAGTGATTTGGGAGAAAGATGATTTAACGAAAAAGGGAATTATGGCCCCCTAAATGTTTCTAACAGATTGAAAGGTCTCTGAGAAGGCTTCCTGACAGGATTGAGAGGGAAATGCTCTCTGCTTTCCACCTCACCGGGATGGAATTGCAGTGCTGTGAGTCCAGGTG
>JAYRBT010000001.1:8214608-8234147 GCA_036023395.1 Myiotriccus ornatus
GGAGCTGGGGTTGTTTAGCCTGGAGAAGAGGAGGCTCAGGGGTGACCTCATCACTCTCTACAACTACCTGAGAGGAGACTGTAGCCAGGTGGGGGTTGGTCTCTTCTCCCAGGCAACTATGAGTAAGACAAGAGGGCACGGGCTTAAGCTCTGCCAGGGTACGTTTAGGTTGGATATTAGGAAGAACTTCTTTACAGAGAGGCATTGGAATGTGCTGCCCAGGGAGGAGGTGGATTCTCCGTCCCTGGAGGTTTTTAAGAAGAGGCTGGATGTGGCACTTAGTGCCCTAGTTTAGTAACTATAGTGGTAGTGGATCAAGGGTTGGACTGGATGATCTCAGAGGTCCTTTCCAACCTATCTGATTCTACGATTCTATGATTCTATGGTCTTGGTTTGAAAAAGTAAATCTACTTTGAAAAGGTGCTCTCAGAAACCTGGAAATCTTGGGTATTGGCTGCAGGTGCCCAGGGGCTGGCAGGGGCTGCACCACGCTGGCCACAGTCAGGTCCAGTGACTCCAACCAACCCACCACAGGGAAGGACAGAACCTGCCAGCAGTGAGGGAGAAAGTGTAAGAAACATCCCTGGGAGCCACGAGGGGAGAGCAGGAGGAGCATGTGGTCATCCCAGTCACTGCCAGAGCAGGTTTGTCCCCACTGGAGAGACCATGGAGGAGCAGTCATTTCCCTGCAGTCTGTAGAGACATCCACAGAGAAGCAGGTAATCCACTCTGCAGCCTGTGGAAAACCCCACGCTGCAGCAGGTGGATGTTCCCTGATGGAAGCTGCAGCCCCTGGAGAGCCCACACAGCAGCAAGTTCATCCTGAAGGACCACAATGGAGCAAGGGAAAAGTGTGAGGAGGAGGGAACATCAGGGAGGAGCTGTTACACAGTGACCACAGCCCTCGAGTTTATCGCAATCCACAGGCTTTACAATCTTATTTTTCTCCCCCCTTGTCCTTTTGAGTAGGGGAAGTTAGAAAGCAGCTGGGAGGGCATTTGGCAACCAGATAAGGTGAACCCACCACAAGAAACACCTTTATGCATCTTAGTTGCATGACAATGCAGCTCTTTTTTGCAGTTCTGTGTCCTACTGTTCTTCAGTGGTATTAATGGTATCGATATTGGGCCAATAACATGGGAATTATTTGCACAGATAGTCGTGGTTGTTTGAAGGGAAAAGAGGGAGTTCAGCATGAAACCTAGATAATATAATTACTGCATATATGAAAACGTTAATATGTAAGTTCTTTCAGATCCAGTTAATCACTCCATGAACTGTTCCTTTTCATGCTATTTTTACTGAGGAAATGTTGCCTGTCTATCATTTATCTGTCTTTGTTCCTCTTTCAGTCAATAGATACTTTCTACTGATGCAGAAAGACAGGATGTAATGTACCTAACAAGATAGGAAAATCATGAAATTGTCGTTGTACAGATTTATGGTATGGGACAAAGATGTTCTGATTATACCAGAAAAACTCAGAAACCTTATCTCAAAAAAAAAAAAAACCAACCCAAAACATAGTGATTTCCTGTTTCAAAACATAAGGTTTATGACAACATTCAGTAATTTGCATGTGCCTACAAAAATCTGTACTGACTTATGATTATATCTAAAAGCATACATGCTAAAGAATATAGCAAAAGAGCCTGAACTTCAGTGACTTTGTATCAGTAAGAGGCTGGTCTCATACAGAGGGAATATCAAATTCTATATGATCTATGGTAGGAAACAGTACAAAGAAATTAAAGTAATCAAGCAAAACAGTGATCTCTTAGACCTCCAAAACCCATCAAGGGAACACTACAAAAGGCTGAGAAAGCAGCAAGGACATAACCTATTGATTTTGATTGTTATTCTAATTTTAAATGCAGCATTTAAATAATTCCGTACCGGAAAATAATTTTATGAAATATAAGATAAATAAAGAATTAAAAGGATTCTGTAGAATTCAGACCCAGCCAGACTAGATTACTGTATAGATAAATAAAGAGTTAAAGGAATTCTGCAAAATTCAGAACCAACCAGACTAGATTATTGTGTATATTTTGATGAACGTTTTAAAGAAGATATCTTCACATTTTTTAGAACACATTAATTCTATTCTTGTGTCAGGTATAAGCTACTTTTTGGGCTGTGTCTCCCTCCAGAGGCATTTTATAAGAATGTATGCCCATTTTTTGATTTTATAAAGCTGAAGGAAAATGGGAAAAATATACCTGGTTTACAGTATAAGAGGTAATTATCCAGCATAATATTTTATTGAGCTCTCTCTCAGACTGAAAAAGGGCAATAACAGTGTCACATTTACTGTCACAAAACTTTGCTGGGATAGCAGAGTTTTTCCTGGATATCAAGAATATTGCAAAAATTTACAGGTTGCAAAATTGAAGTTTAGTCATATGTTATGAAAATCAACGTCACAGTAGGGAGAAAGGTTGTCCTTTAGTGCATGTCCTTTCCAGTTAAATGTTGCAGTGGTTTTTAGTCTTATTCTTCCAGATATACACATATCTGTGTACTGAATACAAGCAAAACATACTAAATTTTTAGGGCTTCTTATTCTTCTGAAGAAGGGTAAAACATTAGTTTCTTATTAATCTGAAGGAATGGGAAAAGGAAACAAGGAGAAAAGGAAGAAACTAGGGCACAGACAGCAACATACAACATGAAGATCTGTAACTAACCCTGATCTCGTCCCTAGGGATTTTCAAGCCCCTGTACAAAATTCTTCTTCTAGCTCCCTGAAGCTCATTCCTTACTTTTTGCACATCTCATTAAAAGGCCATTCCCTTGACTACTCCTGCCCTTCACAGAGCTTGCTTGTTAACTAGCAAATCAAGCCTCCCATATTTTGAGGAAGATGTTTTCCTCTTATGCCCTAAATAGCCTTCTCTGATTCTGTTTATATGGATTCCTATCTGTGTTTCTGTGACAACATCACCTAAAGCATTAAAATTTATTCCCTGACTTTAGCTATTCCAGTCTGATGGGAATAAAAACAGCAACAAAAACAAACAGATAAAAACTAACCAACCAACTAAAAAAAACCTCAAAACAAAATAAACCCACCACCACCAAATGTCTTTTGACTGGAGCACCAATCTTTGTTTCACTCAGTGTGATCAACTAGCCTCCAAATCCCCTTCAAGGATTGCTTGCCTCTTCTGTGTCTAGAGTAGGGATTAGAAAAAGAAATATACTGGTTATTTCTCGTATAATTTAAAGAAAGCTCAGTATCAGTGTGGGATGTGCTTAATTATGTTTTATGTAAGAGCTAGAAGCTGTGCATGAACATACATCTCATGGTGAAATGCCTGAGTTCCCTCTGTAGCCCAAACTCACCCTGTGTAAATTGTGTCTGTTGCCCTTTGTAACTGCACTATCTCTTCAGTACTTGATTTTTAAATAGTCACAGCCTGGCAAAAGAGTATTAAAGGACATTCATGGGTTCTTAAAAACCCATTTGATCTGTGAATCGGGTGCATTGGTGGCTACAGCCCACTTTGAGGCAGGAAAAATTGGTGTGCTCAACCATAAAAGGCGAGTCTGCCACACACAGATCTGTCCCCAGACCAATGGCACCACACAGTGAAAGAGATTGCAAACAGAGGACTAGAATGGATAATCCTGCTAAAGATATATAGGTCTGGTGAGCTCTTGCAGATAAATGGCATGGTTTCAAAGAAGAGAAGAAAATGACAGCTGATGGTAGAATGTGTCTAAGTGGCTCAGGCATAAACGAACTCTAATTTGAGTTTGAACAGGTTGCTGCTTCCAGGCCTCATGATGAATGTTTTCTGCTACTGAAAATCCATCCTGTCTAGCAGTGTTGTACATCCTGTCTAGTGTTCATGTACTTCAATTGCATGTCTTGGAAGTATAAGTAGGTTCATTGGTTTTATATTTATTTACATGTTCACTTTCTAAAATGCCCACCTCGGATTATGAAAAGAACAGTACAGATTTTTGAACGCATGTCTTAGATTCAGCAATTTAGATACGTTTATTTCCTCCAGCAAATGGTCAGAAAATCACAGTTTTCAGCAACATGCTCCTATGCATACCCTGCTTGGGCATAAAAGGACTCACCAGTTGCATTTATGGGCATGTCTTGTAAAATACTTGCTGTCACAGCTGGTGTCAGTAAACTGAAGTTTAAAAACGAGCCTTTCTTATTCTAAATATTTCTTTAGCTCCTGGCTTAGTGACCTTCTTTTTGTCTTGTTTTTCCCGTTTCTCACTCTCCTCTCCACAGCAATGTATCACTGCAGTGAACAACTCATCACAGCTGTCACTCCAAGAACTTTTTGGAATTGTGAAGTTTTGATGCCTCAGCAAATCAGACAGTATTTTCAATTTAGTGGCTGGCAGATTGCTTTTTAGAAGCTACTAGAAGAACTGGTAATGGCATACAGAGACTTTCAGCTGCTTAAATCTATTTCAGGTTGGTAGTGACAGAAAATTCATTACCCGCCGTATTGTGAATAGATGCACATTTTTGGAGAAAAGGTGGCCTCTGTTTTTCTTCCCCTGCCATACTCAGAAGTTCAAACAAGTATCAGTAAATTAATTTATTTTACCATTAACCAGCACTCGGCTAATTTTAAAGTATGTTAACTAATGATGATATTATTTCTACCCCTTCAGTTCAGGAATAGATTCCTAAATGTCTGGGAATTGGGCAGTGTCAGCTCTGAGTTGAACCTAAGACACAGATAATCACAGAACCGTAAAATGGTTTGGGTCAGAAGTGACCTCAAATATTATCTTGTTCCAATCCCTCTGCCACAGGCAGGGACATCTTCCACTAAACCAGGTTGTTCCAAGCCTCATTCAACCTGTCCTTGAACACCTCCAGGGATGGGGCATCCACAGCTTCTCTGAGCAGCCTGTTCCAGTGTTTCACCATCCTCACAGTAAAGGTTTTCTTCCTAATATCTAATCTAAGCCTACCCTGTTTCATTCTAAAACCATTCCCCCTTGTCCTGTCACTATAAGCCCATGTGAAAAGTCTCTCTCCATCCCTTTAGGTACTGGAAGGTTGCTATAAGGTGTCCCTGGAAATTTCTCTTCTCCAGTCTGATCAACCCCTAGCTCTTTCAGCCTGTCTGAAACCTCCAAGAGATCCACACCTTTCTTGTGTCAGGGACCCCAGAGCTGGATGGATGCATCACTCCAGGTGGGTTCTCACCAGAGCAGAATAGAAGGGAAGAGTCACCTCCCTCAACCTTCTGGCCACACTGCTTGTGATATGGCCCAGGACACAGTTGGCTTTCTGGGCTGCAAGGGTACCTTGTCAGCTCATGTTGAGCTTCTCTTCCACCAACAACACCAAGTCCTTCTCCTCAAGGTCTGCTTTCAACCCATTCTTCACCCAGCCTATCTTTGTGTTTGGGATTGCCCAGACCCATGTGCAGGAACTTTATAACCTTCCCATTCATAGCTGAAAGGACTGAAGTTGCAGTGTAGCTTGGCTTCAGGGAGCAATTGAAAAATCTGATATTTTTTCCTATGTAGATCCTTGCAAGAGCCACTGCCCATCACTCCCCTGAGCACTCTCAAGGTTGTTGAATTAATGCCGAGTCCTCTGTTCCATCCTGTGTCTTGTACAACCATGTAGATGTTTTAGTGGTTTTCCTTCTCTATATTTCCTTTAGTACATTTCATTCAACTTTGGCACTTTGATCTTCAACATTTCTTCAAATTTTGAGGAACTTTTGATCAACTTTGTTCAGTAGTCAAGCACAGAGTTCTCTTCCTTGAATCTCTCCAAAGAGACTCTGGGTCTGTCTCCTCTGTCTCCCAGATTTTTGTCTCTAATAATTTTAAGGTGCTCTGAATTTTGAGAATACACATGATACGTTCAAGCTTATCTGTTGGAGATGAAAAAATAATAATACAAATTAAGACAGATACAACTTTATTTCGCAGTAAGGTCTCTTTGAATATGTTAACATGTTTAACTACTGTTTTCCCAACAACAGATATCTCGGTCTGGGAGGGGGAAATGAGTTCTGGATTGTGTTACTTCATCAGTTTTTTAGAAGGGCTTTGCTGGCCATGAAATTGCATTGAGCCACTTTTCAATCCAAAATGAAGATAATTCCAGAGAATCTGTGTGTGGCTGATTCCATTTCTGCATTATGTACTACTAATTTTGTATTTACTTGTGCAAACATAAGAATGAGGAACGGTATTATAAACTCTGCTGTTAATGTTCACAATACCTACTGTTATTTTGTTGGACCCCCTTTTCTTACATTTTTACAAATGGTAATTGGTTTTTTTTATATATAATAGAAGTATTTATTTACTTAATAGTCCCACACATCTTGGCAGAAGTCATTTGGTTTGCGTGAAGTCTTTATGTACAGTGAATCATTAAAATTGTGTTTGTTATACACATTTTAAAAGACTGCATAAAAAATTTGCATAATACAATCGTAATAGAGCTACTGCACTGTGATCCATCACATCAGCTCTCAAACACTCTGCAGGGTTTACTCTCTTTTTGCTACAAAAAGAGGAAATTATTTTACTCCACTGATCTTATCTTCCTACTTGGTGCCAAAATGTATAATGTTCATAATTTTTGTCCGAATCTAGGAAATAGAAAGTATGTTTATACTTCTTAAATTTTATTAGTTTTCATCTTAGAAAGTCTTCCATTTTGTACATCTGCTGAGAACACCTCTTCACATCTTAATTTCAAGCAGAACATGGGGAGCTTTATTGACTTGATTGATTTTCTCCTTATTCATAGGAAGAATGAAAACTCATAGAAAGGCAAACCAATAGATTTCCCCTTTTCCAATGAGAAAATTACTACTACATGTTGCCATTTAAGTCTGGTGCTTTGCCTGGACTCTACTGCCATTTGTGATGTCAAAGGTCAAGACATCAAGAAATCACTCTTGGTCTGCAAGACCTATAGTCTTTTAAATTCTTTTTTTGTAAATCAGTAAATGATAATCACTCTTATTCTTGATCCAATTGAAATGTTCTTTTTCCTTAAAAAAAAATAAACAACAATACTCTATTCTCTATAGAAAGGACAAAGCAAAAGGTGTTATAGGCAAACTCTCCTGTGAATCTCTCTCTGTGGTTTCACGAAATTGTGAACAGAATGTCCTGTTGGCTGTTTGTCACAGTGTAAATTCTTACCCCATTCACTGCCTGCCCCCTTTTCTCCCACCACATTTTAATATTTAGAGCACGTTTCACTAGTTGTCTACCATGAGGATCTGCTGGTATAAATTGCATCCCATTCCCAATTAAATGACATGCAATCTCGTGCCCATGCTTACAGACCCTGGGTGAAACTTCACAGACAGTTTCACTGCAAAATTAGAAGGAAAAAAACCTTGAGCATGATTTCTTTCCTTCAACCACTTGAAAATATGAGACTAATTCTTGTGTCTCTCAGCCTTTGGCTTAAGAATGATGGATATGTCTGTGGCCCTGCTTCCTAGTCTAGTGAGTAATGTAACCCTTCAGCTATTACTGTGCACTTTAAGCAGATACACTGTGAAAAGCAGCAGTGAGGAAAAGAGTTTAACCCTACCGCATCACAGATTGAAAAAATATCATCACCAAATCCTCCTGGGAGATTACAGAAATAGTCTATAGCCCTTGGAGGAGGGAAACATTTAAAGATTTATTCATTAAGATATCTCTAAAACTTAATACACAATGCAGAAAGCTGTGGAGTCTGGGCAAAGGACTAGTCAGTATGCCAATGATGTCTAGCCTTGAAACAGATATCAAGGGAAAATTGTTAACCAAGACCTGCAAAATGGTTCAATCAGTTACTCCTCATTGGTCCTGTGACAGCCTTCTGCTGTTGTACATTTGACATCCAAATCAAACAGTTTTTGTATGATAGTAACCGTTTAATTGATAATTTAGCTCACGTGTTTTATAAATGTGGTTTACGAGTGTAATTTTAAGATGTGATGAACTATATTACTTGAAATTTAAATGTCAGTGGCAGTCGCAAGCCTGTCAATCATAAACCTGAAATGTTTTTTATGTTTAAAGTGGTAGTGGGTTTCTGTTTCGGTAGCAGGGGGGGATACAGGGGTGGCTTCTGTTAGAAGCTGCTAGAAGCTTCACCTGTCCTGTGGAGCCAAAGCCAGCCGGCTCCAGGATGGGCTTCCTGCTGCTGGCCAAGGCTGAGCCAGTCAGGAGTAATAGTAACACTCTGTGATAACATATTTAAGAACAGAAGGTTGTTGTGCAGAAGAATTCCAGCCAGGGAAGAGCAGAGTGAGAAGATGGGAACAACAATGCAGACACCAAGGTCAGTGCAGAAGGAGGGGCCGGGGATGCTCCAGGCCCTGCAGCCCGTGGTGCAGCCCGTGGTGGGGCAGCTGTGCCCCTGCAGCCCATGGGGGACCATCGGGGTGCAGAGACCCCCCTGCAGCCCATGCTGGAGTAGGGGGATGCCTGAAAGAGGCTGTGACCCCGTGCGAGGCCCAGGGTGGAGTGGGGTCCTGCTGGAGACCTGGAGCCCACACTGGAACAGGTTCTTCCCAGGCAGGACTCGTGGCCCCTGTAGGGGACCCATGCCAGTACAGCTCATCTGTGAAGGACTGCACCCTATGGAGGAGTGACCCATGGGACAGCAGTTTGGGAAGAAATGCTGCCTGAGGGATGGACTCACATTGGAGTGGTCCATCAAGGACCGTGTCCTGTGGGAGGGACACCCCAGGAGCAGGGGAAGGACTCCATTCTCTGAGCAGCAGCAGAAACAACAACTGACCATCACCCCCATTCCCATCCCCCTTCACTGCTGGGGTGGAGGAGGGAGAATATGGAAGGAGGGATGGGGGGAAGGTGTTTTTAAGACTGTTTTATTTCTCACTCTTTGGCTCTTATCCTGTCAGTAATAAATTAAAGTACTGTCCCCACTTTGAGTCTGTTTTGCCCGTGAAGGTAATCAGTAAGTGACCTCTCCCAGCTGTTATCTCAACTCATGAATCCCTAGCTGGATTTTTTTTTCCTTTCCCCTCTGTCCAGTTGCAGAGGGTAGTGAGAGAATGGCTTTAGTGGACACCTGACATCCGACCAGGATCAACCCACTACAGAAGCTGAACTTGACTTTGACTTTTTTTCAGTTACACTGAGTACAATACTCAAATTGTATGTGAGATCTGGGAGAGCTTAAGGGACTTTTTGATCATTTAATCTGACATCATGCATACCATAGCCATTTAAATTATGTTCATGCAAGCCAAGTGACTCTTTGCATTTCAGTCTTTGAGACAGAGATGGCACTAGATGTCATATCTGGCAACAGCCAGAAGTTATTAGTGTGACTGAACCAGCAGTCAGCCCATTTCCCATGCCCCTGGTAGTGGAATTAACTTCTTTTTATCCTCCTACTTTCCCTCATTTACTTCACCTTTAAAATTTGTACCATTACATCATGAGTTAAGATTCCCCGGGTCCAAATCTCATTATCAATGAAGACGAAATGCGCTGATTTGTCATACAGGTATTTCATATCCAACTGGTATCCAAAGTCTCTTGTTTTAATGGCAAGTGTTTTGGTAGAGGGTTTTGTGGGTTTTTGTTTGTTTGTTTTGGGAGAGTTGTTTGATTGTTTAACTGAAAAGAATTCTAATCAACAACAAGAAAAAGAGTATAATCAAGTAACTGAAGACCCAAAGCATGAGATTTAAAACATTATCATATAGTACAGCTAGAAATGTTATTAAATACTGGAGATAGTAAAGACAATGTGAGATAAAAATAGACCCAGAGGATTCACAAGTCATAACCATGACCTTTCAATTTCAGTGTTTTAGGAAAACCTTGTTTTTTCTTAAAGATCTTACCATCTTGTCCAGCACACTCTCTCTTTGACTTACCATCTTGTTCCAGTGCAGACTTGCAGCTAAACTCTCAATTATTTCTCAATTTTCCTTTAAGCTAGATGAACAGACCAGACTCAAGGATTCTTTCAGCACTCTTCAGCATATATGTCTTGCTTTTTCCTTTTTCCTTTTTTGGCCCCCCTTTTTTTCTCCCCTTTTTTCCTTTAAAGGTTAGACTTCAGGAAGGGTTACATTACTGTCATGGCCAAATTTTATGTGTTCCTTTTGTTCTGAATCATGGTGCTATGCCAAAGGCCTTGAAGAAACTGTAGCTATACAGAAAGAGCTGTTTTGTTCAGGTGATTTGATAGGCAAGGTTACCTTCCATTAAATTATGTTGAAGAACATCACATACACTCTTAGTTTTCAGTTTTGTATCGATGAGTGTCCTGAATGACATTGCTGTATTTTAAGTACAGCTGAATGTAAGTCTGATTGCTGTAACAACAGGTGTACCCCATTTGAAGTACTCTAAATCTTTGGAAAATCTACTTTTGCAATTTGCTCAGTTCTTCTCACTCTTGGAAAGAAGCGTTCTCAAATTTGAAATATTTAAGGTTTGAAATATAACCTACACAAACAGGACTTTGTGAGGTTTTTCTACTTCCCATACATAGTGAATATAAAATAAATCTCCTTATGTTTCTGCTCTCTGTAGAGATTTCATTTGCTTTTTTTAATTCTTCCTCAACATCTATCAGTCTCACCTCTATGAATTGTAAAGAGAAAATACTTTTCCTTGGAGAAAAAGGGTGAAGAGAAAGCCTTATCAGGAGTGCTAAACTTGACCGAGACCCCAGGCACATCTCATAAAAATACTTTGTTCTACACACAAAGTACAGGCCAAAAGGGGCAGAGGATGGCAATGTGTGTGTGTGTTTTGGGGCTTGGTGTGTGTGGGGTTTGGTGGGTTTTGTTTTGTTTTTTTGGGGCAAGGAGAGGGGTTGAATGACATTCTGTATGAGGGCACGTTACTGATTGACAGGGCTGCTGGTCAACAGCGGCTGAACACAAGCCAGGTGTGCCCAGGTGGTCAAGAAGGCAAATGGCATCCTGGCTTGTGTCACCAACAGTGTGGCCAGAAGGACCAGGACAGTGATAATCCCTCTGTACTGGGCACTGGTGAGGCTACACCTCAAGTCCTGTGTCCAATTCTGGGCCCCCAAGACAAGAAAATCAATGAGGTGCTGGAGCGTGTCCAGAGAAGGGCAACGGAGCTGGGGAAGATTCTACAAGAAGGGTGTAAGGATGGTCCTAAAAGGAAGAGTTGCTCAGACTAGTCTAATACAACTACTTTAGCTACTGGAATATTCTTCAGTATTGTCTTCTCCTGTTATGGGGAAACTGTGAGATGGCATGGTGGCTGTGACCTCAGCCAGGATCAGAAGAGAAGAGCCTACAGACAGATGCAAAAGGACAGACACTACTCTCGAGTGCTCCCTGTAGTTGTCACTGGGGACAGTTCTCATGTAGACCTCTGCTTTTGGGATGTTTCCACTACCTCCATCATAGGTAGCAGAAACATAAAAAAAAAAAAAGTCTTTCCATCTATTTCAAACAGATCCCCTGAATTATAGTTCAGCTATTTTCCAAAGTTTGTTTCAATAAAAACTGCCTTGAATAACCTGTCTCTAATTCAAATTTCTTTCTCTGTAAGATTTTACAACCAAGCTGCATGACACAATATTTTGTGTTTTGTTTGGAAAGCAAACGCCTTGCTTTTGCTTTAAAAGGGGAGAATTTTCAGAAAGATGATTCACTAAATATTTATCTACCAATGCAAATGGAGAAACTGCTGCTAAGGTGAATAACATTAGCAGCCACTTGCCAGAAGAAGAAAAAATGTTATTTCTTCTCCTTTTGCATTTTAAAATGCTGATGCAGCAGATGTCTAACAGCTTCAAAAGCATGAAATCAAGGATTAAAAATGTTGTCTGAATGCCCTATTGGTTTGTCCTGCTCATCCAACTATAACCAGGCTCCTGCCGTTTTTCTTTCCCCAAGCCAATTTTCAAATAGGATTCAGAGAACTCCATTAACGCTGTAATACTATTTAGAATAGTGCTCCGAGAGCTGTGTGAGGTGTGAGAATGGACATTCACACGGACTTGAAACTTCATTTTTCTTATTTTGTTTTCCTTTCTGCTACAGCAAAGACATGGATCACTGCTTTCTGTGTGATGGCCCTAGCATGCTCTCTGCCATGTAGTTAACATCATACCCACCCTGGAAAATCACTGGAGCATGCAGGTGGCCCACAGGAGTCCGGCAGGTGGCCTCTTATTAGTGTATTGCATGTCTTTGCAGTTTTTCTACAGCTTGCTTACTGAAGCATCAGTCTTGCAAATATATCTCATATTTATCCTTTTAATCATTAGTGTAGTTAGCTTCTCTGAGAATGAACAGAATCCACATGAGAGTGTGTAGTACATGTCACCCACCTGAAGTGCTGAGGAGTAGTGGCACACTTATATGAGCACTACATGTCTTACTGTATGACATTTATTGCAAATTAAAAATGGAGAAAAGAAAAGTCCTTTGAAAGAAGAAAGTAAATAGGATGGAAGAAAAAAAAATCCTGTGAGGCTTTTGCTTTTGCTCTCCAAGATGTGTCGGATTTTAATTGCATTTAATCTCAACTTAAATGGAAGAAGTGAAAAGTTTTAAAAGCAATTGACATTTTATAGTGTTAGTAGGCATCTCTGCTTATGCTTAAATAAAAGAGAGGTAGACCTGGCAATCTTTTTTATTTTAAAATTGAAAGATGCATACATAGAGAGGAAAATGCTTGTATGTATATGTGCATGATACATGTCTGTCTAAACACATCCATGTGCAAAGTTGGGTTTTTGGGGTTTTTTTGGTTGTTTTGTTTTAAATCATTGTCTTGAAAAGGAGGGCCAAGTACCAGTTACTGGTTTGGAAACTAGTTAGCATGTGGTTGTTCACTGTAGATAGTTTCTGGCTAGTTTTATCTGTAGGAAGTTGGTTTTAGAATGGGTTAGAGGAGTCAAAAAATGTGTGAAGAATTGAGCTAACAGGATGGTCAGTCATGAGTTCAGTGTTCAGACTTACTGCTTGGCCTTTTCTTTTAAGCACTGAATATTTAATCTAGGTGTCCAAGAGGTTTTAAATTGGTTATGACATTAAAGTCTTAATTTTAGTACTGAGCTGACATATGGCTGTGCTAATAGCCTACAAAGGCTGAGCTTTGCAGTATTTATTATTATCAGTACACTTCTGACTAAAACAAATCATATTCTTTGAATACACATATGAATACATTTGATTTTTCAGGGAAAATACAAAATCTGCAAAGTGTAGACATTCTGAAGGCTGTTCAGAGTTGATAAAAAATTCACAAATCATCCCTACTCAGTTGCTATCTGTCCTGTAAAGAAGGTGTATATCTGTATTAGCAGATGTTCCTCTCCTCTCATCCCATTTTGGGATTGAGATTTGGTTACTCATCATCATCACCCTCAGTCTTTATCCTATTGCTTGATTTCTTTGGAGATGAATCTGTGGTTTCCATCCAGACAAACATACTTCTGTAGATGTCTGTATGAGTGTGGGACCCAAACTCCACACATTTCAGTGCCTCCAATCAAGTAAACTGATGCAGCCTGAGATGACCAGACAGATAAATTAAATTAAGCCTACAAAAAGAAGTAATTGGTCTCATTATTTCAGATGTTCAGTTTGATGCTGATGATATTCTCTTACATTTCTGGATATCTCAGCTCAAAATTTATATTCTTAACCTCTAGCTGGCATGATAATTAGTTGTGTACTAATGGTTTAATCCATATATATATACAAACTGAATAGTACCTAAATGTTTTTTCCTTGGCTTTAAAAAAAGCATTTGTCTGGTATTCTCTCCCTCTTTCTCTCTTTTTTTTTAATTCCCAGGGAGCTTTGTCATGAGTCAACTAACCTAAGCAAACCAAAATAAGCTCTGTATAGCTTTTCTTGTAACCACTATAAATGACCTGTTTCAATCACTTTATTTTTTTTCCAGTTTTAGAAGAGCTTCATCTTGAATGATGACAAATCATCTCAAATAATAATAAAAATATATGTATTTTATACTTGGTTTATTGCTGTATTTTGTGGGCTTGAAGCAGATGCTAAAATGAAGTCTGCTCAATGGTGCATAAAGGTCTGAGGCTGCTAGTATGAATAATATCCTCAAGCAGTGACTTGTAACCCTAAGGTATTTTCCAAAAGGGGGAAGAAAATCATCCTTGTTCTCATGTCCCAGCAATCTGAACGTTTAAGTTGGTTATTCATTCCCACACTCATGCTAAGAATACATTAGAAAATAAATATTTACCAGCGTTACACAGGTCATTGGTGGGTTTAGAAATACAATGTAAATGCATAAAACTACAGTACAGAATAGTGATTATAGCATTCACATTTACCACAAGATAAGAGCATATACAAGGCAGTAAGGGTGGCACAGACAAGGTGCAGCAGCTTGTTTCTACGAATAAGATCCTTCCCTTTGCACCTTCTCAGTAAGTGAATCAAGGACTGTTTGGATTTTAAATTATACTATGAGGAAAAAACACTATCTTGCACTGAGGCAAATATAAATGTTGCTTTATTGTGTTTCCTGTGCAGGCAGAAGCTCTTTGTTCTTTTCAAACTGATGAGTGTTCACACTGTCCATTCTCCTGGTGTGTCACAAATTGGTATACTATGTGATTCCATCCTTTCTAAATCACAAAGCATCAGAGAAACAAATTTAGGTTTTGCTCTGAAAAAGAGACATCAGAGCAAAATACATACTGCCTTTTGTGGGGTGTGATCATTCAGCTCTATGAGCTGTATAATTGCCCTTTCAGATTTAAGATTTCTCCCTTCAAAAACAAAACAGCTACTATTTTTTCCTTTTCTTTTTATAAGACTTCTTTTTCACTGTTAAATTAATGTAAATAGATAGTTTTATATTAATTCTGTCAATTTGAACATTGTTGACTATATCGATCAATTCAGGAAAAATGCCAAAAGTCATTACTGATATTGGCTACAAGTGCTTCAGGGTTCTTCTGACTGAAGAGTTAAAAACAACCTTTGCTCCAGCTTTTGATTTAAAAGAGAACATTTTGCATTTGAGGAGGGAAAAAATAGAAGGGATTATTACTGACCAGCATTCCTCCCACTCTCAACCCCTTTAAAACAGATGTGTGTGTATGATTTTAAATGTGTGTGTTCATGAAAAAGAGAATTAACAGATTTTCGCCTTCCCTTTTCCCTTTTTTTGCACCTCCCTTCCTCAGAAAGGTCTCTGTTTTTTTGAGGGGGAAGAGAAGGGATTATTTTTAGGGGCTGGCAGAGGGAAGAATATTGGGGTGGGTTGACCACAAAAGCGGCCCTGTCACTTCTCTCTGTAGCTGCAGTTTCCAGGTTTACTTGTGTCCCTCTGCAGCCTTCCCAGCACCAAAACCTTGCCCTGCAAACCCAATACAAATGTTGTCATGCCTGAACAAGATCTAAATACATCTATTAAACCTTTATAACTCCATTTCCTTTAGATCTGGTTGAAATATAAAAGTGGGAAAGAAGCTGAATTAAAGCATTAGCATCTATATTGAGGATAGATGTATTGCATGTACACTGTGAGAAGCGACAGTATGGGCTCTTGTCGATGTTCTTAGTAGACAGTCATGCATCTTGTTGAGTTGAAGGGATGTTATGAACAGTGAAAAGGAACTGACCAAGCAAGTGCTGAAGTTTGTGCACCTTTCATGAAGCTCATAGTACATATTTTATACGACTGATGGTCCACTGATAGATGCCTGATAATGGTTTGGTGACTGGTTGTAGAGATGAGGTTTGGATTTTCAGTAGCCAGTAACTTCAGCTTTCTTATGCAAACTTTCAAAGGTGTGTAACGTGGGCATGGAATGATATGATACACTAGTCTTTGGAAGTAAATTGTTTTTAGTTTTGTACTGATGAAGAAAAGTGGAAAGGCAGCTTGAATATCACTTGTTTTGTTTCAGAGTGCAAATAACTAAGAAATAGTTACTTAAGTGAGCATTAAGCTGTGAAGGGTGGCAGTCTACAACCTAGTTACTGAGATTGTTATTTTCATGCTCTTGCAAGTCAGATTTGATGTTGTTTTGGGGATAGGATTTTACAAAGGTAAAGCAACACACCAGCCAGAGGCAATATAAAAACCAGATGAGTAAAAAACTAAACTTTGAAGAATTAATTTGAAGAATAGCTTTACATATATTCAACTTACCTTAAAAACATGTTTTCTGTGACATGTATTAGTTTGCTCATGACATTTTCACAACCTCATGTCCTTTCTGTGTGCTCCCTCAATAGAAGTTCTCCAGGGTTTAAGTGCCTGCAGTTACATCTTGTGTTTGTGAAACAGGATGCATGAAACTCGAGGTAGCTGCCTAACTCAGCCTAGGTTAAGTGAATAAATTTTAGTTTTAAAGAAAGTATTTTTCATTATTTTTAAACAAAACTATTGCGTGTTTGGTGGCTGTAACTGCTAACAGAAGAATACAGCTTTCTTTTTTAACTACAGAGATGTTTCCTTAACAGTTCCTCCTGTCTTGCGGAAAAATAACAAGTTGCAGTAGTTTTCCCCACTCAGCACTGAAAATAAATATTTGGAAAGTACTGGAAGTATCTTTCAAACTGGGAGGATTTGCTTGTTTGTGCGTTTGTCCTATCTTTTTTAATGGAAGAAACTTCCATTTTAATGAAAGAAACTGTATAAATACATTGGGAAAGCTATTTCAAAGAAATACCAGCAATTAAATTTTACTTCAGCTATGCATATAACTCAGACTGATGAACAATGAACTAGGCAGCTGTAGCTCTGGGAGAAGTAGCTTGTATCTTGTCACAGGTTAAAGTCAACATCAAATTTCATCAGGGATGCAGTAGGTGGAGAGACAAATACCTATAATGGTCATAAATAGTTACACAACTTTCTTGAACCTGATAAGGACCATATGTCAAGGTTCCAGCTTTAATAAGCAGAGGAATGCTACTACAGACGTATCTGAGTGTGTTTTGGTATGTGATTGCTTTGTTAACTTTTAAAATATATGAAGTGGTAAACATTTTTGGATGTGTGCAATAACTCTAGCCATTGTGTGTTGGTAATCGCAGATGTCACTCATTAAATAGTGTCACTTTTCTACCTTTTCTCCCTGATGGTTTCAATTCTGCCTTCTCTTCTGTGTTTTCCACCAGTCAAGGTTTTCGGGTGGCCTATTTACAACTTCAGTCTCTTGTGGAGAGAATGCTTTGAGGCTGCAGTTACTTCTCTCAGTGGTGTGCTTGATGCATTAAAGTTACTTTTGTTCTCTGAAATACAGTGGAGAAGGGATTTAGCATTTGTTGTTTTGTACATTGGCTCCTTTGTCACCACCAGGGTGGAACAAGCACTTGGCACTGGGATTTGTTTTTTTATTTATTTTCCTGGTTTGTGCTGTGTTTGAAGAGGTGTTGTGCAATTGCCTATTGTTCTTGTATTCTCCTGCTTAGGAACAAGCAGGTTTCTTCCTTTCTTGTTTTTGTGTATTATCTGAGGTGTAGTGCAGTTTCACAGTTCACTTTTTGGGTGTTCCTCTCCACTGCTGTAGCTGGTAGATAATTGCAGGTCAGGAGACAAAGTCAGTGGGTATACAATAAACCCAGTAAAGAACATAATTGTTCATCTGACAGTAACGCAGTCTAGAGGGAGAGAAAATGAACTACCGTGAAAGCAATTGTTATACCTTAGAAAATAAGCAAAAATAGCTGTGGCAATATCAAGAGGCAAACAGATTTTTTAAAAATCTGTTAAAAACCAGTTTTGCTTACTTGCTTGCTGGGTCTTCACCTTTGCATATTATCCTTTGAAATCTGTCTTCTCTTTGTTTTCCAGTTGTCACAAACTCCATGGACGGCATTCAAAAAACCACAGTTTCTCAGGTAGGAATAATAAAAAGGCATTTTATCTCTTCTACCAACATCTTGCTGTTGTCCCTTTGTCTCTGAAGTGACTGATATGGACTTGAGGAGGAGCTGAATATAATTCTGTCTGAGGCTTCCCAGCTTTCATTGGCCTGTGAGATAAAGGGCACACTCTGAAATTTGAACTTGCCTCATAATTAATCTGATTAAAGGAGTCAGTCAAGAGTTCTACAGCAATATAGATAAATGGAATACTCCATCTTACATCTGATGCACAGAACGCTATGAGAGAATATTCATGCTTCAGGCCATAACCAGATTTTTACCATAAAGTTAGGAACAAGTGTGTCATTGCAGAGCTACTGATTATTATTTCCACTGAAAAATTGGATACTGGCCATATTCAGAAATATACATTAATAGATGTAGCTCTTTGACTTTCAAGTTCCTATGTTTGCTTCCAAATTAGGATCAGATGTGCCAATTTTTGTATTGTACCCCATCTGCATCAGCAACCCCTATTTTAGCATTCTAGTTGCTTTGCAGTGTTAAATCTCGCTTCTCCAGAATCCATAGAGAACCACCAGTGGGTAAACCCAATCATTTATGAAGATTACTGTGAACTAAAGTCTGTGTCAAAATATGTGTCTCCATAGCTATTTTGCTTTGCAGGTGTGCCAAAGCAGTATAGGGAGGTGAAATAAATCACTATATAAACCACCATTATGGTTTCTTCCTTCAGTTTTGAAATGGAGCCTTACTCTGGTATGATACCAGCATGCATACCAACATCACACAGATTTGGGAAGGAGAATAAAAGAGCCCATATCCCAGGGGGAACTGAACATATAGCTTGCAGTTTTCCACAGTCTCCAGGGACAGTAAGTACCAAAAGCTTTACTTCTGCCTTTTTAAGCAGCTGCAATGCTTTTGCCTTCCTAGGCTGACGAATAGCATCATCTTCTGAGACTGCAACTGCTGTATTCATTAAAAATTGCAACAAACTGTATGCGTTTGAAGCTGGTAAGCTTCAAACTAGATCTGTGTTCAAAGAGCCCTTCTTTAAAACAAAATGCTCCATTTGTTCAAAAATCTCATTCCAAACTCACATGCTCCTGTTCTCTGACGATACAATGTTTTCTGAGTTAAGATTAATTCAGTCTGTTAACATGTTACTATCCTTTGGTTTCTACAAACTTAGTCAGAGAGCATCATCATGCACATTGTTTTACAAATTAGCAGTTTAAGACAAAATTATTTTTTGATTAATAATTAGCAAAAAACCCCTAAAGAAACCCAGTCCATAAATTAGGAACCATAATTGGCTCTTCGCTGCCTGAATAGGTGAGGCCTTGAAGAAACATTAGCTAGTCTCGAAGAAGCATTTTGATTATTGTGGAAAATCAGTTTGTGATGAAATATTGTGAGAGACAGTATTGTACCAGATATGTTCTAACACGGCTCGGTGTTCGAGGAGAGGAGCAGACCAGCCGTGTCAGGGGGTCCTTGTGCTGACCTCCGAGCTAAGGAGAAGAAGCTCCGGGGCAGCAGGCGGCAGCTCACTGTCTCAGGGTGAGAAGGAGCAGAGCACACCCAGGCTAGCTAAGGCTGTCAGCAGGCGCAGCAAAGGAGGCACGGGAGACAAAGTATCAAGCGCAAGGACCAGGCTGGTGGAAGAGCCAACGCTGATCTAAGTTTATTCAGGAGGGGA
>JAYRBT010000001.1:8234247-8254684 GCA_036023395.1 Myiotriccus ornatus
GGGGTCTGGAATGTCCCCTTGGTCAGTTTGGGTCAGCTGGCCAACTTGGGTCCCCTCCCAGGATCTTGCCCTTGACTGAGGAAGGAATGTCACAGTGCTGGTGCTGTGCTCAGCAGCAGCAAAACACCCGTGTGTTATCAACACCCCTCTAGCTGCCAGTGCAAAGCACTGTGAGGGTTACTGTGGACAAATGAACTCCAGCACAGACAGACCCAATACAGTCTGTATTCAATCATCTATAAAAATCCACTTCTATCTTTGTCACAATTTTCATCAGCATATGTTCTTAGAAGGGAAAACACACTGTAGAAAGCTTTTCATCTACAGATGAAGAAAGAAATGAGAAACACTTGAGAAGGCAGAATGGCTGGATACTTTTTACTCTGTGTATGCTGAAGTGAGATAAATGTATAGTGAGTTCATTTTCGATTACAGATTAAACAGAACCCTTTTAGGAGGCTTCTGACGGTCTTGAATCTTTAAGGTTTTGTGCTTTTGTTTGCTTGTTTGTTTCAAAGGCAAGCAGAAAATCAAACTGGAAATTTCTACAATATCACTACTCCGTATCAAAGACTTCCCACTTTTGAATAAAAGAGTTTATATTTGCGTAGCACTTTTGAGAACTTAAGTATTTACCATTGTCATGGCTTAACATCTAAAGGTGACTTGGAACACAAGAAAATCATTTGATACATAGTTCTTCCAAGAATTACTCTTGGGACAAACTTGGTCCTAAGCTTTGATTCATAAGGAGAAAACTAAAGCTTATACCACACAGTGCAAGAAGCAACATAAGCTGATGCTAAGAGACTTTTCAAAATCTGGTTTTGTATTGGAGACTCAAAACCTTCCCTGGTAACCATAAAAAGTTTGTTATTAAAGAAGCTCTTGGCTTTCTCAGAACATTTCACTTGGGTGCTCAGGCTGATAAAGGATGGAAGGTAAGGGTTCAGTTATATGTGCAGTGATCTTTCAGGCTGCAAAGAGAGGGAAACTTTGACCCTATAGGACTCTTTGGTTGATTCCAATGGGACAGGCCCCATTTTGTGGTGGAGAGGAGTCAGACCCTAAAAATAAAGACATAGAAAAGCAGAAAGGCATAGAAATGCATGACAGTGGTTTTCAGCCCACACATGGTGCAACCACTGAGCAGAAACGACCTGAGTTGAGACAGTTTCATAAAAAAGCATTAAATAGCTAATTAGTTAATACTGATATACTTATAAACCAAAAATGATTAAACAAACAGAAAAATCCCTCACCTTTTTTAGAGAAATGGGTGTTTATTTACGAATTACCATTCACATTTTTAATTCCATATAAGATCAGTAGAATTTTTTCCTCATCTCTCTCCATGTCTTCTCATTTCTCTCCTTCTGTAAGTTCCTAACCTTTCCTCTCTTTCAGGTGACTTTACAGAGCACACAAAATGAGCAACCTCTTGAATAAAACACATGCTTATACTTCCCACCAATCTTCCACTTCTGTGATATTTCCATGTGTAAATACTACTTTGTGAGTGCAGGGTTATATTTTAACCCTGCTGCTGCTGTCAAAACTGCCCCATCAGTTTAACTCTGCTGAATCAGATTTTCAATTCTTGCCACCTGTATGACAAGATTTATTAAAATAGCAAAAAATTCTTAAGTTTGCACTTAATTTATTAGTAGTTAATTTATTAGATTTTGATTTGTAAAAAATTTCATTTTACATGGATTTCTTTTGTAAGCTTATGATACATAAGGCTGCTTAGTGAGGATGTAATCCAAATGGCTCCTTCCAGCAAAAGATAATTTAAATTATTTCTGAAGTAAGAAATAATTTTCAAAGTTAAGACGAGCAAGGAATTCAATTAATTTCCCCACATGTAGAACTACTAAAAAATTTACCTCTTTATGTGCTTCAAATATGAACCTTTGTCTGTATTGAATTGTTCCGCATCCTAATGTGAAATTATATAATGAAACACCTGTGGTGTGTGTCAGAACAGAAGGAGGAGCTGGCAGAAGGTAAACTTAGACCTGCTAAAGGATTTTAAATAGAATGGATCAGTTTTAAATTGTTTCTGGGTATGTTACCATGCAGTTCTCACCCAGACAAAATTGCACATAACTTAGTGGGACTTAGTAAAGGTGAAAATAAAGGGCAGAAAGAAAGAGAGTAGCACTGTAATTCAGTCTCAGAAAGCTCTTTTGTGGAACAATCCAGAACCACATTGCTTGAGAAACCATTCCCATAATTTTTTTCCATGCAAGTTACGTTTCTTACCACTTCTGCTCCTTCAGTTGTTGCAATGAATGCTTGAACTAAAAAGTCTGATTTCAAGTATCCTTCGTGAAGCAGTATTGGTAATACCTTCTGCTTTACATGGCCCAGGTTAAAACTGAGTTTTAATTTTATATTTTGTTTTGAGTGTCATTAAAATACAGGTTCACATTACAGCTCTCAACACACTTTGAACCACCCCTAGTGCTTCTCTGACTCCCTGATGAATGGAACCAGGGAGTTAAACAAGCCAAAAATCAATTTTACATGTAAGAAATGAGAAGTGCACTCTGAACCAATTCTCTGCATCATATCATTTAGGGACAACTCTGGTGAAATGGAAATTGCAGAAATACCAGGTCAGAAGTGGACTTTTTCCATGACAAGCAACCATTAGATCATTTTGTCTTGAACTGCAAAATGTCAAGGTTGGGGTTATTTTTTTGTTAGTTGTCTTCATTAAACTTGTGGTGGAAAGGATGCCTCAACATTTGAACTGAAGTAAAATAAAAGCTTGTGTCCTGGGGTGGGGAAAAAAACACCACAGTTTTGACAAGCTCAAAAATACAAAGAAGCATTTTTTAAAATATGAAAGAAGAACAGTAGGCACTAGCATGAATGACAGTAGCAGAGCTAACATTGTGTTCATACATCTCTATGTCCATTAGTAAGAACATACGAAAATTAGTAATTGAGCCCCCATTACAAATTATTTGAAGAAATACTATAAAGTGATACATTGAGTATTTGCACCTTTCTGATAACTAAGTTTCCATTAACTGCCCTGTGTTGGTCTGAAAGCATCATAATTTGTCAAAACACTGTATAATAGAAAAACAATTACAGAATCCCATAGATCGTTTGTCAGCTTAAAAATGCTTACATTTCATCTTTTTTACTTTTAACCTGAGCTTTTTGTATTATTGCAATAAGAATAGAAATTACTTCCTGAATACTCTGACAAGCAATTATTTCTCCTTTCTATTTTTCTAGCAATAACAAGTCAAAACACATCTAACCATAGATTGCTCCAGAAAACAGTATATAAAACAGATTTGATAAAGCAAGCTGCAGAAAGGAGATATATATTCTAATAAACTGTTTAGATTATATTTGTGATGCAAACATGTGCTTTCCCAAAATAAATGAGGCTTGGATGCTATCACTTTGTTGTTACAGATATCTTTCATCTATATAAAGATGTATTTTCATTTTTAATTTGCAGTTTGTTATGTACTTCCGACAATCTTTCCCCATTCCTCATCTTTAGAGTAAAAAAACACATACGGAAGAAAACATATGACCTGTAATATGGTAGCCAAATAAGATTATCCATTCCTTTTTTATTCTTTTAGTGCTTTTCCCCCATTCTAATCAATATAAACCTTAATTCACCTTTCCATTCAGACAGATTATAGTGTGGCCAATCTTACCGACTGGGTTTCAGTATTTCATTTGTATTTATCTGCCAGTTCCAGATAGGTGAAATTCATTTTCTTTTGTCTAAATGTGAAGACATAACTGAATATTTTCAGCTGGTTCTACACACACACATTCACAAACATTGCATTCTGTGGAGGTAGGGTCCCCAAAAAATCAGCTTATTAGAGCACATCATTGTGTTTAGTTTTGTTTTCACATATATCTCCGACCACTCATATATCTCCACCCTGCTATCCACAAAAATGAAAGCCATGTCTTAAAACAGCAGCAGTGGTATTACCAAGACCACTCAGAAACCTGCACAGAAACCAGCTCTTCTCATCCCTTAGACACAGTGGTCCACACACATCTCCCTCGCTTGGAAATACAGAAACACCTCCCTCGCTTAACCCTCTGACAGGGATTGTTGCAGAACTTTGTTATTTGTTTAGAATCAATGGCTTTTGCACCTCAGAAGTCCTTTAGAGCACTCAGTCCCTAATCAGCTAGTAGAGAAAATAATACTTTTGAGGATCTTCGTTGAAGGAGGTGCTCACCAGTTTCTCAAAGTACCAGAATTGTTATATATCCAACAGAAAGCAAAGGGACAATTTAGCAGGATTTTGAGACCCTCTTAGTTTCTAATTATATTAGTTAGCTTGGGTTTCAGCCATCTGTTGCATAGAATGTACATGGAATTCTGAATTTTACCTTAAGTAGTAGCTTTCTTATCTGGTAGATTTTCTGACACACCAATTATTTTGCTATTTTAGGATAATAACATTCATAACTATTCAGCATTAAGATGTCTGAGCTGGAAATTTTCCTTGTTTTATTTTACTGAAGCATAAATACTTATTTAAGAATAATAGTTAGATAATTAGATATTGATTGCATTTTCCACTTATCGGTCAAGGGTTGGACCCGATGATCTTAGAGATGACCTGAATGATTCTTTGATTCTGTAAGAAAAGCCTAAAAATGAAAAATTATAAACGTTGAATACAGTGCCCACAATGTTTGTATTAAATTAAATAAGCATGTGCACAGTATATGAATATTTCTGCTCGCATTAAAGTCACTCAGCTGGGAGTGACTTCTACATCATGTGGGTGTGTCAGACTTTAAAAGCTGTTCTCTGTCAACTGCACCCACAAGTAAAATCTGTCTGTTGTCTTTTCTTTGGAAGTGCACAGGAAAAGATGGGCACATACTAAGGACTTTAGATCCCAAGTAACAGTGAAAACTTACTATGTTCACTAAAGCGCAGGTAAAAAAATCTGTTTGTCTTGTCCTTCCCCCTGGAATCTTCCTGGAGAAATACAAGATCTTCTCCAGTGCCCTGGTGGATGTCCCAGTTTGTTGTTTTGTAGCACTGAGAAAAGCAGAGACATTTTTTAGCAATTCCAGTTACAAATATACAGGCTGTTAAAAAAACTGAGAGTACAATAGCATGCCCAGAACCAGGGAATGAGAAATGCAGCACCATTTATTTGGGGGCTATCTTTTGCCCTTTTCCTCAAAAGGTACCAAAGACAATTGATCATGAATATTTCTTGTTTTCCCAGAGATATATGCATTAATACATATATGTGTATACATGTCAGGGTATTTATATGTGTGTATTATGCAAGTATTTCAATACTCTTCTGAATTGCTTAAAGGATAATATAATACTAAGGAATGTATTCTTCACTCTGAGAGACAGGGCAGAAAACCCTCAAGGGAGACTGTCAGCTTGCTGATGATAAACAAATAAAGTGGAAGACTGAATCCTCCATAGGCAAACAGTTACAAATGTGTGAGGGGGTACTTATGATATATTTTTTGCTTATTACATAAAATGCAACAGAAGGGAAACTGATTTCTAAAACATCTGACTGCCTACAGTTTTGCATTATAGCCAGGAAATGTTGCATAATAGTGATATACCGACATTTCCTTGTCAGTGTGACTTATTTCATTTGGTTGGTTAGGAGTTAGAAGCTAAATGGATGTCAATGGAGTTGCTTCATCACAACTGATGACTTTACCTTTTAGGAACTGAGCCAAGACTGATGGGAGTGTCAGCATCCAAAACTGCATTTCAGCATGTTTGTAAGTATAAAACAGTACAAACCTTGATATTCCTTACCGTGACCTTAAGCTGTACTTTGCGTTGCTGACAATATCAACTGTTATTGTTCCTTTTTTCCCTCTTGGATGTGTGATTTGTGCAAGAGAAAACATCATTGCAGAAGAGTGACAGGAAGGATGAAAATGTTTGTGCTCTGAGTTATCCAAATGACTCTCTCTCTTGCTTTTCAGATAAACACTTACTTTCAGCTAGGAATGTCTGACAAGCAGTGGGTGAAACGTCAGTGCTACAGTTTACATCCTCTCTGACCATGTTGTAGAACAACTGAAGGGTCTGCAATTAACTTGACCAAGTTTTTGCATGCAGAAAAGTGAAAGCCCTCAGGAGAGAATCCTGACTCTGTAGTCAGAATCCTGACTGCTGTCAGATCCTGACTCTGATTTCGACCTAAACTACAGTAACCCAATTTTCCAACACGTTGAACACACACCTGTCCCACTTACACCCCCTAAAGTCTCACATGTCTGAAAGCTCTGAAAATCTAGTTGCATCAAAGGTCTGGAAGAAGTAGAAAAAAAATGTTTGGCTCTACTGTCAGGGTTCAAAAAGTTCAGTAATCCATGTCAGCTCAAGCAGACATACTTGAACTAGGCTCAAACAAGCTGATGTAGATGTTAATACGATTAAGTCTGACTTTATAAAGTTGTTAAATCAGCTGTCTCCTTCACTTGTAAAACTGTTTTATATATGAGAACAACATGGAATGATAGTTCAGGGAAAACCTGCTCTTTGGTGAGGTGTTAAATAGGGCACTCCTGAACTGGGGTCTCACAGTAAAGCTCTTGAACCTCAGATAGTTTTATCTAGACTCATATCACTGTAAAAGAGAGAAAAAAATGTATGAAGGTAAGACACACGGTTTGTCTTTTTGTTTTCTCATGGATTAATCTGAATATTGTTGTGCCAAAGTAATATTTGTGTTTCCATAAAGAAGGAAGAGGAAAATACCATTGTAATTCCACAAAATATCACAAATGTTTGGATGTTTTCAAGTTTTTGGAGGTCATTTTTCTCGGTAATCATGAGAAGGGAAGCCCTCCTATAGCTACTAATGCATTTTTAAATGCTTTTCATGTGCAAATTGTCATCTTGAAGAGACATTTCCTGTTGAAGCATATTTATAATTGCAGAATACTCCTGAACCTTTTTTTTTCTTCAGTGGTCTATAAAGCAGATGTGACTGGAGCCAAGTAGGGGGGCAGATATTTAAAAAGTGATCCTGGTGTTAGGAAATGCAATTCCTGTGATCTTTGGCATTTGGGGTCAGTAACATTCTTCAAGGGATTCATTTTCAGAAAGATCTTTTTAATCAGCTCTATTTAACACTTATTCTACTTAAAAAAACCCAGAACTACAATAACTTTGTGAGTTTAGTAATTACTATGATTCATCCCTATTTAACACCTCACTGAAGAGCAGGTTTTCCCTGAACTACCATTCCATGTTGTTCTCATATATAAAAATTTTACAAGTGAAGGAGATAGGAGGAAGATGATAGTGGATTTTTAACAGTATTTTTGAAGCACATATCAAATAGACATGAATAATTGCTTGCAGAAATCGTTCTCTAAAGTACCTTTAATGGAACTAATAACAAAGTGAGAGTATGCCCACTGCAGGCTGTTACAGAGCAGGCCTTTATAGCAAGCTGTTGGAACCACCCACCTTCTGCTCATCCTCCAGAAGTCGGGAAAACGCAGTGGGTGTTTCTGATTCAGAGCTGCAATTTCAGCCGCAATTGCTGAGCTCACCATGGCTCAAAAGGGTGGTTTCATTTCATCCCCGTCCCGAGTCACCCTCCTCATACTTGTGCCTGCTCTGGCACGCATCTGCTTTTCATCAAGAGCTGATTTGATTCGATTCATTTGCCCGAAAGTAAACTATTAGCTCTTTTTCTTGCAGATTAGCCACTTTGTTACGGTGTTGGACATACACCACAACCGTGTTGTTGCAAAGAAAGTGGTGAGAACATTTGTGAGGGATGGGAAAAGAGAGGATAGAAGAGATGAATAAGGTGAAGTGGGCCCTGATGTTCTGGCTGTGGGAAGACACTAGATCAGCTCTGCTGTAGTGCCTGACTGCACCCTGAGAGAGTGGCTCTGTGTCCTGCTGCTCCAGGTCACTGCTGGGGTAACTGCAGTGAAGCAAATACATGAAGCTGACCTAACAGTAAAGCAACAGTATTATGTCTTATAAGGCAGAGATACTGTGAATTAGACTGACTTTTCCTCCCCATCCGCTTTGTTTGCAGTCTCAAAGAGATTGAATCAATGTTTGTACACCTGTAAAACACACTCACTGCTTTTACATCACATGCTATTAAGATGGGGTTAATTTCTTAGTATAGGATCCTCTAAAAAAGAAAACACAATTTGAATAACCAACCCATCACTGTATTTGTATTGTTAAAGTTAATCTGACAGTACTTTTCCGGTCCTCAGTCTCTGAAAATAATGTACTGCTGTTCTGAGTAGTGGCTCTGTAGGTCTGGTTCTGCCTCCCCCTTGCAAGTGGACACTGCTTCATTTCAGCAAAAGCCTCTCGATTTTAGAATCTCCTGAACTCCTCTGATGGAAGGGATGATGAACCTTTTCTAAACGCGCGTGTCCTCAGTTGTAGGACTGATGCCACTTCAGTTCTTTCACTGTGCCCCTTTCTACTGTAGACCTGTCTTCCCACATTTCACTTTCTAACTACATACAGGGACATTTCTGGATGGAAAATCTGTGTGAGAAAATGCCTTTTTTTTTTTCTTTTTTCTTCTTATCTGTAATCACCTTTGTTCTGCAAACAATCTTACAAAAGAGCGCTTGAAACTTATTTGACAATTATGTGAAAAGTAAGAAAACACCATTGTTACTTTTTACAAGATTCTGCTCGAATTTTGCCAAGTCCAAACTTTACAATGGCAAAATTTTAATTGTCTGCAGAAAATGTGGATTTCTTTTATTCTTTTATTTTTTTAACTTCAGTAGTCAATTCTGTGTTTTCAGCATCTCCAGTTACTGTTCGCACCTGATTCTCCTCTCTCTGTTGAAACACAGGAATTTCAGGAGGATTGTTTTTGACTTATAGTGGGGCAGCTAGGAAGAGAATCAAAGTGAAATAGTTCAGCAAAATTTACTATTTGTGGCAAAGCAGTCTTTTTTAGTAAGAGATCTTCTTCTGAAGTGTCTGTTATATTTGTGTCTTCAGCAGAAAGCTTGAGCTAGAAAATTCTCAAATTGTCTAAGAAAGTTGTATAGTTTCCGAAGTGCCAAACTCTACAGTATCTTGCCCTCTTTTAAAACTTTCAGGAGAAGTTTTAACACGTGATTAAACTGATGCAGATTTCAGAACACTTGAAGCCTGGGACATAAAGTAACTAAAACTAAAGGTTTGATCAGAGTGATAAATATCAATGGCTTTTTATTTCTTGGCTTAAAGTAGACCTACCATAAAATACTTAAGTCCCAGCAGCTTTTTTCAGTGATGTTTGGACTGTTTTGGATAAAAGTGGACCACTTAAAATTCTTTATCTGGGATATCAAAATATACCTCAAAGTTTTTCTTTCTGAAGGTGTACTGGTTTAATGTTAACTTTTTCATGGAATTTTGTGTGTCTTAGATTTCTGCTGTCCTGGTTAATAGCACATTGGGATCAACATACATCTTTGCCAGATTTCTGAGATTCTGAGGTGCAGAAGTATTGGTAGAGGATGCACAACTCGGTGTACCTTGCACCTGAAATCAGCATTCCATAATCTGCAGTACCTGTTGGCCATGAATTTCTCAGTGGAGCCCATCTGTCATGATTGATGTTTAAATGATCTGGGCTTTAGATCCTGGAGAACCTCCTGGAGGTTCTGCTCTTTCTGTGTCCCGTATGGTCATATTGCTGGTTAGATTTGAGCATCAACATGGACTCGTTCAGCCCGGAAAAGAGAAGGCTTAGGGGTGACCTAATTGTAGCTTTCCAGAACCTGAAGGGAGCCTATGAGAAAGGTGGAGAGGGACTTTTTACAGAGGCGTGTGACAGGATGAGGGGGAATGGATTCAGTCTGAGAGAAGGGTTAGATTAAATATCAGAAAGAAACTCTTTACTGTGAGGGTGGTGAGGTATTGGAAGAGATTGCCCAGAGAAGCTGTGGATGTCCCATCCCTAGAAGTGTTCAAGGCCTGGCTGGCTGGAGCTCTGAGGAACCTGGTCTAGTGGAAAGTGTCCCTGCCCATGGCAGGGGGGTGGAATTGGATGGTTTTTAAGGTGCCTTCCAATTCAAACCATTCTATGATCTGAACTGCATTTCACTCAGGAGAAAGGAGATACAGATAATAAACAAAGAACAGAAAAGACAGGTGTTTATGTTTTGGGGCTCTTTTATCTGCTCAGATGTAAAGGAACAGCTTTGTGGGAGAAAGAAGTGTGATCACTACCACTAGAGAAAAGATGGGCTGAGTTGTTGATGGTCATTGAAGACTAGTGAAGCAAGCAACTTTAATTTGTTTGGTAAATTATGAACATTTTTATAACTACAGTAGGCGATAACTAGAAAGAAAGAAAAGTCATAACTAATCAATAGTTTTAAAAATATCAGAGAAAAATAATCGCCATTCTTTTTGGTTTTTTTCCCTGATTTTCATGTCAAAGATTTAATAGCAGTACATTTCACAGCAGGATAGCTGGAAATAGCTTTACTACCCAGAGAACACTTGTGAGCAGTGAAGCCAGAAGATTTTACCACCTCACTCTCTAGCAGTTTATTAGGATTAAATGTTCAGTCTCTTGCTTGAAGGTGATTATGAGATGAACTGGGGTAGGCTATGATGCATGCAGGAAATTTTCTTTCATCTAATGTCAGCAGTAGTTGTGGTAAACCTTAAAAACATTCATACTAAAAAGTATATTTATGTTTCTACTCACTAAGTTGTATACCTATAATTTCATTTTCATGAGAAATTAAGTCTTGAGGAAGAGGAAGAAAATTAGCTGGAGGTTTTGCTTACTTTAGCTCTGAAAAAAAAATAAAGAAAAGCTAACTTCTTCCAAAAGAAACAGTCTTTGATATATCACACAAAGTATAATCACTTATATATATTCCTTCTGAATGAAAGGTAATTTCTCCTTTCATACCATGGATTAGACATTTTCAAATCACTGTTGTTCACTAAAAACATTTGACAAGGAAACACAGAGTCTGCTGAGCTACCTCTGCGTCAGAGATTCCTCTGAAGTTCAGGTGAAGGCTCGTGTAAATTAGTGTAATGGCAACTATCACACTCTTTAAAGCCTCAGTAGACCTGGTCCTGTGTGTTTCACTACATTTGAGCACGTCTGAGAGCTTCAGAAAAGACAAATTGTGTTTGAGATGCAATGCAGTGTGTGTTCACCACTTACATCGTCATCCCAGCTGCAGGGTGTCAAATCAAATTCCTCCACACTGATTTGTATCCATGGGTTTCATGCTGGGTTCACAAAACTGGTTTTGTAAATAAATTCAGGTCTCTGAACTCGATGTCTGGCATATATTTATGTTTTTTTTACTTCAAAATTCATATTCTCACAGCTATTCTGATCATTATTTTTGTTGTTTTTATGCTCCAAGCCTATTCAGTCAATTGTAGGAATATCCCAAAAGCATCTTTACTTCTCTCCAGTGTTTGTGTTACCAGGTAAACTTTTTGTTTTGATGCTAACTTTAATTATCATTAGTTGTTGCTTAGTTTCCCAATGCTGCAAAAAATAAACTGTTTATATTAAACTCATGCCAGAAGAATAATAGGTGAAATGTTACTCAATGTTGATTGAGTAAGCATCCACAAAATTCCATTTTCCAAAGATCCTTGGCACTAAAAGTGATTATTAAAATCTCATGATTGAAAGAAAATTAAAAATAAATTGAAGGCTGCCATGGATTTCTTGCTGATCAGACTTACACACTTTTTTACATGAGAACATGAAACATAATTTAAGGACTAAAGGAAGTTTTATCAAAAGGTGGAAGAACTGAAACTGCTGGGCACTGGAGATGGAAATGAAAAGTTTAAAATTTAGTTTCTTTCTTTTGTTGGGACTTTTTCATTTGTGGTTTTTTTTGGTTTTTTTTTTTTGGTTGTTTTTTTTTTCAGATGAGGTTTCATAGCTGAGACAAGCTGATTTTACTGCTTACTGACACTAATAGAGACCATTTCACCCTCTGGTCTTAGCCTTAGCCTTAGACTGATTGTAGTTATTATCTGATACCTATATGAGCTGGTACAGGAGAAGATCATAATTTTTCTTCTCTCTTGACTTTTTTGGTTGGTTGGTTAGTTGATAGGTTGGGTTTTTGGTTTTGCTTGTTTCTTTGTTTGTTTATTTGGTTTTTTTCCTTGGATAGTTTAATTTTTCATTATTTTAATGAAGTAGGGGACAAGAATGTAACCTGGGCTTGCATAAGAAAAGTGCATAATGTTTATGTTTGTAATGATCCAAAATTGACTGACTTTCTTTTTTTTTTTTTAAAGATTCAACAGACTGAAATTGTCTTCTGTTGCTCCCCTGCAAAAAAAAAAAAAAAACAAACACAAAAATAACACCCTTTGCCATAGACCCACCCAAAATTATAAATCACTTTATTTATATTTAAAAGTTCTGAAACATCATTTCTGGAGTTTTGTGTTCTGAAAGAAATTATAAACTGTGTGCTTTGTCCCTGGGCTATGTGACACCCAGTGAGATTGCTAATTCTGGTCCTTCACATACCTCTTTTTCTGTCATAATGGGTTGCCTGATGTATTTTAGCTGTTTGAGCAATGAGGGAGACATGAGAGCATTAAAGAAAGTGTAATTACAGATTTTATGCTGCAGTAATAAAGGTGTCAATAATTTGTCCAAACTGCAGCTCCCCTTGTCCAATAACTGTAGCTCTGGAGAACAAAAATAGTGGAAAGTAATATATGTCAGCCTGTAAAAGCAAAATCTTTCAGTCCACGTGTCCAATAATGGTTAAGTTGCGTTCTGAATAAAAAATGTGAACTGTGTATACAGACATGGGAGGTGTCTTCAAGGGAAAGTTTTTGGGGTTTTTTTGTGAAAAAGGAGTGCAAAAATAATGCATACAAAGGTGGACAGTGATTTATTAACGGAACAAACTCTTTTCTTCTAGAATATATTTACTGACAGGGCATATGTGTGTATATATATATATTTATGAGGTTCTTATATATGATAGATAGATGTATATGATAGAGGAAACAGTACACCAGTATTACTCAATAAATGTGTCTTGCAGGTTTATTTGGTCATACTGTTCATAAATTCCCTGAATAGGACATGAAATGCTCCTACTAAGCTTGCAGAAGAAGACCACTGTATTGACCTATGTTTCCTCTGAACCTTTCTGCTAAAGGTGGTAGTGGACCTTACCTTTCTCATTGACCTGGCAATAAAAAAGTGGTCACTCTCTCATGCTGTGAGTAAGAACCAACTATTCTTACAAGAGAGATCACAGAGATCTTAAAACAGCACCAGGGAAGCTGCCAGTAAGGGCTCCCTCCCCCCAACACCCCTCCATCAAAAAGATGCTTTAAGCTCTGGAGCTTATTAGCACTGACCATTTGAAACACCCACACAGAGCAGGAAGTACCACACCTATGAAAATATTTTTAGCCAGCCCAGCAACTGTTATAGCCATTTCAAGTGGCTGCCTGTTCTGATACTGGGGGGGAAAATTCGACTGAAGTCCCATGAATGGGCAAATCCTGAAGTAAGAAGCAACTTTTGCAATGAGTTTAAGACCTCAAAGGAAGGGTGAATGCTAAGAAAAGTAGGCAGTTGTGTTCCTGACTAGAATATCTGAAACTTCGCAGCTCTTATGAGGCTCTCATGAAGCGATTTCAGTTATTATGCAGAGGGATCTTTACAGCAATTTTCTGAGGCACAAAAGGTAGCACAAAAACAACACCTCCTTTCTCCTGGGGATCCAAATAGGGGCATCTGTTTGGCCATTTGTTAAGTGTGCCACAGTGTACCTCCAGGCAGTGGATTCACAGCTGCTTTGTTATATTAGGAAATTTAAATTAGTTTTGCTGAGACACAAGGGTGGTTTTAGTTAGTTCGTCTATTATCTCATGCATTTTGAATTCCAGATCCTTGCCTCTTCATATGGAGAGACATATTGCAGATGTTTGCACTCGGTGAGAAAAAAGTTAGTATTCTGGTTAAAGGTAAATGCTCTATCTTGAATAGACTTAAGCTTTTCGAATCAAAAGTATATTAAAATATATATAGAATAGTATGGTGACACTCCGAATTTAGCCCAAAAGAAGGGATTTTGTGCAAACACCTCAGACTAAATTTGAACTCAGAAATTTATTTAAGTGCTACTTTCAAAAGAAACTGCACCCCCAAAAAAAAAAAAAAATCAAAAATTAAAGAATATTTCTATATTTGTTATTTTTTTTACTAATCTCTAAAAAATTCAGTTTGTTGTTCTTTGAGGCTTAAAGACAATAATTGTCTGTGTGACAGAAAGAGTTGCACATATTCTTGGTTCAAGGAATTTACTCCTTTTTGACTTTTTGTGCCTGTAGACCAGTAATACCTTCTGAAAGCCAAACCCCTCAGTGCCTCTGACATGCAGTTCCTGCTCACTGGACCTGTCTTTTTTCTGGTCAAACAAAGAACAACTCCAACCTGTGAAGGTTAAGTAATACTATCTCTTCTTTAAACGATGCAGTTTTACATTTCGGGGGAAGCAATCTGCTCTGTTAGTCTCCTTCATTTTCCGAAAAAATCTCCATCCATTATGCAACTGGGCTAGGATTTAAATCTGCCCTCCTGGACTCAGATCATGCTGCTGGTTCTTACCCTCATGCATAGTTTTCTTCAAGAATGGGATTAGCTGTGCTTTCAGGTCCTTGAAAAACTCAATACCACAGACAAGCAGCTATAGTGCACAGTACCAGATGTGTTGCTTTGACAACAGTTGCAAAATCTTTGTGCCTGTTTCTTGACTCTCCATTCTTTACTGGGATAATGGGAGCTGAATATATATTCCTTGACACATTCATCATCACCACGTCTGAGCTCCATGGATAAATCAAACTTGTTGTCAGGGAGAAGCTGTTCTGGAGGTAGCAGCTGTGGCCTTCAGCTACCTCTGCATTTTGATGTGGTTGTGGTAGTTTACCTAAATTTCCTCTCGAGTTAAAGAGTTCTGGATGAGGCTGTTCATTACTCCTATCCACATCTTTCTCCCAAGGGGTTAGTCAGCATCGGGGCTGTCATGAATTTGAGGGCTTTTAATCTTAGGTGGGTAAATACAGAGGCAGACAGCCAGCCTACAGTTTGCAGCATGGGACAGCGGTGAGGCAGCTTCTGAGGCAGCTGCTGAGTATGTTAAGGTTGTTAAGGTTGTCAGAAATGCTTTCACTGACTTATTGGGAATGCAGTCTGAGAAAGTTTTGCACACTTTGCCAAACTACTTTTTTAAGGATACCAGAAAACCTCAGGACATACAGAAAAATTCCAGATAGTGTATTTAGCTATTTGCTACATCTGAACGCAATGATCGATAACCAGTTACAGAGGGCAGACAAATTATGAAGTTCTTTGTCTGGAACACTTATTTCTTGAAGGAGGCAGTACAAGCTGAGAGGAAGAAGAAGCCACTCATTTTTATATTTGCACCGAATCTTCCAAGCCCAATTGTGAACCACTTAATAGCAGTTTGAAAGCAGTTTGACCGGGACCGGAGAGAAACAAAGCGAACTCGCGGCACTCGGCAGTGACAGCAGAGGGCACCAGTGCCCCGCATTGGAGGAAAAACCAACCTTTTCCCAGTGTAAATTGCACAATAAATCCTTGTTCGCTCTTACCAGCTTAATACAACGAAACCAAAGCAGTATGTCAATTTTAACAGATTCTTAAGGCGGACTCTTTCGGGGGTTTCAGGCATGTGCTTGAGACGGAAATGCAGCTTCCACCACCTGACGCCAGAAAGAAACAAGAAAAATGTCTCAATTGTTGTTTATCAAAATTTATTGTTCACACATTGGCTAAAGATAATCCAATTGTAAAAGCTTGTTGCTTTGGAATTTTTAGCCTTACACGTCCCAAGAAAAGTATTAATTCCACATATAAAATATTCTGTGCTCTATATAGTAGTAATCTAAAAGTTTTAAAGAATCACTAAGCTGTGATTTATGCCACAGTAATTTGGCATACAAAGTAACAGAGACAGAAAAGATTTGGCTACTGAAATCTATCTATAAGTTACTGGCATCTCCAAAAACTCCAGCTGACATGGTTACAAAAGTTAAGAACCACAGGGGCTCTTCATTGCATTTATTTAGTCTTCAGATGCCTGTATGAATAGGTAGCCCCTACCACCAGTTTTTCAGCTTCCTGTAGAGACCTTGTGCCACCAAGCCATTCTTCTTTTGTCAGGTACAAGGGGTAAGAGGGATGGGCTATACAAGCCATGTATGCATATGAATATTTTTAATCACACCATGTAGATATTATATTGTATGATTTTGTGATATTAAATACTACTTATAGATATATATGTTTTTACACACTTAAAAAAATATTGTATTATGTTTATCTGGGTGATGGTTCTAACGGGATGACAATGGGGTAAATTCTTTGCAAATAGCACTGATACAGGTTACTATTTAGATACATTTAGAGAATGCTGAAATCATCAGCTACTGCAAAGCCAGTGATTAACAGAGGTATAAGGAAACCCATTGGTTATTCCCTTGGCTTAATATTATGTTTATTATTACATTTTCATATTGGTTTATTGAAAATAGCCCTGTGAAGATAATGAGCTGAAGACCAGTCGTCATTTTATATCACTCTCAAGTATTTAGTCCCCAGGGATTTTGAAGCTGGCGTGCTCTAAATTTGTAATAAAATACCCTTTTAATTGGTAAGCAGAGAAAATATTACTTTTATAAATATTTGATGAACAGAGATGTTTTATCTATTCATTAGACTCCAGAGTAATATATGTTCATTAGCAGAAGATGAATAACAGCATTTAATATTCTTTGTTTACAACTGAAGGTCACATGGAAGAATATATTAATATGTAAGTTTTGACCTTCACATTTTGTCAGTTTTAACAAGAATGGAGTTGTTCCCCTTTATATGGTCATATCTGTCTTTGATTTCCAGCTTTAATTAATACAATTACATTCACTCTCTGTGACAAGCCAAACGCACTATGATTGACAAGACTGGTTTGTATATTTAGAGTTCTTGGTCAGAAAAGGGTAAAAAACCTTTTTTAAGAAGAGACATATTTTTTTTCACATTCTCAGAATACAATTGTGAATTACTATTGGGTATACAAGTTGCTGTTATCAGAAATAATCAGAAACAGGTCTCAGAAATTACATAATATTGTTTTTATTTTCAAATATATATGTTAATAAGAAATAACAGTCACAGAAAGAGAAGGGTACAGTAGGTTTCTTGCACTGCATATCTCAGGAGTCATGGACACTCTCCAAGCCTGCAAAGCTGTTAGATAGCACAACTCTGTTTAAAATTGTATGACTGGTAAGTGTATTACACTTATAGCTTTCAGGCATGATTTCACAGAACAGACAGTAGGGAGGAACAAAGAAACAGTGGGCTAAGAAGAAACGGTGCTTAGAGCTCATCAAAAGCTAATTTCGTCAGATTGGCTTTTGAATGGAACTGTGATTTCTAGAAAACCATAATTTTCTTGAAAAATTTATTCTGCAGTTAATCTTGGGAACTTGGGAACTTACTGCAGCCCAGAAAAGAGCCATGGAATCACTGAGTTAATTTTAAAAAGTTCTCTCTTTTTCTCACTGATTTTAAAATGAAAAAAAAAAAAAGTCAAAATGTCAGAGTTTCCTCCAGGATGCACATTTAAATGTCTGATCAACAACAAGTAGAGAATAATTGTTCCAATAAGGTGTTTGACTCTGTGGAAGGCAAAGCTGTGGCCTAGCTGCTTCAGAAAATATATTTTTTTAATAATATAAAGATCTCACCACTGTGGTGTTACGCATAGTTAGGCTATGATGATCTTTTCCTTGTTTCCATAAAGTATAGCCTAAAGAGAATTCCTGTAGCATAAATGGGTCACACTATCTAATGCATTTAAAGGATGTGTCCCCTGCAAAAAAAAAAAAGAAAAAGAGAGTTACTTTAGCACGAGAGGACACGACCTCAAGTTGTGCCACGGGAGGTTTAGATTGGATATTAGGAAAAATGTCTTCACTGAAAGGGTGGTCAGGCATTGGAACAGGCTGCCCAGGGAAGTGGGGGAGTCACCATCCCTGGAGACATTTAAAAGATGTGTGGATGTGCTGCTTAGGGACATGGTTTAGTGGTGGGCTTGGCAGTGCTGGGTTAGCAGTTGGACTCAATGACCTTAAAGGTCTTTTTCAACCTAAATAATTTTGTGATTATTTGGTTGTCACACATAATCTGTAAATGTAAATGTAAGCTTCTCCCTCCCCACTCCCCAGCCCCATCCTTTTTATTTGAAAGCAGAGCTGAAAAAACACCTCAAATCTGCACTCTAATGTTAAACTACTTGATCTTTTCCCCTTCATTTTAATATTGCACTAAATGCAAACACTGAACGTTGACTTCTTTGCACTGTTGTGGTCCATACTCGAGTTACAAAAATAAGGTATTACCCACGGAGAAAATAACAGCCATAAAGCCTGTAGTCATTGTGCTTCTGCCATCAATATTTCTGTAGTAAGACCTGAACTATGCTTTATCCTTGTGGGTTTGATTTACATTTCATTGTCTACTTTCGTCTGTGCAAAAGCACTTTCTTCTCATTTGCATAAACATGTACCTTGCATAAACAGCACTGAGTATGAAGGAGTCAGCTTAAAGGAGCCAAGCACGAATTACACACATTCAAAGCAAGAAATAAATAGGTAAGGTGTATTATATCTCTTTAAAGGGAAGTTTGTCGAAATGTTTCCTGAAAAACTTGAGTTTGTGGATTAGTGCTGCTGGGGAAGGTCACCATGAGAAACGGTACTCAGGAAGCTGAGAAAGAAATGTCACTACATTAGGAAAAATGTGCCCCCTTTTTGGGAGTAGTGATGATATACTAATGAATCTCTTCTTCCCTATTCTGAGGTAGTTGTATGTCCTCTCCTGTCTCTCCTGTGGAGAGGAGCCAACCCTCTGCTCCAGCACTCTGCTCTCCTCCACTTCGTTTTGATACCCGTCCCAGAAACACCAGGGCTTGTTGACATCACTGTTCCCCCTCCAAAAGAAACAGCAGGAAATCTTTAATTATGATTTCATCATACTGCAGAAGAAAAAGCAATCATTTGTTATAATTTTTCCACCCTTTATGGGACAAATCCATCTATTATGAAAGCTATTCTTTTTACATAAAATCTTGAAAACTGTATCAACTTCTATTCAAAATTAATATTTCTTAAAATAATTTATAGACCTCTCTAAATTGCTTCATGGGAGAGTTTAAAGGCACCTTATGCAATGCAAACTAACAAAAAAAATTAGTGCTTCTATTATAAGCCAGTGGTCAACATCCATTGCACTTTTTTCATTCTTCTCCCTGTTCTTCTACTCAGAACTGGTTTGTTTGCCAAAATTAAAAAAATATATATGTGCTATTAAACTATAGACAGCAGTATAATTAGACTTAGCTAAACAGTTCACATATTGCCAATGCCTTGTCTATGCTGTTCCTCTGTAATCTGCTTTTCTTATGCTTTGCAACCTTCTGATTTATGCAAATGCCATATAATATATTTGATGACATTACACAGTATTAGTATGGTTGATTTCCACTAGAATTAAGGCGGAAAGTAATTAACATTAACTGAGTAACTAAACAGATAAACTTTACCAGGTTCAGTAAGTGTCCTGACCTGAAACTAGCTGGAGACAAGAAAAGAATACCTAATACCCAATGATGATGATAATAATAATAATAATAATGATACTACCTAGACAATACCCTAGTTTTCGCTAAGCTTACACTTACTCTCATCGTTGATAAAGAGTCCTGGGCAGGTTCTTCTGAAGCAGAATGGCTGTTCCTGTATTATGGTAGTAGAGGAGAGGAGAATGGCTGTTGCATTGACTGATTCTGTTTCAGAGTACACAAACTTTTCTAAAAAGAGAGAGGACTTTTTCCCAGTTATCTGATGGGAAAGTTAGTAAGCCTGATGAGCAATACAGGATAGCTTATTGTTGTTCATGGGAGAGTTTGCAAGAAGAATGAATACAAGTTTTTCAGAGAAATAGAAGAAATGAACCAGCAAAACGGACAAATCGCCATCTGGTTCATTTTTATTATCGTAAAAAGTGATTCTGCAAGAAAAAAAGCTTCTACAGAATGCACCTAATAATGAAAAATTATGGCTTTGAATGATCACATATAACTGGGCAAAAAACTCTTCTTTTAAGCTTCAGGTTGCAAAAAGAACCGTGATTAGCATTTGTTTGTGTGACAATGTGTAGTTTTTGCATTAGAGTATTGGACATATTTCTCCGATTCAGCTAGACAAAGCCTAGGAAAAAAACCTTAACAAAAAAAATCCTCTACAACAATCAAGACTTAAAAGTCATCCTTTAGAATGGTAATATACATGTGACCTTCAAAG
>JAYRBT010000001.1:8255053-8284791 GCA_036023395.1 Myiotriccus ornatus
AACAAAAAAAATCCTCTACAACAATCAAGACTTAAAAGTCATCCTTTAGAATGGTAATATACATGTGACCTTCAAAGGTCACACCACCCTGAAATGCCTGAGTTTCATCTTCCTATAGACAAGAGAGCCAGAGATCATGAGTTTGGCAGCATCAAATTTTGTACTTTTTGACACTGCTTTAAATAGATCTGCTACCATACTGACAATAACCTTTTAGCATTCAGTAAAGGGAGAAGATCTTAGAGATTTGTGGGGGATCTCTAAGGAAGATGTACAATTGGTAATGGCAGCAGTTTTGGCTGCATAGTGAAAACCTAAGAAGAATGAAAGCTTAAGTAAATATCAAGTTGACAAGTCAATTTTAGAAACAAAACAAACACCACCCCCCAAAAAAAAAAACCCAAACAAAAATCAAAACCAACAAGAGAACCCCCCTCCCCCTCCCCAAATACTAGTTTGCATTCAGAACAAAATAATTCTGTTGCATGAAACATTTAGTTCAAAACATTATTTGTTATTTAAAAGACCACTGAAAATGTCCCTTCCCTGTATTTGTTAATTATATTCCCAAGTATGTTTGTCTTGTGCTTAGACTCCCTCAATACAATCCATTTATGCTTATTGTATTTAAGACACAGGGTAGGTAGTCATGCTGAAAGTGAAGAAAAATTAGTTCTTGACATCCTTAGGCCACGGAAAAAAAAAAAAATCAGCTGAGACACGGAAGCTTAAGGGATTAAAAGAAAAAGAAAAAAATGGAAGCTATTTACAGTGATGTACAACAGGAACTTCACCCTAAAGATTTTTAATCAGAAGCAATGCCAGTGTGTGAAAAAACCTCAACCACCATTCCAGATCATTCAGGAGACAAATCTGAGGTTTTTTTTTCTCCTCCTCATGACAGACATGTAAAGTCTCCCTAAGTATGACACTGGCCGGTTGCTTAAGCTCCTCACTGAAGAAATGTTTCAATTTTTTACAATAGAGATTAATGCCAGACTGGGGATAATGGCTCAGCTTTGAGATACTGTCACTGTATTGTGAAGAATATCAAAATAAGTCCTATTTTCAACTGTTACCAAATTATCACTCTCATGCATCTCCAAAATGTAGAGAGGACACATGAAAAAGCAAATGGTTTCTGGTCAGGAGTTTTGCTGAGATTCGTGGAGATACAGAAAGTGCACCTCGTTTAAGTACAGCAGAGGCAGTTTTTTAAAGGGTGTTCTTTATACAGAGAACTGTGTATTTTGGTATCAATTTCTGCCCATAAAGGCATGTAATTATTCAGCAACATTAGCACAGAATCTAGTTTTCATTTACTAGACCTGGCTACTCTCTTTTCTGCTGTGGGCCACTTTCTAAATGGGACTGGGACAAGGAAAGCTGGTAATGGAGAAGCTGTGTAGCGGCTTTAAAAATATTTCAGTAAGCCAGTGGATGAAAAGCCAAGAAAGCACAGTAAATGCTGAGTTTCTATAATTTAAAGGAATAAAAGACACATTAGGACATTGTACATAAATACATGGTTCCCTCACATTTTGGCTATTCCAGAGTACAAGGAAAGAAAATGTACCACAAAGCTTGTGGTATTAGCACAATAGCAGTATTGTAAAATACTGCTATTTTAGATCTCTTCAGGAATTACCATTCTTGAAAATGTATAACATTAAGCAACTATTGAAGACATATCAGTCAAAAATGAAAAAGAACTGCAGACTGAAAAAAAAAATTAACCAAATTTTCATTTCATACACTTTTTAATTTAAAAGCACATGACAAGATTCATTAAGAATTGTCTCTGAAAAAAGAAAAAGGCTTAAAAAAATTAAAGGGTATAAAAATTATCCCTGTGCGAAATGTCAGATTTCTGTTGAAAGTTGTCTGAAGTCTTTTAAGATGCATAAGAATATTCAATAATTATGTGTAAGGCAATTTATCAAAGTCATTTGCTTTGCTGGAATGCAGGTTTTAATATGCAAATGTAAAGTAAAATCACTACTACAGCTGAATATAAATACCTTAGCTCGCTTCCCTCAAGTTAATTCCTATGTTGCCAATGGAGAAATAAGGACGCTTTTTATTTAATACAGTTCCTTTCATTATGGATATTATTCAGCTATACATTCTAAAATGACAGTTTGATTTGGTTTCACCCGAATATTTTGAAGCTTTTTGAACTGTAAAGCTATAGTATGCACCAGAACAATGCTTGAGCTTCGTGTTAACATTCAATATTATGCTCACAAATTGAATTAGTCAAGGAGCTGCAACTCCCATAGTAAAGCTCCTTGGTATAAGATGTAAAGCTCAGGGCAGATTTTATGCCATCAAGCAGCTGTACTGTGACTTTTGTTTACCAATTCGTCTATTTACAACACGCCCTTTAAGATGACAAGTCAAAGGCAATTCTGCTGGAGCTGCTTTGGTAGAAGAAACTGCTGCATCTCTTTTGAAATTATAAAAGCCATTATTAATGGAAAAATGTATTAAGAGAGCCTGAAATTCACTGTTGAAGAGGACCTTTTTGCTTCTGAGCTAAACCCCAATGAAAGGAAATATTTAATTTGGGTCATGTGGACTTAGATTCAGTCTTCAAAATAGTGAATAGTAATTCAAAATGCTGCCCTTGAATAAGGCTGTTGAAGACCACAGAATAGGGGTTTATATAGCTTTTATTAATTCTAGATAGCAGCCCTGTTTCTGGTGAAATTCCCCTACAAGTTTAATTCAGTGCAGGTTGTGCTTCCAGAAACCCTTCAGCAGTGCTGGTGTCTTGCAGTAACACAAGTGTGCTTACTTTTCTATTCACAGGAAAGTGAAAAAAAAAGCAAATAAAATAAAAACAACCAACTTAGGGGCAATTAATTAATGAGGAAAAAGCCCATATGTAAGGCATGTTTATTAAGTGAAAGGAAGAAGATGATAAAATTGGGTTTGTTTGTTTTTTTATTTATTTGTTTTACACTGCTTCAGGTTTTTCTGGGGGGAGAAAACAGAGGTAGACAAGAGAATGGCATCACTCAAATGTTTCCAGGGGAAAGACTGGAAATATAGATGGGAGAAATAATGCAATTGGATTTCTGAAACTACCAGCTTGATTAATCTCTTGAAGAGTATATTTTCATGGTCAGTAACACAACTTTCTGGTTTCTATTTATATTAAGAGGCAGAGGCAACAGCTTATGAAAAGAGTAGAGCAGAGAATGTTCATCAAAATAATCTCCTGCTGGGAAATGAGGTTTGGTAATCAATACCCCACAAAAGTAAAAAGCATTATGTCCTTACTGGGAGTAGATTTTGTTTCTCGCACCTTAAGGTCCTCTTAATCTTTTCTATCAGTTTTCCCACTCTCTCGTTTTGCTTCTTTTGTTTCAGTGTCTTTTTTCCTTCTTTCTTATATTCATATTTTTCCATTCCTGTAAAAAAAGAAATCAAATTCTATGGTAATTTAATCCTTCAATATGCACATCCGATGGATAGACAATATTTATACACTGCATACTGGATGCTGTGAAATATTAAACACAGTTGGTTTGCCTTAAATATCCGCAAACATTATCTTTATTTGAGCAAAATGTGTCTCTGTGAACCTTGTGCTAAGCATGATAGAAACACACTAAAAATGAGAGTATGTTTCTTTTCTTGCCATATATTTCAGTTCTGAGCTGTAAATAAAACTAAGTCAGTGAGAGGACATTAGCAAGTAGATAAAACATTCTTGTTTGTGATTACATATGTATATGTGAATGTGTGAAATTTAGCTTCTGAGGCTAAAATGTCACTCTTGGAATTGCAGCCTTGTACAACCTTAAAAAGCTGTAATCAAGTTCCAAAAGACCTGGTTCTTTACCCAGCCTATTATTGGCAAGGCCTCTTTCTGCCTTACGCAGACACACATGCGTAAACCCTAGACTTTATACCAGTGACAACAAAATCTGCTGCTTTGAAATATGCCTCTGTCACTGGTGCTGGTCACCACATAGACTTTAATTAGCTGCCTCAAATCTTTGTATCTCACCTTTCTGTAATAGCAACACATATCCCTCATCACTTAACTCACTAGGATCTAAAAATAATCCCTTAAGGAAATAAAATTAAATTAGTTTGATGAATCATTGTGGCAATTACTTCCTGCCCTTAACACCCTTAAGAAGATGATGGCTTTAGACTTAGGATTTGTGATTCTGAGTCCATATGTGTTTGGAGACAAGTTGTTAAGGTGATATAATTAATCCACCTCTTAGTCACTGCTTAAATACTTTAGAAATCAAATTTTAAAGGAATAGCAGTGAGGGCTCTGTTATGTGGCAGTTACTGCATTTCTCAGAGCAAATGAGGGTGTGGAAGGGGACAGTACGTAGCCCACTTCCCAAGCAAGGTTTTGGATGAAGGTGTCCAGGTGAGTCAGTAACTCCAAACTGTTGCCTCACTTCCTGAGAGCAGTTCTCTGAAGTTTATAGCCACTCCTAAAAGGCTCAAGGCCCTCTTAACAGCTCTGGAGAAATACTTACTCTCACAATATTCTGCCACCCTCCTCAAAAATCTCTTTTTCACCTTTACAGGTTCTAGTCAGAGACCCTCCCATCACTCCTGTCCTCCTCTCCAAGGCTTGACCAAAGTCTGGTTCTAATCAAGACAAGCTTCCTAGGGGTAAGTTACTTTCAAACTATCTCCTCCAAATCTCTTCCCACCTCAGAACCTTCAGCTCTCATGTCAGAGCTAAGCCATCCATTTATTGCTGAGCTCAGAGTTGTCTGTTAAGATGTTTGGTGCCAGACACTGACACTGAACTAACTGCCAACACCCATGTGATGCTCACAGTTGCCACAGACAGTGGAGTTCACCATCCTCCCTCAGAACCATCCATGTTTCTAATTCTTGGTTATAACCCTTGATTGGAATGAAAAAAAAAAGAAAGAAAAACAAAGAAAAATGAAAAAAAAAATCTGACTGGGGTAAAAACAAAAAGAAGGAAAAGTTGGGCCATGGTAGCACTAACTCAGAACATCTGTGTTCTGCCACAAGTATCAACCCAAATTGGCACTACAGCTATTCCATGGATGATAACTTATTTCTAGGTTTTCCTTAAGATCTTTAGGTGCACATCCATTTGCCAGAGATTTCTAATTGTGTAGCCCTCACATCACTTCACCTGTATGTCTGAAAACTATTAGTACTTTAAAATAAATAATCAGAAATTTGTGTTTTAATTTATAGGGAGGTCCTGCTCTGTATTTAGCTGAATATTTTGATCCGGTTTTTAGACTCAAGTTCAACTTCAATTGGTCTCTGATTCAGAAGGCAAGAAAGGCTGATTAATGGAAATAGGAGGTTGGGTCAGTTTGCACTGTTGGTTAGATTTGAAGTACTGACTACCTATAATTTTGCAAAAAACTTAATTTATGTGCTGTTTAGGTAGTAGAAAAAATTACTGGTCATTTTGTGCAGGCATCAAAACTGTGAGAAACCTCCTTGTTAACTTTTGTTTATTTTTTCAGCAATATTCAAATTTTTAATCATAGTTACAGTGTAATTTTACAAACAATAACTTGTTAGATGCTTGTATGCTTAAATCAGTATGTAAGCATTTAGCAGAGCAATGAGAAGAAAGCACAAAACCAAGCAAATAAAAATAATGAGGAAACTGTAAAGTATTCAGGTTAGCTTTCATGAACCTTCAGCCAGTTCTAGTTATAAGGGAAAAGAGCAATTCTGGATTTTCATTTCTATTTATTTATGTATGGACTAATTTTAATGTGCATACACTTTACCCCATGGCCACCCAGACACTCTGCTGAAACGAGAAAGGAGGGATAGAAAGGTCAGAAGAGCAAGTGGCAGCAGCTGAGAGATGTCAGGGACTGCTTCTCTTGGGTTTCAGTCCTCTTGTATAATGTAAAGGAAACCAGCTTTAATAGGGTGCTATTAGTAAGAAAAAAAACCTCAGAACTGTGTCCTTTATATAAATTCTGAATAATTTGGCTTACCCTGTGACTCTTTTAATATTTAAAGGTAGTCAAATGTTTTTAAAATACTTCTATTTCGCTAAACCAAGTTACTGAGTCAATTCCAGAGCTGCTGAACTGCTCATGCCTTTTTTTAGGTATCTATTATTTTAAAAGTCCTCAGTCTGCAAACTGGTATAAATGCTTTCCATCAGTTTTTCTTTTCCCTTGTGTATGGAATAGGAAGAACATATAATTTGTGGGGAACCTAGACAATGTCAAGACCTCAACATTTCAACATTTATTCATTGACTGAAAACTCTTACTCAATACTTCTTCAGGTACTTGCTTATAAAATACAATTCCACGTTATGCAGTTTGGTGTTAGTAATGCTTTGGTCCTTTTTTGCTGGTTTGTTTGGTTTTTTTTTTTTGTTGCAATTCATGTCTAAGCTGTAAAAGCTGAAGATATAATCAGGTCAGCATCTACATTACCTCTCCAGCCTCCTGTTATATATCCACACAAATCAGCAAATAGAAGTTAATCCTACAGTTGTATTGGGAATTAATGAACATAGCTATTTAGACCCATGTTAAATAAATCCCTGCTGATAAGTGAGACCTAAAAAAAAAGTAGTCATTAAATGGAGATGTGATATGGAGCATTGCTGGAGTTTCTACTTCTTGTGGGCATGTGTAGCACAGGCAACACTGGGAGAGCAAAAGATGGTTTTGAACTCAGCAATGGTACTGTATGAAGTACAAGAATATTCAAAATCAACTTACTCCAATGCTTAATTCCCTTCAGCAAGGAGAGCTCAAAACAGGCAAAAGAAAGCAGGTAAGAATATCTGTGTGTCTATAACCTCACACACAGGTTCAAACTGTGTAGACATAATAGAGAAATTTAAGCTAAAATCTACGTTTAATTAATTAATTTATAAAAAACTTGAAGTTTTTTCAATGTAGAAATGCGTAAGTTAAGAATTCACCAGCATTATTTATTCCATCGTGTAACGTAAATAGTTTATTTCAGTTGTGATAAATTAAAGCTATATTTGATTTTGGATCTTGACCATGTGTTACTCCTGCAAAAAATGAATAATTTCTCAATTACTTTTAATATAACAGATAGTAATATTTTGTGATTATGGTTTCTTAGTAATAAATTTAATCTTAAAAGGTAATTTGCCATTTTAGATTTTCTTTACAGGAATATGCTTGACAGTTTGAATTGTCTACAGGTGACATGAAAAGTCGTAAAATTGATTAAAATCACTGGTGTCTTCATAGTTCTGATTTTTTTAATGTAATTTACTTTTCCTAATTTTTATATTAAAAAGATTTGTTACAAGTATAATGAAGCAGAACATTCATTACACTCTCTTGAATTTATACTATTTATTTGGTTGAATTTTGCATGGGTAACTGTGTTTTTACAGAAAGGAATATGAAAGGTAAGCCTTATCCATTTTTCTCTAGAATATACTGGAAGACCAAACACTGGAATACAGATTTTGTGAAACAAGGTACACTAAATAAAAACATACTTTCCATGTTCTGGGGTAAAATTCAGAAAATTTTGCTACCAAAAAAAAGTTTAATTTTTATTTTCACTTCACTTTGTTCCAGAAGTGCAAGGAACTGCAGCCTAAATTTCATAGTCTTCATGTGCAATTCTCTCTCTTAAAGTATATTCATTCATTGCTGATGCTGTCAAAGTACATCCAGTCTTTATGCCTTGTAAAAACTGCTTCAAGAAGAAGCTGAAAAAGATGTTTCAAATTTTGAGTAGAAGCTTCTTGGAATAAAGGCACAGTAATGTCCCATTCCACCATGGAGGCACATCGAGATGCTGCTCAGTGTCTCATTTTGAAGACACTCTTCAGTGTCTCATTTTGAAGACACTCTTCAGTGTCTCATTTTAAAGACGACTCTTGTAAGTTACTTGGAAGTAACTCATGGGATGCAGTAGAAAAAGGTAGCAGGAAACACCACAGAAAAGGGTAGCAGTTTGTGAGGTTAAGGGTCAGCTGTGCAATTCAGCACTGTCAGAAGCAGCACTCCTGTAAAAGTCCCTGGTCACGCTAGAGGTGTGACACAGCACCATAATCAAGTATGAAATTATGGCTGGGACTTGAAACATTCAAGGGTAGTCTTGAGGAGGAAGGAGGAGATTAGGAATTAGTCCAGATATAACTGAGGAATAATTTGTGAAGAGTTATGAAAATATCAGAGGAGAAAAATATGATATTCAAAGTTGCAGCCATCTTATTCTTTGGCAGGCAGTAACTCAGTGGCAAGTAGGGCACTAGTTTCCATTTAATGTTGCTATTGAAGAAAGCAGGTGTAGCTGACCTTTAATGCAAAAAGATGAGCAGCAACACGTCAGTCATTGAGGAAACTCTCTTTACACAAGGTATTTCTACTATTGCTCTCTTAAAGTGCAAGTTCTGCAGTAAATCCCACAGGGATTACAGTGGAGGACATTCCGTCCTTTCACCAGAATCCTTTATTCATAGTTGGTATATAGAATGTTCCATCATGGAAAGATCTAAATGGTCTTTTATTTTAATCTGTTGTGGTTCCTCCTATCAATAGCTGATCACTTTGTCACAGCTGTTCTTTAGTACACATTCCTTGCCTTGTTGTTGAAACTATTAAAAAACAAAATACAATCCAGTTACAAAAAAGAACTGCAGAAAGTATACCATAATAATGGGCTAAAGTTATTTAAACCTTTTCACATAAGGGTCGAGTGTCCTTCGTCACCCACAATACCCATTAGAAATTGAGGATGAAAGAAAGTCCATGGGATAATCTGATTTTTATTAATGGTATCTTTTTTTTTTTCTTAGACTGTCATTGTTCAATAATCCATGACAATAAGATCAACAGCAGTTTAAATGCTCTTGGCTTTTGGGCTTTTTTTTAAATGCTCTTGGCTTTTTTTTTTTCTCTTCTTGATAAGTTTTGCTACTGCAAATAAAATTTAGCTCTTCTCTCCTTATATCAATAGTAATCAATACTTATTTCAAAGTTTATGATCATCTCAATGGCTTTTCATGTTGGTAGAATTTGAAGCAAAATGGAATTTGAGGAAGAGAAAGTTGTGCTATTTGGTAACTTGAATGTTTTGAAAGTACCCAAAGCATGATCTTTCCTTTTTCTTTAGCTCAAATGCCCCAAGAGTGTCTACATTGAACTGTCACTCACATGAATTGTGTTCCAGTGGGACACTTGAGATTCACTGGGAGCAAGAAGGTGAAGAGTTCTGGAAGATATATTCCCTGGTCCGATTTGCCAACACTACACTATCCTTGGTAAGAGAAAACCTCCAAATCTACACTCAGTTATGAGAAAATTCGGAGTGTCCATAAAATGGTTTGCTGCAAATTCAAGTTTCACCAAAGTGATTCACAAAATAAAGTGATTCAAGCTGGCTGGATGAAACACATGGGACCAGGAAGAAATATTTTATTTCTCCAGTGCTCTCAATTTGAAAGATGAGATAAATTTAAAACATTATACTGACTATTTCCCAAGCCCACCTCAGGTTTGTTTACTTGTTTGTTATGCATTTCATGTTCCTGGTTTTTGCCATTTCTCTTGACTACACTGGTTTCCAGAAGGGAAACTCAGCAGGGTTGTGCTGTGCTAAGGCAAACTCCAGAGGTAGAACTGCTCCGGGGTGAATAATTCCTGCCCCAGAGCGCTCCCAGAGGAAGGCTGAGCTGTATAGTGGCAAGGAAAGCAGCAGGAGCTGCTTTGGTGTGGTGGAGACAAGGTCAAGACAATGATAAAGCTGAGAAAGTTGAGAATTCTTGCTTTTCAATGTTTTTACACTAAACTTTCTATTTGAGTAATGGGTCTGACAGTGTCTTGTCATACCAATAACACTCCAAGCTCTTTGTTTGAAAATCAGTTTGTGAGATGTGCTGTTGGATTAATTCAGTGCAAGGAACTGTTTTTCTTCTTTTCTTACCATATAAGCGATGGTTCAGCTCTCTGATGAAAATACTCACAACTAGATGTTTAAAACAGACTGAAAAAGCCTAGTACTTGATGAATAAAATTTCCTTGGAATTCCTGTGAGCAAACCAATTTGCTTGAGTATTCATGTAAAACAATTATAAGAAGGCAACATCTACAGAATGACTATTTTATTGATGTGGTAATCTGTGAAAATTCTTATTGGAGCACCACTTTGTTGTTGCATTTTTCTTGCCTCTGGGTATATCGAAGCAGTTTCTTTTTTAAAGTGGTTTCTGGCATATTTAGTATTTAAAAATCTTCAGTTATAAAAAAGAATAATCATAGTTCTTTTATTATAAACATTAATATTGACATAGAAGCTAGCAGAGCTATTCGTTATTGAATCAGCTGAGAATTAAATACAGACATGAACTCTTGTCTGTCCTGAATGATGGATCAGACTTCTGAATAGAACAAGTAAATGAGTCCATGCTGTTCAGTTTAAACTGCATGAATCTCAGTTGACACTTCTGGATCTATTTCCTGGGTAATGTTTCTAGTAGACGGGATCATTTTGACATTTCTTATATAAAAACCCCAATATGAAGTTTTAATTTCCTGCTGCATTGAAATAGTTTGCAAGGCCCTGAGATGCCTTTTATTTCCATGTTACTTTTTGGAAACTCATTTAAAATTGCTGTTTGTTATTTGTGTAAATTTAACTTGTTTCTATATCCTAGATATCTTTCTTTCTTTTATTTTCTTTTAGTAGTATAACCAATTCAAAGATGCTTATAGTTCAGGTTTTAAATTAATTAAATAAAAAGGAGGAAAATAGAATTTTCTTGTTATATGGCAGTTAATATCTTCATATCTTGTTTCAGCTAAACAAAAAGATGTCTCTGCTGTCTGCAGCACATGTGACCAATCACCAAAAGCATAACCAGAGCATATGCCCTCTGTGCCTCCATAAGGGAGGTGCTCCAAGGACCATTTCTTCTCATTTGGTGGTGAGCTCAGTTAAAATACTGCTAATTATTGCTGACCTAGTCTGTGACACTGTGAATTCAATCACACACTTTCAAACTTAAACTGAGCAACAAGCCAGTCCCTTGCTATATCATTATACATCTCTTACCCTCCTCCTTGGGATGCTGGGGGAGAGGATTAAAGCCATGACACATTTGGAAGGCACTGTGTGTGACCTCTGAACCTTGCAGTTAATCTCTCATGTCCAAAGAGCAATGAGAAACCTCTCATAATTGGTATTTTTTTAACTGATTTCATCTGTGCTAATAAACTAGACAGTATTCTCCGCTCTTTGGCTCCAAAGAAAAAATGTCTATGAGGAAAAAGAGAAACAGTGTTATAAAATTAATTGGTCAAATAATTGTGATTTTTTTGTTGCCTGGACGAGCAGTGGGTATCACCAGCAGTAAATGCTGCTAATCATTAATTTTCTATCTATTGAATTTTTCATTCGTCTTTCCACAGCTATTGTATAAACAATACAAAGCACTCTTGGGTTTTTACCCCCTGTTTTTAAAAGAGATCTGCTACTTAGATAATTTGTGTTATTAGGCCAAGTCTGGGGATTTTTCTTCCCTTGAGGAAAAAAGCCACTGCTCTTTAGCAATCTCTGCATCCTTGGAGACTGTTGAGAAGGTTATTCCTTATCAGTTTAGCAGCTTTTCAGATGCCTGTAGCAGGGATTGGGTTTTTGAAAAAATGTACCATTCAATTCTAATCTTCTTCTGTCTTTATGGTATTGTAAAACAACCTGTGATTAACAACCTGATTGATTAACTCATGCATGAAAATATAAAGCTTATTTTGTTCTTCATTAAAAGGTATTTTGAGACCATGTGAGCCCTGGCTGATGTTTGGTAGCACCCTTTCTGATCTCAGTGATAATTTTCAGTAGGGATAGAAGTCAACAGAAGGTTCAAAACCTGGATTTCATAACTCTAATTAGTATTTTACTACAAGCAAAAACCAGCTTCGTATGGTCAGACTTCCCCTAGACACATTATACTGTAACATGAATGATCTCACTCTAATTTGCTGATAAAATTGATAAGCCCTAAACACATAATGGATTTTTTTTACAATTTACAATTTTTACAAATTTTTTTTACAATATTTTCTGATGTTAAGGGAGTGTTTCCTTGCCCAGCTACACTTTGTAGGCCATTAGGGAGATTGGGCTGAATCTTTATGTAAAGCACACCTTTATGTAAAATTTACATTTATAGTAAATATATACTAGCATATACTTATTTATGACATGAAGTTTCATAATGTCTTTGAGCTAGGTAGTGTATGTCTTTGACAGAGGAAGAAAGCGAAGCACATATCATTAAGAAAATAATTTTTTCAAAACCTGCAACACATTTTGCTTGCCTCCAATTTGGGTGTCCAACATAAGATGGGCCAGCTTTGATTACTGGAATTATCGGGTGTATGTGACTTTTCTTGACTTTACATAGAAAAAAACTGCTCTCAAAAATCTATGGAAGTCAGCTTGAGGAAGATAGTTTCAAGAATATGGTGACAGCTTAGTTGCTGTCAGTGACTTCAGATTGTAGTTCATTAACAGTGAAATTGTGACATGACCTCAGATTTTGGAGGTGAACTTCAAATATTCAATCTACAAGAATTTGGAGACTATTTAAGAGTGTGGACTGTTGATGCCTATTTAAATAAATTACTCAAATTGTTTCAGATTTTACGTGATCAAGTAAACCACAAGGAGAATTTTTTTTAATTATCTTTTTTTTTTACATGGATGCTTTTGACTATGAGATCTTATTAACATATACTTTTTTTAAACAACTTATATTTTACTTATTAGATTTTAATACAACAAAAGCACACAAAATTTGTGCAGCTTACTTTTCTCATTTTGACTGATTTTGCCCAGGAATTCTTCCTTTTATTCACCAGGGTCTTAAGGGGACTAACCTCTTCCTGATTTCTCTCTCCTCCTTTACTTCAGCAATTGCACACTGAAGATCTATTGATCCAAAATCTGACTTTATTAGGAAGAGGAATTCATAATTAAGTGCTTAATCAAGACTGTGCTTAGTACAGTGCCTAGCAAGTTTCAATATTCAAATGTCAATATTTCTGTTCTTTTTGCATGAACTAATAATACAGTATAGCAAGGGCTTCATGGAACCTTCTGAACCTGCCAGTAATACCACCATGAACCTTTATCGAAAACCCCTATAAAATAAAACAATGAGGCTATCAATTGCATTTAAAGTAAACTCTTTTCACCAGAAATTTTCTCCCCTGCTGTCTCATTCCTCTGCAGCTGTTTGTGTATTTTCCAGCACTGTTCTTGGTTCACAACTAGGCCTTATTGACTTTATGGTAACAAATTAAATGACTGACCTTCTGTGTTATACAGTTACAAAAAGGAAAATCAATTCTTTCTCACACTTCATGATAAACCTTCACATTCTCCAGGAGATTTTAGTGTGTCTTTTAGCCTCTTAAAATACATTCTTGGACAATTAGGTTTATGTTTGCCTAAGAATACCTTTTTTTTCTTTATACAGGTTATTTCAGATCCCATTATGGTGTTTCTGTAAAGCAAATATATTAAGGAACATCAAAACGTTCTGCCCCATCTCAAGGTTGTTTAACAAGGGGTTCTAATAGTCAAACCTCTCCAGTTCCAGCAAAAGTAGATAAAATGAATGGTCAGCTCTTCCATTTAAGAAATTAATTTTTTAAAACAATATGAGTTAGACAAAGTACCATGCATGTTCTGATGTTTTTGATTTCTTCTTACAGCTTAATCACTAATTTGTATTGTGTTTTGATTGATTTATTATTTACTGGCAGCTAAAATATGTTTTCAGGTCTTCTGCATAGATTTAATCTTGTGATGGAAATCATATGTTTGACACTAATAATCATTGTTCTTTCAGGAACAGCTTTAAGCTTTTAACTTTAAATAAGTTTTGTTATTATTTTAATTTATAATAAATTTAAGTGGGTTTTCCATGAAGACAGACTTTACTGAAATTAATATGTGTAATAAGTTATTTTCTTGAAGCACAATAAAATATTTTGCATTCAATATATGGGACAAAATGCATTAAAAAGGTCCATTATTCTCTTTCCCTCTTACAGCTAGACACATCAATACAAATATGAGGAATATAAATATGCATGGTACTAGAAAATTTTCATGAGAGGAAATATCTGATAATGAAGGTAGATTTTCTTCCCAAACCAGATGAAGTTGCAGTTCCCTGACCCTATAAATAACTAATAGACCAACAATTACATTTGAAATTTTCCATGCCAGCTACACAATCTGAAAATAATTACATGTTCTCTCCTGGGCTTGGCTAGAATTTGAATACATCTTCTATTAACTTGTTTTCTTTCATTTCATTCCTTTTTCTATAACTCTGGTGTTCTGTAAAATTACTATTCACTCGTTATAGAAAGGGTTTATTTATTTCCCTCCTACTTACTGATAAATAGACTTTTTTTTTTTTAATGCATCTTCTTCCTCTGTGATGGAGTCTGATCACAGGTACTGACAACCCCAAATGTCCCCAATGCCAGTCCTAGCAACTTTTGCTGGTTACTTACTCTGTAGCTTGAGAAACTGAAGAAAATAAGTTTTATCATAGGCAGCTTTTAAAGCATCTTTTAAACCACCTGCTGACTTGAAGACTCTCCAGTCCAAATGAACTATAAGTGTGGGGTTTTTTTTGCAACTGTGGGCCATGAGCTGTATCCCCTAGTTGTATGGAATTAGCTTTTACTTTATGTACAACCAGTGCAGAGAGGTGAAAGCTAATTTTCTCAGCTGAACAAGAAAAACGTGGTCATTGCTGAATAAGAGGAGGTGGGAAGTGGTTTAGTGGCAACGGACACAGATAAAGTCGAGAGCGCAGGAAAAGCTGAGGTATTTGAGGCTTTCTTTTCATCAGCCTTCACCAGAGAGGTGTCCCAGGCTCTGGTCTCAGGGATAGGTTCATGGAACAGGTGACTACCAGTGACACTGGGATTGCTTGTAGAAATGTCACCTCTACCAGTCTATGTCAACTTTCTAAAACAAAGGCACATATTGATTCATTTTTTTTCTCCATACTCTAAATCAAAACTATTTCCTGAAATGCCAAGTTCCTTTTTTTTTCTTTTCACTTTGCCTCCTCTCCCAACCTCTTTTAATTGCTCTGTATATTTATTCTATTTTTTTAATAGGTCATAATACAACTTAAATACAGGGAGATAAAAGATTCTAAATTATAGCCATGTTTAACCACCCCACTTCAGGCAAAAGGGCAAAGTGAGTCAGGGAAAAGTGTGTAAATTAGCAAAAATTAAGTGCTCTACAAATTTCAGGTGGAAGTGAAGACCTGTAAAATGGAGGTGCCTCTGTGCTGATGCTCCTGTCACCAGTTTGAGGGGATTAAGAGGAATCAGCAGCCTCTTTGCTGCTGGTGTAGAGACAGCACTGCCTGATGATGGGGGTAAAAGGGGAGTTTCAGATTCTGCACAGAGAGGCCATAATAATTTTGCTTATTGAAGTTGTTTTTTTTTATAACTGAACATTTCTAAGTTACCATTCAAATTCTCTTATGTAGTTTTCTCAGCAGCTTTGATGGCAACATAATGGTGGGGGGTTTTATAAGGAGAAAAGGAAAAGAAATGTAATCACTATTTAAAGATCACTCAAGATTTAAATTCTTATTGGGATTTCTAACACTTCTTTAATTCATTGTATGTCAAAATATATATTTGGAAATATATATATTTACCTTGCAACTTATGCAGGGGCAATGAATGCTACAGCAGCTGGTACATTTAAGTTTGCATCTTTCTTATTTACAAAATAAAGAACATAATCACAAGGTTATGACATTTTCATAGGACGAATATTTAAAAAAAATAATTTTCTTTTTTCGTATTCTTAAATACATGTAAGAGTACTCAAAAAGTACAGGGCTAAATTCACCCAAGATTTATTGTATTGGGTCAAACAGTGGGCACTGCTACCAGGTACTGTGGGTGTTCTGAAGGTCTAAGTGTCCTGTGTTGATACCACAGTCTCTCCTGTGCTGATATATTACAAAGAAACTACAATATGTACTTTCATTTTTTGATGAAAGACCTCCCCTCACACAACTCAGCCCTGCTGCACTTTAGTCTGATGGAAGATTCTGAAGAATCATCCAATGCTGCAACTGAATTTGTAAACTCCACATAAGTTAGTGAGCTTCAGATTAATTTAGTCAGATCTGACAAATCCTTCAACAAAAAAAAAAAAAACACCAGAAAACCCAAAACACACACACAAAAAATCAAACAAACAAAAAACAACAACTTTCTATTTCCTTTGGGGCAGTGGGGAAACCTAACAAATCTTGTGTTGCATTTAAAAAATACAATTACCTTCTGTGGTGCTTTTTTTTTTTTTTTTCCCTGAATGGTTATTTCATTTCTTAAGATTAAACCCTTTAAAGAAATATAATTGAAAAAGTCTCTAAACATTAAATACTAGTGAAAAAAAATGCAAATTTTATGGATGTAGAGTTTATTGAATATTCTACCACACTTTGCTTTAATAAGTATTTTTCTGGTAATACATCAAGGAATATATAATGCACTTTACAACTCAGCATGCCTTTTCGACCTAATGACTTTCCTCTGGTTATGAGACGGTCTTTTTCAAAATGATTTTTTTAGAAATATAGTAATTCCTTGGCCTTAACTCACTTTTGAGTTACTAAAGGGGATCAAAGGAGTATGAGATGCTTCAATTAAACATGTAAGATGAGACTGAATACTCCTCATGCTGTTTCCAGGTCATTCAGATGCATTTGCCATGTAAAGCTTTTTATTCAGGTTATTTTCTCAACATGAATGTAACAACTGCTTTTCCTTGAACAAGAACTTACTTACTGAGTCAGATAATCTTCTGCAGAAACTTGTGTGAAATGAGACATGAGGAGTCTGCAGAGCAAATCTAACTCCTGACTGAATACAGAGTCCTGGAGCTCAGTTCAACACCAATGGAAATCTACATTTCATCCGCTCGAGAAACTTGTAGCGCTCAGTTCAATCAACTCAATCCAATCAATTTCTAAGATCTCAAGCTTCAATGGATAAAGCCTCAAAAGGATCTCGACACCTCTTTAAAATGAGCACAGTGATGAAACAGGTGTTTGACACACCACCTTTGTGCTCCTCATCTGAACTTCTGTTGGGTGGCACCAGTCGATCCGTCCATTCTTCTGGCAGCTTGGCAAACTGGGGAGTAGGAGATATTAAAAGTGCTGCAGCAGTCCCTAGATGGGCTCAGAAGAGATTCAGGTTGCAATAAGTGGGCAGTAGGGGAGCAATTCCACACCCACCTATCAGTGGAATTTCAAATGTGAGATTGCCTCACAGGTGGTGTGACTGAACTTTGCTTTCTGTTCCTCTATTTTTTAAAAAACTTAGGCTGAATGTTGTGCTTCCTGGCAGAGGGAGAGGAGCTACTTTTGATGTAGAAAGGCCATTATAAACAGGAGATGTTCCAGTAAGCCCTGTTTTAGTGTTAATTGAGATTTTAAACATGTGGCTTAGTCTGACTTGTTCATTTAAACATCCACCACTAAGCAATGTCCTTACCTTGGCCTGAGCAGGGGGGAAGTATTTGCAAACCTCTACAGTTAGAAGTCACTCCTGCTACATGCAGAACTCCCTGTGAAGGGGGTCTGAAGAACAGTGTGCTTTATGGGATCCTCCTGAGACAGTCTGCAGGAGGAGACACTGCTAAGCACTTGGAGCTTTTTTGCTGAAACTGTTAAGTACGTGCACTGACCATGATCTGTCAAATTCTTACACGGAAGTTTAGTCAGGACAGTCGTAATTAATACCCAGTTCCTATTACGTTTAAGAGCTCTGCTTCTGGAAGTACATACCTAAGAGGTATTTTGAGAATTTGTGGTTCAGGTTTTGTCCAGCTTGTCTTTAGACTCCAACCTTCTTTTTTTTGGTCATGCTTTAAATACTTATCAGTTCCCATTTTCTCATAGTAATAGCTGTCAAATTTCTTTTGATAGCTTTCTTATCATATATTTTAAAAATGAGATGATTAGAACAGAGGTTACTTTCCTCTGGATAGCAGCAGGAGGAATCCTGTACCGTCAGTACATGTGGATTCTCTCTGTATGTGTTTAAAGGTTCCTCTGGAACTATTGTCATCCATTCCATAGACTGACATTACCTTCCACATCTGCCAAAAAAACAAGGCAATTAAAATGTTCTTATGAACAAATGGGTAGGCTTGCAGGGTCTGGAGCATTTGTGGCCTAGAAACCAGGAACATGACTTATTAATGAAATGAATCATTAGATAATAGTGTTCCATGAATTTTAAATGGAGTTTTCTGAAGTTCTCATGGGTAATAGGATGTGAAGTGACTTGTACTGACTTGCAAAGAAAAATGCAATGTGTTTTAGTAGAGAATTAGCTTAATAAAAGAATTAAATTTCTAAATACACCTCTCCAGAGTTAGTTTGCAGTAGTATTCTAGTCTAATTTCTGTTCTCACAGTTGATGTTGCTCTCCAGAGCTGACACTCCTACCATCATGTCACTCTTATCATCAGATTGCAGCCTGGACAGTTGTGTTGCAATTCACCAGAGGAAATGAAATTTCCCCTCGGCTTTCAAGTGGGGACCAAGCATTGCTCATCTTAGTCCAATTACAGCAATTACTGAAACAAGTACTGACTGCTGAGGCCTCTAATTCCACCTTCACAAAAGCAAAGTCTGAAAGAAGTCTCAAAAAAAAAGGTGAGAAGAATCAGGATGTGGCCCAGAGGATCTGTCCTTAGGAGACAAACAAGCAGGATTTAATTATTGTTTAAAATTCATCTTCACTTCCCTTGTCTAGCAGGTAGCATTGCTGTTTGTTGGTAACATTCTTATATCATATGATACAACAATTTCAGAATGTTATAAATGACAGACTACAAGGCATTATGATGAAAGTTTATTAGTAATGTCAAAATTTAGTTCATAGTGTTAAAGACCTGTAGCACAGAGATGCTTCAGAGGAAGCAAGAACAAATGTGTCCTTTCTCTATTCGGAAAACCTAGGCTTTCTTTGATACTTACAATTCCATTGAATTTTGACATCATATTGCACAGAATAACTCAGGAATATTTTTCCTACTCCTTTCAAAGACTGTCCATGATAAAAAGCATAATACCGTATAACAAAGTTTTCTAAAAGATGCCTAAAGTCTGATTTTCTTTCTTGTTCAATTCAGTTTCCTCTCATAGGACTCAGTCTTTTGAGTCAAAGTAGTGTTATTCTCTGATAAGGCAAGGCATACTAAATGAACGAGTATATAAAGTCTTTATCTGAAGAACTGTGTTTTTCTAACCTGTAGATGCTGCTTTATGTCTCAGTTTTCCTAATTCAGCTTTGGTTTTTGTAGTGTATTTCATACTGGAGATGAATGATTGATTTAAAAAGGCTAAGTGAATGATTTGTTGATGGAAACATTTATTTTGAGTTTTATGGAATATCATTGGATTTTATATCTAAGCTATGTCTTAGGAGAATAAATGTAGTTTGTGATCACAGGTAATTACAGAAACCAGCAGAACACCAGAAACTGCCATTTGCCCTCTCAGCTGCGGGAATCAAAATTTCCAACTCCAGGCACTGTACAAAAAAATGGCTTTGCTGATGAATTTGAACAGAACTAGAGCAGAGTCCTGCAGCCAGTTAGGTTAATATGAAAAAATGTTATTACCTTTTTCCCCAAGGATGCCATTAATTTAACACTGGCAAGCTATCATTAGAGCTGTGTGAAATGACTAATTTTCCCTCAGGAGGTGTTCTCATGTGAGGCGTGGGGTTTTCCATAAGTGCTCACCAGCCTGTGTGAATCAGAGGTGAGACTCTCACTGCAAGTGAGAGGAAAAGTCTGCATATGGATTGTTGCTTTTGCTTTCAGTGTTCTGACCTTTAAATCACTTCATGCAGCATCAGAATTAAACCTTCAAGATTAACCTGAAAGAATAAAACATCTTTACATCTCCAGAAATGCTTGTTCCTCCTTGTTCTCTTGTACCTGTACAATGCTGTCTCTCACAGGACCTTGTCTCTCATGACCCTGCTTGAGTGGTTGGTTTAAAAACAAAACAAAACAAAAAACAGAAACAAAAACAAAAAAAAAAAAGGAAGGAAAAGTTGAACAAAACCTCATAAACACAAATGATTTTTTATTTCCACTTTACCGTTTTTCCTTTTTTTTTTTTTTTTTTCCAGTCCAAAGAATAAACTTCTGAATCCTGCTTTTCAGCACCATTATACTGCTGGTTTCCCACATGTTGTCAACAAAATACATACACAGACAGAAAGTTGGTGTTTTTTTCAAGTATTCATCACACTAGAAATTCAAGTGCTGCAGCTGAATTAGTAGGGAGCAATGCCACTGGAGCACTCCAGAAAAAGTTCAGGATATTTGCAGAGAAGGGCCGAAAGAATCCAACATTAACTGCCATACCCAAAGTATCTTTGTAATAAATAAATTTTAAAAACAAACAAAACAAAAACCCCAAACCAAAACAAACAAAAAACCAAGCAACCAACTAACCAAAAAAAAACCCCCAACAAAGAACCTCTCTCTCCAAAAAAACCAACCTAAAAAAACCCAAACAAGCCAAGCTGCATAACTCAGCTTGCATATCAGCAACAAATACTTGAAGAAGAAAAAAGAAAGGAGCTAGTGGTCTAAAATGAGATCAATTTTCTGAAAAAGTCTATGATTTACTCCTTTTTTTTAGAAACAGATTGGCTTATAATCTTGAGTCATTTCATACTTTGTCAGGAGGCTTGCCTTTGTGACATTTGGAAAGTTATTTAAACTTCTTATTCCTCTTGATCTCTTCTCCAGTATCTTTTACAGTAGAGCTTTTAGCACCTGTATGTTTAATATTTAAGCCAAACCGTTCCTGGACAAGAACTGTATCATCACAGAATGTTGCTAAAAGAACTGAAAAATATTTAAATCTGTGTATCTTCATCTTCCCTAACTCTTGCATATTTATCTTACATCGACTAGCTCGCATCTCTATTTCCTTTTATGCACATTGCATAAAAGGAAATAGAGATGCAAGTTTGTTGATGTAACAAAATATGAACAAAATATTAAGAAAAAAACAAAATATTAAGAAAATATTGAAAAAATATTAAGAAACAAAACAAAATATTAAGAAAATATTGAAAAAATATTAAGAAAAATCTAGATTACATCCAATTTCTCTTGAAAGACTAAGAGTAACGCTTTCAGTGAGAAATTGCCAACACAGGAACAACTGGGGGAAAAAAGCACAAACACAACTGAGGCTGATGGGAGTTTTGCCAGTGGTTTCTGTGGAGCCAGGTCATAACTCTAATGAAAGGCATGCAATGTTCCAAAATTACCATTAACGACAATATTTATCAACTACATAGCAAAAAAAAAATCATCCCTAAAATGTTCCCTGGTGCTTCAGGTTAACACTGAAAACTTGCTTTACAGAGGCTTTTAAAGTTTCTAACTTTTGACAGTATTTGACATTTCTATCGCCTGTATTTTATAAAGGTGTAACTTCAAAACATTTGAATTTTTAAAGCTATTTTTTGTAATCAAATAACAAGGGTAACTACAGGAATAGGACAGTAGCAGTAATTACATTATTAATTTAAAGAGATCTCTCACTCATGCTAAGTTCATAAAACTATTAAATAACCCCTACTGTTAAATACAGTGTGAAAGTAGTCACATGTATATAACTGAATAATTGTAAGTACATCTTTAACCCTCCAAATTATCTCTTCAAAGGACAGCTCATTAAACAGTCATCTTTAATTTTTTTTGGAGGGTGGGTTAAAAAAATATATATGCACATACAGTGGAAGTTTAAGAAAAATAAAGTATATATATTAGTCAGGGTTTAGCATCTTGAGTAGAAATACTTTTGTCTTTAAAGATAAATACACATGACATGGAATATTTAGTTGTAAGAGCTGTGATCAGCATAGGTTTTTTTAAAAAAAATCTAATATCTCTTAAAGGACATAAGGATAAAATATTTCACATAATTTTGGCCCCATCTAAGTATACTTAAAGTTCATAAAAACAACTGCCAAACTAAAGCAGGACTACTCAGTGATAACTGTGAATAATTAAAAATTGCTCAGTTTCTGAGTTTCAGGTTTTCAGTGCCAAAAGACTGATTGCCATCATTTCTCCTGACAAGTTTAGCCCACATCTAGTAGCAGTACTGGACCATTTAATGTGGACGTGATACCCCTGAGAAAGCAGCAAAATGGAGTTTAACAAAGTTCCAGAAACTTCGGGTATGGGATTAAGAAGCCGGCAAAATCTTGCGGAAGAGCTTCAAGCAAATCTGTTCTGTACATAACACACTTTACCTCTGTAGACAGTGACCAGAAACCAGGAGCCAAGACCCGAAAAGTAATAATAGGATGACACCCTAAATCCAATCAAGCAAGGAGATAACACTGTAACAAGCTGCTGATAGAGCCACAGAAGAGTTTTCCTTGAAGTTTGCACTAACCTTTAGTCATTAGCACAGTGAAATACCCACCCACTGGTTGTAGAAGCCCCCCACTCACATAAGCCCCTTCTCCACAGAGGATGCATAAGAAAATACTTGTGTACCACTAAATGAAAGCAGAGGAAGCCACTGGTTATAGCTTTAGGTTGTTGCACATATGGGAAATGTCGCTCTTCCCCTGTTTGAAGTGTACAAAAGCAAGTAGCTAGCACACCAAGGGTGTGTGAGCTTTGTGGATTTACCACCCAGCACCCATCTCTGCACAGCAATGAAATAAATAACTTGGCTCCGTGTGTGGATTGGCTTCCTGCCTACCAGGCAAAAGAACCTATATTTGGGACAACAAAACCCAGGCTCTGCTTTTGCCAGGATAAGAGAGATGGCACTTTTTCTACTGTCAGATACAAACCACTAAAAGAAAGCACTGATATTATTTGATTTACGGGAAGAGACACCCCCTCCCCCTCCCCTGAATTTCCTTTCTATAAGGAAATGAGTTCCGATTGCAAGTTCGCTTTGGATAATTTCACATTATTCAAATCTTTTGGATATTATTATTCAAGTCAGCCCTTCTGTTGCTTGCATACCTTTCTGTGGAGTGACAGCTGCTTCTTGCAATTGTGTCTGTGAATTTTTATTTTTTTTTCCCTGAAAAAAATCCAGATGAAACAGCAAACCCTTTAATTAAAGCCCTGTTTAGCATAGAGGAAGAGAAAGGGCACATGTGAGAGCTGATTACCTGGGGGACTGAGGGCTCATAAAGCTGCAGAAAACATGCCTGAAAGAGAAGAGTGGGGATCTCTTGCTCTTTCCTCTGGTAGATGCAGAAAGCTGAGGGGAGTGGGACTCCCCTACCGGAGAGACTTTGAATGTGAGGAACCCACGCACAGCTAAATCCTGGGGTTGGTTGATCTGGTATCTCTTAGCACTGTGGAGTCGTGGGCAGGGCTGTGTCTCCAGCCCCTTCTCCTGGCTCCCACCTCCAGGCAGGGGAAGCAGGAAATCTCCCTCCTGCACTCGGTGCAATTCCCACAGGTGTTCCCAGGTTCCAGTAGCTCCAAAGGTTCACTGATGACAAAGTGTGCACTGGGACCATGCTGTTGGGTCTCATGAGATCAGGACAACATCCATTTGCTTTCACCTAGGTGGAAACAAAACTGTTTTGATATTTATGTTGAATTTGAAATAGATTTTTATATGCAAGAACTCCACTGTGATGGAAGGTTACCCTTGGGATAGTCTCAAATAGTTGGTCTACTTTTGATCGAAGGTGAGTGGTAGATGGCATGGTGGATCGTATATACTGGTGAAAACTGCAAACAACATGGAAATAATAGAAGATCAGATGTTTAAAACAATGCTGCCCTTTCCCTTGACAATATTGCTTTCTGTTGTGTAGGGATAGTTCCTACAGTATATCACTATTTGGAAGCTTCAACCAGTGTAGAGAATTTTTGTATGTTAAGAGGCACTTTTAATAAAGGACCCTAGAATCTGGCTCAATGTGTATTTAAAATAACTCTGCGGTTACAGTTAATGAGACAGATTGTTAAACATCTTTGTTATCAAGAACTTTGGTCATTTATCTTGACAGTACAGATTGACTCCCAGAATACATTAGTGAAAGGTAAGCAGATCTGGGGACCAAGGTAAAAGGCTTAAGCTTCTTTGTTTAAAACAATTCTTCAGAAACCAACACAAAACAATTGTTCGATCAAGTCATAGATCAGTAAGGACACCTCATTCTGTATTTTTAACATCATCTATCTGTTGCATGTAGTAGTTAATCTGATTCATTATCTCACTACATTCTGAACCTCACAAATTTTGCATACTAAGATAGTGCTGGAAAGGTGGTTTTTTCCTCAAGGAAGATGATGCTCAGAGAGATCCTCAGAGAGGATAATGCTGTGGGTCACTGAGGATTAAAAAGTTTATCATAAACAGACTAACTGGCTGTGAAATATTACTGAGATCATACTAACAAAATTGGGTTTTGTGTAAGTAATACCTTGTGAAAACCTTGTCTCTAATGTGATCTGATAAATTCCCCTATAGCTTACCAATTTCCAGTCACAGGCAATGGAAGTATACTGCTCGGTTCAGGGACAAACACTGCAGACCCTACAATATTTTATCTTAACTTAAACCTTAATCCATTTAAATACAATCTGAACTGTAATAGTAGTGTTAAATCACAGAAACGGGAATAGTGTTAACAACAGGACATTATCTTTTATTGAGGGCAAGCAGCAGGGTTGCTGCTAATGAGGACATCATCAATTTATCAGTTAAAGGTCAATCTAAAAGGATTTCTGCCCTCAGCCTGTCCCCCATCCCCCATGTTTTTTTACTCCATACTATTGCTGTCTGGAGCCTGAATGTTTTTTATCAATCATCCTGTGCTATGACAGAAGACATCTTAATGCTGTGTCTGCATAACGTTTACAAGAATTACAGATTTGCCTAACTGGGAAATTCTGCTTTCCTCCTCTCATTTTTCTGTCCTGTCATTTTTCCTAAGGTTTCTAGTAATTTTTAAATCTTAACACAAAAGAATTGTTTGATGGTATGAATTTCTTGATGACTAGTGTGCTTTACTGTAATAAATCTTGGAAAAGGATTCAGTATCCTTCACATATTATGTGGCTATTAAAGACAAGAGCTTCTTAATTCAAGATTGGAAATTACAGGTGGATCTCTTCAAAAGGTGTCTTGATTGCAAAAATATTAATTAAATAAGATATAACTCATAGCTTACAGTGGTATTTTAAAGATTAGAGCAGTTGAAACACAACTTGCTCCATAGTAAAATCAAATTTAGATTTTATCATAAGAATTTAATTGTTTTTCCCCTTCTCAAGTTTGTGCCACATATCGGCTCCAAAATGGCAACCAGATATTTTATATTTCTTCAGTGGAGTTCTCAAACTCACAGGATCCCTTTTCACAGGATCTGTTTGGTGTGGCTTTGCACCTGACAAGGAATAAGACCTTGAGTTTCAGCTAAAAGAAACAATATGCTTTCCTGCACCTCACTGGGAAAATGTTGTTCTTTTTGAAGTTGGGTATCAGCTACTCGTAATTTCACTCTCTGGACTTAAGGAACTTGGTATTGGTGGTATTTTTGATTTTTCTAATTTTGTAATTTGTTTTAATCCTTTCAAAGCTCAAGTCTTCATCTTCATTCTTTTATCGCTTTTTTTCCCCACCATATTAATTTCACCATATATGGATTTATACTTTAAAGACTACAATTTAAAAAGAATTTTGACAAGAAGATTACAAGTTCCTAGGATAGAATCACAGAATCATTAATGTTGGTAAAGTCCTTCAAGACCATTGAGTCCAGCCTTTGACCAAACACCACCACATTAACTAAACCACACCACTAAGTGGCATTTCCAGTCATTTCTTGAACATCTCCAGGGACGGTGACTTCACCACTTCCTTGGGCAGCCTGCTCCAATGCTTAACCACCCTTTCAGTGAAGAAACTCTTCCTGATGTCCAACCTGAAGCTACTCTGGCACAGACTGAGGCCATTTCCTCTTGTTCTGTCCCTTGTTATGAGAGAGAGAAGACTGACTCCCACGTGGTTACAGCTTCCTTTTAGCAGCTGTAGGGAACAATAAAGTCTCCCCTGAGCCTCCTTTACCCCAGGCAATACTCTTACTATTCACACCATTTCAGAATAGTATTTGGTCTAAACAGATCTTTTTTAATTCAAAAAGAAATTTTAACATTTATGCACAGAAAATCCAGTATGCTGAAAATACGATATTTAGGACTGTAACTTTAAAGTAAGGCTGCACTTTCATGCAAACTTGCACTGTTCTGAGTTACAATTACTGTGATCGAGTCCCTCTCAGTGTCAGCACACCCGTTGTGCCAAAGATCCCAGTTACCAGTTTCAAAGGAGATGAGAGTCTGTGCAATGAATGTGACAGACAGACCCAGTGTGACAGACAGGAAACAAGAAAATAATAGAGATCATCATGATAAATGCTGGACTCAGCACATGTAGTTAAATTATTAGGTTTTTAAATTAATTTACTTAGTGAATAGTCCTAAACAGGTTAAAAATGGATGATATATTGATTTTGCTTAATCCTTGTGAGAATCAATTTAACCTAGTCTGATGTTGCAGGTTTAAAACAATTTAAGAGTGTCTACACAGGAGTTTTGCACCACTCTAACTAAATTAATCTTGAACCAATTTAATTTGGGCTGGTATAATGTTTTGGACAGGAAACACTGTATAAAATACTTAAAAGTAAGAACGAAGTGGTTCTAATCCCAAATTAATGATCAGACTCTGACTCCAGTTACTTGTATGTCATGCTCCATTAAAATTAGTAGGATTGTACTACATCTGGGGGAACAACCTTCAGCCAGACCTTTGCCTTATTGAAAACCAATGCTTTTTTTGAGGTGTATCTTCATCCAGATGGCAGATGATGAGGAAAAGCTTTAAGTTTTTTACATGCAGATATATCTTCAATTCTTCATTGCTCACAGACTTCTAAGTGGGCATCAATAAATTCCACAACATAAAAGGAGGGGAGGAAATAAAATATAATAATGGGCTAAGTGTTCAAATTCTGTTTAGGGCTGTTTCTTGGCAATTTTTTTAATCCTTCAATAAATAAGCTCTTTTGTTTCTCAAAAGTACTACAGTGATCCTGAATCTCCTTTGCTCCAGGATCTATTCTGAAGAACGCATACATGCACAAACAGTTCTTATACAACCTCTGCTTCAGTCTGCCTTGTGTGCTGTCTCATCAGCTTGATGCAGCTCTGAGGTAATAAGTCAGCACTGTGTGCTGCACCATTTGGTGAGCATTTCCCTCCTGGGATGATTTCATTGAACCTTTGTCCTGATTCCTTTTCCAAAAGAGACCTGCAGCCTAAGCACACCCTACCTTAGAACTGAGGCCTTCAAATTCTCTCTCTGTTCTGTCTTTCTAGCCACAGAAAGAGTAAAGGGAAACCTTATTTTCTCTCTCCTGCCTAAGAGTAGGCCATTTCACAGTAGTCTGGGGTCTAATCCTAAAAGATGGATATATAGAATCATAGAATGCCCAGGCTTGGAATGGATCTTAAAGATCATCTCGTTCCAGCACCCCTGCTGTGGGCAGAGACACATTTCATCAGACCAGGTTGCTCAGAGCTCCATCCAACCTACCCTTGAACATTTCCAGGGATGGGACACCTACAACATCTCTGGTTAACCTGTTCCCACACCTCACCATGCTCAAGGGAATTTTTTTTTCCTAATATCTAATCTAAATCTGCTCTCTTTCAGTTTGAATTCATTCCCCCTTGTCCTCTCATTACACGCTTCTGTAAATAGTTCCTCTCCATCTTTCTTGTAGGCTCCCTTCAGCTGCTGGAAGGCCATATGTATATTTGATATATGAAGGTTGTTTCCACGTAGAGGGATAGGCAGCATCTTCCAGGAGCTTTGGCACTGGCAAATAACATGGCATTTAATGATGAATTTATTCTCAGACATACTCATGCCAGTGTAGGAAAACATAATTGGATATATACCCTTCTCAAATGCAGGACTGCAACATCTTAAATATAGGAGAGCTCCATGCAAAGGATTCATAGTTTTTTGTTTGTTTCTCCTTTTGTGCAAGGCCAGGAGCATAAGTGCTGCTTGATAAATCTTGATGATAGCAAAGATCAATACACATGAATGTATTTATTGCTGTTTGTAAACAAAAAGATATAAAATGCTATCTCAACTGCTGTAAAAAGTGTTGATGAGGCCCATTTAATTCATACATATTGCTGATATTTTAATTTAGTGGTAGCACTGGGATGATAGAAACATATATCTCTCTGAATTTACATCTGCAGCAAAATGGGAGCTACTTGAAATACTGTTTAAAGCAAGTTTGCTGCTAGTTTACAATAGCAGAATCCTACTTTCCCTTGATTAATAATGGGAAAAGTCTCCATTTAAAAATTCACTGCTGTGGTTTATAGTTTGTCACAAATACCAGAAACATAATTTTGCAGATAAAACTGTGTGCCACTCTGCATACAGGCACAATGTTACAGAGTAAATATGAGTGTAAGAGGCCTGGTTTTAACTTAACAGTTTCAGAGAAAGCGCAGTTTTGAGAAGCGCAAAAAATCTTGAATATCAGTGTGAGAAGGATGAATTTTTCTTTTAGACTCCTTTTCAGCTCATTCCCAAAAAGGTATTTTCTTTATTAAGAAATTACTGAAATTACTTGAAATCACATTATTACAGTAGTTATATTTTTTCAGATATTTTTCCATATCTTGAAACCAGGTGTCATGATTCTTCTCAAACTGACAAAAAGGAGAACAACTTAAATCTTAAAATTTAGAAATGAAGGTCCACTGAGAGGGAGAGGTAAATTTGATGAAGTATTAGCAAGTAGTTTTTCCACTCATTTCCACAAATTTGCACTGTCAAAAACACACATACTTCTCACTGAAATTTAATTTAAAGTAAATATAATACGGGCCAGAATGTCTGATTGATGCTCTATGGGCTTTTCCCATGTTCTAAAACTGTGCTTTGTTCCAGATCTCCTTGCTTGTTGCGGAAGGTCGAGCCTCAAAAGGGGCTTTTTTTGGGCAACAAGTGGCTTCCCAGTCCCAATTTGATTCTCCCTTGCATGATGTGGCATGAAATTCACCCCTGAAATGAGCTCTTTCTGACCACCATGTGAGCATATTTTACTTACTTGTAATGGGGTTTGGTTTGGTTTGATTTGTTTTTTTTCCTGGTGTATCACACAGTGACCTGATGCATCTGAGTTCTGTCATGGGGGAAGTTGGTGTGGTTATTGATGATGATACAAACTGAGTGTAAAATGACTTATGCAAGTCTGAGCTGGCATAAACAAGGACAGAAAGTTCAGAAGAGAGTCAGATTCCTGGTTTGAGGCACTGGGCTGAGCTACCAGGTGTGTGTGTTCACCTTGCCAGCTGTGCTGGCTCCTTCATGAAATATAAAAGTAATTTTAAGATTTTTTTTCCCACAGCCAGACAAGTGTAGTTCACAGAAAGCGATTTCCAGTACTTAAACTCCCTAGTGTAAGATTTTTAGAAACACACATAGCTTCCTCAGAGACCTTATGCATGTCACATCCAGCACCAGCGAGACAGCCCTTTGGTTTATTGCATTTGAAGGCGCGGCGCTGTCACTGCCGAGACCCGGGTTC